>JAGMVL010002292.1:0-615000 GCA_019202695.1 Populus x sibirica
TTATATTTATAGTGGGGAAGGCTTTAGTTTCAGCAAGGAAACTTTGAGGTGTTCTCCTAATGACAAGTAGCAAGAGTTTTGGTAAATGATATGATGACTAGCGTTCCGGATTTAATGAGGAATTAGGACATATCATCATGATGATATATAGTTGAGATTTGCACTTGCTTGGCTAGGTTAGAAGGTGTGAGTCCTCTTAACAAATCTTGTCCAAGCTCGCCAAGCTAATTCTCTTAAAATATCCCAAATATGTAGGCCAAATTCTGTGATCGTGCCATAAATCCTTCAGCTAGTCCTATTATTAATTTGCAATAGAAACAAGTCAATTATCTAACTTTGAAAGCATAAATAGATTTTCATGCATCTATACTAGGTCAGGTATGGGAATGTTTGTTATTGCGGTTGACCATGTTTTTTTTTAATTATATTTTTTCCATCAAATTAATTGTTTTGATGTTTTTGGACTGTTTTGATGAACTCGATGGCAAAAATAATTTTTTTAAAATAAAAAACATTATATCAATATATTTTCTTTACAGCATGAGCAGCCGCATTCACCTCAAATTGCTGCACTTTAAGTTTAGAGTTTCGGTTAGCATGCGGACCAGATTTAGTTGCGTAGGGGTCACTAGTAATATCATGAATAGTACATAAAATTCTTTCTAGCATAAACCATCCGAATAATGAAATCCCCGATTCTTGGCTGTATTATTGTTCAGTATATCTCGTTCTTACTAATGCTCAAAATTCAGCTGACAAGAACAGCGCTTACTCAGCTCTTTCAAGACCCTCATCTCAGCTGACAGCAACATCGCCAAGTAAGCTCTTCAAGCTGGTGGACCTGCAGAATCTTCTTTGTATCATTTAGAAGGGGGTAGGGTAACATTCTTCAACTTCTCCCATCACATTGTCAAACTATTCAAATTTGATATATTCTTTCCTTCAAAAGAAAGCAAGACCTCGAATAACTGAAAAGGGGACCAATTATTTGGTTGTAAAGCACCTCGATTTGAGGTTGAAGAAGATATAGAAGAAACAATATAGACAACTTTCACAAACTAATTCCAGACCAAATTGCATTCGATGCTCGATGATATAATGATTATTTGCCGTAAGTTCTTTTCATCGCAAAGAAGTTTGAAATGTAATGTTTGCCATCATAATTTGCCTAACAGTTTGTAGGTTTTTATATAGCTCACACCTGTGGATTTTCCTTGAAAAGTACACGTGAATGTGAGTGAAACAGTAATATGATAGTGATTTCTGTTGGTACTCGGTGGTTGGAGAATTTGGTGATGCCCGAGCATCATGGCGGATTCCAGCCAACTTGGATCCCTTAAAACTTCAAATGTCTCCAAGGACCCGTTGATTAGGGTTTTTTTCTTGAATGTTTAAACTTTGCAAAGGTAGACAACTGTTGAATTCTCAGCAAGAAAATCATCATAGAAATTTACTTCTTTTAACCCCCCCCTCCCCCCCAGCTACAGCTGAGGGTGTTCTGTCCAATCAGATTCTAGGGTTTGATTCTCTGTTACAAGCATCTGGAGTCTGGACAGAGATATTATGGTCCCGCTCTTTGAAATAAGTTTTGAACTGTACTGTTACCTGGTAACCTCTGGACCTTACCAGTGCGAGGCCATGGCTCTGAGAACTTCATCGAGTACTTCATGTTTTCTAGTTTCTTCTTTAAACTCTACCATAAGAACAAGCTATGTAGGGAACCTCCGGTCAACTTCTAGCCTCTCAGTTTATCGAGGTCAGGTAGTGAGATAGCCTTTTTAGATCCTTGACAGTTTGGGCAGTGATGCTGTCATTATCATTGAGGTATTGGCCTTAATGAGAAATAGGCTTCTTCCCAATTTGTTATCACCTCAGTCTTGAATCAGAAGAGCAGCAGTAAGAAATACATTTTTTCATGAATGTACTAATCTGGACATGGTTCGTCTATATCTAAACTATGAAATAAAAAACACTAGTTTAGATGTGTGAAAATTGATTTGTTTAACCTTTGGAACAACTAAGTAAATATGAAAACTAAAGATGTTAATATGTTTTTAATGTTGTGGTTGCGGTTTAAAAAAATAAATTTTAAAAAAATTATAAATTGTAATGTTTTTTTTTAAACTCAGGTTTTAAAAGAGTTTTGGTAAAATTGTGATATGTGTTGATTAATCAAATATTTTTAAACATATGAGTAGTGTAAAATGACACCGCATCACTATAACAATAAGAACTACTTGATATAAAGATTTTTTTTTTTTTTTCATGAAGTAGTTCTAGTTACACTGTCATTTATATATTCTTATGAGATATTCCATTTCTTTCCTAGCAATAAATAAAATAAATGTATTGTATGAAGTAAAGGATAGATCTCCCCATCCATTATTAATAAGTGTTTAAGCCTTAATGTCAACAACACCTCTTTTTCCCTAACTGTTGAAAAATCTTGATGCTTCTCATCTTCTAGGTCTCTTATAAGCCAACCTTTTTACATTTTGAAATCTTTTACTTTTTAGCTCCTCTTTTCAATTTTATTCCCAGTGTAATTGTGATTGGAATCCTGCAAGTTGCACCTACTAAATCACTTTGTATTCAGATTAGGGCTTGGTAATTGGAATCCTTTCTAATCCTCACCCACCCAAAAAGGGAAAGGGAGATCAGATGAGTGCTTGGTACAATACTTGGGTAATGAAATTCTTTCAAAATCATTTTTGTTTGATGCTCATGGATGGAATAATCTTGGCCCTATACCAAATTCTTAGATTAAAATTTGATTTTTCTTCTTCATAGGAAATGTGTTAATTAAGCTAATGCATTGTCCTCCATTAGGTGCTAGTATATTGTTTTTGGAAATTAGTGCATATTTTTTTTGATGATTGGTACAAGTCAAAGCCCTGAAGTTTTATTTTTGTTTTTGAAAATATTTTAAAATGTATTTAGCTGATTGATATTTTTTTTAGTGTTCTTTTATGGTTTTATAAAAATTGATATAAAATATAAAAACATGGCTTTAATATATTTTAAATAAAAAATATTTTTAAAAACATGTTATACCATAATTCCAAATGAACAACTTGCTATTATAAAAGATTAGGAATGGGATTATCTCTAAAATCCTCCTAAGAACCCCATTTCTGCATCAAGTAGTGATCTGACGGGTGACATTTTAGCATTATTAGACTCGAAAATCAGAGAGAATTATATACAGACCTGCACATAAAGCAATCTACTCACGAGTAGAAATGTGCTTGGATTATTTATTTACGAGAAAGGGGTGAGATTTATGACACTTAAGTTGATATATTGGGATTATTATCTAACCAATATGATATAAATATTCTTGTATCTAAATATAAAAAATTATAAATTATATACATGCATGTATATATTATATCAATATTAAGATGCGTATATAAAAAAATAACTAAATAATATATGTGTATATGTTATATTAATATTGAGATATATGTACATCATTTATAAATTAATATATTATTGAATAATAAATAACATTTAAATAATAAATACCTAAAAAATTGAAACTATAATAAATACAAAAATAAATATATATAATAGAGACATGATTTACATGTACTCATATTGTCTTTTCGTAAAAATTATATTTTAAAAAATCTTTTTTATTTATATTTATTTATATTTTACAAAATCATTACTAAATAAATAAATTTTAAAAAATATTTTTTTTATTTATATATTTTTAAATAAAATATTTTAAAAATAATAACCATTAAAATATCAAACAATAATACCACAATCATTTGGCTGGGGGCATGAAGCCAAAGGAAGAAAGGTCATAAATTGAGAGCGCGTGTGTGCTTGTAATCGGTAAAATCCTCATTATATAGTGGACATATGGCTGGCAAAGGGCGAATCAACACCAGAATTTAAGGTGGGGTCTGCCACATAATTATTCAGGCAAAGAAATTGAAGATGATTGGGTCTAACAGTCTCTGATAAACAACCCTATCGAGGGAATAAGGCTCACAGTCCTGCTGCTTCCTCCTCTCCCTCTGGTTTCCAGCCAAGATGAAAAATGGCCATTAGAGCAGGCATGAGTCATGAATGCTTGTACTGTGTATTAGGATCCATCTTTACTTGCTTCAAGCACTGAGGCACAAGTCCTCTGTACATCCATCCATAATTCCATACGATTTTTTATTTGAAAATTAGCATTGTTCGTTCAAAATATTAGCAAAATAATACATTTTAATTAAAGCTAACCCGAAACTAACCCAATCATAATCCAAATCTCAGCGACCAGCATTGTTTAGGGTTTGATTTTAAAGTTTGGTACATGACATGACATGATTGGAAATTGTAATATCTTTAATTTTAATATTTTTTAATCACCACATGTATAAAATTATATTATTTGTTATATATATATATATATATATATATATATATATATATATGTTGTGTGCAAACCTTATATCGACAAGCACTAGTACTCTAGTAATCTTAAACAGTGTAAAGAAAGTATTAGCCCACTGAAACAGTGGGGTTATTTTCTTCTTCCAGCAGAAGCAATGATGAAGAACATACCAACCAACAGCAAATTTCTATGGGCAGATCAGAATTTATAACACCAACAACTCCATTAATGGGCATTGATGTTTCATGAGTAATATTTGAAAGCAGCAGTATTGACTTCTTCTTTATAATCTTAATAAATATAAGTATGTTTCTTCAGCCAAAATCATAAACCTAAACTCTCATATACATCTGTAAGACCACTTGAAACATTTACTGTGGAGATTACAGCAAGAGCTCCAAGCATAAAAAATGTTCATAAAAGTGATAAGAAAAAAAAAGGAAAGCAAAGAAAGAAAACAGATGAAAAACTTAATAGCATAAAGGAAGCAGATTCAAGCTTGGCGACTAGCTGTAGTAACTATCTGTTGTGTAAAGGATCTGGTCCTGTATAGACCTTCCTCTTATCAGCACCAAAAATTTCATTACCATCTTTATTTGCATTTCTCTTGAGGCCACCAACACTATTAGACATGCAGCAGGATTGTTCCTCAGCTCAGAGCTAGACCCGCCTTTGACGCTACTAAACTTTCCATAGCCAACAGCATAACATGGAGTCTCTAGCAGTGACATTATTAACAGAAGAAGAAGAAGAAGAAGAGATAAGCAAGCCAGCTCTCTTCTTAGAACCCCCATTTCTTTCTTCCTTGTAACCCGATTGATCATGGCATGGAAATGGACACTAACTAGAGTTATTTAGCAAGAAATACTGGGTAAGCAGGAGCAGCGGTGAGATATGACTGGAGATGGGATTGCCCTTCTTTATTTCTTCTGCTCCTTTTTGGGGTCCTAATATCAAGAAACTTTTTGGTAGTTTGTTGAGAAGAAGTCCTGGTAGGGTTTGAAGAAGAGGCAAGTCAATGTAGGATGCGGGTCAAAATGCATAGAACTTGCTGCCTGGTTTTAAAATAGAAATAGTAGATAGGTTTCAAACTCAAGACTCAAGAGGGTGTTATTGGCTACTCATTTTTGTTTACAGATTTCAGAGCCTAACTTGTGCTGAGAAAAGCTGTGCAGGTATGAAGCAGAAAGGGAGAGCTGAGAGAGGTTCAATTTCCTAACCTCTGAAAGTGAAAGCTTCCCGATGTCTCTTCCTCCAGTATTTAGCTATCTATCTCTGAGTCATGACATATAATCATTTTCTTGGACTTTTATTTTCCTTTGTGTTGCTAAAGAGAGTGCCTTGCCTAGTGCCTACAAGGACGGGAGAATATCCTCAATTTCAACATTGTGGTATGATATACTAGTGCATGTACTCAAATAAAAAGGTTACATAGCCCCCACAACTACCAACTAGCCTTGGCAAAAAAAAAAAAAAACAGCTTTTCGTGTTTGTCTAAGCAGCTAGTGACTATTAGTATTGTATTTTACTCTGTATTTAGATGTGTTTTAATTGTATATTTATTTTAAAAATATATTAAAATAATATTTTTTAATGTTTTTTTTGATGATTTTGATTTTGCTGATATAAAAAATTAAAAAAAAAATTATTTTAATAAATTTTTAATTAAAAAATATTTTTAAAAATTATTATGTACTACATTATCAAATATATACTAATTCTGTTTTAAAACGTTGACTATGCAATAATGTTTTATCACAATTTGAAAGTTGGTTAATTGTGTAGACAAACACATATTAATAATGATGATTTTATCCCTTTTTTCCAAAGTATTTTTTAGATATTTTTAACATTTTGGATAAGTGAGTTTTATTAAAAAAAATACATAAATTTAATGGTTAAAATTTTCTAGAAACAATTTTGGTAAAAATCTCCTAGTAAACTTAGCATTATCTGAAATTAATTAAGGATAATGTAATTGTTTTTGCCATGCTTTAATTAATATATTTCTTTTGATTATATGAAAAACAAGAATAGGATATATATGAATATAAAATTAATTAACCTCACTCCTTTTCTTCCAGGAGCTGGGGGAATTAAATCAAACATTAATCATTACTCTAAGACATTTTTTGGATCTGCATTAACATAAAGATTGAAATAAAATTGAAAACAAAATCATGTAAGCAACTGATCCTGATAGTGTCCTTGTTGTCTTGAGAAGTGACTAATTAGGTACAAATACAAATCCCCTCCCCTCCCCCTCCCCTCCCCCCTCCTTAGTCTACCACCCTTTTGAGTATCTATTAGAATTTCAAACCAATAATAAACTTAATAAAGGCAAAAAGATGAGGATTAAACTGGGTGTTTATCACAAAAACTTAGTCAATGGTATAATTATTTTCATGGCTACATAATTTCACGTTTTTTTCCAAATGCTAATACGGCACCACCACATCAATCAAGTCAACAATTCAATCGGTTTTTTTTTTACCATATTCAATTCAATTCATCCTGTTTTTATTATTAGATCGATTGAACAAATGACTCATACTGACTGATCTTGAGTCTAGTTTACTAGTTTATTGGTCGAACCTGCTGGTTTGGTTCAGTTTTAATAACACTATATCATCTAAGAAACGCATAGCTAGAATACAATTTAAGGATGGTGTCTTTATCATGGGTGTCATTTTCAAATTTGATTTTGATGTAGGTATTTTGGCATGCATGTACACAAAAGTGCACATACACCAAATGCATTCAGTACTATTGAATGAAGCACGGGAGCACATTTGATCATTGTAAAACTTGAATAGGGGTTGATGATGCATAAAGTTTGAGTCAAAGGTTAAAGATGGTTGATTCTAATTTTTTATTTTTTTTTATAAAAATATCAAAATAATATTTTTTAAAAATTAAACAGATTAAGGGTTGAGTTTTGATCGGGTATTAATCAGGCCGATCACGTTAGCAAATCATCTGAGTTTTTTAACCATATTAGTTGAGTTTTTTTTTTATTTATATTTTGTTCAACCTTAAAACAGGCTCAAACCCTAAGTTGGTCAGGTTCCGCGTTAACCTGTTGGGCCAATTCAGGTTTCACAACAATGGATTTGACAACTCAATGCAGTAACACCCTTCTACCCTTTTCTTCTCTTCTCTTCTCTTGTCTTCTCACAAATATATGGTATTGTTTCTCATTTAATTGGTTTACAGTCGTCTCTTCAAAAGAAAGAAAGAAAGAAAGAAAGAAAGAAGGTGGCAAAATTAAAATCATATACTTTTAGGGACCCACCACTTCTCAAAGCCTGAAGGTTTGAGCTGGTGCATCTCCTTGTATGACAAGAAGCAAAGATCAAATCCTTCAAAAGAAGAATGTGATTAATTATGAGTACATGTCGACATGATTAGGGCAAAGAATATATTGCTAAGCAAGCAACTATATATGGTCTTTTCATTCTGCAATATTGCCCTCCCCTCTGGTCAAAGTCTTGCTCCTATCATTATAGGGAAAATGACTTGTACATGAAATCTCTCATCATGGGCTACCCTCTTTAATGCCTAATTATGTTTATAGAGCCCATACAGAACTTGCTTTAACACACAGACATTTCTCTCTTTCACATCTGTTGTGTCTCTGTTTACCCTAACCTGTTTTCTCACTTTTGTGTTGCACAAACCAGTCATGTTATAGGGCCGCTCCATGATTTGCTAGATATGTGTCTATCTCCCTTCTATTTCTTTTTTTTTAAAGGTTTAGGACGAAAATAGGATCAAATCTCCTTGGTGAAATTCAAGAGAGGAATAGCAAGCTGTAGTTCTTCTGGGTGAGTAAAATTTCCCAAAGTCTCTTCTGTAATTTTTTTTTTCTTTCTAAAATTTGGCTCCCCTTTTATTTTGGTAGATATCTTTTCAAAGCATATTAAATATTAAAAAAAATATAATTCATTAGATCATGTGATCTTCAAATGGGATTCAAATTGTGAATCATAGGCTTCTTTTGTCTTATGAAAAATGATTTTTTAAAAAACTACTTACTTCACTCTCTCATGTTATTTACTATTAGAAAAATTAATTAATAAAAAATACTTAATTTACAGTCAAAGTAAAATTTAACTTGATTTTTAGAAAAATATTTTTCTTTTATTTTGGAAGAAATACACTTTCAAGAAGTTGCAAAAAATTCAAAAATATCATGTTATTTGTTGATTATATCAAATTTGATCTCTAATATTTTGATTGATGCATATTTTGTTTTGAATCATTTGATTTGATTTGATTTTCAATTTTATCATTTAGAATTTAATTTTATTTAATTTTTATATTAACTTTGATTTTTATTCTTTTGACTGCTATTTGTTTGTCTCTTATACTTTTTTTTAATTGAATTTTTTTTATCCATCATATTTGGTTCCTATTCTTTTTATTGCTATTTGTTTTATTTGAAATAATTAATGAAATTAGATTTTTTTCGATTTCATCTTTCTTCAACCTTTTTATATGTCATATTTGGTCCTCATTCTTTTAATAAATTTTTTAAAAATAAATTATAACGTTAATAAGTTAATTTCCACCTTATTTTCCATTGCATAACCAAACACTGAAAATTGTTTTTCACTTATTTTTCATGACACTGTCAAATATAAAAAAAATAATGCACTTTCTAAGAAACCACTTGTTAATTTCATTGTTTTTTTTTTCTAAATTTTATCCTCAAATGTTTTTTACTGGTTAGTTAAGATGTTTTTGGACTAATCAAGTTAATCCGGGTCAAATAAAAAAAACTCTTACAATTTAATTTTAAACTCGAGTTAGGCAATAAGTTGGATCAGGAGATTTCAAGGTTAATTCACTATGTCAAGTTTAATAAAAATACAAAATAATTCTTTAAGACTTAAATATTTTTTGTTATGTTTAATTTTTTTAATCTAACCCACAACATAACGCGAGTTGTAAACTAGTAATTATCTATTTCATTTCATATACTTTAAGGCCATGGAAATTAATTTTGCTGGTACTAGAAAAGAAATGTTAGGCCTCATTGAATTATAGACATTGACATGGTGGCGCATAGTATGAATCCTAAAATTTTATCAAGGGTTATGATGAACATTAGTGCCTAATTAAGTTAAAAAATAAATTAAATGAGAATGAAAAGTTATTGTAGCTAAATAGACATTTCACTATTCATTGTAATAGTGAAATGACAAAATTGCTTTCGATATTAAAAAACCTTGAACTAGGCATTGATGATAAGATAATCTTTTTACCATGATATAATTGTCTTTTAAAAATTATATGGGGATAGATTAATTTTTTTATTTTTTTATTACATAGTAAAATTACTAATTTAACCCTCAAGTAAAATAATATAATGCCTATTACTCAGGGCCGTTTTGGTCTTCTATTTTTTTAAAATGATGTAATTACTTTGATGCCCTTTAAGATAAAATCAACATTACTCTCTTGCAAGGGTTTTTTTGTGGTCATTTTACATTGGTTTTATTGTAGATTTAAAGGTTACTCGGGGTATGATTGTAATTTTCTCGTATTTAATATTATTAAACAAGATCTATCTGGGCGTGTGGACGGCGTATGCAGGGCTTTTCAACCACTAAACACCACCTTCAATGATGGTGTTTGAAAGATATGGGTGCCCTCGATGCTATAGGGTGATGTGTGCCCCAAACTCGTCTTAGGTTTGACACTAGTGACCATTTTTTTTCTTCTCTCTCCTCAAATTTAGCACTAACCCCTTCAAAATTTTAGACCGGTCGCTTCAATTTTTTTCCCTTCACATTTGGTTCTTGTTCCTTTGATTGATATTTTTTTAAATTTTGAATAAGCCATGAAATTACAAATGTTTTTCATTTTTTCCCTACTTTTATTTTTTAAAAAATTTAGATTTCGTACCTATTTTTTTATTACTATTTTTCTTTATTTTTAATAGGCTATTATATATATAATATATATTAATTTTACCCCCTTTTAATTTTTTTATGTTTCAAATTTGATTCCCATTCTTTTGATTGCTATTTATTTTATGTGGGATCATTTTTTAGGGTTTGTTTTTAATATAATTTCATCATCCATGGTTTTTTTTCCTATCAAATTTGATCTCTATTTTTTATACGGATATCTTTTTTTCATTGGCAAGTTTTTTTTAAATTGATATTTTTCATGATTTTATCCTTATAAATTAAATTGGTTGGGAATTAAGTTTTTTAATTGAACCCGTTTCAAGAATTTCATGGGTTGCAAATTTTAGAGATTAGACTAGGATTAGGAGGTTTGCTTAGGCTGACTTGGGTTTTTTCCCCTTTTTTAAAACTAATATTGACTCAGATTTTTCTCATTGCTATAGGGTTAGTCTTGGTTCATGACTAAAGTCACAAGTTTCAAAGGTTGACGCGTTTATTTTCTTTTTTAGTCCCTTTTCTAAATTAATTTATTTCAATTTTACTTTCTAATATTTGATTTTTTGAAAATTGGTTCTCATACTTTTTTTCCTTCTTTTTATATTGGGTTATATCAATCTTTGATCATGGTTGTGAGGTTTGTGAGTTAACCCGAGTTGACTCATATTTTTTTTTCATTTTTTGTTTTTTGCCCCCTTTAACATTGAGTTGTTCAATAATTAAGTTTCACATGATTTTATTCAATTTTATTTTGAACGCGGTAACTTTGGTATCACAATTAGGTCACAGATTTTGCATCTTAACTTGGATGGGCTTAAATCGAGTATTTTTTATCCTTTTTAATTATAATTTCTTATGAATTTTCTTCTTTCAACATTTTATTTGCTAGAGATTGAGATTCACCTTTTTCTCCTTTTATTTTTATTTTTGTGGAGTTATCTTGTTTACATTTGATTTATTAGGAATTGGTCTTCAAATTTGTTTCTCGTGTTTTTTTTCCTAGAGACTATCTCAATTTTATTTCTATGGTCGCAAAGTTTGCGAGTTAACCTGATTTAAATAAGTTTTTTTTTTTAGTTTCATCTTTCAACATTGAGTTATTTCATAATTCGGTGTAGGCTTAGAGTGAGTTTTTTTTACCTTTTTTCTTGTCATTTTTTAATAGTTTATTTATTGTTGTTGTATTTTTTTTAATTATATTATTTAAATTATCAGCTGAATCAATGACCCAGGTCTCAAATTTTGTTTTCTTAACATCTTTTTTATGTTGAAATTCTTTTTGCCCGCCCTATAGTGGAGCGCGAGCCAGAAATTTAGTATATACTACATAATAAAGGGCTAATATTAAACAATCATCTTACCTTAAAAATTTAAATTATTAAATAAGATTAATATCACCAGATAAAGCACTAGGAATTGTTTGGCTTTAATACAACCTGACATAACCGAGAAGTGAATGGGTAACGATGTTTGTTACAAGTCAAAACTTTCAAAGATCCACGAGATTTGTTACAAGACAAAACCTTAAAAGACCAAACAAACCCATAATTATAATGAGAGATCAAAATACTTAATTTTATTTATTTTCACCGCTGAAAATATAAGTTAAACAACCCCATTTATACTAGTTTTAGATCTAAACCCTAATACTTAAAAGAGGAAAAATCCTAAGAAATAATTATGGAATTAATATAGGGATTTCTAAACTAGATATGAAAAATAAAAATAATATTTAATTTTTTAAAATTTTTCCTGATCATTTAATTAATAAAATTCTAATATCATATTAAAAAATATTTTAACTCAAAAACTTAAAATTCTAAAATACAAGTTTTGTGAACTGCAAGATTGTCAACAACCAATTTTTTTAAGCTCATAATTAAGTCATGAATTGACAACTAAAAAGTGAAAATCCCTGTATTAGTGGGTGTGACATTGATGTTTTGATCTAGGATAAATCAATTACGAACATTAAATACGTTATCAACATGTAAATATAGTTAATTACTTTACTAATATTTTGGTTCGCACTAATTATTACCTTCAATGTTTGTCCACCTAAAATGGCATCATGTTTAAGAGAGCGTGAGGTCACTAGCAGATCATATCAAAGATGGATTTCTTCCATTGATGACAATCATTAGTCATAATCTTATTGTAGGGCTAAATTTAACTTAGATTTAAGGTGGTCAACTTAATCATAATTAGTCAAGCTGTCTGAATAATCCTGTTCTTCTTCTAGGCCTCCTTTATTTATTTTTTCTACGTAGTTTTTTATTTTTATTTTGCACAATCATATATTTCTTGAACCTCAAACATTTAGCAAGGAGATTGAGAATTATTAATTCTGCATAATCATATTGATTAAGGAATAATTCTACATTACCAGTTCGAGTTTCATAAATCTTAGAGTCATTAGAGACTTACATGGTCGTTAACTTCAGGACCCGTGGAATTAGTCGAGGAACGTGCAAGTCAAGCACTTACATCCACGTTAATAAAAATATAATAATAATTCTAGATCATTTCTAAAGATTAATGCTTAATTAAAGTTTTCACAAAATTTAGAAGATGTTTGATCATGATCTACATGCAACAACAAAATTATAATATTATAAAGACAAAAAAAGTTATATTCATTCCAAATATCTTAGTTCATTATTAAATTTCCATGCTAATCTTTATAAAAAGGAAAGATTTTCCTGGTGTTAATTATAGTTGACATGCTTACTAAAATCTCTATGCTCACTTTAACTAGAAAGAAAGAGAGAAAGGAAAAAAAAAAGATAATTTTTTTATCATCATGGAAACCAAATAATCATTGAATAAAAAAAAAAGGAAAAAGTTGTAGAAATAATTTTTTTTCTCATCATCAGACCAAATAATCTCGTGGAACAGTTAGTTTAGAGAGTTGTCGGAGAGACAAACATCTAACAATTAGTTCTTGATTGTTTGACGAGTATTTAATTTAGATGTCCGATTTTACGGGAAGATTCTGATTAATGAATTCCATCGAAAGCCCTGATTTGAGGAAATCCGAGTATTTCCCGATCAATAAGCGTCTAATTGGATATGGATTAACAATCTTTTACCGATTAATTTACGAGGAATTCACGATGAATTTAAGAAGAAAATCGCTATTGATTGGCGAGGAATCAACGAGCATGCGCAAATGGAAATCCTGCAGAAACCCCGAGTAGTTTTACGAGGAAATCACGAGTATTTAACGATTAATTTGCGAGGAATTGACGACCCGAGTAATTGGTGAGGAAGTAGCGACCTTTTCCCGATGAATAGGCGAGGAATTAGTCACAATCCAACGATTAATCGGTACTAGGATTCTGATTATTTCGCGTCATTGACGATTAACATTGTATTGGCGATTATTTAACGACTTTTGGAGAAAGCTATTTTTCTCAATATTTGCCTTCAACTCACGAGCTCCACCAAGTACATGGCGATGATTTCTCAGTTTATTACAGATTTCTTTCCCAATTAATCGCCGACCAGATTTTCCGTTCATGACCTATCGTTTATGGGAGGAATTGCCAATTATTCTATGCTTTAATATTATTTATTGGCGATTAACAGCGAGGAATTTGTTTCAATTATTCTTCTCAAGAATTCTTACTCATGCTTTTTTTTAAAGCCAAATCTATGGAAAATAACATTAAATATCCATAGATTATGATTAACGTTTTGCTGGCTGCTATCTCTTCCTAGCCAAGCATATATCAACACCAGACATTTTGATTTCTTGACACCGTACGATTCCGGCTGCTCCTCCGGAGCACAGCCATCTCTCACTACCTATGTTCATACTCCATCTAACTCTATGCACTGCAACAATTTTTGGTGGGATACTTTCAATTACATTCCCAGCTCCATCCTTTCTTCTTCCTTTCTGTTTGTCATCTTGCTCGATGCATGTCAATGCCTGATCTTCTCCTTCCTGTTTCTTACTCCCACTTTTAGATTTTGGTTTCTTTTTGCTTTTTGAAGATGTCAATATTTCATCTGATCCATCATACATACCTAGATCATCACCATAGCACAGAGCTGCAACAAGTTTGACAAACTTGATGATCAAAAGAGAGAAGAAAAGCAAAGCTAAGAAGAAGAATATAGGGGTGAAAATTTTGCAGTTACCTAACGGTTGATCATCTGAAGTTGGGATTTTTGCGGCCTTATTTGACACAGACAAGGGCTGCTTGGATTTTGGATTGTTCCCAACATCGTTAACTAGCCTCTTCAAAGGTAAAGGACCATCTGGTAATGGAGTGCCAACTACAATAGCTGATTCATCCTCACTCAAGGACCCACAAGCAAAATGTGGGGCCCTATGTTTCGATGGATCTTTCTCCACTACTTTGGTTGTGAGCTGATTATGAAAGCAACACTATATAAGCTTTAGCAAATGCTCTGAAGCAGGCTAGACGTACAGATGTGGGCATCCACATATATAATTATTCAAACTCTACCATGAATTGTTTGGTAAAAGAGTAGCATCAAAGTATCAGACAAAGACTTTAGTTGTCTCAATTATTCATGCAAAGATCTATCAAGAGCGTGTTTGGATGCCAATCCTTCACGTCACTCGTGTAAGTAATTCAAACAAAATTTTGCAAACATGCTCAAGACATGTAAAACAGGTATGCTACTAAATAATTCTTGTTCACACCAATGAGCCAGACTCCTGCCAAATTAAATTCATGATGCAATGTGGTTCCCCCCTCTTAGCACCCAGCATTAACAAGTGCAAGAGAACAGGCCCATGCATGACACACAGACTAGGATGTCACATGGATGTTATGTAGGAGTGTAGGGGAAATAAATCATATGTAAAATGGGAAGTCTGCTATACCTGGAAGCGGCAAACAGTACCATCTGCACTACAATATGCAACCATGCCTGTCAATTAAAAAAAAAAAATGGAATTATGAAAAGGTTGATACTGCTAGGACAGCAAATAATAAGAAGCATTTTCGATTGATCCGACTGTAGTTATATGCAATAGAAGACAGATTGTAAATTCCACCAAAGAAATACCCAAGTTACTAAGTATCACTACAAAAAAAGTTTCCAAGAAAAGTGGAGGACATTGAAGTGAGACCCTGTTTCTCCAGAAGAGCTGGCCTGACTGGAGGATGAAGCCGGCCCATTTGCAAAACTAGAAGTTTGTTCCATTGGTTCAAAAATTTTCTCAAATCAACAGCTCGCCAAATCATCTGCATTCATTTGGACACCTTATAGTCTTAATGGGTATTATTAGTCAGCTGGCATACGGGATCACTTTCTTCTCCAACTAGATTTATTTGCTACAAACAACAGAAATAGAATGGTAGACTGGATCAAATAATCCCGGAGGAGCCATTTTGAAGTTTGATACTTGGAGAGGGACTTATTTATGCATTAACCATAAATTAATTCCATTGATGTAGGCGTGTTGGGTTGCTAAACAACAAGAACAATCAAAATATTGATAAAGACAGTAGTTTTGTAGAAGAGAGGATCCTAATCTAAAAGAGTAGAACCCAGGATGCAACAATCAAATAACCTTGCATAGGCAACATCAGTCACAAATGCTGTAAGAAGATGATAAAAACCTGAGGGAAGAAAATGCAGTATACCACCTATCGTTTTGTCCCCCAATTTTGATTAAGCGATTAATGAAATTGCATCATTTCAATACTAAAGCAAATGACAACACAAGAGTACCTGTAAGCCTTGACACTTGAATGCTCCAGATAGCAAAGGAAGAACAATTAAAAACGTGCATCCCTAGTTGTTTTGGTCTAACAGAAGGTTGTCCACTGACAGCAGCATCATACGCAGCCTTTGCCAAGCTGAGGAGTCTCATTGTTCCATCATCTAAGGATAAAATTATACATCTGAAAATGTAAACAATTAAAGGCTCGATACAAGTGAATAAACTTATCGATAAAATCCCCAACCTGTGATTTATTCAATAAAAATAATGCAACACCTTGGATCTGGCAGCCAATCCAGGCTATATATGAGTTTTGGCGCTGGATGAAGGTCCCACAAAGGTCGGAATGAATCACTGCAATTGTTCAGAAGCTTAGTTATACAGCAACTATATTAAAAAAAAAAAAAAATACAAATGGAATTGATTTCCTCATTCCATAATAGGGATTGAGAACTTCCTCCTGCTCTGAAAACACAACAATGTTACATGATACATACAGCCAACATATGCAAAAGTATTCCACATGGAAAACTGATGAAGTAAATTCAACTCTCAGGTGTCTTTTTCTACCACCTATAAAAGAGTTCCTGGCCATTAATGTTGAGATGAGATGCCAGACAAAAGGGAAATGTTTATTTATATGAAAGAGGAGCATGACGCATGAGGCACCCTGATCAGTTTTTCCTAATCCTAGAGGACAAATGGATATTAGAGAATGGCCTCTCAAAAAAATACAACCACAAATACAGATGACAAGTATGATAAGGGCATATGATGATGCTCAACTCTAAATCCCAATATCAAAATGATGCAAAATTCATGGAAATATATCACTCTGACTGCAAAATGCATATCAATGTTTTGTTTATAGGAGTTTTTTATGCTGTGATTATACCAGTGATAACTCCAGACACAAAGGAACCAGAGACTATAGTCACAAAATATTAGAACAAGCTCATAAAAAAAAACTATGCTCCACCTCTTCAGAGGCTTGTTACTCTATAAACATTTATCACAAAAGTTCATGAAAATTTGGTGCAAGCATTAAGGAAAATGGTCTCCAAGTTTTTTGAACATGAAGCCATGTTATGCTCTCAGTCCAGTCCCCCAAAGCTTACAGCACATAGTGGTACTGGTGTGCCTTATAGTCTGTCTACTCCAGGGCAAGGATAAAAGGCAGTCATGGTAGTTCTATTAAACATTCAAATCATATTCTTGAAAGTTCCATACAAAATTACATACCCATAAGTTCATCTGAAGCAAACTGAGCAATTAAGAATTTGTATATAAAATGGAACATGCAAACAGTGATATCAAAATAATGCCAAGTAATTGTGATAACAAATAAATCATACTCACCGCATGTCCCAAAACTTCAGGCCCCAATGTCTGGCAGTGAGGATAAGATTTGGACTCCCTTGGTCACTGGAAAAAAGTTTGAAGGCAGCATATGTTATATCTTAATTATAAGCAAAAGAAATGAAAACTTTGGCCAGTACAATTTCTTTGAAATAAACATCTTAAAAGTTTCCATGCATCCCTTTACAGTTAAAATAGCATTATACACAAGATAAAATTTCTGGATGATTATTGACAACACAGAAATTTTAAAGGCAAGGGACATGCCATTGCCAAAGTAGCAGGATTATATATCTTATGATCTAATAAAAAAAAATTGAAAATTTGCATCAAAATATCAGAGATAAATCAAACATACAGCTAGAAAAGTAACAGACTGAGACATCTGACATCACTTACCTTTCAGATGGGACCCATGTGATTGCTCTAATAGTAACTGTATCTGCGCTGAAACAAAGCAAAGGCCTTGTATCTGTAGATTAACGAAGGGAAAAAATGGAATGATCAATCAATTTAGATCAGAACTCCAACCAAATTTAACATGACATAAACTGTATCCACACAATTCACACAGAAAGAACTAAAACATGAAAGTCATTAGACTCATTAGTTATTACCAGATGCACCACTTGCAGAGAATTTCCACAAAGCAACCTGAAAATGAGGTGATGAAAGGCAACAACTCGATTAGACTTTATCCCAAACCATGGCAGACAATTAATTAATAACAGCATAAACAACAAGATGATTGATATATTACAGTTCCATCATGGCATCCAGCAAGTAAGTAATCATGATGGTGTGAAGTTGACCACTCTACTGCCAAAGGGATGGTGTATAGGAATTTGAAAAAAAAGAAATTAGAAACAAAATAATAATAAAGCGCACAGCAAAAAATATGATCAATGAGCAAAAGGCTCTATAATTAATGACAACTCTTCAACAATCTGAGTTAGGTGAATTTGGAATTCAATGATGAAAGATCTTCATCAATCGTTCTATTCAACTATACACATCACTTCAAAATCCACAAAAGCCCGAATGTCAAATTCCTTTATGTGACATATTCGGACAAGGATGAAAAATACTTTAGTGGCAGTCCTTTCATTCGTTCTATTATTGTTTTTCCTCCTTTAGAAAAATGAATTTACTTTTCTCCACTCATACAAACACGGTACAAGGGTACACTTGGGTTCCACCATATACTGCAAACCAAATCATACCATGTGAAAGTGAACTCTCCAGGTCAGAATTTCTACGAAAAGGGGTTTCTAAGCTACATATCAGATAGCCCTGTTAAAACGAAAACCTAAGTGTATTCTACAATCTCCTTAAATTCCAGTAGTACTTCATATAAATATAAAGAGCATAGAAGATATCAACAATGTTACCTCTGTATACCTCCACACTTCAGAGTTGAACATCTGAATACTGGCTTTAGCTTGACAAAGCGAGGATCTGTGCCTTCTCCATTAGAAGAAGAATAAACAGATTTCATAGCATGGGGGAGAGGAACATCCCATCTGCATTTGACAGGGGGAATTGTCAACAGTATCACATTGATAATTAATTTATGCCTAAAATTAAAAGCAACACCTAGAATTTAGGAGACTTATAGTAAGAGTTACATTATGGGCATGCTGAGGGGCAAAAGAAAAAAAAAAGGAATAATGGGCAAATGAAATTATATGTTTCCTAACCACTTCTCATCCCCAAACCCCCACCTATCCCTCCACGCTCAAATGACAACACTATGTTTGCATTTCTTCAATTTGCAACATTCCAAGTGTAAAAGTCTCCTTACAGTTATCCAAGAAATCATCAGCAATTATGTTTTTCAGTCTATAACTCAACATGATTAGATATGATCAATTCCTTCTATTAATCATATCTGAAAATGCTAGAACTATTGGTCATTATAGAAACGTCAATCCTTCCTTACAATGAATATTATCTTACACTAATCCACGTGAAGAAGATGACTTACACTTCCAAGGATCCATTTCCTAGCAAGACAGCAAGATAGCCCATGCGATGCTGGAATGGGGTGCATTACAAGGTCGCCATTTGACATCCCATGCAACTTTTTCATTGTGAGCAAGGCATAATACAACTCTTGCCAAATCAGCATCCTTTGGAATGGAAGAAGTGGAGTTGATATCCAAAGAAACATTATCAGAACCATAAGCTAGCATTGCAGTGTTGAGTCCAGAATTCTCATGTGTTTGGTAGTTTACAGTTGAAGTGGAGTTGATATCCAAAGAAACATTATCATCTTCATTATGAGTCAATAACAGTGGACAAGCAACACCATCATATTTACTTCCCTTCCTTGCCTTACTTTTCAATCTTCTACTTTGTGCAGTAGTTTTAAGATTTGAATTACAATCAGATAGCTTTTTGGTGAAATTTTTTTGTTCTTTCACCTTTGCGTTTTTGTTTGGCCTCATCTAGGATGTTTTGAGAAATACCTTCTATAGCAAGAAGTCCAGGTGAATCTTGTGGGTATTCAATAGCGAGAGCTTGGACATATTGGTTGCTGCTATCCAAATTATCAAGAGTATCATTTGTTGGGTTCTTTCTAGGTTGTCCTCTTGGCCTCTTAACCTGAGCTAAATTCTCCTTTGTGGCTTCATTAACTAGAGCTAAAATAGCTAAAATCTCCTTCGTGGCTTCATTACTGGGTGATTCTTCTATTGGCTTTTTTCTAGGTCTTCCTTTTGGCCTCTTAGATGAAATCTCCACCGTGGCTTCATTACTGGGTGATTCTTCTCTTGGCCCTTTTCTAGGTCTTCCTTATGGCATCTTAACTAAAGCCCTTGTGGCTTCATTACTGGATGATTCTTCTATTGGCTTTTTTCTAGGTCTTCCTTTTAGCCTGTTTAATTCAACTGAATTGTCCATCTTGGATCTATTGTTTCAAGCTCCCAGTTTTGAGTTCTTCATTGGAGGTGCTTCCTCATCCACACCAACATTTAAAACACACCATATCTGGATGATGCCTCTGCCAGTAAGTGGAACACCTATCTTGTGATAGTAAGATTCAGGAGGATGGGCAGAAATAGCAATAAACTACAAAAATTGACAAAGGAATCAAGTCAAAGGTCCCCCAAAGAAAAGAATCCAAAACTTATGGAGGAGATAAAAGATTGACAAGGAAAACATAGTCAAACTATGGATCGCACAGGGCCAACCTTGTTTTAGTTTAATAATTGACATTTTATAGTCGATTAGGCACCATGACACCAATCTGAACTATCTAAATGAATGCAGATTTACCAAATCCAGCAATCGATATCAATATATAAAGCTACTTCCAATAATTTATAAATTTGCTCCAAGATAACTGAGACTTGCAGTTTCTTTAATTGATGTTTTCTGCCTCATGCATGGAATAAAACATTCTTCAGGAAGTTAGAGGTGTGAATTGGATGAATTTCCCAGGCTATATTCTATATGTTCGCATGTCCATGTAAATGATTCCATGACCTTGTAAAGAAATGTTATCTGAATATTAGGCTCACATACATGAGCAACCCATCAATAAGAGGTCAAGTAATTAATTAAGAATTCATCTCCACAACCATAAAAAGGAAGGCATTAAGAAGGAGAGGAGAGAAAACCTAGCGTTTGATATGACTGTCAGGCCTTTCATGAATTCTAGGACACCAATCCAATGCCCAAACAGACCCTCCAACATACATCACAAAGTCTTTGCTGCAACAAGATGGAAAGAGAGAGGTTTGAAAATGTACATATCAGGAATGGAAAAGCAATGCACAAAACTATAGAAGAATGTCAAAAAAATTAGATAATTTATATATAACCTAGAATGTAAAAAAAATTTGCAACACAATCAACTAAAACAAAACAAGCTGCAAATGAAAACTAAGGCAAGTCCAATTTATACCTATATTCTAGAGAAGTGGCACCACCATCTGGTCTCTCCTAAATCAGATTGCAAAGTAAAACAAATGTTATAATCACGAAACATATATCTACAAAAAGCTAAAATACAATAAAAAAGAAAAACAGACCTTCACTTATGGTACCTTAGGAACAGTTGCAGATGAGAACTGTGGTAGCTTTATTCCACCGAGAACACATTTCTGCTGTGAATTATCCATTTCACTAGCAAACCTAATTATTCTTGGGTCATACTTGTAATGCTTCCATTCACTAAATGTACATAAAAATAAAAAGTTATACACAAACACAAGAACAGCACCCAAAATATAATTAAATGCCGAAATAGCATAGGATGAAAAAGTTTTGGCGAAATAGCATAGTTTGAGGATATTGCGGTTCAGAAACGCGATATTTCAATGATGTTGCGATTCAAAATCATGGCATTTGATACATGTCGCGTTTCAAAATGCGACATTAATTAAATGTCGCGTTTCTGAATTGCGATCTCTAATTCAATGTCGCATTTCAAAACTGTGATATTCTTAAAGAAGACCATTTTGAGAAATGGCTGAACATTTGATAAAATGGTTGGACAGTAGCCAAAGCTGTTTGCACCAGTGAGATGGATATATAAACAGCAGTGCCCCGGGCTAATATGTTTTGAGATGGTCAGGCTACATTGCCCGAATCGGGTAATGCAATAGTTTAGCTACAAACATCACATTCCAGTCGATATCAATACAAGTGATGCTTTGCACGTCATTACTCGTAGGGGTAAAAATGATGATTACGACTGGTTAGACCAACATAGTACTTATATATTACAGTGAGATGCATGGAGGAATGAGACATTTACAGAGATGCATCCTATGATTACTGACGAGGAGTATATGATTTGGTACATGAGTATAATACGACGGATCATTACTCTGGATCCCGAGTAGATTAACCAAAACTATAATTTTATAAACTTTTTCAGGTTTAAAACACGAAAATGACCCAAAACCTTACAGTAGCCAAAATAGTCAGACTGTTTTGGCTACTGTTCAACCGTTTTATCAAATGTTCAGTCGTTTCTAAAAAAAAACTCCTTGAGAATGTCGTAGTTCAGAAACGCGATATTTCATTAATGTTGCAGTTGTGAACCGCGACATTAGTTGTTGCGGGTTTGCAACGCGACATGTATCAAATGTCGCGATTTTGAACCATGATGTTATTGAAATATTGCGTTTTTGAACCGTAATATCTTCAAACTATGCTATTTTGTCAAAACTTTTTCATTATGTGATACTTCAGCATTTAATTATATTTTGGGTGCTAATTGCTCGATGTATCCCAACGTAGAGTTTATACAAAAAAAAAGAAAAAAGATTACTGACCTTAAAAAAGTGATAAAGGACTTATAACACTGAATTTCAGTTTCATCTACAGAATCAGTCTCTGCTTCTCCACAAAGCTTAGAAATCATGTCCATTTCTTTAAAGTGATTCTCGACTGAATAATCAAATGTTGAAACTCTAATGCCAGCACCATTGCCTCCTAATTCTTCTTCTTGCTCTTCCATTCTACTAATTCTACACCAGTAATTATCAATCAACAACAGCATATAATCTACGTTGTCCTTTAAATATTTCTTCAAATAACAACTTAAAAACTAGCTAAACCTCCTTCAGTGGGAATTAATTAATGCACACAATCAAAGTTTCAAGCTTTTAAACTAATGCTATAATTGGTTACCAAGAAAATAGCTACATGCAGTGTTATTAAGTTGAAAAAAATAAAACAAAACCCCAGGAGCCAAAAACCCATCAAATATTCGAATAATAATACAAGAAAACTCAAATTTCACTATAATTACGCAAGACAAAGAAGAAGAAACCCAGTTGAGCAAATTGATTAAAGAACACACAAAAAAAAAAAAACACCTTTATGGGCTAAACCGCAACTCAGGATCGTTTAACTGGAGCTTATAGCATCTATATACATGCTCTTTATTTTTTAGCTAAATTTTAAGAAGTCATGGATATTTTATTATTATTTTTTGTTATTCATGGTTCATTGCATTTACACATCAAATAGTTATATTCTTTCATGTTTCATTGCCTCCCCCGCTGCATTAACTCATTACCTCAGATTTTCAATATTTACAAATTCTAAGAACTATAGCACTTTAACTTACATTAATGAATGAGCAAAACAAGTTGATCTGATCCTAGAATAATACGGAAATTCATCAGAATCATCGAATTTAGTAAGCATCTTCAATGTCTCAATCTACCTATGTACATGCATTTGGGAACACAAGATTTGAACAAGAAAGAGACGCATTCATGAACCCAGTAACAATACTAGCAAATAAATTAAAAATACCCTTTTAGCTAATGCCCTTGCAGAAGCAAACCACCAACCCAGATGATAAAAACCACCAAGAAACCAAATTTAGGATGCAAAACAAACAAACATGAAAGAATGCACAGACCCTTTTAGCTAACGCCCTTGCAAAAGCAAATCTGTAAGGGGAAAGAATCAAGAAGCAGCTAAAGAGGGGGAAAGAAAAGCCGAGATGTAGCACGGTGGCTGTAACTTCTGCCTTGTCGAAGCTGGAGATACGTTGATTTGGTAGCTCTAGCAGAAATGAGGAAGAGGCGTTGAAATCCAAAGCAATTAACAAAAATTAAGAAGACAAATTTCCCACTTCAAACAGTTACTAGAAGTAGCAGCAAACAGCAAGAAGAACGACAGCAGCACCAACAAATTTCCCGCGAATCTCTTCTTCCTTTTCCCCGCCACTTCATGCTACAATACTCGCTAGGTAGTTAGTACTGTTCACAAAGCAAGAATAGAGAGTGCTTTGAGGAGTAACAATGCTATGGGTAAAACATATATATTAATCATGATTGACAAGTAACCACTATAGCAACACAATCTATCTCAAACAACGGACCAGCTAGTTTTAAGAGAGGCAGCGATTGTATATACCTTGGCTTAGGAGTCCTTGTAGATTTGGACCCAAGAAGAGCAACTTGAGCTGATATCTTTTAGCACCAAAGAATCCAATTTGAGCTTTTCTTCGTCCGTTTTAATCTGCGTCTACGTTCTTGAGTTTCTCCAGGAAAAACTTCTTCAAAACGTTGGTATCTTCTGCTCTCTCCCCTGGTCCCGTCGGTTACAGCCCCCTTGATGGTTTGGCGAGTTTCTGTTGCAGAGACGGTGTATGAAGGGGTTGAGGTTGGTGGTGGTGCGTGGAAGGACTGACGGGGGCTGCGTTGGTGGATTGGCTGGCTCTTCTTATGCAGCGTCTGATTATGTTAAAGACTTGTTTGATTGCTTAAGGTCTTATAGCAGTGAATATTGATGGGAAAAAAATTGGAGAGACAGAGAGAGTGGCTGCTGCAGTGACGGTGGCCTTCTGTTTCGGGTTTTTGGGGAGAAGCGGCTGTCAGAGTTCGCAAGTGTCGGGAGGTTTTTTTTCCCCGGCCAGGCCACAGAGTGGTAAATTATAGTTCAGTCCCTGTTCTCTTAAGAAACTAACTGTTCAGTCCTCTCAATTTCTTAAAAGCTATAAAGTAGTTTCTTGACCGTTAATTCATTGGCAAACCTATAAGATTCGAAGAGACGCCAATCACCTTATTTGCACAATCCATATTTACCAATAACAAATATACAGTCTTTTATAAATTAATTTCTAAAGGAAGTGAAGGTTTTGGTGTTATATATGTGTTTTTATATATTATAATTTTCTTAATTGAAAAACAAAAAGATGTTATTTATGTTTAATAAAATAAATTAATAGATAAATTGAAAAATAGTTTTTAATGTTAATTAAATATTAAATTGAAAATCTAACATTCTTAATAAAATATAGATGTACGGTCTAAATATCTAATCTTGTTTTTCTTTTTATTTTATACATTTTTTGAAATTACAATGATCTCTTAAAGCATTATAAAATTAAAAAAAAAACAATTACAAAGATTAATTAGAACTAAAAATTAAAAAAAAAAGATAAGAGAGGTTACATTAATTAAAAAGTAATAATAAATGGGAGACAATGTATTGAGTTTTTCTTTTTTAAATGAACTAGACAACTTAGTTGCAAATTAGTTTATCATATTCGATAATTGAAAAATCAATATTAGAGTTTTAGAATCTTAAAAATTAATTTTTAAATTTTTTTCATCTCAAGACATTCTAGAAACCCTAACAAACTCATTTCAACCCCAAAATATCTAATTTCTTTAAAAATAAAAAAATATTGAACCCAATTGAATTCATGACTCAAATTACAAGTTTGATGAGTTAAGCCATGTCACCCAGATTGATTTTTTTTCTAATATTTCTTTTTTTAATTAATATATATATTTTAATTTTTTTTAAATAATATTTAAGTTTATGTTTCAATTAATATCCCTCATTGTGAATTTTTTTCTTAACCTATTTTGGATAAAGATTTTTTTAATAGTATTGTGTGTATTTAATTTTTGAAAAGATTATTTTGATTTATTTATAATTTTTTAATTTAGATGAGCTTTATTTTTTAAAATAAAATAATTTTATTTTTAAATAATATTTATAATATGTGTAGCATTGCATAATATTTTTTTTTTTTTTTATTCAATTAATTTAACATGTGTGTCTATTTTTATTATTGTTTAATTGAATAAAAAATTAATTTTAATAAAAAAATTCAGATAACATAATCGAATAAATATCTCATTTTATGAAATTAAATATCTTGATCTATATATATCTTTTGATTTTTTTAATTATCATTAATAATTTATTTATTTATTAATATATAGCTCTTGAATTTTTTAATTATATATATATATATATATGAGCTTTTCGATCTAAACTTACAATTTTTTAATATTTCATTGGTTCGAAGGTTTGTTCTTTTTATGTTTTTTTATTGGGATAACTACAAACCAGTCCCCAACTTATATACTCACTTGTAAATAAGCTCTAAGCCTTTATAATCTTGCTAATTTCTCCTCATGCTTTCTCTTCCTCAAAACCATTATATGCCAGTTTAAATTGGTTAATAAAATTAAGTTTACAAAAACCACTTCTATAAATTATATTATAATATAATGTTCCAAGTATATGACTAATAAAAACATAAATTTAAGATATTGTGTGTTAATTCATAAAATTAATTATATCTTTTTGATCTTTTCAGTATATACATGGGATGAGATAACAGATACTCCCATGGGATAACCTTGTCCTGTATCTGTGTGTCCATTCTTGTTCATCACCAAAAACACATACCCTTTGCATTGTTTTAGTGACATGAGATTGAGTCTCACACTGGATGTGCAAGAACAGTGGCAAAAATATTGATGGCAACACAAATGGGGAATTAATCAAAATCTTGACAGAAAGCAGGAATGGTTATGCCTGCTGTGATGAATTGACAGTTTACAATATTGATTTGAAACTAATTTATGAATTTGTTCAGTAAACTGTAGGGGGTGGTAGTTGCTTCCCTTCCAAGAATGCATTAAACAGAACAAAAGATCTTTCTGGCTGTGAAAATGGAGCTTCATGTGATGCTCCTCTGATGGTTGCAAAAGATAATATATTACCATATACTTGTGTCCACCCAGCAACCTGTGAAGAATAAATATTAAGGCATGATCCCATGGGGTTATCCTAGATTGTTGTTAAAATCATTAATCTGAAATTATGTGCTCGTGATGAGGATTAACTGACCTGTTTTCCCTGGAACCAGGTTCTGTAAGGAACGGTTGTGTTTAGTCCCAATTCCTTTGCCAACCCATTCACTACTGTCCTTGTTCCAGTGAGTGGGATCACTGAATCTTGATCTCCACTGAGAAATTTACAATGTTATTAGTATTACCATACTGCATGATACATTAAAATGGCTACTACTTCAAGATCTTGAGCATTCAGTAGCACGCAGCTTAATTTACCTGTAAACATGAACCCGGATGCCGGACTTGAGAAGCTTGGCAAGAAGAGGAACTGTGGAAATTTCTAGATTTTCCATCTCATATTTGACGACACTGTATCAAGCAAGATTCACAGTTGTAGACATTAAGAATTCTCCATGATAAATAGAAAAGAATTTTGAAATAGGCAGGAGATAACTTCATAGAACACTTTGCAGAAAGGAAGAACAAAGCTTATATGCAGGGTTTTGATCCTTACTCACTGCATACCGTCCATTGATCTACTCCAACAAGCTGAGCATGAAGAGCTTCCAGTACATCTTTTCTATTCAAGTACTTGATTGTTTCATCTTCTACACAGACATCTATTGTCCCTGTATATTCCTGCACAGGAGACCATAGAAAAGCCTAATTAGGCAAATCCATTTTAGTTCTGGAAGATAATGTATGATCTGAAAGAAAAATAAACAAGAGCTCACCATTTGTTTTAACACTTGGGATTGCGATTCAATCGATGATAAACAGACATCAAGAGTAACATCATAGGCGTCAACATATTTACTAACTTCCCTTGAGACTTGGCTATTTACTGCAGAGCAAGGTAGAGAAAGAGAGCCACTTTGATATTGTCTCCTGATTTGGGAGTAGTTACAAACCGTGGTGAAAATCTCATAGGTATTATCTGATATCAATCCATGAGACCAAAAAAACTCGGCACGCGAATTAAAATCGGTATTGAATTCTAGCAGTGGATTTCCTATCTGCAGCCATAGAAATTCATGTTAATTTCAGCAGACATTACAGCAGACCCCATGGAAATGTGCATTTCAAATGTTCATATCACTTACTGCTATTCCCTTCAGATTGAATTTTGCTTTGGATTGGACTATAAGTGTTGCAAGTTGTGGAACATAATGACCTGATAAAAATTACCGTGTGCTTTTAGTACTGTTTCTCTTCATACTGGCCAATCCAGCAGCTTTGAGTTCATTAAATTGCTATGCTTGAAAATATGAACAGAAAATTAACAAAATACCTGCATAGCTCTCTCCTGTGATGAAGAAATCTCTTCCTTTGTATTCTGGGAATTCATCGAACCATCTCTCAAGAAATACTAGATTGTCTTGTGCTGTAAATGAATTAGGCAGTCATCAGTTTACCCGAAAACAAATTGTAGCACAAGTGAAAGAAACACTAAATTAAGTGTGTTAGAAGACGTAGTTTCAACCAAATCCATATATATTATTAGTAATCTACTGTTACTTATCATGGTGTGGATCAATTATAATTGACAATTTATGAAAACCTGTAATCTCATCGGTCACATAGGTGTAGAAAGAATCATTAGCAGAGTAGGAGAAGCCAACTCCTGCAGGTGATTCCAGGTATAACATATTTGCTTCTGCAGGAAAAAAAGATTAAAGAAATTTAAGTCTCTTTTGTTATGCCCTTTGAATCTTTAATTTTGCATAGAACATGAAAAGCAGACTCTCATATTTCACATGGAAAGAGACAAAGCAGAAAAGTTTACAAGGTTACCTTTATTCCAGCTATAATCATTTTTGAGCAATATCTCTCCACTTGGTTTGAAAGGTCCATGCTCACAAAAAGCTCCAGCTCCGATTGATGAACAACCAGGCCCTGCAAATCCCAGCGAGGATTTTCATTCTTCTCAACCATTTAAAAAGCATAAAACTTTGTAGCAGATTTCCGATAGAAAGAAATTCATACCTCCATTTAACCATAGAACAAGAGGCTTTGTCGCTGGGTCTATTTCTGCTTCAGCAAAGTAGTAGAAAAGGGCTCTCTTCTGCTGCTCGTCAATGGTTATGTATCCCGCATACTGTTGAAAACTGACCGTTGGCTGGCCTGGCAAAGCTACAATTTTTCCAGCTTCTGAGATTGACCCTGTTGTTAAAAAGATTAGAGTTGCACAAATTGCTGCAATGACAATCCATGGCTCTTTCTGCTGCATTTGAAGATAAGGATTTTGAGGGCAGCTCCAGTTGTGCAGAGGATTGGCTTTGGAGATAGTGCAGAATAGTGGCAGCTGAGAATTGTGCTGTGATACACACCTTTCTATGGTATTTTATCAGATGATGTACGGGTAAACCCTATTTTAGTGCTTGAAAGCAAATGCTCTTTAGATTATCTTATCTATCATGTGAGGATTAAATTGAAAAAATAATTTCTGTAGACTCTGCCAAATCCCACAAAGTAAGAATCTCACTCTCGCACAAAGCACGCAGAGGATCACGAGAGGAGGTAAGTGGTCAACTATTAGAGACAAAGCCTGACAACATTGTGGGCTCTTCCTTGGAAAATCATCTCTAACCTTTCACAACTATTTTGTTCACATGCACTCTCTAGTTTCTACAACTAGGTTATCTGCAACAAGACAAATGGTTGCTCAAAATAACAACCAACGGATCTGTAGCTTGAACTATAGAAAGCTTTTGCCCGTTGATTGTGGGGAGGGGCCAAACTTGGAAACTTCTTCATATATATCCCACTCACAACTCACTCTTTCCGATCCACATGATGGCACACATCCAGCTCAGAGTCTCTTTGGGCTCTAGAGCCTAGAATGATGCACAGATCCCTATCAACACCTTGCGTTTTGTCACTAAACAAGCACTTATAGTCAATTATTGGTGGGAGTGATTGGGGATGACCACTTCTACTGCTTTCACACCAAGTAGCTGCCAAATTCTATGCCTTTCACACCGTGTAGCTGCCAAATTCTATGATATTTTGATAACTTTTGTAGTTATGCTTTGAAAAAATAATATATATTTTTTTATAGTCATAGTTTTTTTGAAGAATGTGTTCAGTGAGACTATATAAAACTATGTACCGATTGATTAAATACTTTTGAAAACTATAGTTAAAATAAAAAGTAATTTCAACCACCCCTCACTAGTTTTGGAGAATTTTTCGTAATCATTATGCACTGGTTGAATTTCTTTTTTTGTAAACTAGAGAGAGCTTTGAATCTAGACCTCTTGGCAGAGGCAAGCATGGAGGGGCTGCGGCCACTTGAAAGATTAAAACAGTCCTTCAACTTTAAGGAGTGTTTGCAAAAAGTCATTGTTTTTGTACATAATGACCCTCTAAGGAATAAAAAGGTTGGCTCTGGTCTTCCAATATCGAACAAAAAATTCCGAACTCCATCATCACTGTCTTTTAAAAAGCTCAATGACAAATCTGTTTTTATTTATTACGGATTAACACTTCTTAATCAAAGTTATTGAAATTTCATGACACTATGGGAGACAAACAGTCGTCCTTATCTACTACTGACACATTAAATTTTGATTTCAACGTCAATAATTCTTTTTTTTTTTCTTCTTGTGATCAGAATCATTTGCACCGTAAGTTGAAGTTGGAAACAGTCCTTTCCTAGTCAATGATGCAATCCATAGAACCTAATAAATTCTATAGTGAAGATAAGATTTATGGCTTTATGCTGTTGGTAGTGGTTCTTTTGTAGAAATGCCTTAAACAGGACAATGGGCCTTTCTGGCCGTGCAAATGGAGCTTCATGAGAGCTCCTCTCATGGCAGCAAAAGATAAGATATCACCATACACTTGTGTCCACCCAGCAACCAGGAAAAAAAGAACATAAAGGTATATATGGTACCAATTAAGTAGTCTTAGATAATCACAGAAAAAAAAAAAAAAAAACAACCTGAAGTTCTTAAACTCTGAGCAAGAATGCGAAAGGGAACCACTAGTTTGAATTTGTCTCATGATCCGGGAGTAGTTACAAACCGTAGCAACCATTCCATCGGTTGCATCAGATATTAATCCATGCGACCACAAGAACTCAGCAAGTTAGTTGAGATCAGTACTGAATTCTAGTAGTGGATTCCCGATCTGTAGCCATTAAAGTTCATCAGATGTTACAGAAAACGCTTTGCATGTCCTTATAAAATGTTCATATCACTTGCATCTGTTCCTTTTAGATGAACATGGTGACCTGCTAAGAAAATATGATCTTGTAGTGCAATCTCTCGGGAAATCTTACCATGACATTATGGGGTTACCTTTATTCCAGCTATAATCATTTTGAGCAATATCTCTCAACTTGGTTTAAAAGGTCCATGATCACAAAAGGCTCCAACTCCAGTAGATGAACAACCAGGTCCTACAAATCCCAGCAAAGATCATTTTTCACACCATTAATAAGCATAAAAATTTGAGGTGATCAATATTCTGAAAAAAACAGAAAGAATACATAATTCCATTTAACAAAAGAACATGAGGCTTTGTGGCTGGATCTATCTCTGCCCCAACAAAGTAATAAAAAAGAGCTCTAAGTTGCTTTTCATCAATTTTTTCAGCTTCTGAGATTAACCCTGCTGTTAAAACAATCCATGGCTCGCGCTGTTACATTTGGAGGGTGAGACAGGGTGTGTCTTGAGCATAAGAGTGGTTTTTGACAGAATGAGGAGTGTTGCTGTTAGCATAGTTATAACACGGTGTAATAGTTGGCCCGGTTCAAGTAGATTTACTTTAATCAACCCAAGTTTTTATTTGAAATTCTTAAAACAATGTTTTTTTTAAATACATCTAAATACAGTTTCAGACCCAAAAATAAATAAAGCTTTACTTGTGAATCATTGGGTCAAATCGGACAACTATTTGTTTACTATCTTGATTTTTCTTGATTGGTGAAGATGAGATTTGTTAAAACTATCAACTATTGAAATTGCAGCTTGAACAATTAAAATTCATGCAGTCATGGTGGAGAAACTTGGAAGTCTTCATCTCCCACCAACAAATCTCACTTTTCTCATCTGCATTTTATAGAACATGTAGACATTCAAGTGTTAAAGATGAACTCCTTGTAGTCATGTTTTTACGATGTCTTAAGATTTTGCCCACCAAACTAAAAGCCATTGATGCCTTGTATCTCATCTAGAACCTCACTTTAATAAATGTATTTTCATAAAGTAGAACATAAACCATCGATGTCCGAAAATACCTTGGTGGGTAGTGATTCAGAACACCCACATCCACCGCAGCTTTCACACCATGAGGCTGCCATGCCGGTGTTAAAAACACGATCGAATTATATTTTTTATTTTAAATTAATTTTTTTTTAATGTTTTTAGATTATTTTAATGTGCTAATATCAAAAATAAAATTTGTATACTAACGGTGTTTAAAAACGCAATTCAATTATATTTTTTTAAAAAATTGAATATTTTTTTTTTAAATTAATTTTTTAATATTTTTAGATTATTTTAATGTGTTACTATTAAAAATAAAATTTAAAAAATAAAAAATTATTTTAATATATTTCTAAATAAAAAATTTAATATTTTTTTATGATAATAAGACTCTTTTATCTGATTAATTATTAGTATTAATCCCATGACTATTTATTCTTATGTAATGTAAGGTTTTAATTATGTAAAAGATAAAAAAATTAAAAAAAAAAGAGTAAAAACATTGTGGGGTTCTTTCAAACCACATCATCTAGGAGATTGGATGAGCATGGTAGACTAATTGTCTGCCTTATCCACTCCTGAAACACCAAGTGATGGAAATTTATCTCAATGGTTATTGTTGTAGTCATCATAACAAGTCAATAAAGCATGAACAAAATCATGATCTTGATGTTTAAAAAACATCTTGCACGATGATGTGAAGTTGGAAACAACCCTTTTCTAGTCAATGATGCCATCCATAGAAACCTAGATTATTCTTCACTGAAGATTTTTAGCAGTTCATTCATGCTGTTGGCAGTGGTTTCTTCTCCAGAAAAGACTTGAACAGGAGCAGAGATCTCTTGGGTTGTGTTGATGGAGCTGTGTGAGAAGCTCCTCTAATGGTGGCGAAAGATAGGTTATCACCATAAACTTGTGTCCATCCACCAACCTGCCAACAATGGAAGAGTATTCAGGGACTAAATTAAAGGTTCTTATGGAACCTTGAGCACAATCAAAAGCTACAAGGATGTTTGAGATCGTGATAACTGTTGTTTTTTAAAATACTTTTTACTTGAAAATATATTAAAATGATATATATATTTTTTTATTTTTTAAAATTTAATTTTGACATCAACACATCAAAACGATCGAAAACATATAAAAAAAATTTAAAATTTTTAAAAACTCCAGTTGAAACGCTGTCCTAAACAGACATATTAAATGACTTCTGAGTATAACCTGATTCTCAATAAATAAATAGAAAAATATCTGTAAAAAAAATTCTATTTAGTCCCCATGTAACAAATATTATCCAATTAACCATAATATTAAGATTTATGACAATAAATGGGGGACCCAATTGAGAATTGGGTGATAATTAGAGGATAAATATGTCCTTAATCTGCTTAAGATTTTTTTAGTTAACCAAAGAATAGATGAATGAACTGACCTGGTTGCCTGAAAGCCAAGCTCTGTAAGGCACTGTTGTTTTGAGTCTCAAATCCTTCGATATCTTACTTACCAAACTTCGAGTCCCAGTAAATGAAATAATTGAATCTTGATCTCCGCTGTTAAATTTCATTCAAACAACATGAATATCATGAATTGGGTATTTTTTTTTATCTAGTCAATCCAAAACATTATTATTTTAAGACTTTTTAAAAATTAAAATAATATTATTTTAAACTTTTTTAAAATCAAATTAGATTTTGATGATGTCACAAGTTAATCTACTGTATTGAACGAGTTTAATCGAGTTAAATTTCATATGATTTAATTAAAATATATCCCGTGACAAGTCTTGGGTTAATAGGGCATCGAGTTGAATAGTAAAACAGACAAGACATATTAACAACCATCTAATTTTAACAAAAGTGTTCAACTGCTTTCATTTGATAATTTAAGATATCAAAATAAAAAAAAATTAAAAAGTCAAGTTAATTTAGATTTTGACTAAAAGTTCAGGCAACTTGTGACTGATTAGCCTTTCAAGATGCCTTTTTGCATGATTACCTGTAAACCAAGACCGCAAGGCCAGACTTAACCAGAGATCGCACAACATGAATTGTTGGTCTTTCCTCATTTGATCTGTCATACTCTAATACCCTGAATCAAGAAATAGGAAATTAAACCAAATATCTGGAAAAAAATTCAAATAATGAAAAGATCAATACAAACTGAACATGCCCTTTTGAATTGCCATTGAAATTCATTGGAAAAAAGTCATGAAAAATAGAAATTGAAAATATAATTTGGTGTTTCATAAGAGAAGATTTTCTTGAATGTTGTATCTTGAACAAGGTTTCAGAATCATTACACGCTACAAACATGCCAATTGGTGACTCCAACAAGTCTTGCGTGCAGAGCCATTTGCACATCTTTCCTGTTCAAGTATTTGGTTGCTTCTTCTAGTAAACATACATCTACCTTCCCCATAACTTGCTGTAAACGAACATAGAATTATTAATCTATTGATAAATATGGAAAATTAGGCAGACTTTTTATAGAGAAAATGGGAAATTTAGTCTTGAACTTGTTAATTAATTACCTGCTGCTGCTTGACAGAATCCAATTCTAAAACTTGAGGTGATAAATATGGAAGTCTTGACCTTAAAAGTTGCTGATTGAAGATCTTGAGCTGTGATTGATTAGATGATAGACATATATCACCAGTGACATCATATGGATCGATTGATTCAGATAATTCCTTTTGAACTAGGGTATATACACCGAAACAGGCAGAGGAAACAGTGCCTGTTATGGCCTCTCTCATGAGCTTAGAACTGTTGCAAACTGATGTAAGAAGTTGGTAGGTAGAATCTGATATTAATCCATGTGACCAGTAGAAGTGATCCTGTGCGTTCAAGTCGGTGTTGAATTCCAGAAGTGGATTTCCTATCTACAATCATACAAAAAATTTGAAACATTTGAGATTAAATTTAGAACTTGAAGAAGAAAAAGGAAAGTTAAATGCAGCATAAAGAGATTGCTCTATGTTCTACTTACAGCTATCCCCTTCAGGTTGAAATTCACCTTGGACCGAATAATGAGCCGAGCGAGTTGAGGGACATAATGGCCTGGTTGAACATTAGAGATATGAGGTTTCAGAGATTAATTGATACAGCAGTAGATGGCAGTCATTGATTCGAGGCATAAATACCTGCATAGCTCTCTCCTGCAATGAAGAAATCTCTCTGCTTGTATTGTGGAAATTTGACGAACCAGCGCCGCAGGAACACCAGATTGTCTCTTGCTTAAGAAACAAACACCAATCCATTCTAATAAGTTTTGTTAAAGGGCAACATATTCTTGTCATTGTCGATCAAAACTTTGGCTAAAGTAAAAAGGGTACAGAAATTCAACCTGTCATCTCGTCATTGACATAGGAGTAGAATGTTTGGTTGGCAGAGTAAGAGAAACCAACTCCTGCCGGGGACTCCAAGTATAACATATTTGCTTCTGAAACAAAGAGGAGCACAAAAACTTTAGCCAGCCACAAAAGAAAATTATGAATTAGGCATTCAAAGTAGAAAAAAGCCGATTAAACCAAGTAATTTTGAAACATTTTGCTCCAGTGTTCAAGGTCAACGCAAAGAAACTACAGTTTCTCAACTAATTAAAGTGATAAATCTTGAATTTGATACTGATGATCATTTATTTTCTTAGTGATGATCACAGTACTTGTGGTGGTGGCTCCTACAATGAAGCAAACAGATAAGGGCTGGCACCTTTATTCCAACTATACTCATTCCTGACCAAATTGTTTCCTGTTGTTGGTCTAAAGGGGCCATGTTCAACAAAAGCACCAACTCCAACAGAGGAACAACCAGGCCCTACAAGAGGAAAAAAGCTACAATATATTATAATTTATTCAAACCCGAGAAAGAAAAAACCATACATGGTAAAGGCAGTCAAGTCCATGGAGAATCCAAAGCATTTGCTGTAAGCTCCTGTGAGCTTGAGTGATATTTTTACCTCCATTTAGCCAAAGGACAAGGGGTTTTGAAGCAGGGCTGGTTTCTGCTTCAACAAAGTAGTAAAAAAGTGATCTGTGCTGCTTCTCATCAACCGTGATATAGCCAGAGAATTGCTGGAAACTAACTGGCGGTTGTCCAGGCAATCTTACAATTCTGTCAGCTTCAAGGAGGGACTCGGTCCTTGAGCACAAGAAGATTAAGGCGATTGCCATCCATGCTTGAATGAATTGCTGCATGTTTAAGAAAGAAAGGAGAGTCTCGCTGTGTGAGATGATTTTGCAGCTAGCTTGGCGGTGCATTTCTTATAGCATCTCTGTGGGGTTCATTGGGGGGGAAGAGGCCATTCATTGGCCTTTTGTTGCGGCGCAATACCAATGTAGCCTTGGTAGAAAAGTAGGACACCAATGGGGCCAGAAAAAAGAAAAAAAGATGAAAGAAAATAGTTGTGGAAGCTAGAAAATGTGGCCATGGAATTAATTTTAGGGAAAGTGTTTGGTCCCTCACCTTTGAATTAAGAACTGCGTGTTAGAACCATCTAGGTGGTAGTCCAGTGGTAAGAGCTTGGGACTAAGGGGTTTGCTCCCTCTTAGGTCTCAGGTTCGAACCCTGTGGTTGCTCATATGATGGCCACTGGAGGCTTACATGGTCGTTAACTTCAGGGCCCGTGGGATTAGTCGAGGTGCGCAAGCCGGCCCGGACACCCACGATAATCTAAAAAAAAAAAGAACTGCGTGTTAGCTGTCTCAAGCTTGTTGTTCTCGGCTCGTGTGACTCGTGGAACCATAGTTTTGAAACCCGGCTCGGTCTGGAGGATCGATCCAGGATCCGGGATTGGAACCGGGCCGGATTGAAGAAAAAACAGGGGAAGGAGAAACCCGGTGTGACCCTGCTGACCCGGCAAGATCCGGTCAAAAACCCGGTTGTAACCCATTGACTTTTGTTTTTTTTTTTTACTAAAACGACATCGTTTTGATTTAAAAAAAACAATAAACCCAAACAACCTGGTGACCCGGTCAAAACCTGGAACTCAAGCCTTGGACCAGGCCGGGTCTAAAAACCATGCATGGAACACTGCTAATAATGCTATATAAATAAATTATTTATATAGATATATGTATGTAAGGATTGTTTTTTCATGAGAGATTAATCATTTAAGATACATAAAATCCATATTTTATTATTTAAAAATTAATACATTAGTTTTATGACAATTTAATATGAAAAGCTTATTTATAAATTATTTTTCATATATTATAATGAGAATACTTTTCTTATATATTTGCAAATTGTGTGTTATCTTATTCTATTAAAATCAATGTAACTAGTCCTTGTTATTTAGTACTCCTCTTAATCGATCATATTCGCAATTGAATGAAAGTTACTTTATTTGAAAAAAAAAAAAAACTCATATTCAGGTTTTGAGATTTATAAGATAAGATTTGAACATTACCAGAAAATTAAAAAATATCAATAAAATATTTTTTTGATGTTTAGAAAAATATCCCATCAATATTTTATTTGTTGACAAATTTTTTATTGATTTTCTATTTTTTCTATTCCTTCATAATTTTTGTTAGAAATTATTAACAGGATGATATGTTGTTATTTCTATTGAAAATTATCGATAAAATATTTTCATTAATATTTTCTTTGTTATTTGTTGATTTTCTAGTATCGAATATCATGAGATTTTTCTAGATTAATTCTTTGAAATGTAAAAAATAAAAGAGAATGAATTGTTTTTTCCTTCATCTTGGCCAAGTGAGGAGTAATAGCAAATCTCCCTATTTTAAAATTCAAACAATATTAACAATCCAAAACAGCAATATAATTTTATACTACTTAATATTTTATACCAGTTAATGAAAACGCTGATTTAGGGTGTAATGTTGAAACATGTGCTTGCATTTTCATAATTAATTCAAATTTGTTATAAGATTTTCTGTTTTAGAAAAAATTTTATACTTCCATTTGTTTTGAATATAAATAAAATTCTATACATAGATGTTTGGGAATGATGACACATGCAAAACACAATATTATTAAATTTAACTTGACAATGTTGGTTGACTCGAGATGCGAGACTTAGCCCAGGTTTGATGGTTAATTTAATTAAATTCAAGCAACTTGAAAGGTTAACTCGTGTTTTAATTAATATAATTAAATTTTGGTTTAATTTTTATTTTTTTAAAAATATTATTTTAATTTATCCAAATTAATATAAATTAACTTAATCAACAATCTAGGAATTCAGTCAAACCGGATCTAATAGCCTAGGCAGAATTCAGTGGCCGAGGTCCCTCGTGGACCAGAGAGATTTCAATTTTCCACTGGCGGGGAATGACTAAAAGTTTGTGGATTCTCTCATGTACCAAGCTTTTTTAAAGTAGAATTGGGTTCTAACATTTAGCTTTCAGTAATAATTTATTTTAAAATTCTCAACATTTCTTCAAGTAACAAATGATTGGTCTTTTATAATAATAATAATAATAATAATAATAAATTTAGCCACCGAAATGTACGAAGGAAGCTATAATCAATGCGACTGTCTATTTTCAACCCTATTCTTTTTTATTTCTTGCTTGGATCGATGGCAATTTGCTTGTTCTCATGTAGTTTTTGTCCAAGAGAGACAAAATAAGAAGGGGGGGATGTCAAATTATTATAGAATTAAGTGATGTTAACTTGGCCCAATTGGTGCCTGCCATTGCTATCATTTGTTAAAAGACAGTTTTTTTTTATTAGGGTTATATCTCATCTATCTCATCCTGTAATTTATTATATAGTCATTGTCAACAAATTACTATTACTAATGCAGCTAGAAGATTTGGGTTTTCATTTTTTTAATTGGGTTATATCTCATCTATACTTTCTTATATATTTACAAATTGTGTGATAGCTTAATCTATTAAAATCAATTAAAGTTATTTTATTTAGAAATTACTCCATAATTAGATTCAAAATTTATAAGATAAGACGAGAATGATGAGATTTGAACTCGTTACCGTTTGATTATCAAAATTTTAATATCAAATCAAAGAATTATCTGAACCTAAAAATTTAAGTTATTAGATTTCTCTAACAAGATTGGATTAATTTTGTTGCCTAAGTGAGGACTACTCCAATTTCACTATATAAAAAATCAACTAATATTAACAGCACAAAACAGATTATTTTATACTAGGCGCCAATGAAAATGTGAAAACGTTTATTTAGATTGTAATGCTGAAATATATGCTTGACATCTTCAAAATCAATTCAAGTTTATTAAGATTTTTCAAGGTAATCTTTAACATAAAAGGAGCTATCAGCATTATAAAGACGTTTTCGCGTATGACGATCTTTCATGCAGGATAATGAAAACGCCATTTAAATTGTAATGTTGAAACACGTTCTTAACACATTAAAATCAATTCAAATTATTATTATTATTATTATTTAGATTTATCTTGTCCAATATATTCAGAAAAGAAAGCTAAATTTTCTTCTGAATAACATAAAACACAAAGAGAGATCGGTGAATCACCAAACAGCCTAAAGAGCTAGCATCTGATAGTATTAGACATCATAATTATCTTTAACCGGGAGGTACACAGTCAATTAGATATTGATTTTGCTATCTCATCTTGAATTCTAATGTTATATTAAAAAAAAAAATTGATTTAGAAACAAGATTATCAGAATCCCATCTTGTATTAATTTAAATACCAAGTTAATCATGGATTACAAAATTCGTGCATCGATTCCTCCATCTTAAACTGCTGACTATCTATATTTTCAAGTACAAGAAGGATTGTGGTAGCCCTAACTCCACATCCACAATATTTGAGTAGAATTAACAAGATCTGAAATCAAGATCATGAGCTAGCATATCGGTGTCTAAGAATTAACTAAAGGATATGATAATTCATAGGAAGAACGCAAAAGAATTATTGGTTCATCAGGAGAATATAATTAAGGCCATATGGGAAACACGAGAGGGAAATTCTGGATTTGTAGTCTAATCGTGGCTGCTGATTTGTGGAGGGGAAACTTGAATTAAATTGAAAAATACAGGAGACTGGACTCAGTGATTGTCATTCTAGTAGAGTTTTAGTTATATATGTTATAGAATTCTGAAGAGTTTGCCCTCGTGTCTCTAGCAGGCAACGACTACCCTACTTACATTCAAAGAAATGGGAGTCTTCAGGTGAATTTGGTAAACTACATTGTTGTTTTGTTTGTTCTCATGGTGCTGGACTGATAGGGTAGGTAATCTGTGGCAATACAACATATCATTGTTTATTATCTATGATAGGATTTACCAGCCTACACAACATCACTTATGATCACTCAGCTTTCTGCCAACCTGAAAAGAAAAGCAGCAGCAACACTGTGGCCTCTTGGATTGCCTGCCCATATTGACAGACTTCTCTTCATATCAGAATTACAGTGAGACTTGGAATATTGCCTCCAAGTTCCACAACCAGAAATTGCAGCAAGCAATACGAAGGATGAACAACGAGAGCAGGATATACACGTACGAAACTCTGAATCTCTATATATACTGCATTCATGTCCAAACTGAATAATGCACACCCTGCGCGAAGCTTGAAGCTCAGGACTCTCCTTATGCCATGTCGCGTGGGTGTGACAAGCAACTACTCATGTGGGAACCTTGACAGGAATGGAGCAAAGAAGTATGTGGTGTGCGATAAGCCAGAGAATGACTGGCATGAACTCTATTAGGAACATTCAGAGGAAAAAATCATATTCAGAAGAAGAAAACTAGCAGCTTGCTTGATTTCATTTCTTTTCTTGTTCTTGTTCTTGTCGTGAGCAGCTTGATTACGTAATTGAAGAAAAAAAAACATTGGCGTCGCCCGGGTTCGAACCGGAGACCTTCAGTGTGTTAGACTGACGTGATAACCAACTACACCACGACACCCTGATGCCACCATTATATCTTACTATATATATAATTTTCAAGATGTCAGAAGGTTCGTTTTTGAATCACGGGTTAAGAAATGACTCGTCATTGTTTTCATTTACAATTAAACTTGCAAAAAATTGTTAGTTAGCAGATAATAAGCAAGTCTGAATTATTATATTATTATTATTATTATTAATCTAGGTTAGCTCCCAACAAGAACAAGGTCTGACAAGTATACTTCACAATCATGAACCACTAGACTGATACTATTCGATATTGAATTCCTTTCGGACAAAATTAATCGACACTTCGAGCTTAATCAATAATCATCGAACCATAATTCAAAAATTACTATAAACCTAAATGGTATTTTTATTGTGCACAAAGCACTGCTCGTTCTCTTATATTTTACTGTAAATCTAGTGTTCAGAAATTTTCTTTGTTTTCAAGTTGGTCCTCCATTTATTTTTTACGATTGCATGATTTTTAAACCAAATTTAAAGGAAACTGAATCAAATTTATTGATTAAAAATAAAATTAAAAAACAGGGAATCAAAGTAGAAAAGATGCCACAAATGAGTAATAGTTTTAAAATTCATACAAAAAAATATAATTTAGTCCTCATATTTTAAAAATTATACATATTTGATACCTCAATATTTTTTTAATTCAATTTTGATACAAAATTTATTTTTATTATTTTTAAGTTTTAGATTTGAGAGAGAAGAGGAAAAAGTCATCGCATTCCAATGATGAAGAGAAAAAAATATTGTTAGTGCCGATTTCAGTCATCAAAACAGTCTATTTTGATGTCAAATTGTTCTTTTTTATAATAAGAGTTTATATTATATGCTCTTTTTTTTTTACCTTGAAAGAGCTTAAAAAAATAGATACGAGTTCAAGAAGATTTTTTTATTTTAGGTTAATTTCGAGTTTTTGGATGGTTTTTTTAGATTTTTTGAGGCCTTAAATAGGTTTATCAAGGTTCTTAAGGTGTTTTAGGTAAAAAAAACCTTCACCCCTGATTTTCCAGCCACCTAGATAAAATCAGACGACACGTTGTTTGCCTCAATAAGTGACATCTTGTCTTATTTAAAAAAAAAAAAAATTTAGGGCGGACAACATGTCATTTGCCCCAATTATAATAAATAAAATAACGGCCCATGCACGCGAGCCCTAATGAAATGGGTCAAGCGGCCTAGCTTGACCCTTTTTTTAAATAATGTTTTTATATATGTTTTTTTTCAAAATTATTTTTTATTTATATTTAAATTAACACCCCTTCTCTATTTTATTTTATTTATATAACCTCTTTTAAATGACAATTATTTTTTAGTTATTTTGTATGTATTTAATTTTTGAAGAGATTATTCTAATTCATCTATAATTTCTTTTTATGTTTTATAACAATAAAAAATATTTTTTCTTGGATAATATTTTGTAACCTTAATATTTTTTTTTATATTTTATTCAATCAATTTCATGTATATTTATACTATTATTATTTAATTGAATGAAAATTTGATTTTGATAAACAAAGTCATTCAAAACAATGAAAAGCTCATGTTGCAATGTTATATATCGTAATCTATATATGTTTATCAATTTTTTATTTTTGTCTTCATTTATAGTTAATGACGTTGTTTTAATGTATTTTTAAATAAAAAATTATTTGGTGAATCTAGATTGACCCTCCTGACTCGGGGTCGTTCGTAGCTTTGCCTCAGTTTGACCTTTTAGTTGGGTCTAATAACTTTTTTGAAAAAATCAAGAGAAAAAAATATCAAGGGAGGCATGAGTGTGGGTTCCAAGTGCGCCGGCCTATAACAGGCTCACATGTCTACCCATAGTTTTTTTTTCTTTTTATTTAAGAACGGATGACATATCATCTGTCATTTGAAAAAAAAATACAAGCTATGCATTGCCTGTTTTTTAATAATCAAGCCACCACATGTGGCCAGATTCATGGCAGCTCATATGGGCTTAAAAACCTATTTTAAACATTTTTTGTTGAAAATATCTAGAAATACACTTTAGGATCTCAATAAATCCATTCATTCTCTTAAATTAGCATTTCATTGATTTAAAAACAAAAAATCAACACATACCAAAATAAAATTCTTGAATCCTAATCTTTTTTTTTTTTGCAAAAGAAAAGAAAAAAAAGAGATTAAATAGAACTATCTTTATCGAATAGAATCCGTTGACATCAAGAACGACAAGTTTTGTAGCTAAAAAGTGGATGTTTATTAACTTTCTCATTCTACTTACCGTAATCCGACGAGTCTTTCTCTCCTTTCACATGGATTACAATGGAAGAAAAATAAAGTTGTGGATTGTCAATCAATCTCCAAGCTCAAGGGACCAAAAAAGATTTTTGTCAAAACCCAAAGAGTGAATTTGTGGAAAAGGCAACCACACAAAAATTGTTTTTCTTTTAAATTTGTTCTATGAGACAATTTCATTCCTCTCATTTCAAATTATACGCAGACAATAAAATCAAATTATTTTCTATTAAATTAAACACCAAGACAATTGCGATGTTTTTTTTGAAATCAAGTTAATTATATAAAAAATAAACCGAAACAAACCATCATTCTTAAATCTCAATCAACACAACATTGTAGACCAGAACACACCATCATTTCTAAATCTCAATAAAAACAATATTGTAGGATTTAATTGGAAAAAAAAATTAATGACCAAGGTGAAAAAAAACACTAAAGTTGACATTTTTTTTTTTTAAAAAAAAAGGTCTGCCATTGTTCATCACTTTCAATTTTGGTCATTCCATGCAGACAATCATATTAATTTTTTTTAATAAAATTAAGTATCAACTAAATACAAAGATAATTTAAAAAACTCACGATAATCAAAATAAAAAATTAAAATAAAACCCAATCAACACTCAAAATTAAAGGGGCAGGTCTGTACATACAGGCGAGGAAAAAAAAACTGAACCATATCAAGTTCAAAGACGAGACGAAGCAACACGAGATGGCAGAGCCTGACGTCCTTGCATTTCTGTATTGGCATTTACTTGGGCAGTATTCTTGCTAGGGAAGGTCTCCGAGACCACAAAATTTCGTGCCAAATCCCTTAACTGGAATTTCTGAATTTTTCCTGTTGAAGTCTTGGGTAACTCAGGGATGAACTCCACTTTCTTCGGAACCATATAACGGGGAAGCTTTTTCCTGCAATAAGCAATAATATCAGCTTCTTTGAGATCATTAGATTTTCCATCTGAGTTCTTTTTAATGGCAAGAAAAGCACAAGGACTTTCTCCCCAAACTGGGTGTGGCATGGCCACCACAGCTGCCTCTAGGACTCTTGGATGGCTGTAAAGAACTGACTCTAATTCTACACTGCTGATGTTTTCACCACCAGATATAATCACATCTTTTGATCTGTCCTTGATTTCCAAGTATCCGTCCGGATGTGTGACCCCAATATCGCCTGTAGCAAACCATCCATTCTTGAATGCTTTCGCGGTGGCCTTTGGGTCTTTGAAATACCCTTTCATGACAGTGCTTCCCTTCAGAACAATCTCCCCCATTGTTTTACCATCCCTAGGCACGCTAATCATTGTATTCAAATCTTTGACATCCATATGAGCCAGAGCTACTGAATTAATCCCTTGTCTAGCCATGATTTTTGACTGATCTTGGCTTGGAAGATTGTTCCACTTGGCCTGCCACTCACACACAAGGGCTGGTCCAACCTCTGTGAGGCCATAGGAATGAGTGACATGGAATCCTAATGGCTTCATCTTTTCAAGCAGGGAGGCCGGTGGTGGTGCCCCACCGACAAGTATTTGGACAGGAGAAGTGATTTCTCTACGTTCTTCTGGTTTGGCCTCAAGGAGGATGTTGAAAACAATCGGTGCACAGCACATGTGAGTCACCCTGTGCTGAGCGATGTTCCTATACATGTCTTTAGCAGTGGTATTGCGTAAGCAAACGTTTGTTCCACCCCGTGCCGCAATGCCCCACGCAAAGGTCCAGCCATTACAGTGGAACATAGGAAGAGACCACATATACACAGGTTCACTTGCCATTTCCCAGCCAATAATTACGCCAAGGGAGCCAAGGAAGACACCTCTGTGGCTATAGACAACCCCTTTGGCTCTGATGTTGTTCCAGAAGTGTAATTCAAGGCTATGGGATCCCATTCATCTTGGACCTCAAAAGGGATGTGCCCTGGATTGCCCTTGCGGACAAGTTGTTCATACTCCCATTCACCGAAAATGGCACCAGTCGGTGACTCGATGTCATCAATGAGAACGACTGAAGGAAGAACTAATTTGGATGAAATAGATTCACTTGACATCAGAATTTGGAGGGCCTGACGTGCCAGCTGCACAAATTGGTAGTCGACAAAGAAGACCTTTGCTTCTGAGTGGCGTAGAATGGTGGCTACGTGATTAGGATTTAGCCTGGTGTTGATGGCGTTGATGACTCCCCCTGCCATGGGCACTGCGAAGTGCATCTCATACAGAGCTGGAATGTTGGGAGCCAACACCGAAACCTGTTAATAAGATAATAAACAAATATGCTAGTTCGAGAATATCCTGACCGTAAAAAAAAAAAAAAAAAAAAACAGACACAACATAAACTATATCGAAAAACTCACAACATCGTTTTTGGAAATATCAAAGGAACGGAGAGAATCAGCAAGGCAAAGGCAACGCTCATATGTTTGCTGCCATGTGAAATGGATTCCCTCGTACACAACAGAGTGGCGATTGCCATAGACTTTGGCAGCTCTCTTCAAGAAATTTATGGGGGTGAGAGGAACATAATTTGCATCACATTTTGGAAGCTGATCCATTGAAGGAAGTAACAGAGAAGCTAGCTAGGCTTGTGTAGAAAGAAAGAGATAGTATTGTTGGTGGGTGGCATTAAGGTGGTCTTCGATAATTGAGGGTATAAATATGGAATTAGGATCACAGGTTGAAAGGTTAGGACCAACTAATCACATATAAATTATTAATTTGATAAAATAATGTCTAATTAGCCATAATTTGATTAAGGAAATTATATGTTTTAATCATACTGTACATAATCACTTAGATTAAAAATCAGATATAACATTATTTTAAGCAGTAAGGAAGCAATTGATGTTTGCGAATTAGAGTAACAATCACACCCACATCCCTATTTATCTTCTAGCTGTAACCATCAAATTACAAAAAACTCTCTATTAATTACTGACAGAATATATATCTTACGCCGACGAAAAAATTCTATCGATAAAACTGTTAAATGTTGTAATGATATAATACCAAGAGTACTTCTGAATGAAAATACTATTTTTGAATTTTTTATTAATTTTAGTGTTATTTTCAGATTTTACTTATTTTTCATATATATATATATATATAAACAATTGATGTGTTATTTTTCAAGGACTTCTTAGGAGCCATTAACCTTATAAAATGTATCAAAGTTTTCCCCTATAATTCAAGATTGCAACTTTAGAACTTGAGAGAACATAGTTAAGGTTTTTGACACACTAACTACTAACAGTGAAGAAGATATTGACATTGTTTCATCCGGTACAGTTACTTGTGAATTAAAAAGAAAAGGAAGAAAAATTAAATATCAATTTAGACAAATTCGTATGGCCAGCAGCTCTGCCACTGCCCCTTGAATATTGTTATATCCCATTTCGGTTATCTTGCAGTGCTGGGTTTTTCTCCTTTCATGGCCCCTACGTCCATGAAATTATTCTTCGAAAGTATGCTCTAAGCTTTTCACCGTCACATTCCTCGTCAATAAAGATTAGTTCATGGAAGAGACTCATCTTTTTCTATTAATTTTAAGAACTCGAATTTAAAATGAAAAACGATACGTCTTACCAACTCCATGATCAGACAAGACTATATATATATAAATATAATTTGAGTTGGTGTGGGTTACCAGTAAACAAGCTTGCGTGGAGGTTCAATGGTTAGTCTAGACAACAATCAACAAGCTAACACTTGATAAAATTGAATATTTTCTTGAAGTTTGCCTCGAATCGAAATATTTTTTAAATTACCTAACTGGGAAGGATCCATATATAGTAATAGAGACTCCAATCTCATCTTTGTCCATTCAACTCTCATAAAAACATATTAGATCACACTCAAAGAATGAACAACTCTATTTTAACTTTTTTATAAAATAAAAAATATACATCGACATGGACACCCACCTTCCATGTAACCCAAGACTTGAGTTAACTCTGGAGTTGGATACTTTAAAAACTATGGTTATAACTAGGATGAAAGTTTGCTGCTTTTTTGTTAATAATATAACAAATTTAATCTCATACTATTCGATATTTTCCTTTAAAAGATGTTGCCTTTTAAATGATGGAAAGTGTATATATATATATATATATCCTCCCCTTAATATTTTGTGAGTACACGTAACCTTTCTAGTGCTGGAAAGTTTCCTACCCCATTAAAGTTTGACGCCTATTTCTTGCTTTCAAAAAATTCAAGTTTGATCCCTCTAATCCCTAATTAAAAGATATTGCTTAAGATGGTTGATTAAGTCTATAACGACGTCTCTACTACCCTAAAGAGAATAATTTTTTCTTGGGCCTTAATTTCCTCAGGGTGAGGTATTATTTTGGCTCGGAATGGGAGCTAATAATCTCCTCGAGAACTCAGTAGCAAAATCATGTTCTCTGGAGGCCATTTTATCAAAAAAGAAAGCTGCTGGTAAATGTTGCTTTCTATTGGTTCTCTCTTGCAATAATTAGTCGTGCATTCACGGTAAGTTTACATAACGGTGTTACGTAGCCAGTCGGGTCAGACTTTTTAAACTTAACAAAAAATATCTAAAGGATAAAGAACTTTGGTGTTGTTATTAAATTTGGTAGTGAGTGTTAATTTTAAAATTTAATTCTTTGCTTAGCCCGAGTTTAAAATTAAATAATGTAAAAGTTGTCCTATCATAATCTAGTTGACTTGGCCGATTCAAAGAAAACCAGGCCGACCTGTAGAAAAAATCTGAAGATGAAATTGAGAAAAAAATAAAAATAACAGAAAAAAATCTATTAATTCAACTCTTTATCTAACTCGAGTTTAAAATCAAACCATGTGAAAATTACATCGACGTGATTCAACTTATTAGACAAGTTTAAAGGCAATCCATATAATTGTTAAAAAAGATCTAAAAATGAAATTGAAAAGAAAAGAAAAACAAAGAACTAAATTGAAGGAAGAAAAGAGAGGAGCTTCCCTGTTATACATAGCGAAGCTCTGAAAAGAGGGCCTTTTGTTTAATTAAAAAATTATTATTATTTAAAAAAAGCTAAAAAAAAAACAAAAAAAACAACAGGATACTAATTAAAACATAAATACAAAAATTATTTTAAAAAATAATTAAAAAAAAAGTAAAGAATGAGGGCATGTGTTGTGGGCCTGGCATGTGGCCCACCAAGAAAGGGACTGCATGAGGGCCTTAATTTTTAAAAAATTTAATGCACTCTTTGACAAAAAAAAAATGACAACATGTTGTTTGTTTTGGTAAACAATGCATCGTTTATCATTCCCCAGAATACGACCACTATAGTGGCCAAAATACTTATTTGCAAATTATTTTTGACCTAAAACATCTAGGAAACACTATTGGAACCTTAATAAACCAATCAATGGCCTCCGAAAATGTAAAAAACCATCCCAAAATCCATAAACAACCCGAAATAAAAAAATCTTCCACAGCTCAGATCTATTTTTAGATACTTTCAAGGTAAAAAAACACAATCTTAACTTTTCTCATCATATGAGATCTTTTGACATTAAAAAAAAACTGTTTTAGTGGCCGGAATCGTTACCAACAAAAACTCTCTCTTTACACCATAATTCGGCGACCCTCTCTCTCTCTCTCTCTCTCCCTCCTTCACTATAAAAGAGATTGAAAAAAAATAAAGTTTAGTATCAAAATTGATTTTTTAAAATTTAGAGGGACCGATTACCTATTAACTAAAAATAACGAGGAACTAAAATGAACTTTTAAAGCAAATCTCAAAACTACCATCTATATTGCCTGTTTTTTAATTTTAGTTCTTTATCTTTCAATTCAACCATTTCACACAAAAACAAAATATGCAATTGAGTGCGAATTTGGGCTCAAAATGACTTAATTATGGAAAAAAAAATTTGATGATCAAATTTTTTTAAAAAAATATAACTATTTCAATGCATAGTATTTTGATGATGAATGTACAGTAAAGTTGCTACAGTGGAATGGCGACATGACTTAGTTTTTTTTGTTAATATTTTATTTAGTATTGAAAGTAGTTTTCTTTAATATCATATTTGGTGTGACAGAGACTTTTAATCATATTCAAAACAAGGTCGCCAAGATGCAAATCATATATTATTTGACTTTTCACCTCTCATATGTTTCACCATATTATTTAAAGAATTGAAATTTTTGCTCAAAGGTATTGGGTTCAAATTTTAAATCAAAAATCTTTTAAGTGTACTTTACACAACAATGATTAGTAGCTGAATGTATCGGTGCATGGATCTTAGTAACCACAGATTTAATCAATCTTGCCCTTCTCTTTTTATTTTTGCTCTAAAATCTCATATGTATTGTAATATCTCAAAAGAAAAAGAAAACTAAGAAAAACTCAAAACTAAATTAAAAAAAAAATAGGCTATTCAACGATTAAGAGTAACAATGGAAATTTACGTAAACTAGAAGGGTAACATTGAGAACTTCAGATTACGAAGGTAGAAATGGAACATTGATGAATCTTAAAGGAGAAAAATGAAGTTCACCGGGAAAGTTTTCAACAGTATTGATTAAATCCAAAGAACATCATTAATATTGCTAACCCTAAAGAGTTGATCCTTAATATTGCTATCTTGTTGCATTGAAAATCGATGAGAATTATCCTTAATATTTAAGTATGAAACGGTAAGACTAGATTAATCCTGTTTATATTCTTTGGTTGAATTTCACGAATATGGAAGTTATAAATAAAAATTCATTGTTCAAAAAAGTGTTTTTACCATTTTCCTTCAAATGCATCACCATATTGTAATTGATTAAAATCTTATCATATGTTGTAATTATCTTGAGTGGAACTTCTAAAAGAGAATTTCTGTATTTTATGTTTTGAATTTTATTACTTGTGACAGGATTTTCACCATGTTACATTGTAGGAAGATTAAACAAATTTTTACTTGGGTTTGATTTAGTTTTCATAATCATACTAAAAATTTAATTTTTTTTAATAGTAAAATTATATTTGGAAGTTTCTGAGAAGACGGAGAAAACAGCCAATTTTCATAGATCAAATCAATTGGCCAAACACCAAAGGTCTATTTGTGTGGATTTGTGCAGTACGAGGCATATTGAGACCTCCGAGTGAAGCAAAAAACAATAATAATTGATTACTTTAATGGATGAATCGTAACTTAATTACTATAATATATCAAAATTAATGAATTAGTTATTGTAATATTAGAAATAATTAAATAGTCTCTTAATGCTGTTAATCATCTTTCCATCAGTTTTAGTGGTTAGCCTCCTCTCTGTTTTTTTTTTCCCCTAAAAAATAAAAAGCAAGATAAGTTTGAAAATTAAGGATATGGAATTGATGGAAATGAATTAAAAAATAATATTTAAAAAATAGGGATTAGATATAGTTTTTTGAAACTGGAGGGACTAATTAATAGTTCTGTTACAATACAAGGACTAGGTTATATTTTACTGTTACTTCTACTAAACGAAAGCACCACTGAACTAGAAGCCTGCTAGCTAGTAGATATGGCATTGAACAAGTTCTTAATGCACTCCATTCATATGTATTGATTTCAGATAAATTTAATAAATCCTCTTGAATATTGTTTTAAAAATTTAAATCCTCAAATTTAATAAATTCATTTTAAATTCATAATTATTAAACTATTTATTTTAAATTTAATGATATAAAGAATTAATTCGGAGATTGATTTAAGCCAAGTTTATTGGAACCTTAATATTGCAAACTATTTTTGACCTAAAACATCTAGGAAACATTATTGGAATCTTAATAAACAAATCAATGGCCTCCGAAAACGTAAAAAACCATCCCAAAATCCATAAACAACCCGAAATAAAAAATCTTCCACAACTTATATCTATTTTTTAGGTACTTTCAAGGTACAAAAACACAATCTTAACCTTCCTCATCATATAGGATTATTTGACATAAAAATAGACTGTTTTGGTGGCCGGAATCGTCATCAACAAAAACTCTCTTTACACCATAATTCGGCGACCCGCTCTCCCTCCCTCCCTCCTTCACTAAAAAAAAGATTGAAAAAAATAAAGTTTAGTATCAAAATTGATTTTTTAAAATTTAGAAGGACCGGTTATCTATTAGCTAAAAATAATGAAGAACTAAAATGAATTTTTAAAGCAAATCTCAAAACTGCCATTTATATTGCTTGTTTTTTTAATTTTAGTTCTTTGTCTTCCAATTCAACCCTTTCACACAAAAACAAAATATGCAATTGGGTGTGAATTTGCGCTTAAAATGACTTAATTATGGGAAAAAAATTTGAGGACCAAATTATTTTTTAAAAAAATAACTATTTCATTCAATAGTATTTTAATGGTGAATGTACAGTAAAGTTGCTACAGTGGAATGGCGACATGACTTAGTTTTTTTTGTTAATATTTTATTTAGTATTGAAAGTAGTTTTCTTTATTATCATATTTGGTGTGACAGAGACTTTTAATCATATTCAAAGAGAAGGTGGCAAAGATGCAAATCATATATTATTTGACTTTTCACCTCTCATATGTTTCACCATATTATTTAGGGAATTGAAATTTTTGCTCAAAGGTATTGGGTTCTAATTTTAAATCAAAAATCTTTTAAGTGCAATTTACACAACAATGATTAGTTGCTGTATGTATCGGTGCATGGATCTTAGTAACCACAGAATTACATTAATTTATTTGATTCATTATTTCATAAATAAGTAATTTTATTAGTCCCAAACATTTATGTCATTTTATAAATAAAAATAATCTATTTATTTCAGTTAATATAAAAATTAATTAATTAATTCTATTTATTTTCAAGTCATAAATTTGAATAACTAATTAAATTTATTTATTTTACAAATAATCAGTATGCTTTTTATTTTTTCAAAAATAAATATTTTAATTTAATTTAATTATTTTTAAAACTATTTATTTTATAGTCTTAGAATATAAATATAAATTTATTGATTAATTATTTATCTATTTTTATCAATTATTTGCATAAATTAAATAGGCAAAACCAGTCCAAGTAAAAAAGAAAAAGAAAAAAGAAGCAAAGGGTAGTTTGAATTTAAGAAAACGAGTGTGGGTAATTTGAAAAAAAATGCCGAGATCATTTAGTCCAATGAAATGAACAAGCTTGCCACACTCCCACTAGCTTGGATAAACTCCTTCCTCTCTTTATCCTTTGTATCCTTCTTCTGGCTTCATGAACACGACGGTCCACTGCATCTTGCCCATTGATATTGGATAGGATTTCCTTTTTGGCCGACATATATTGCATAGCTAATCCTCTCGGTCGAAAAGAAATTAACCAGACAAGCTAAGATGTCTTGTCTCTTCAACCCAACCGATTCGTTTATTTAGGCATGGACTGCCAAACCAGTTGGATATTTTAGTTTGGTATTTGATCTAAATCATTGATTTCTTTCGAATCTTTTGACTCATTTATTAACTTTTGCAATTCATTGACAATCATCTCGGGGGGCGTGCGACATAGAAAATAGCGGATCTGCATACTGATAGGTGCGTTGAAAATGAGTTTTGAGTTTAATCATAACATTATAATTATAAAGTTTAGGAGTTGCTGGCTAATATTATGATTATTAAAAAATTTAATGATTTACGAGAGTTCAAGTAAGGGATTTGTTGTGCAAGAAAAAAATGTATCATCCTCAATGCAACTTATCTAAAGTAAATTGCATTGTTTTTTTTCTTGTTATTCTAAATCGTGTTCTTGTCTAAGATTCAAAGCATATCTTTTTTTGTGAGGAAGTTTGTACCTTATTGAGTTAAATCTTAACCGTTCAAAGGGCTAAATTAAAGCATCGCATTTATTTTTCACTTTATATATTTAATACCCGATGGTATACTTTACAGTGTAATTTTATACCCCAGGTATTAAAATCTACAACTAAATCCTAATACTATAAATATTAATTAAACAAAATAGTTGTTGAAGGATTTTTGACATTTTAGCCAAAGTCTAATAGATAATCATAAACTGGTTACGATATCTATTTTTGTATTTTTAAAACATGATAAAAATATGATTTTGTCTTTCTAAAAATATGCATGAAAAACCTTTAGGATTTGGCCGTATGCAAAAAAAGAAATTTTTGTTTTTGTGTTTTTGAAATAAGGATTTTTTGTTTTTTCAAAAATTTTAGAGAAAATCAGGTATTTTGTACTGGGTTCATATCTTACAGTGTAAATTTATGACCCAATATTAAAAAAGATTGGTAGAAATACATGTGAGAAAATCACAAATTTTTTTTGAAGTGACCCTTGGAATTGTTTTGGTTTTTTTTTTATAATTTTTTATAATATTATATAGGTTGGGCTGGATCTGGTCCAGTTAGGTTAGGTTGGGCCGACAAACAGCCCAATCATTTATATTATACATTTTCGTACTTATTTAATCACTCTTTAATTTATGGTTGAATAGGTTATTAATTAGTTAATTTAATTTAGTTTTGTATTTTATCTTACTAGAGTTAAATTTATTAAATATTTGGTCAAGAAAACATTAAAAAATAGTAATTTGTCTGGCCAGTCACAAATGAATATGACATAAGACAAGGGTGGTTTATAAATTTATTAAATATGTGTTTTTAAAATTATTTAAAAAAACACTTAGCTTTGATAGACACACAAGCTAATTTGAGAATACCCTTATCATTAAAAAGAATTATTAAACAAGGTTGAGAGGTTTAATGAAGAATTTAGAATGAATCATAATTTTGCATTCATCAATTTTCCATCTCAACCCTCAAAGCTTAAAATTTGCCAATGTTCTGCCTATAATTTTTCAAAAGTTTCAATCATGCCCTTCTCTTATTATTTTTGCTCTAAAATCTCATATGTGTTATAATATCTCAAAAGAAAAAAAAAACTAAGAAAAACACAAAACTAAATTAAAAAAAAGTAGGCTATTGAACGATTAAGAGTAACAATGGAAATTTATGTAAACTAGAAGGGTAACATTGAGAACTTCAAATTACAAAGGTAGAAATGGAACATTGATGAATCTTTAAGGAGATAAATAAAGTTCACCCGGAAAGTTTCCAACAGTATTGATTAAAGCCAAAAAACATCATTAATATTGCAAACCCTAAAGAGTAATTGATCCTTAATATTGCTACCTTGTTGCCTTGAAAATTATTGAGAATTATCCTTAATATTGATATCTTGTTGCCTTGAAAATCGATGAGAATTATCCTTAATATTTAAGTATGAAACGGTAAGACTAGATTAATCCTGTTTATATTCTCTGGTTGAATTTCATGGAAGTTATAAATAAAAATTCATTGTTCAAAAAAGTGTTTTTACCATTTTCCTTCAAATGTATCACCATATTGTAATTGATTAAAATCTTATCATATGTTGTAATTATCTTGAGTGGAACTGCTAAAAAATAAGAATGTTTGCATTTTATATTTTGAATCTTATTTTTTATGACAGGTTTTTCACCACGTTATAATTTTATTAATTTTCAAAATTTTATTTTTAAAATTTTTTTATTCAAATCCTCGTTCTTTGTTATTTTAGTACATTGTAGAAAGATTAAACAAACTTTTTTGTGGGTTTAACCTGGTTTTCACAATCATACTAAAAATTTATTTTATTTATAATAATAAAGTTAGAATTATATTTTTGAGTACTTTTCAATTTTCATAGATGAAATCAATTGGCCAAACACCAAAAGGTCTATTTGTGTGGATTTGTGCAGTACAAGGCATATTTAGACCTCCGAGTGAAGCAAAAAACAATAATAATTGTGGGACTACCTCTCTTGATTACTTTAATGGATGAATCGTAACTTAATTACTATAATATATCAAAATTAATTAATTAGTTATTGTAATATTAGAAATAATTAAATAGTCTCTTAATGCTGTTAATCATCTTCCATCTAGTTTTAGTGGTTAGCCTCCTCTCTGTTTTTTTTTTTCCCTAAACAATAAAAAGCAAGATAAGTTTGAAAAGGATATGGAATTGATGGAAATGAATTAAAAAATAATTTTTAAAAAATAGGGATTAGATATAGTTTTTTGAAACTGGAGGGACTAATTAATAGTTCTGTTACAATACAAGGACTAGGTTATATTTTACTGTTACTTCTACTAAACGAAAGCACCACTGAACTAGATATGGCATGGAACAAGTTCTTAATGTGCTCCATTCATATGTATTGATTTCAGATAAATTTAATAAATCCTCTTGAATATTGTTTTAAAAATTTAAATCCGTAAAATTATAAAAAGAAGAAGAAGAATAAACATCATTAACCATTAATTATACCATTTTGTTTTGAAGCTGGTAGGTAAAGCAATCCCACCGTGCCAATTGAAACCATAAAGCAAATTCCTTTTTTTTTTTTTCCTAATATTAAAGATTTCATGAACAAGTAATGTGATTATTAAACAATGGCATGTCAAACTCTTGGAAAGAATCTGTAGTTGTTTAAATATATCTTAAGATCAAATTATAAATTAAAGCCTTGACAATTAATTAAAAAATATTGGATCACACTCAAATAATAAAGAGATTCATTAAAAATTTCGAACAAATAGAAATATCCAATCCTCGGTGGGATGTGTTTATGTATAGATTGTTAATTTGTGCATGCAATAATGAGAAGTTAGACCTTATTATAGCATTCAATTTAATCAAATGTAAGAAGTAGAGAGAACGTGTACGATGTTTAGCCAATCTTGCATTAATTGTACTTATTATTGATTTTTAATATCTCTAGGGTGGAGATATTTGAATCTAGATGCTCAGAAATTCCATTTTAGATTCATAATTATTAAACTCGTCGTAATATAAAAGATTAATTCGGAGATTGATTTAAGCCGAGTTTATTTTTAAATTATTTTTTATATTGATTCAATTAAATGTGGATACATCAAATCAATTTATCTCTATTTATTTTATTTTAAATTTGGTAGTCAATTCTGAAAAAAATTGTTTTTTGGTCTTTATCTAAAATAAGGGTAATTTAATTTTAACTCGTTGACCCTAATCCGCATACTAAACAAGGGCAGACCCTGACGACCATGCTTTAAATAGTTAACCACTACGCTGACACTTTAATCGTGGGACAAAATTAATTCACTTGAACTTAATCGATAATTATAAACCATAATTAAAAAATATTGCTACAAAAATAGGTAATATGGTATATTCCACGGAAAGGGGCAGGTCTGTATAGCAGAAAAAAAAATTTGAGCCTTATAAAGTTCAAAGACGAGACGAAGCAACACGAGCTGGCTGAGCCTGACGTCCTTGGAGTTCTGTATTGGGATTGACTTGGGCACTCTTCTTGCTAGGGAAGGTCTCTGAGACCACAAAATTCCGTGCCAAATCCCTTAACTTGAATTTCTGAATTTTTCCTGTTGAATTCTTGGGTAACTCAGGGATGAACTCCACTTTCTTTGGAATCATATAACTGGGAAGCTTTTCCTTGCAATAAGCAATAATATCAGCTTCTTTGAGATCATTAGATTTTCCATCTGAGTTCTTTCTAATGACAAGAAAAGCACAAGGACTTTCTCCCCAAACTGGGTGTGGCATGGCCACCACAGCTGCCTCTAGGACTCTTGGATGGCTGTAAAGAACTGACTCTAATTCTACACTGCTGATGTTTTCACCGCCAGATATAATCACATCTTTTGATCTGTCCTTGATTTCCAAGTATCCGTCCGGATGTATGACCCCAATATCGCCTGTAGCAAACCATCCATTCTTGAATGCTTTCGCGGTGGCCTTTGGGTCCTTGAAATACCCTTTCATGACAGTGCTTCCCTTCAGAACAATCTCCCCCATTGTTTTACCATCCCAAGGCACGCCAATCATTGTATTCAAATCTTTGACATCCATATGAGCCAGAGCTACTGTGTTAATCCCTTGTCTAGCCATGATTTTTGACTGATCTTGGCTTGGAAGATTGTTCCACTTGGCTTGCCACTCACACACAAGGGCTGGTCCAACCTCCGTGAGGCCATAAGTATGAGTGACATGGAATCCTAATGGCTTCATCTTTTCAAGTAGTGAGGCCGCTGGTGGTGCCCCACCGGCAAGTATTTGGACAGGAGAAGTGATTTCCCTACGCTCCTCTGGTTTGGCCTCAAGGAGGATGTTGAAAACAATCGGTGCACAGCACATGTGAGTTACCCTGTGCTGAGCGATGTTCCTATACATGTCTTTAGCAGTGGTATTGCGTAAGCAAACGTTTGTTCCACCCCGTGCCGCAATGCCCCAAGCTAAGGTCCAGCCATTAGCGTGGAACATAGGAAGAGACCACATATACACAGGTTCACTTGCCATTTCCCAGGCAATAATTTCGCCAAGGGAGCCAAGGAAGACACCTCTGTGGCTATAGACAACCCCCTTTGGCTCTGATGTTGTTCCAGAAGTGTAATTCAAGGCTATGGGATCCCATTCATCTTGGACCTCATAAGGGATGTGCCCTGGATTGCCCTTGCGGACAAGTTGTTCATACTCCCATTCACCGAAAATAGCACCAGTCGGTGACTCGATGTCATCAATGAGAACGACTGAAGGGAGAACTAATTTGGATGAATTAGATTCACTTGCCATCAGAATTTGGAGGGCCTGACGTGCCAGCTGCACAAATTGGTAGTCGACAAAGAAGACCTTTGCTTCTGAGTGGCGTAGAATGGTGGCTACGTGGTTTGGATTTAGCCTGGTGTTGATGGCGTTGATGACTCCCCCTGCCATGGGCACTGCGAAGTGCATCTCATACAGAGCTGGAATGTTGGGAGCCAACACCGAAACCTGTTAATAAGATAATAAACACAACACTATTGTAAATACTCAAAACTAATATGCTAGTTCGAGAATATCCTGACCGCCAAAAAAAAATCCATAGACACAACATATACTTGATCGAAAAACTTACAACATCGTTTTTAGAAATATTAAAGTAACGGAGAGAATCGGCAAGGCGAAGGCAACGCTCGTATGTTTGCTGCCATGTGAAATGGATTCCTTCGTACACAACTGAGAGGCGATTGCCATAAACTTTGGCAGCTCTACTCAAGAAATTTATGGGAGTGAGAGGAACATAATTTGCATCACACTTTGGAAGCTGATCCATCGAAGGAAGTCTTGGAGAAGCCAGCTAGCCTTGTGTGGAAAGAAAGAGAGAGTGTTGGTGGAAGGTATAAATAGGGAATCTATTGGATAAAATAATGTCTAACTAGCCATTCTTGGTTTAAGGAAATGGTATTCATAGGCCGAGAATTACGTACATGGATCAGGTATAATATAATTTGATTTGATTTGATTTTTACTTAAAAAACTAACCAAATCAAAATAAAAAAAAATAAAAAACTATAACTAGTTTCAAACTACTTAGTTTTGATTTGGTCTAGGCGGTTTTTTTATCCTCACTCCTTTCATGGATCAAATCTCTATTTATCTATTGCAAGTCATGTATATTGTGCATAATCCGATGTGACTAATTTATTTTATTTTATTTTTTGCAGCAAGGAAGCAATTAATGTTTGCAAATTAGAGTAATAAACACACCTACATCCCTATTTATTTGCTTAATCGACTGTAAACTACTATGATTTAATCGCTGATCTTATATTAAAAAAAAAATCGATCCGTTTTCCCACGATAAGAAGATGGTGTTTGAAGATTATAAATTAATAATTAATGCTACAATTAAGTTCATTTGGTCGTTGCAAAATACAACTTGGACTGATCAACTACACTCTGTGAATAGTCTCAAGAGTTATGTGGTAGCATTGTACCACACGCAATATAAGTTGACTTCATGCATCTTACCAACCACATCATCAGTCATTTGGAGTTGGTGTGTGAGCCAGTGGATAGTATAAATAAAATCTCATATTTTTGTTACTATTATAACAAATTTAATCTCTTTTCTTAAATATTTTCAATTCAATTTTTGTTTATACATTTAACATTTCCGGGTGATTGGGTAGTATTTAAAAACACGGTTTAAAGCATGTTTTTAAAAAATTTAAATATTTTTTGTTTTAATTTTTTTAATATTTTCATCGTTTTGATGTACTGATATCAAAAATAATTTTTTAAAAAATTAAAAAAATATATTATTTTAATATATTTCTGAATAAAAAAAACTTTGATCCGCAACCGTTATCTTACTCTTAAACACCCCTGAAATCTCCTCCGCTTCATATATTGTTAGTACATGTAATGAATTATGTTATTTTATAAATAAAAATAATTTATTTATTTAAACTAATGTAAAAAATAAGTAATTTATTTTAAAATAATTATTTTTTCTTTATTTATTTGATTAGTTTCATAGTCCTGTAAAATAATTTTAATATGTCGTATATATTAATGTAGCGGAAAAAATAATAGTCCTGGAAATTTATTTGATTAGTTTCATATTCCTGGAAAATTTTTATTAATCTCTTCTTATGTTCAGACTAAGAACCTTTTATATAATTTAATTTTTATTTTTTTACCCTTCATAGAATTGATTAGCTTACTGCTATAGTTCGATGAGTTCTAAATCTTAATTGTTATTTAATTTAAAAAGTCTATATGATATATTTACATCTTAAAATACATTTTCTAACAAGTGGAAGCCCATAAAAGCAGAGGACAGAAAATCTAACGAAAACGAAACCACACAAGATTTGCAGAGAAAATTGACACCAAAACTCTGAAAAGGAACAAAAAAACCAAAAATGTCATCTTCGTTTCGAGATGGGAAGAAAAAAGGTTTTTCCCTGTGTTTTGCTTTCCTCGGGAGGCCCACATGGCAGCCATGTCTGGGAAGCTCCAGCAACAGAGAATTTTTGCCTTTATTTTGGATGATATATAAATAATTATAGAAACTCTTTTTTCAAGGTTTTAGGTACCAACTACCAAGTTTGAGAAAACCACCGATGCACATGTCACCGATCCATATATGATACATGAACAAATCTACGTCACCAATCCCCATGTAGCTGGATACTTTACCTGTAATTTTCTGTAGGTCAGATTTTTTTAAAATAAAAAATTATATGTACAATTTTTTCTAACATGTTTTTATATTTAAGAGATTTTTAAGGAAAAATTAAAAAAATTATACATACATATAATCAAATAAATCAAAAATTATATGTGTAATAAATAAATAAAAATTAAGAGATAAATATAGATTAAGATATTTATCCGGTCGTATTTGTTGAATTTGTTTATTAAAATATTGTTTTTATTTAAGTAAATGATAATAGAAATATAAATATAAATATAAATTAAATTGATTGAATAAAATAAAAAGAGAAAATAATATTATACAAGGCTGCATATATTAGAAATATTATTTGAAAATAAAATTTTTTTTATTTACAAAAATAAATTTCATCTATACAAAAAATAAAAAATAAAATATAGATGAATCATAAAAACTCTTCAAAATTTAAATGCATAACCAAAAAAATAATTGTCATTTAAAAGATGTTTTCTAAACAAAATGAAAGAGAGAAGAGGTATTAATCTAATTATTAAAAAAATTATAGAAAAAAACCATATAAAAAAGCATTAATTTTAAAAAATAATTATAAAAAATATTTAAAAAAAAAAAAGTAAAGGCCGGGCGCTTCTCGGCTGGCCCATTTTGCCAGGGCCTATATACAGGTCTGTCCTTGCAGCCCGCATGACTAAGTCTTTTTCTATTTTGCAACTGAAGGTGAATGACATGTTGTTTGTCCAATTTTTTTTAAAAAAATAATAATTAGATAACGTGTCATTTGATTTGCCAAGATTTTGGCTATTGTGGTGCCGGAAAATCAAGACTTAAGCTTTTTTTTTTATCAAAAAACCAGTTTTCAACATCTTTTTGACCCAAAACATATTTGGAACCGTTATAAACTTATTCATGACCTCAAAAAATCATCTCAAATCCCAAATCAATACGAAACCAGAAACCAAAAATCAAACTGAGCTGAAATATGTTTTTTCATGAACCTTAAAGGTAAAAAAAAACATCTAACATGAACTCCCCTCATCAAATAAAATCATTCGACACAAATATCGATTGTTTTGGTGATATAAATCGGTGTCAACCATATTTTTCTCTCTCTATTGCTAGAATTCAGCAACCTCTCTCTCTCCTCTCTTAATCAGAAACTAAAAAATAACAAAAATGAATTTTTTGTACCAAAACTGATTTTGAAAAAAAAAATTGAGGCACCAAAATCATATAATTTGAGTTATTTTGAAAGTTAGAGAATCAAAGTGTATTTTTTTCAAAACTTATGGAATGCCACTTATGTTTGGCGTCTTTTTCATTTTGGTTTTTATTCTTCAAATCTCACCATTGACTAATAAATCAAAAGCAATTGGCTTTAAATTAAGATCAAAATATCTAAAATAAAACTTTAAAAACCAAAATAAATTGTTAAGAAATAAACAGGATCATCCACAATAATTTGTGTATGCAGGAACCATTCTAACATTTATAGTGAATATCCCACACACGTAAGACAGCAGTCATGGATAGCCACGCAGGGAATACATATGGTTAGCTACAATAGTAGTTAGAAAACCCAACATGTTAAGAGATAATTAAGAATGCTATAATGTTCTCGGATCTTTTATAGACTCTTATGACCATACCATAAAAATAGACTTTTATGAGCCTTAAAAATATCTTTTATACCGATCAAATGTTCTAGTTAGTCCTGTACATGTAAGAATTGCAATAGTTAAATGGTGGAATGGTGTTGGGTCGGCCATGGACCTCAACTATGTAATGATTTGCAATTGCACGTAAGTTTAGACAAAATTTATGAGGCTAGGATTTGTGTTTTCCTAATGGTTTTGCCTTAGTCCATTCCTTTCTCTTCATATATGGCCCAAAGATGAAATGGATCCTAGTCAAATTATTTGCTTGGTTCAGACATACATCTAAGGTCCATGTAACAGTTTCTCTTCCCACTTTTTCTAGGTTCTTGTATAGGTTTATTTTCATGGTTACAACTTTTTTTTTTGTTTGGTAAGATTATCCGGCACTTAGGGCTTTGATTAATCCAGATTCGAGCCTGGTAGGATTACAAGGGTGACAAAGTTCTCTCTACCAAGTATTTAACATGGCTGCATTTCTAATACTCGAACCGAGAATCTTGGTTAAGTTAGAACAGTCCAGCTACGTGTTCTGTGGTTATGATTACCGATTGCTTATACAAGCTTCCTGGATATATTAATTCTTGAAGTTACTTGGATTAAACATCATGTTACATTCATTTATTGAAATTCAATTTAATTCTTGTAATTTTAACAGCACAGCCTCAAGCATTAATTATTGATTAACTTAAATGAATTAACTCCACTTCATTAATACTTGATTTTAATATTAAAACGTACCATAAAATGCTCTTAATTTGTTTAATTTTGTAAAACTATATCCATGTCAATAACACAAATTTAGAAGAAGCTAGTAATGAGCCTATATATATATATATGCAAAGGATATACATTCCCAATTGGATTATGCAAAGGATATCTCAAGCACTCCTCTTAAATTGATTATATATATTTTCCCAGATTTTTGAATTCTTGTAAAATCATACACAAATTCAATTCTGAACATGAAGGTTCAAATCTTATCTAGAAAGTTGATAGCTCCATCATCTCCAACTCCACCCAACCTTAAGAACTTGAAGATTTCATGTTTTGACCAGCTTGCTCCTCCCACGTACGTGCCCTGCGTTTTCTACTACCCAGCCAATGGTGAAGACCATGGTGGAAACAATGTCGAGCGGAGTAAGAAAATCGAAAAATCACTAGCTGAAACCTTAGCCCTCTTTTACCCACTGGGAGGGAGATACATCGAAGAAAATTTGTCAATTGAGTGTAGTAACGAGGGAGCAGAATATTTGGAAGCTCGAGTTAGTGGTTCCCTATCTCAACTTCTCGAAAGAGAAGAGTTTAAGACTGAAATGTGGTCGCGTTTGGTGCCACGAGTACTCCAACCAGAAAACAGCCCTCTTGTAACCATTCAAATCAATATGTTTGAATGTGGAGGACTAGCTATTGGTACATGTGTGGCACACAGGATAGCTGATGCATACACGGTAAGTACCTTCATCAACACTTGGGCCACAGCTTGCCGAATTGGGATCGAAAAGGTACATTGTCGTCCGAGCTTCCCTTTCGGTTCTCTTTTTCCACCGAAGAATATACCCGCTATCACTTCGGTGGACGATCTGATAAGTGTTAGAGCTGTTAAAAAGGTTGTCAGGAAATCTTTCGTGTTTAAAGGTGAAACTATATCAAGATTGAAAGAAATTGCTACAGCTTTTGATTCAAACCAGCTGCTGAAATACCAACCGACCCGAGTGGAGGTTGTGACAGGACTTATATGGATGGTTCTCATAAGGGTAGCTCGAGCTATCCACGGCCACCTGAGGCCTTCTGTCTTTGGACTTACAGTTAACATGCGAGGGAAGACAACTTTAACTATGCCCGGGTACGCTTGTGGAAACTTCATAAACTTGGTGATTGCGCAATTTGTGCCAGATGATGAGAGCAAGATTGAGCTTCATGACTGTGTAAATCGGGTGCACGATGCGATAAGAAGCGCTGTAGAGGATTGTGCGAAAGCTTCAAGCGGGGATGAGTTATTTTCTCTCATGATCAAGAAGATGAGGGAGGGGGATGAAGCATGGAGAAAAAGCAAGATTGATGCCTATATAGTAAATTCTTGGTGTCGGTTGCCATGGTATGAAACAGATTTTGGATGGGGAAAGCCCTCTTGGGTGCATGGCGTGGATGCCGCTACAAGTCCTGGTACTGTTACGCTCATGGACACTGAAGATGGTAGTGGAATTGAAGCATTTTTAGGTTTGGATGAGAGTAGCACACTTCTTTTTCAGCAAAATCTGGACGTTGCATTAACTGGCAACTAGCTAGGAATTAGTAAATTCGAAGATGACAACCAGGTTCAAGTATCAAAATGGCTTTAGACTTCTAGTTGTCAGAGCAGATCATTAATTTCCATTATCATCGATTTAGTTTTTGTAATATCATCAATGGTGTTACGAATTCTACACCAAGAATAAAATAAAAACGAGAGATTCGATTTTGATATGTAAGAATTTTCCTCAAGTATATAAAGACTAAAGAGGCACTGTGTAATCTCTCCAATTGCGTAGGCATTCGAATTATTATTCGGAAAGAAATTAGCATTGTTGATCAAGCATGAACACATAAATGCATTTCACTTCTATCAAAAGATATCCATGTTTCAATTTGAACTCCTGAGATTGTTTAAGCGTATCATATCAAATAATTATATTAATTTTAAAATATATATATATATATATAATAATGCGGTGAATGATAGTTTTCAATTAAAAATATATTAAAATAATGTTATTTTTAGATTTTTATTGTTATATATTTTATAACAACACATTAAAATTATTAGAAAGCACCTAAAAAATCATTCATTTAATGTTTTTTCAAGTAAAAAGTATTTTAAAAAATAAGTTGAACTGTATTACTAAACAGATATTTAAAATGTTATGAGATATCATGATATAATTTATATTATTTTTTAATATTCTTAACATAAAACATCAAAAGTAGAATATTAGCACTCCATTAATATGATTTGAGAATATATATGGAAGCATACTTATAATATTAGAATTCAGATTTCAATATTGTGGGACATGGTGACCTGTCGATTTAGATTATAGTTAGATAGCTGGAAGTCACTCACTTTGACCAACAGACAGAAATTTTATGCTACTTGTTTCTTCTGAAAAACTCAGAGTTTTCTGCCTTCATGAACCTTAAGGTATCTGCACAGATCTCTCCAGTGATGTAGAAATCTCTACCCTTGTATTCAGGGAATTTGGCGAGCCATTGCTGCAGGAATATGAAATTGTCTTGAGCTATATTGATGCTTATACTTAATGCTTATCGCATAAAGATTTTTATGGCATCAATTTAATCTGAATTAAGTGTATATTTATAGCAATTTGTGTGCAAAGATTGATTGATTTTGTCGCCAGATAGTCTTTAACTTTCACTTACAAGAGGTTTGCTGCTGAAATTAAAAGATAAATTTTGTTTTATTGAAAACTCTGACAGAATAGTTGTACACTAGTGACAATATCCTTGTATTTTTGCAATTAAACTATCAAGCCTTCCATTTCTCCCAAGAATACAAGCATATAGAGGAAAGCAATCTGAAAAATATCCATCCAAGAAAAAAAAAAACAAGGCAATCCCTTTCAATGACAAGCAGACCATTTTCTGCAGCTCTGTGCAGAAGCTCAAATTTTTGCATTTTAAATACAAGATTTCTTCATTTATTTTCTACCCAACAAAAGAATTGACTTGTATTCTAATATCTAGATAAACTTTATCCAGTCCCATCTATATATACGTTGTCAGCAGTTTTCCATAACACTGTTGTTCTGCAATACAAACATACATCATTGAGGACATTGAAGGCTCGGCTGTTAACTGATAATATGAAACTTGGACCTCAGAAGATGATTATGTAGTTTTCATGATCTGAGACACTTTCTCCCAAGAGCACATTTAACTTGGACCTGCAATTGCTATGTTTAGCCTGTGGTTTCACAAGCAGATATTTGTCTGTGCATGCACAATTTTCTTCTCTTCATAGCTGCTCATTCAATTCTTTCTTTATGTTCAATGACAAAATTTTGGGTACGGTTTCCACTCTCAGTTCATAAACCTTCAAGTGAAAGATTGCAAAAGAAAATGTCAAGAGGGAAACTTCAAGCTTCGACAACTTTCCAATTTGGATTCTCAACAAATCTTTTTATTGGTAACCCTTTAGATTATCCTCCAATGTGATCTTGTTTTTCTTCATAGAATGACAAGGAAATCAAGCACTTGAATTATCAGAACAAAGATAGAAAACATAAGTTGCTTAAAGGGTCAATATCATTGCATAGGCATTCAAATTCCTTTTCCTACCAAAGACACTGACAGTGGCATTGCTGATCAAGCATATAAACCCATATATAAAAGTAAATCAGTTCTATAAAAAAAAATTAGCAACATTTTAATTAGGCAATGCCTCTGGAAGGGGTTTTCCGGACAGAAATGCTGAAAATAAGGCCAAGGATCTCTTGGGAGATGTCAATGGTGCTAAATGTCCAGCTCCTCTGATGGTTGCAAATGTTAGGATATCGCCATAAACTTGTGTCCATCCACCAACCTGAGAAGAAAAATTGAACCAATTTGAACAGAAATGAAGGCCAAGCTAAATTGTTGATGAAATGTACTGCAGTTACAACAGGTTACAACAACAAGTAGCCTAACCTGCTTATCTTCAAACCAAGGTCTATAAGGCACAGTTGCATTCAATCCCAGCTCTTTCGCCAAACCATCAACCAAAATTCTGCTCCCTATAAATGGGATAACTGAATCTTGATCTCCACTGTAGAGGTTATTTCAACTTATGTTATGAATGGTAGTAACATTTGCTAATTGTAAATAACAGATAAAACCTGCTTGTGTTACCTGTAGACTAGGACCCGAATGCCTGAACTGACCAGTGAGCCCACAATATTGATTGTAGGTATCTCGAAGTTTCGCCTATCATAATTCACCACACTACAAAGAAAAGAAAATGACATAACCTGTTGAAACGCCCTATTTTCATTTCAAAACAGGGGAAAAAAAGAGTACGATGGCACCTGCAAGATCAAGAAAGCTATCTGCTTCAAAGCAGAAAGGATTATTACCTGCTGCAACCTGTCCATCTGGTGACTCCTACAAGCTGAGCATGAAGAGCTTCTTGCACATCTTTCCTGTTCAAATATTGGGATGATTTTTCTTGCACACAAACATCTATGTTCTCAGCATCTTTCTGCATACACAGAGAACAAAAATAACCCACCGGCAATGTTAAAACCAAAGGTTAAACAGCTTGCACATAGGGTCACACACAGAGAGCTTACAGTCTGATCGAGTGCCGCTTGTACTGATTGAGTGGATGATGAAACTTGAAACTTTGGTCTAAAGGGGTAACTGGGAACATCCAACTGTGATTCACCAGATGATATGCAAATATCGCCAATGACGTTGTAATCATCAAATGCGTTAGGAAATTCTATTGAAAGTCTCTTATTCACAACCACACAAGCAGCGAACCTAGAGCCTGTTATGCTCTCTCTCCATAGCTGTGAACTGTTACAAACTGAATTCATGAGTTCATAAGTAGCATCTGATATCAACCCATGAGCCCAATAGTAATCGCCCTCAGAGTTAAAATCCGTATTGAACTCCAATAAAGCATTTCCTACCTGAAACATATCAAAAGTGAAATATTAGCACTCCATGAAATATGATTTAAGAATACGGATGGTAGAAAACGGATAATATCAGAATTCTGTGTTCTATTCTGTACTCACAGCTATGCCCTTCAGATTGAATTTGAGTCCTGACTGAGCAATTAGGTGTGCTAGTTGAGGGACATAGTGGCCTGTCATTATAGGATTACATTTAGAGAACTTGAAGATCACTTACTCACTTTGACCAACAGACACAAATTTATAGTTGTTTCTTCCAAAACAAATTGAAGCTTTCCACCTTCACAGAAATAAGGTACCTGCATAGCTCTCTCCAGTAATATAGAAATCTCTATCCTTGTATTCAGGGAATTTGACAAACCATAGCTGCAGGAATATGTAACTATCTTGTGCTGAAGATAAGAAAGCCTTAATATTTTAAGTTTCAAAATAAAATTTCCATATACTACTTATGCACATAACTACAAAAAGATCCAGAAAGAATAACAATTATGCTGATAAATTGATAGAAATCAACTTGTGGATTTTATCAGAATAAACACAAGCCCTGTGGCCTGGTTGTTTTAGGTGTGCTTTATCAAAAGACTAGGTAAGATGCTAAAGTATTTAAGCAATCAAGTAGTTAGAATAATCTTTTTTTACCTGTGATAGTGTCATTCACCAGGTCATAGAAAGATTGATTGGCGGAATAAGAGAAACCAACCCCTGCTGGTGATTCCAGGTACAGCATGTTTGCTTCTGCAGCACAAAAGAAAGGCAAGGTTTAGCAACTCTTTGCAGGGACATAATTAGTAGAGAACTATGCATTCCACCAGGGGTTAGGTCTTTCGCAGTCAACAGAACTTCTTGTGAAAGTTTTTCTTAGGAAACCATTCCAGGTAAGTTAGGAATGCATAGTCTTGAATTTGTTCAATGCTTAGTGGTTCCCACGCAAATGATAAATCAGATTTTGAGGCACCTTTATTCCAACTATAATCATTTCTGACCAGAAGCCCTCCACCACGGGGTCTGAAGGGGCCATTTTCAGAGAAAGCTCCTATTCCAAAAGAAGAACAGCCAGGCCCTACAAAAGGAACAGAAGAGCAACAGAATTTAAACCATACAACAAAACTTAAAATCTCCTGAACCATCCTGCTATAGTGAGTCAGTGACAATGAAATCTGAAGTACCCCCATTTAGCCAGAGAACAAGAGGCTTTGATGCTGGGTCTGATTCTGCTTCAACAAAGTAATAGAAAAGTGCTCTGTCTTGGTTTTCGTCAACGGTTACATATCCTGAATATTGCTGGAAACTGACTGGTGGTTGCCCTGGCAGACTCAGGATTTTATCATCTACAGAGGAGGAGTCTACAGCTCTGCTTATCTGCATGAAAGTTGCACATATTACTACCATAATTATCCATGCCTGAGCCCCCATGTTGTTGACGCAGGGGGACCCAACCTCAGAGAAAGATAGAGTGTTCTGTCTCTGTTTTATTTTCGGATTCCGAAGATGAGCCGGCCAATCCTAACATCTTTATCTGAGGTTGGGTCCCCCTGCGTCGACCGGCTACAAGACTCCAAATTGTTCCTCAATTGTGTGTGTTTTATAAAGCAGATTGCAGTTAAGACAGCTTTTACAACTTCACTTCAACTTCTAGCATGGTAAATTGGTAATAATCCAAAAAATGTCAAAAAAATATTTTCAAGGAAAACGTCACACCATGTAAAATATACGATAGTGACAATCAAAACATTACAAGAAGTAACAGCCAGGTCAATTAACTTGTGTTTTCATTAGTTTGTCCAGAGACACAATGCCTTCCTCGGAAATACCTCCCAACACTTCGTTTAGTTGTTCACATGTAGCTTAAGCTTGTTTCACTAAAGTTATCATTGGTTTTAGCAGACTATCCTAGCAAAGCTTCCAGGGTTGGTGGCTTCTCTATTGTCAAATACAGCAAAATTTCCATTCTGGGCTCTGCTAAAATGCTCAATGCAGAAGTCCCATTTTTTAGAAATAGCTCCACCGATTTGTCACAGGACCGTATTTCTACCATAATTATCCATGACTGAGCCCCCATGTTTTTGACAGAGAGAAGGATTCAAATTATGCCTAAATCGTGTGATTTATGTAGCAGTTTGCGACTTCACTTTTACTTCTAGCATGGCAATCATTGAAACATAGTCAAAACAACACTCTGTCAAATATATGACAATCAAAACATTACAAGAAATAACAGCCAGGTGATTTAACCAATGCTTTTCATAACTTGCACAAAGACAGAAAGCCTCCCAAATCTGTTACATGTCACCAGTAAATGGTTGATATTTGTTGGAGATAGATACTTCAGGAATCAGGACAAATTGGATTTTTCTGACAGATAAGATCCTTTATGGTCTTGCTTGCCTAACCCAAAAAGTATATTGGGCAAATCCCAATAAAGATTGCTGGGCCCCGTTAATATTAGCCAAAGCATAAAATTCTGAAGTAAATTAATCATGACTCTAAACCGGTGACCCTGCCACATCAATAGTAGGTAACTAGGTATCTCTTACATATTGTCCAATTCTATGAAAAAATATAATACATGATCAAAAATAATTTTATCACCAATAAAATCAATAAAATTCACAGATGAACATGAATTTGATTCATTGCACAAACAATTAAACAGTTCGATCCATATGAATTATTATAACAATTAAACTGTCCTCTCTTCTAAAGTAGAGGTTATAAGTTCAGAAAACATCGGGAGAGAAAAAAATCACCACCAACACCAATTGAAACTCCAAACAAAAACTTCCTGCAGAAAAGAGAAATTATAACTATCAATCATAGGAAGACAAAAATATAACTTCTTGCAACCTTTACTCCAACTATAACTATTCCTAACCTTAATCCCTTTACAACTACTTGAAACCTATTTATTTTTATGTTTTAAAAGTGTTTTTAAAAAAAATAAAAAAAAATTATTTTTTTATTTCAAATTATTTTTTTATATTTTTAGATCATTTTGATGTGTTGATATCAAAAATAATTTTTTAAAAATAAAAAAATATATATTATTTTGATGTATTTTTAAGAAAAAAAATACTTTAAAATTAACCGCTATCATATTCTCAAATACTCTCCATAACATGAAAGAACTATTTTCAGAGAAAGCTTCTCATCCATATTCTAAAAATTCCCTTGTGCACATGGCTGTTGGATGGATCCAAACAACAATCACTTACAATTATCAATGAAGACACTTGAATGTCTATAATTGAGCAATTTTTTTTTTTTTTGGTGAAGATTGATGGACATATATCAAGCTTCTCTTTTCCTTCTTTTGTGAGATTCATGAACATGTCAAGAAATTTGTGAATTTGAAAAAGAAAAATATTAAGTACTATCAATGTATCCCTATCTCATTTTATATAGAAAGTGGAATGCATGATGATAATTATTAGCCATTTCATTTTTATTTAGAGTTATGTAATAAATTTAGTATATAATAATCAAGAAAAAAAAAAGGTAGACTTAGTTTCCCATAGGGTAGGTAAATAAACATAAAGATAAGTAAATAAACATAAATATAAAAAAAAATCATATAGAATGCATGTATCATAGGTCTTCAACATAATATTTATGATGCTCACGGAGTAAAAAATATATTATATTAGTTATTATTCAAATCTACCTTAAAAAAAAAGATAAACACAAAAAAATATAAAAAATTTTACTCATAAAAAATAATAAAATTATCTAAACCTAGAATTTCTCTCTTAAGTCATCTATAAATAATTAACTATCCGAGCACCAAACAATTTCTTCTAATTTCTCCTGGTAATCTTAGGAGAAAAAAAAATGATATCTCCTGAGGCCCAAGAACTTGGGAGGAAATGAGTGTCAATAAAGTCTACTGGGCTATTATAAATCTCTGAGTGGTTTCATGGGCTGCACCTAAAAGCTCTCTCCCACACACCTAGGAAATTTTTACCCTTTTCTTTTTGGACAAATTACAAATTTTCGCTCTACTCGCATTTGATTCTCTTTCAAATTCGTTACAAGATCGAACCCATTTGACTGAAAACGGAAAAGGGTGTTCTTAAATTGAAGCAAACGAGAGAATTATCCTCAAAGACTTGACTTTCAGGTACTTATCTTCATTTATTTTGTAAAAGTTTTAATCTTTTTTCACAGTTTAGGAAGTTTGGGACTTTTGTTAGAGTATTTTGCTGGATATGTAGTTTATAAATTATGGGTTTAAAATTTTATTGATTTATTTTGATTGAAATACTGAATTTTGGACAAAATGCTTGTTGAGATCACAAAGAGAAGTTTTCCCTTTTCAGATATTGTGAAATTTGTTACTGTTATGGATCCAGAGGCTGCAAAGACTGCAAGAGAATCTTTGGATTTGACATTTCATATGTCAAACCTTCTTAATACAGGACTTGATCGACACACCCTTTCGGTGCTTATTGCTCTTTGTGATTTGGGTTTGAACCCTGAAGCACTGGCTGCTGTTGTGAAAGAACTCCGAAGTGAACGTGTTTCATCCTCTAGTGCTCCGATACCGAAACCATAATTAGGTAACAAATTTCTAAATGATTTTGGTAGAATGTAATATGAGTTGATCATTTGCTTGTTTGTTGCGTTATTTTTATTGCTTTGTTTTACCGAATGTATTCTCGATTTATTGAAATTCAAGATGCTTAGCCACACGTGCTTTTGCCTTCTCTTGCTTGATGAAATGTAGAAACTAGGATCCATTTATAGAGGAGTGCTGAGATCTGTCACAAACACAATTATGTGTGAACTGTGAAAGATGATACTTGTTGTCTAAGCATTCGCTGTGCTGTAGTGATTTTTTCCTCTTAGAGCCTTTGATCAGTGGTTGTTTGAGTTGTTTTGGTTATTTCACTCATATACTCCTGTTAGCAAGAGCAAATTCTTTTGTTGTTCTGCTGCCAACTGCTGGCTGATTTGTCCCTGCTAAACACCTCCACATTTTGTTCCAGCAGAACTGTTGCGTGCAATCTGGCTTTCTATTCTTCTACCATAATTGGTGATAGAGGGCAGGGGTCATACTTGTCAGCTTATTTAAAGAAACCTGCTGTTTTGATCAAGCCCATTTTTGAATGTTTTTGGCAGTGTGGTTGCGGTTGCTTTTCAAATAACTTTTCGTGCCGAAATGCATGCCAATGATTTTTTTTTAAAAAAAAAAATCATTTTTGACATCAGCACATCAAAACAATCTAAAATATACAAAATATATTAAATTTTAGCAAAAAAAAAAAATATTTGAATTTTTTGGGAGCGCGGTTTGCACCGCGTTCCCAAACGGTTTCTTGTTCTAGCTCTTGTTTGTTGCAGCTTCTTCAATCTCATATACATTTTGGAAAATATTTTTGTAGTTACATATGTTTGTCTGTTGTCTGCACTACTGTTCTTTTTCTTGTGCTTGCAAGGCTTTGTAAACATCATTCAGAGTTCCTTGGTGAACATTGCACATTGCAATATATACATCTTTACCTTTTTCTCTCCTTTTATGCTATGAGGCTCGTGCATCTCCGTGCCACTTAAAATGTGTTGACTGAACTCCAGTATGGCTTTACCCAGCAGGACCTTTGGGTTGCAGAAATTCAAGTTTTCCTTTGAAGCAAAGTTGCAGCTCTCTCTCGGAACAAGAACAGATCAAAGGCAGCAGCAGATATTGAAGGTGCAGAAGTGTGGTTGTTGATAGTTTACCTTCTTGTTGGAAGTTTTAGTTTTTCTTCCCCTCCGTTTCAGAAGCTTTTCTAGGGCAATGCTTGAGATGTTTCTCTCCAGTAGATTTATAACACTTGCTGTGTATGGAGCTCCTACCATTCCTTTATGTATGGATTGCATAAGCTTTATGTGCTGAAATTTGTGTGTCAGCATGCAAGTAAACCTTGTCGACAAATTTGAACATAGATGCAAGGAGATGTAACAAATTTAAACATAAATACAGTTCCTTCATGCAGTCATGCCATAATGAAGCTCCACTTTACCGATGCCATAACAAAGTTGAAAATTTGATGGAAGTAAATGTTGACCGTTGGTAATTAATGGAAGTAAACCCATCGAGGGCATTCAATGTTTCAAAAACATTATCATATGATAAGGAACCGTTGCAAATACTTGTGAAATATCGTTGCAAAACAGATATTGAAATGTCCAGGCGAACACAGAATATCCAGAAGAAACGTGCTGTGTTTCAATCACGTAATCTTCCTTCATCTAAAACATTATTTCGATTATTTCGACGCATAGCTACCACAGATGCTCTTTAATTTCACCCGTACTCGTTGAATTTTCTTCAACGAGGGTCCCAATTGCGCCAGACACTGGCAGTCTGGCACCATGAGTGGCACGCACAGGGAAGGCTCCACATTGTGACATGACTCACATCTCTTTCTTTCCTTTGATTTTATTATTAACAAGAATTAAGTGACGACGGGAAATTATTTTCCTCCCATCACACATGCGATCACTAACGTGCTTCTTTTTCTTTTTATTTTTATATTTTAACATTGAATTTATTAAAAAATAAATTTTAATATTTATTTTGATTTTTTTATAAAGTTATCATGATCTTAAAAAAATATTCATGCATCGAGTTGATGTTTAATTTTATGATCATCTATTTTTTCTATCATATTATTAAATAAAAAATAGTCTATCATATTATTATATAAAAAATAATTTAAAAAAACATAATTATTATGATTTGAGTTTTATAATTTATTTTGATTTTCTATGGAATCTTAAAAAAGCATATGGCATTGGGTTGATACTTGGTTTTTTAACATCTATTTTTTAATTATACTATTAAATAAAAAATAATTATAGAAAAATATATAATTATTGAGAATTAAACTTCATGATTTATTTCTATTTATTTTTTATGGGGTTATCGTGGTCTTAGAAAAAAGTATTGGTATTGAGTTGATACTCGATTTTGCAAGCATCTATTTTTTATCATATAATTAAATAAAAATATTTTTTAAAAAAATTTATTAAACTCAATGAAGTTCAAAACTCAAGTCACGGGTTTGGCGGGTTAAACTAGGTTGACCCGGGTTGATTAAATGTGTCATCATTTCAATATTTATTTTTTAAAAAATATCATCTTAAAAATATCTTTGAAGTCAAACCATGTTTTTACCATTCGTCTTTAGTTTTTTTAACATGTCAAGTTAATTGGGTCATGCTAGTACAACTCCTATACAATTTAATTTGATACTTGAATTAGGCAAGAAACATAGTTAAAAGATTTTAGATATGACCCGTTGAATTGGATTTAATAACACTATTAAATAATTTTATGTATAAGAAAAAAATTTATGTTTAAAATTTTTTTGGTCTGATCAACGCATATTTCTAGGAATTATCTGGTTTGGTGTGATATGAAAAAGGTGTTTTTCTAATTAAAAATAAATCAAATTATGTATTTTGAATTCTTTTAAATGGTTTTAACATTTTCTTTTTGTGGTTTTAGTATTTCCATATTTCTAAATTTCAGATTCAAAATTATTAAACCCGGTCTAAAATTGATCCAAGACAAGACTGATTTAGGTTATGAATCGTGTAGGTTAACTTATATTAACCCTAATTAACTTTATTTTTTAAATGTTAAAATAATGTTGTTTGGAAAGAAATTAGAGAAAAAATTCATTATTTTAATTGGATTTTCACCCGATTTCATCAAATCAACCTGGTTAACCGAATCAATTATATCTTTTATTTCTTATAAAACTCAACTTTGTCTAGGCCTGTATTAATCCACAGACGTGTCGGGTTTTTTAACTATACTTAACTCTTAACTATTGGACTATTTCTTTAAAAATATTTTAAAATTTCTACTCATTCATTTCAAAAACATATTGAAATAACACCACAAATACATTACAAAGACAACCTACTGGAATTGAGATGAATTATGTGCTAAAATGACAATTAAGCTCATGATTTTTTAATAATGCGTTATAGAATATAAAGAATTATCTGTCTCCTGATTTGTCCAGGTATTTCTTTTACACTATGAGCAGAAGTTCCTCATCAAATAGGAGAAGCTTTTAAAACGAGCACAGTAATGCTAAACGACAATGATGATTACTTGATTAGAAATATATTAAAAGAATATTTTTAGTGTTAAATGGCAAGGAGAAGGTGAATATAAAATATGTATATTGTTTTCTTAACTGTTATTATCTTTAATTATTTGGTATAGTTGTCATCTTTAGTTTCTTGTTTTTATTTTCTATTTTTTCAAAATTGTTTTCAAAATTTTCATTTATTATACTTGTAAGTTCTATCATTCTTATTTTATGTCCGGAGTTGTTAGTTATTCTACCTTTATTCTTATTTTTATTCAAAAAATTATTTTTAAAAGGAAACACTGAAAACACCAATGACGGCCATAAATGTAATTAAAAAATTACTCTCAAAATGATATACACTTTACAATTCATGTGTTTTCATTTCATTTTTTATTAACAAAAATTTTATTGGTATATCTTTATATATTTTTATTAATAAATATCGGATCTAAAAATATATATAGGTATAAATTTTCTTGAATTCTCGGGTGCGTTGAGTTGGCACATGCCAACACCAAACATGTTCTGGTAGAGACGTGTTGGGTCTAGTGCTAACCAGACCTAGCCACGATTGGGCTTCACAGTGTGCCAAACCTAGTCTCGAGTGGACTTAAATCTATCATGACTCGTCATTTTTCTTTCTTTTAGCTAAATAAAATGAGTGGAATATAGCTTATAATGTAACTTAAAATATCACAAAAATAAAGTTACACTCCAGCCCTTTTTCTTCACAAAAAACAAAACTCATATATTATAAATATATCATGAGACCTTCAGAACAAAGGTTCACAATCTTCATTCTTTATTATATATATATTTTCAGAGCATTTCTTTCTAAAATATTATTATATTTTCTCTCTTTAAAAAAGATACGTATTTAAATATCGGAGAGTCCTTACCTCCACAAAAAAAAAACCTTTTACAGGTACTAGTCATAAGTCATCCTGCACTACCAAATATCAAATATAGGCTATCAATTATCTTAGTTGAGGAGAATTAATGAGATTGCGAGGACCAATTAATTAACTGACTATCTAATTTGAGAGTCATGTTTTCTAGACTACTTTAAAAAAATGGCTAAAAAAATTGCTCATCTCCTTTAAAAAATTTTGACACATTTGGTCCTCTCTCTCAAAAAATTAAGCTAATCCTTAATTTCCAGCCTGTCAAATTATCATCTATGATCTTAGTGGTAACAAAATCATTAAATTGTTTTTGAAAAGGATCTAAAATAATGTTCACCGCATCCACTAGTGACTTGTTGAATAATAATAAAAATTCTTAGAATTTGACTTAGTCAAGTTTCATCCAAATTTATCTAGATTAATTAAATTCAGTTGAATTACTTGATTATTTGGATTTCAACATCTAATTCAGTTCAAATATAAATCTAGAAATTGACATATCGATACATCAACCTATCAAATTAAATTGAGTTTAATAACTATGGCACAAATCTAGAAAGTTGGTGCGAGTAAACTTATGTAAAGTCTCAACGCATGGTATGAACATCAACAGTCTTGATTTGGATAATCAATCAAGATAGTTCTCTTGATGTAATGTATCTTGAACCATATGTAATCCCTTTTTACTTTACAAGAACACCAATTATCCACAAAGACTAGCAATCAATTATAAATGAAAAAGGTTTCTAGATGCAACCTTTATGCAATCAATCAGAAGAAAAGGATGCGTATGTTCGATTCGTGGAAATCTGGACTATCTTGTGACAGGTGGGCGAGGGCCTATCCATAAACACAGAATCACAAAATTGTATCGAAGGAAGCTGTAATTATTATAATTATCTTCACATTACTAATTTCCCATTTTTCTTTTCTTGATCATCTTATTACTATTCGGATTCTTTCAATCTGCAATAACTTTGTTAAAGCCTGATGTTCTGATTTATTTTTATCCTTTTTTATTTATAAATTATTCTGCAACATTTAGATTGATCCAAGGCATCCTTGTGGGGCAATCTTGAATATATATTTTAAGAAATAGCCCGAATAAATTCCTGTCAGCCTTTTCTTATGATGTTTTCTTTGGGAGAAAGTGTTGAGCTATGACATCTCTTTCCGTTTTTTGTTTGTTTTGTGGGTTGGAGAGTGATTTTTTTAAAAAAATATTTTTTTTAATTAATTTTTTATTATTTTTAGATTATTTTGATGTGTTAATGTCACAAATAAAAAATATTTTAAAATATAATTATTACCACGATAACATACAAACTTTTAAAAACTTTTAAGGTAGACCAGGAATTAATATGAAATTGTTAATAAGATATCATACAATATTTTAATTTTTAAGTTAAATTATTTATTTAATATAGTATGTCAAAAAATCCTTGAGTTTATGTTTCATCACCTTTATTTTTTCTAATTAAAAATATGAAGTAAACTATCTATCGTCTTAACTTACAGTAATAATTTTTAATCTTATCATCTTTATTCTTTCTAATTAAAACTATAATTTCAACACGATCTAGGGTAAGCCGTGAACATTCGAATTTAATAGTTTTTTCTGATGTCATGCTCTTGACATCTCTTTTGTCTTTTCAGGTAAACCAAGCTTTTGAATATTCCGGCGCGGGCGAGTAAGCTGAGTGGGAGTTGTGAGTCAAACGAACTTCGATCCTCCTACATCGCAAACTCCCCGTGAAGAGAAGGAAGACGTTGAGCAAAACGAAACCACCAAAAGGAAATTGGAAGTATTGCTGACTACACAGCCGAAGTTAGAGCACAGGCCCTGGAGTTTGTTAACCTGTCTTCAAAATATTAAAATAATATTTTTTATATTTTTTTATGATTTTAATTTGATAATATTAAAAAATATAAAATTATTATTTTAATATATTTTCAAGTAAAAAATATTATTTATAATAATATTAAATCCATACTCAGTAGACAATCCTAACCTTAGTGATATATATAATAAAAACAAAGGGTTAAACTCGAAACTTTTCAGCAGGAGCTCCAAAAAAAAAATCAATTGAAATTACTTGTTCATTCAATACAGAGATTGCAAACTCCTTTCTCCTTTTTTTTTAAGAGAGATTTCTTTCAATTCTTGATTTTCGAGTAAATGATAGATTAGTCCCTCTAGTTTTTGAGAAATCAATTAATTAGTCTTCCTTAGTTCTTTTTATATTGTCCTTTTCGCCCATTTCATGTTCTTTTCCAATCTTTTTTTTTTGTTTTAAAAATAGAAAAATAGATATTATGGAAAGATTTATGAGGACAGAAGACACTTTTTGAAATAAAATAATATTAAATTAAATATAGTCTATACTAATTAAGGAAATAAATAATTAAATAATTATTTAATTTAAAATCTTAATTTTAATTTAATTATGGTATTGACAAAGGAATCACCAAGTGAGAATTGAATTTGGTAAAATTGGATGATTTTTTTAAGAAACTAACCCTCACAAGTTTTATCATAATTTTTGTTGATTTTAATGCATTTATTTTTTCTTTACTTTTTGAATGTTGTTGAGGTGTTTCATAAAATTTGGGGATAGATGGAGAGGAAATTGGAACAAAAGTAAAAGATGTGGGGACTGATTCAAACAAAAATAATAAATATATATATATATATAAATAAAGGGAGAAAATTAAAATTTACCCCACACTATTTATCAACTTTAGATCATGTTTGACATGTTAAATTATTACATGAGTAAGTTTTACCAAAATAGAAGTGTAATTTTAAATCCTATCTTGAATTCAACTTAGAACAAGATAAATAGAAAATATCCGGTTCAACCTGATTTAATCCAAATTTTTTAAAAAAAATATTAAAATGACGCTGTTTAAAAAATAATTTTAAAAAGCTAACAAGTTAATGAATAAGTTTTAACAATTTAAACCTCGAGTTAGTTTGTGTTTTTTTAAAAAGTAAAAGTAAGTGTAAGAAGTAAAAACAAGTTTTCAAAATTATTTAACATAAGATGGGCAATTAGAATATAAGAAAATTACATGAGCAAGATTATCCTAGGGATTTTATCTATAACTTTATCTGATGCAAAATTCCATTCTCATAAACTATAATTTAATCGTTTATAATAATATAATTCTTAAGAACATATATAGTTAGAGGAATATGAGAACACTAAAAGTGTTTATAAGTTCGAGGAAGAGAAAAATCATATTATAAAAGTTTTTATTTCTTAAAAATCTTGTAACCAATCCTTCATCTTGTACCCTCAATTTGCATAATTTGGGTGTTAATATTTTTTTTTATCATCAAATGACTTTAATCACTACCTTTAACTCCATTACTCCATATTAAACATCTTCTTAGAAAATAAAAATAAGTTTAAATCAATAATTGCACTCCAAAAATCAAATTTTAATACTCCTTTCAAACCCCCTATTTAAAGAAAAGAAAAAAAAGCTTATGTTGTTACAATAATATTTATAATACTTGTTTAATTAATATTTTTTATTTATTCATGTTTTATCGTTGGTGAGTGCTACATTCTAGAATTTATTATTTACGTAGATACTAAAATTTCATCTTTAACACAAATATATTTGGATTTCTTGAGATTTATAATATGATAACAATAAAATATATATTTTTAAAATTTAAAATATCTAATAACTTTACATTTTAGGATTCATCATTAAAAAAGATGGTAAAACTTCTTCTTTATCATAGATATACTTGAATTTCTACTAGATTTATAATATAATGATAATGCAATGTATCTTTTAAGAATCAATCATTGACTAAGATACTAAAATTTCATTTTAAACATAATTATACTTGAATTTATCGAAATTTATAATAAAATGATAATGCAATATATCTTTTTAAAAATTTAATGATAGTCTATAGCGTACATATACTTAGATTTCTCAAAATTTATAATGTGATAACAATAAAAAAATATTTTTAAAAAAATTTAAAATATCCTATAACTTTACATTTTAGGATCCAACATTGATGAAGATGCCAAAATAGATATACTTGAATTTCTTGAGATTTATAAGTTAATAACAATGTAATATATATATGTTAGAATTTTTATGATAGTCTATAACTTTGTATTTTAGAATCAATCATTGATGAAGATACCAAAATTTTATTTTTAACATAGATATACTTGAATTTTTTCAAATTTATAATAAAATGATAATGCAATATATATTTTTAAAAAATTTGTGATAGTCTATAACGTAGATATACTTGGATTTCTAAAGATTTATAATACGATAACAACAAAATATATTTTTAAAAAAATTTAAAATATCCTATAACTTTACATTTTAGGATCCAACATTGACGAAGATGCCAAAATTTCATCTTCGTCGTAGATATACTTCAATTTCTTAAGATTTATAATATAATGACAATGCGATATATCTTTTTAGAATTTTTATGATAGTCTATAACTTTGTATTTTAGAATCAATCATTGACGAAGATACCAAAAATTCATTTTTAACATAGATATACTTGAATTTCTTGAGATTTATAATAAAATGATAATGCAATATATCTTTTTAAAAAATGTATGATAGTCTATAATGTATATATACTTGGATTTCTCAAGATTTATAATACAATAACAACAAAATATATTTTTAAAATATCCTATAACTTTACATTTTAGGATCCAACATTGACGAAGATGCTAAAATTTCATATTCATCATAGATATACTTGAATTTCTTGAGATTTATAATATAACAACAACACGATATATCTTTTTAGATTTTCTATGATAATCTAAAACATAGATATACTTGGATTTCTTGAGATTTATAATACAATAACAACACAATTTTTTTTTTTAAAAAAAATTAGAATATCCAATAACCTTTACATTTTAGAATCCATCATTAACGAAGATACCAAATTTTCATTTTCATCGTAGATATATTTGAATTTCTAGAAATTTATAATATAATAATAATACAATGTATCTCTTTAAAAAATTTATGATAGTCTATAACGTAAATATACTTGGATTTCTCAAGATTTATAATATGAGAACAACACAATATATATTTTAAAATTTTAAAATATCTTGTAACTTTTACATTTTAGAATCTATCATTGACGAAGATGCCAAAATCTCATCGTAGATATACTTGAATTTCTTAAGATTTATAATATAATGACCAAACAATATATCTTTTTTAAATGTTTATGATAGCCTATAACTTTGTATTTTAGAATCAATTATTGATGAAGATATCAAAATTTTATTTTTAACATAGATATACTTGAATTTCTCAAGATTAATAATAAAATGACAATGCAATAAATATTTTTAAATTTTTTATGATAGTCTATAACATAGATATACTTTGATTTCTCAAGATTTATAACACGATAACAACAAAATATACTTTTTTAAATTTTTAAATATTTATAACTTTACATTTTAGGATCCAACATTGATGAAGATTCCAAAATTTCATCTTTGTCGTAGATATACTTGAATTTCTTGAGATTTATAATATAATGACAATGCGATATATATTTTTAGAATTTTTATGATAGTCTATAAGATAGATATACTTGAATTTCTTGAGATTTAAAATACGATAACAACACAATTTTTTTTTTAAAATAGAATATCCAATAACTTTACATTTTAGAATCCATCATTGATGAAGATGCCAAAATTTCATCTTCATCGTAAATATATTTGAATTTATCAATATTTATAATATAATGATAACACAATGTATTTTAAATTTTTTTTTATAATAGTCTACAACATAAATATACTTGGATTTCTCAAGATTTATAATATGATGATAACGGATTAACGGCACACTTTTTTTTTAAAAAAAATTAGATTATTATATAACTTTACATTTTAGAATTTATCATTAATGAAGATGTCAAAATTTCATCTTCATCATAGATATACATGAATTTCTTGAGATTTATAATATAATGATAATGCAATGTATCTTTTTAAAAGTTTTATGATAATTATAACATAAATATACTTAGATTTCTCTATATTTATAATACAATAACAACACAATATATTTTTTAAGAAATTAAAATATTTTAGAATTTTACATTTTAGAATTTATCATTAACAAAGTTACCATAATTTTATCTTTCATCATAAATATATTTGAATTTTTTGAGATTTATAATATAATGATAACGAAATATTTTTTTTTTATAAAAATTATGATAATTTATAACTTCATATTTTAGAATTAATTATTTATGAAGATACCAAAATTTTATTTTTAACATAGATATATTTGAATTTATTAAGATTTATAATATAATTACAGCGCAATATGTCTTGTCGAGAATTTAGAAAAATCTACCTACCACCCATTTTATAAAATCACACCAAACAACAAAAAATGCCAAGAACAAAAACTAATTTCTTTGCAGTTTCCAACGTCAATTTTCAACAGTCAGTTATACTATAGATAAAGACTGACCAGCTCCTCTCTCTATATCTCTTTCTCTCTCAAGACCCGCCCTTTTAGACCCTCCAATTCAAACACAAACATTAAAACGGCACAACCTGCTACATGTCTTAATCTCACAGATTCTTGAACGCCACAAAACACCTCTGTCTAACCCACCGTTCGTCGACTCGAAAGACACAAAAAGACTCGAACTTTCTTTGATTTTCTTACTTTAATGGAAGAATTTCAAGAGGATCATGAAGACCCAGTGAGCCTTTACATGTCTCTTGATAATTGGCAGGATTGTTCTTATTTACAAGAAACCCCAAATGAGTCATTCATGGTTGGTTTTGTTATAGCCAATATAGTGGGTTTACAGTACTACTCAGGCACAATTACTGGCCGTGAATTGGTTGGTCTTGTGAGGGAACCACTTAACCCTTTTGATCAGAATGCTTTAAAGGTACTGAACACTAGGTGTCTTCAAGTGGGTCACATTGAAAGGTCAGTTGCTGCTGTTTTATCTCCTTTAATTGATTCTAATATGATTAATGTTGAAGGTATAGTGCCTAATTCTAGGAGTGGTGGTAATAAGTATAAAATTCCCTGTCAAGTTCATGTCTTTGCTAGGGTAGAGGATTTTGAGAGTGTTAAAACTGCGATTTCGCGAGGTGGCTTGGTTTTACTTTCTCAAATGGAAGTAGGTTTTGGGTTATCTGAGGCTATGGTGGTTAAAGAGAAGAATAAGAAAAGCGGGCTAAAGAGTTTGGATGAGATATTTAAATTGGTTGATGAGAACGTGAATAAGAAAGGGAAATTGGGGGCTTTAGAGCCTCCAAAGGAAGTGATAAAGTCTCAACTTTTTGAGCATCAAAAAGAAGGGTTATGGTGGTTGGTTAATAGAGAGAATTCTGGTGAACTACCTCCTTTTTGGGAGGAGAAAGATGGGGAGTTTGTGAATGTTTTGACGAATTATCATACTAATAGGAGACCGGAGCCTCTGCGAGGTGGGATTTTTGCTGATGATATGGGGTTGGGCAAGACTCTAGCTTTACTCTCTTTGATTGCTTTTGATAAATGTGGTGGTGGTACTGGTGTTGTTGGAGGCAATAAAGACAATGTTGCTGAAGAAATAGGTGGGGATGATGAGGATGTATCTGTTTCTGGTAGTAAGAAGGGTAAGAGGGGTAGAGCGAGTAAAAAGGTCATTGGAGGACGGAAAAAGCGTAAAGTTGAGGATACCCTTTCAGATGGAAATGTGAAGGGAAAGTCTGTCCTCATGGCTGATAAGTCTTCTGGTGTTCCGTGTGCTAAGACTACATTAATTGTGTGCCCTCCTGCTGTATTTTCAACATGGATAACTCAGCTAGAGGAGCACACTCAGCGTGGGTCATTGGGTGTATATATGTATTATGGGGAAAGGACTAGAGAAGTTGAGGAGCTTAAGAAGCATGATATAGTATTGACAACATATTCTACTTTGGCTGCCGAGGACCCATGGGAAGACTCCCCTGTGAAGAAGATTGACTGGTGCCGAGTCATTTTGGATGAGGCGCATGTGATTAAGAATGCAAATTCTCAGCAAAGTCGAGCAGTTACCAAATTGAATGCTAAGCGGAGATGGGTTGTTACAGGAACGCCTATCCAGAATGGATCACTTGATTTGTTTTCTCTGATGGCCTTTTTGAGGTTTGAGCCATTCTCCATCAAGAGCTACTGGCAAAGCCTATTACAGAGGCCACTTGCTCAGGGTAACAAAAAAGGACTCTCACGACTGCAGGTAAATCATCCTATAGTGGATTTTTTTTTCTTCCGTTACTTGAAAATGTTACCTTCACATCAGCATGTTGGCTATCGACAATTGCATTGTACAATGTTGGAGTTTTGATATCCAGGATTTTCACAGCATAATTCCATTGAAAGTATTTCTTACTTTATAATAAGTATTTTTGTCTCCCAATATGATACCGGAAAACTCAGAGCTGGGTGCCAATGAAATTCTGGTTAGTTTAGTGTTTAGATGATGGAAATGGGAAATGTGGAGGATGCATGAATATAGGATAAATGGTGTTCAACCTTTTAGAGACACAAAAAACCACCACTAACAAGGGTTAAACTCACTGAATCTAAGGATACAGAAATATCACCACCTTAGAGATTAGAGTTTAGGATATCTCTCCACTCAATGGCTTAATTATTGAAGTTTTATGTGCTGATTATTGACAAAGAAGGTAGAAGCATGCAAGTTAAAATTAATGCTGGGGAGAGATTTCAGATTTCCTGACAGCCTGTACACTTGGGAGTCAAATTGTCGTAACTCCCCATAGAAAGCTAAGATCTGGGCATCGTTTGAAGCATTAGAAACTAGACATGTAGCTTTCTAGTCATATGTGAATTACCTGGTTTTTTCTGCTGAATTAATACATTTTTTTTCCTTTAAGTTAATCCCACAATCTAAGCCTATTATGAGAATTTTCAGCTGTCCTGAACCTTATTTAGCACCATTTATCTCATATTCATTTTTCCATTTAAGTTTTTGATTTATCAGGAATACTTCTGCATCACCATATATAATGCCATGGCTTAGTGCCTAGTTAGACATGATTGTGCCTTTCCCAACCATTACAAATTGCATTTTTTGCAGCTCATTAGAGACTGTTCTGCTCTGTGATGTAGGGTGTTTATTGTTTCTCTTTTGGATTCATATGCATATTTGCCTATGATTTTAGGATTTGATGGTTGCTAAATTTCTTTATTAGTCATGTTATTTTTAGGTTATGATTGTGTCATGACTTCATATGATTTCAGGTTTTAATGGCAACCATTTCTTTACGGAGAACAAAAGATAAGGGTGTAGTTGGATTGCCATCAAAAACTGTAGAGACTCATTACATTGAACTTTCTGGTGAAGAACGTGAACTGTATGATCAGATGGAAGCAGAAGCCAAGGGTGTTGTCCAAAATTTTATCAACACCAACAATCTAATGCGCAACTTTTCGACTGTACTTTGTATAATTTTACGACTTCGCCAGATATGTAATGATTTGGCATTGTGTCCTTCTGATCTGAGGTCACTCCTCCCCTCTAACAGTATTGAAGGTATTTTAACTTTTAATACTGCCTAATAGTTTTTTTTCATTTTGGGTATGGCTATTTCAATTGCTTAGATTCTATCACAACTCTTCTAATATTATTTGGAAGGTGGATTTTTTTGGACCTGTTACATTGATTTATACATTCCACTCCTTAAATTTACTACCATATTCCAAGCTCAGGATATGGCTATATGATACATCATATTTCAAACAGTTCTATATTGAGTGTTATATGGATTATCTTGCATATGCATGTCTAAATTATAATCTCCACATTTGCACGCATCAATTTTTTCATTCTGGTTTGTTGTTGCTGAAAATCTCTGGTAATAAATTTATGCATCTTCCAAGATTGCTCGATTCTTGTATATGGTTCCAGTTATAAGCAATATCGATGCTCAATGATGTCCAATAACAAATTGCTGTGTGTTTTCATTCCTGTTTGATACAGGAAAGAAATGAGATTAGTTTGTTCAAATTACAAAAGCTTTTGATACAATTTTTTCCAAATGCTATGGTTATGGTATGCTTACTGTTTGAAACTTGATTCTATCCCAGATGTATCCAATAACCCGGAATTGCTTATGAAGATGGTCACAGTGCTACAAGATGGTGAAGATTTTGACTGTCCGATATGCATTTGTCCGCCAACTGAGACTGTAATAACACGCTGCGCTCACATATTTTGCCGACCATGCATTTTGAAAACCCTGCAGCGCGCCAAACAATGCTGTCCACTTTGTCGCCGTCCTCTATCTGTGTCTGACCTGTTCTCAGCCCCTCCTGAATCTTCTGGTTCTGACAAAGCAAACACATCTTCAAGAACAACTACGTCTTCTAAAGTCTCAGCTCTCATAAAACTCTTGATAACATCAAGGGCTGAAAACCCTGCAAGAAAGTCAGTAGTTTTTTCACAATTCCAGAAGATGTTGGTATTACTTGAGGAGCCACTAAAAGAAGCTGGTTTCAAGATCTTGCGGTTAGATGGGTCAATGAATGCAAAAAAGAGAGCTCAAGTTATCAAGCAATTTGGAGTGCCAGGACCAGATGGACCCACAGTTCTGCTTGCAAGTCTAAAGGCTTCAGGAGCTGGTATAAACCTTGCAGTTGCTTCCAGGGTCTACTTGTTGGAGCCATGGTGGAATCCAGCAGTTGAGGAACAGGCTATGGACCGTGTCCACCGTATTGGACAGGAGGAGGATGTAACAGTTGTGCGGCTGATCGCTCAAAGTAGCATTGAAGAGAGGATATTAGAGATGCAGGAAAGGAAGAAGAAACTGGCAAAAGAAGCTTTTGGAAGGCGAGGAACAAAGACCCAAAGGGAGGTTGGCATAGACGATCTCCGTGCACTCATGTCCTTGTGAGTTCTGACTCTCACAACATTTCCATGTGTATGCATTCACTCAACACTTAATCATACATGTACGTGTATAATCCGGATAGGTTTATGCAACTTCAATGGCGTCTTGGTTTCTTTGGGCTGGGGGGCGGCGGGGGGTATACAACTTAAGGTGCAGATGATGCACAGGCACAAGGCTTGTAAGCATGCAAACCTTTTGGACAAGTTAGCCATCTATCTTTAATTTTTGAACAAAAAACATCCTTGATGGTTAGTTTTTTAAATTTAAGAGCTTGGTAATCACTAAGAATTCTTATTTTTTCTTTTTCTCCTCTCTTTGCAACAGTTCTTTATCACTATTAAAGCCTATTTGATATTGTGATTGTGGTTGTTTTTCATTCGTAAATGCATTAAAATAATATTTTTATATTTTTTAAAATTTATTTTTAACATTAGCACATCAAAACGATTTAAAAATATTAAAAAAATTAATTAAAAAAAAAGTTTTTTGTGAAATGCCATTTGGGCTATGTTCTTAAACAGTGCCTTAATGATGCGATATCATAATAACTTTTGTGGTTACGTTTTGAAAAGATAAGTTTAAGAAAAATTACAAATTGTAGTTTTTTTGTAACAAGGTTTCAAGAGAGTTTTCAATGAAACTCGTGCAAAATTGTGGTATATGTTGGGTAACCAAATATTTTTAAAATTATAGGTGAGGCAAAATATAGACCAAACTACTAGTTTTTTGCAAGATTTATGCAAAATTATGGTGGTCTCCCTAAAAGCAGTAGTCTTTTAAATCTCTAAGAAATGGTCGTGGTCTCCCTAATATTATATGCATCATTTTTCAAGGTATGAACTTAGTCTTTTCAGTGCTATGTGCATCACTTTTCAATAGATGAACTTGGTATATCCGGTGCTATATGCATCACTCTTCATGTGATGAATTTAATCTCCTCAATGCTATATGCATCACTCTTCATGTGATGGACTTGGTCTCTCTACGGGCAGTAGTCCCTCAAATTACCAAGGGATGTACTTGATCTCTCCAGTGCTTCATGCACCACTTTTCATGAGATAGACTTATCTTCCTAGTGCTATTTGCACAACTCTATCTACCAAGGCAATAGCCCCACTCTTCAATGGATGACCTTAGTACAATATCAATGTCATCCAATCACCAGTCTTCAGTGGAGGGCTCTCATGCTTCGTCAAAAAAAAATCATGGTGACCACTTTTTTAGTGGAGGCCTCTTAAGCCCCATGATGATATTGTGAAAGCCACAAGCTTCTATACTCCACTTTAGAAATTTTTAATGTAAAGGCTCAATCACATTAGGTTCTATATAACCACTTAGAAATTTTTATAAAATGATAAACATGGTACCCTCAATATTTTAGAATTTTTCTAAGTACATATTCTTGGTATTTTATGTCTGAAAGAATTTCTTTTAGTCCAAAAGCATATTTTTTTGTATTTTTTCCAGTTTACACCCCCTTTTATACAAGCAAAACTCATCACTTTACCTGAACTGGAAAATTAATTAAAGTCTTCACATATATTATATCGCAAAGATTAGGGGGGCTATTGATAAACCAAGATTTTATCAGTATATCATTATATATCTTTATCAAAATATACCGGATCAAGAAAAATATATGAGTATAATTTTCCATAATTATCGGGTGCGTTGGGCTGGCACATGCCAACACAAACAAGCCATAATGGAGGCGCGTTGGGTCTGGCATTGGCCAAACCCAAGTACTCGTGGGTCTGGCCAATGCCAAACCCAATGTTTGGGTTTGACAGATGGTGTTAGGCTCAATCACAACCTGGGTATGGCGCTAGTGAGACCTAGGCACCATCTGGGTCTAACGCCTACCAAACCCGGCTTTTTGGGTCTGACAAGTGCTATCAAGCCTAGTAGCTTGGCCTGATACGTTGCTAGGCCAATAGGGGTAGGCCTAATGCGCGTTTCCTGATAGTGTCGAGCCTAAGGATTTTGTCATCACAACCAGGACATGACTGAATTAGCTATACCTACAGATTCAAGTATAATACCTAAATCTAACGCCTTCAATTCTATAGATTTTTACATAAATCTTGAAAGATTTATTTCTTCACAAATATAGTTAATTAAACAAGTCTACATTCCGCCAATACCATTAGATGTATTAAAGTTTTTCATGGCCCACCATGTCTCTATCTTTTAGCTGGATAAAATGAGTGGAATACAACTTATAATACAACTCAAAATATCACAAAGGTGAAATTACACTTCAGTCCCTCATCTCCACAAAAAGAACAAGACTCATAAGTTATAAATACACCATGAGATCTTCAAACAAATGTTTATAATTTTTATTCTCTATTGCATATATATTTTCAGAGCATCTCTCTCTAGAATATTATTATATGTTCTCTCTCTAAAAAGATATTTATTTAAGCATCATAAAGTCCCTACTTCCATAAAAAAATGACCTTTTACAAGTACTAGCCACAAGCCACCTTGGCCTACAAAGCATCAAGTATAAGTTTTCAACCACTTTAGCTAGAAAAAATGGATAAGATTGTTAGGACCAATTGATTAACCGATTATCCAACCCGGGAGCCCTGTTTCCAGGCTGCTTGAATTTTTAAAACTTCACCACTTGTATCACTTCTTTGTTTTTATTTTATTAATACAACTCAACCCGGGTTATGGGTTAAGGATTCATCTAGATCAACCGAGTGCTATTTTAAGATTATCTTTTTTAAAGATAAAATGATACTATTTAAAAAAAAAGGGTTAAATTTAGTTTTGATTGGGTTTGATTAAGTCATATATTGACTCAACATGTTTCATGTCTACGGGTCACTAAATTGACTTCCCAGTCTAAGTTAATCCAAGTTTAATAACATTGGAAAGGACAACGATAAACTAGTTTGATCTGAATTTAATAACACGAAAATAACAATGAAGAACTAGAGAGCTTTCATTCCAAAAGCTAAATAGCATTAAAGCAGCTTGTTGGCCGAAAAGAATATGCAATTATGGTGCAGCTATTACTAACAACTTTATAAACATATTACACCATTTCTTAACACACTGTTTTCAAATCTTTGCATAGACCAAAAAATCAATTAAATTATTCAATAATAAAGTCAGTAAAAATTAAATTATAGAATATGTTATATCAGATTCGTGGTATAAATTTCTATACAAAATATCTTTTAATAAATGATAAGGTAGTCTATATTTTTTAGACTTAAAAAAGTTTGGAATAATATGAATTTAGTAATATATCAAATCCAAAATACTTAGGTTCTTAATCAGCTGAACCCAATATAAATTAGGTCTGGTTGTGCACCAGATCTAATGCACTTGGGTTCAGTTGATTGCTGAACTCCAAAGCAATATGGGTCTGATGAAATGTTAGGCCCACTACTTTTAGGTTCTGTAATTAGCTGAATCCAACATGACATAGGTCTAGCATTATACTGGATTTAAAACACTTGGGTTCGACAATCAATCGAACTCGATATAACTTGAGTCTGGTGATATGTCAAACTCGATAAACTTGGATTCAGCCATAAGCTGAACTCAAAGAAACATGGGTCTGAAAAGATGTCATACCCAACTTATTTAAGTTCAACCATTCGCCAAACCCAATGAAACTTAAGTCTGATAGGATGCCAAACCCAATAAATTTGGGTTCAATAATCTGCTGAACTCAGGAAAACATAAGCCTAGCGAGACACCAGACTCGACATGTTAGGGTTCATCCGCCCGTTGAAACCAAGAAAAATTGGGCCTAGTGGGATGCCAGACCTAATAAATTTAGGTTTACCTGTCAGCTAAACCTAAGGAAACATGAGCTTGTCAAGATGTGAAACCCAAAATACTTAGGTTCAACAATCAGGCGAACTCAAGGCAATATGTCATATCCTAGACAATCATCTAAACTAAAAGTCTTATGAGTTGAATAAACCGTCATGTTATTTTTTCTAGATTTGGTTACATCTCAAGTCTTGAGTATCTAGGACTAAGGAATCCTACCTCTAGAACAATTACATGAATTATTCATATAAAAGGTAATGATCTCCCTACACTTATAGATATATAAAAGGTCTCTTAAGAGGCCTACCGCACTTACCATCTCAATAATGATATTTAAGATATATTTGTCCCTTATTAATGCCATCTAGAGCAAAGAACTTTTCGGTTCTTCGTTTTCCTGAAAATAACAAGGTTTGGAGGATACAAATACCTAATGAATCATCTAGGTAAAGGTTCAGAACCTTTTCTATTTCTCAATAGCTTGCATATATTCCAGAGCATTAATCATCCTAAAATACAAGAACAAACTTGTTCTTGTAATTTAAGGCTCTTTTAGTTATTTATTGTTTTTTTATAAAATTACTGACTTTATTATCGGAGGATTTTAAAATCCCCTGATTGAAACTACTTTTACTAGTGCTTAGGTTTTTACCATTAATTTGGTGCTTCCTGAACCAAGAAAAAGAAAATTGTTTACATGGATATGGATATCTTGATTAACCATTATCCATAAAATAAATAACATGTTACATAAACATTTTGAGTTTTGTGACATTATTAATAAGGATAATAATTTGTACATACATACCAATTTCTATTTTTTTTTTTAAAACAAATTTTTATCTAATTCAATAAAAAAAAAGAGAGTAGTTCTTTCCATCCTTGACATCTAGTTAAATATTATTATTATTATTATTACCTTTTTATTTCTAACAAAAATATTACTATTAATAGTATTATTGTTCAATATATCTTAAAAAAATATTATGAATATTATATAAAATAAATAAAAACTCGGTTTTTCTAGTCAGATTATAATTAAATTTTAGTCACAAGCTTGGAATTGCACAAGGGCATAAATTTTTGGTGTGCAGTAGGTGAAAATTAGTTGATAGCCAAACTCGTTCTATCTTGTGGTTGGTAAATATGAGAGTAATTTGATCATAACTTAGAATAGTTTTGAAAAGGGTTTTTTATGATGATTGAATAGGCACAGATTGTAAAAGGCAAGTGTTGGTTGAATTCAAGGTAAAAAGGTGGAGGAACTATGAATCTCAAAGGCTAACTTTAATAGCTTTAGCTTGCTTGTGGGAAAATATCCAAGGTTTTATACCTTTGCAATGAGTTCTGCTCTGCCCTAAACTATATGCAGTCCTCACTAAATTTTGTGAGTTTTAGCCACATTAATACAAAAAACCATGTTAGAATCTGCAAACACAGTTCTTAATCAAATTTCTTACTGCAAATGAGAAACAGAAAAGCAAAAAAAATGGAGTTGCATTTGAATTTTAGAGGTGATAATTTTAGGCTTTTAGCATACATGAGTGGTGATGCTTGCTGTGGAAAGAAATCATTTCCTAGTAAAGGTCTTTTGTTTTATGATATTTGTAATGACTAGTCAGACAATCTAAGTTCTAATAGTAGGAAGGATATTCACTTCAGGAGCAAGAAAGAAAATTTCCCACTACAGGTTTTCTTCTTGTTTGACAAATAGAAACCTCACTTACCTGGTACAAGTTATTTGCCATAATAAGCCAAAAAAACAGCAACAACCAGGTAATTGATTGATGCCAAGACTCTAATAAGTTTAAAGGGCATACAAAACACAAGTGCTTAAAGCTAGGAATTCTGATAAGAAGAACTGATTTTGTGTTTTCAATCAGAAATCCTTAGGAATTCAAAATCTTGTTGTTTGAAGTCTTGTCTTGTGAGATTTGAGATTCAGACAATGAACTGTGAGGGGATAAATCAGTGGAGAGAGTTTGAACTGTGAGGGGATAAATCAGTGGAGAGAGTTTTTTAAGGGTGCAACAGGAAGTATATTTCAGGTTATCAACAATGCCATCACAGTGGCAGCAAAAGATCACCCTGAAGAGTTCAAAATCAGAAGGGGCGAGGTTGTTGAGACAGTCTACTAATCCTTTGCTTTCCCTGCGTTGTGGCCATGGCCACAATGAGCTAACCCGGCCTGAGAAGGCAAAACAGGAGAGCTTTATAGTTCTAATCGATCTGTTCTGATTTGACGCGGTAGGCAGGACTGTTCGAATCACTGAGGAGGCTACAATTGATGGATCTGTCTGTTGAGATTCTGCAGGTTTGAATCTTGAGAAAAGTGTTTTCGGCCTGTTTATCTTGCACGTTATTACAGAATATGTTTGAATCTTTGGCAGTGCAATCATTCATTGCATACAAATGAAGCATTTAAGTCATAGTTACGAAACATTTGTTATGCTGTACATGGTTTGAATCAACATGAGTATGTTGGCAGGTATTTCCATTCTCAATGCTCTTCTAAAGTGCTTCAAAAAGGGAATACTGTCGGTTTCCTTTAATTGCACTGATGAAAAAGTCTAAATTTATTGCTCCACATGCTGTTTCCATGGGGAAGGATCTATGCAGCACCTTGGATTATCTTGATCACAAGTTTATTCATGTATAAAAGACACAAGGGAACTAAATTTATCAATAATCGTACTTAGAGAGACTTTGAATGCTGAACTAGATCCGACTGATGTTCTTAGTATTGCTTGAATTAGTGCCAGAAAAAAATTAGATTGCTGATCGAAATGCTTGTTTTCGTCGTGAAGTCAAGAATGTGACTGTGCTTCGCATCACAATGTGTGTTTTCAACTCATTTATAAATCATTTGCATGTAATAATAGCTTCAATTTCTTTCTGTAATGGCTCTGCTAGTATATAGATCATGCACTCTGCAGATAATATAATACAAGTTGTTGTAAACTCACCTTGAATTTATTTTCTTTGGAACTAGAGTTTGTGCATTTCTCATACATTTGTATCCTTTCAGGTTACAGAAATAGGGATCATTGTTAGCGCTCTTCGGAAGCACAAGTCGAAGCAGATTAGTCAGTTTGCTGAGAGACTAATCCGGTATGTATTTGCTGTATCAGGCTAGTCAATGTTCATAGTAAGTACTTATGTTTACCTTATCAGAATGTACATGGAATGAATCTGGATTAATGCTGGCATTTCATAGAATAGGAAACAGTTGGTTTCTGCTTCTTAACGGATACCAAAATCCTCAATGTGACGATCTTCGCAAGTCACTGAAAGCTTATTAACTCATTTACAGATGTAGTATAGGACCTCATTGTTAGTTAATCATATTGACAAACTTCACCTGATATCTTCATTTTCCCCCTTTTTGAAATTCATTCCACATTAATACCTTACTAATATGAGTAATATCAGTGCATGCTATTAAATTCATAATTAGCAGCCTCCTTAAGCTGTTGTGTTCTAGTTTTTGTTTGACAAGGGCCACAAGGCCATTGCCTCGAAGTGCTACGCGGTGTTGATGGCTCGAAAGGGTTTAAGCATGTTGACATATCACAAGTTTCTATAGCACTTGTATGGAGGTTTGGTGCTAGTATACTTCATTCTGGTTGAAATAGATATTCGGAGAAGAAGGTTGAGTCTGCATATCGAGAGAGTTCAAAGCCTTCCACGTGTCGGATATTATCCTGAAACTATGATATCTACATAACCTATTTAAGAAGATCAAAAAGATTAGAATGCGAGTCAATGGAAGATCTGTTCATGCCATTTTACTTCCTATCCGATCATATTAGCATGATATATCTTAAAATAGTATTTCCATAACCAATTCCTTTCCATACATATCTTACTTGAAAACACAAGCTTTTCTGCCTGGCAAAATCTACAGATCACATTGAGTCTGCAGATGCCTTAAATAGAACAGCAGCTTATTATCAACTACATTCGTCAAGATTCTTCTTCAAAACTAATGTTTGTCATCTGTTGTAGTGATTGGAAGAACAAGACCGATGATTATTTTCAATCTACAGCAGCGATAGTAGGTAAATCCACTAGGAGTTCATTAGAAATGTTGCTTTCATCTAGCCATCCCTTCATTTGGAACTAAACTTGAACTAATTTCTGATCATTTTTCGTTTCAGAGAGTTTCGCTCCATCAGACTCCACTCTTTCTTTTGCTTGTGAAGAGGTTGGGCTCCCTGCACTTCCATTGGATGATATAAATGCTGTATTTTTTTCACAAATTCCAATGGGAGCTCTCAAAGGTATACCGTATATGCGCGCGCGGGCGCGTGTTTGGTAATTAATTCAGAGCTATATGCTCCAGGATTGGATTCGTTAGAATTCATTTGATAAATCTGTTTTCTTCTAGTCCTTGGCCTGGCTTCATGGAAGTTTTTCGACGAGATAGACCACGACAAAAGTGAGTAATCTATCATGGCTTGTTCTTTTTTTCCTGAAATAGCTTGTTTATCTGTCATTCCGAAGTCCCCTGTTCTGAACTTACTGCTTATATTGTGTATTGTTGCAGATCCTCAAAACAGTGTAGATACTGTCAATGCTAAGAATAGGTCACAACTTACCAAGGAGGCCAACATGCAAGTCAAGGACGATAAGCACCAATCAATGAAGCAAGGATATGTTCCTGCATCAGCGGAGCCTGTCAGAACTAAACCCTCTGATCCCGAGACTGCCAAATGGAAACCTCCCGCTCCGAATTCATAAAGGAAGATGAAAAATGGAACTGACTGGCTGGAAATACCTGATAAGGTTACAATTTATATCCATTAATAAGTTCTCAACAGGTTTTCCAGATTCTAGTCCCTATCTTACACATTTTATTTGTTCTACTAGAAAGCCAAGAATCTGGATGATGTTACAGTCAAAGCAAAAGCCGAAACCAGAAAGAAAAAACTTCCTGAAGGGTTTTCAACAAGTCGAAAAAGGTTTGCATTGTCTTGCCTGTACCCTTCCGAGACCTATATATATATATATATATATATATATTGTTCCTATTTTGTTTGAACAAGAAAGGAGCAGCGTTTACAAGGACCTGTGTCAAAGCTTACTACACTCACAAATGCCAGTCACTATAACAATGAACATGACCCTATGAGACCACAGGAGCAGGGTTTGAACAAAATGATCAAGAATAAACCTGATGTTAACAGAAATAAGGATAAGATCACAGTGCCGGGAAGATCATTGACAGATCGACAGGTTAATTAAGGAATATGATTTTTAACAGCATTCAAGATTTAATGAAGACACAATGTTCATCTAAGCATGTATTACTTATCCTTGCAGGAAAATAGATTCATGGACGGGGCTGCAATGCAAGATAAATTTGAAGCTGCAAAGAGGAAACTGCAAACAGTTTAACAGCAGGCAGAAAAGGGTCAGTAAACATAACTTTTTCTTCTTTCAGACTATATATATGCAGACTATAAATTTCCCTAAACTTCTTGAACAGATAGGAGTGGAAGGACAGTACAAATCGTGGAATTGCATGAACTTCCAAAGCAAGGGCTCGGTCGTGCATATTCACAAGCGAAACAAGAGAAAAATTCCCAACGATGGGCGAATAGAAGGTGGCGATGACTTTGATTAAGCAGATTATCAATGTGCGATTATCACTGACAATAAAAGCTAAAACATCATTTATATTACTTTTTAATACTTTTCAAATAAAGTTTTTTTAAGCTTAAAATTCCTTAATATTTTCTTGCATGAGATACATTCACGTCCAAGATGCGACCGTCACAATATTCCTTAATATTTTCTAAAATAAGACTCCAAAAAAAAGGAACAATTATGACCTGGAAAAAAAATATCAGATGGTTTAGATTGAGCGAGGTCAACGATTTGATGTTCAAAAAAGAAATGGAGCGGTATTTAGCATGGTATTAGCTAGGCTGGCATGTTGATTCATGAAATTTCGAGAGTTAAATTGAAAAAAAAATCGGTAAATAATTTAATTGATTTAATCAAATTCAATTTAAACTCAATTGAATCAATATCCAGAAATAAAAAAATATTATTTTAATAAAAAATAATTAATTCAATAATCTAATAACTTTTTTTTATATTTTGGATAAATCTCCTGATTCAGGTCCAAGATGGCCAAGTAATTTAGCAAGTGTGGCTTGAAATAAAATTGTGTAGAGTTTTAATATGGTCGACCTTAGACTATTGGTTTTTTTTATTAAAAAAAAAAAACATAGAGCATTCAAATCTTGGTGAAGCTCAGGCTCAAGCTCTTGACTATTCTCTCATTAACCATATAGTATATAAATTCATAGCTTATATATACTGTACATAAAAGCTCAAGCTCTTGACCATTCTCTCATTGAACTTCAGATTCATAGTCAATAAGGCTACCAGCAAGACGCTACCTCTATTATATATGCAGTCCAAGCTTATCCGCCGTCGGCCTTCCATTGTTTTTCATCTAAGTTAGCTAAGTGTTTCTTCTGATTTTCTTGGTCTTCCTTGAAACTCAATCTACATTTTTCTTCATAACTGCATCATCGCTTCCACTTTCTAAGTGGTCATACCCAAAACGACAGCCATAACTATGAAGTTTGTATGCAGAAATCGAAGGACCATACCAAAGTCCAATGTGAGCAAGAACGTGTAGATGGTGTTACTAGATTATTTATTCGCGCTACGCTGTAAAAATGATCAATTTTTTTAATATAAAAAATATATAGGTGTTAATTTTTTCTAGTTGAAAGAAAAAATCAAATCGTGTGGGAATTGATTTGATGTGACTCGGTCGTCTTGACAAGTCCAAAAATAACCTGGATTACTGGTGAAAACATAGTTCGAGTCAAAATAAATATTTAAGATGGGATTTTTTTAATAAACATTGAGATGACAATATATTAGATTGATTCTTGTCAACCCAGGTTATAACATGTCAATCCGCATACCAAGTCATGAGATCATGATAACTTCATTAAAATTCAATCAACACAAATCACGAGGCTCAAATTTCAATAAACTCAATGTTGAAGAGTAAAACTGAAAAAAAATCAATTTAAAAAAGGACTCAAAAAAATAACCTGAGTCAACTCGGGTTTACTTGTCAACCCTACGACTTGAGTCATAAGACCAGAATAACCCATTAAAAAGCAAATTGAAATAAAATATGAAGCTCAATTATTTGTCAACCCAGTGTTAAAAGATAAAATTGAAAAAAAATTGATTAAAAAAAAAACAAAAAAATAATTCGAGTCAAACAGGGTTAACCCGTCAAATCTATTGTCCAAGTCATGAGATAGAAATAACCTCATAGAAAGCATATCCAAACAAATCATAAAACTTAATTTTCAATCAATCCATTGTTGAATAATAAAATTAAAAAGAAAAAAAAATCAATTAAAAAAACTTAAGTCAATTGAGTTAACATAATAAATTTATAGTTTAAGTCATGAGTAAGAAATAATCTCATAAAAATTAAATTGAAAAATATTACAAAGCTGGATTCTTTATAAACTAAAATTTAAAAGATAAATCAAAATTAAAAGAGAAATATTCAAGTGAATAGTCTTATACAAGAAGACGTAAATTAAAAAAATAGAGTCATGATCAAAGAATTCGTTCAAAAAGTAATGAGTCCACGATGACTTGTATACCTTCGCATGTCCGCGGCTTGGAATCCACCGCGTTTTGTCATTCTGTGGTTCTTGCTTAATTAGATAGTTGTTAGTATTAATTACCTTATTATCGTATTCCTGCATCACATTGCTTCTTGCTTTAATAAGATGATTGTCACCACCATGGTTATAAAGCCAAGCTTTATCTAATAAATTAACTTGGTAATTTATTAATTTAAAATTTAGTTTGGAATAAATTTTTTTCAAACCGTTTTGTTGTCAAAATAATATTATTTTAATTTTTTTACTATATTATTCATAAGAATTAAATAAAATTAAAGACCATCAGGAGGTGGTATTTTTGGACCGATTCTGTATCCAATTAGATACAAATTAAAGACAGATTATCCTTTGTGATTAAAGAATTCATAAGAATTAAGAGAGTATAAATGAATTTCATTTATTGACTTCTCGGTGCCCACAAGGTCATCCGACTGCCTACCCATTCGCACCCCACGCCACCAGAAAATTGTAGTCTTTCAAGGAAAATATAGTCAATGCTAGCCGCCCGTGTTCCATGCCATAGAAAAACAGAAGCATGAATGTTATTATTAGTAAGTGAGAAAGGAAAAATTAATAGCATTTTAGCACGATCTTAGGTGGATTTTGGACTACATTATATTATACAGATCGGTATAACATTATAAATGGATTGTTCACCAAGACTCACTTTATTGGTCACTCAATTGTTTTTTTTTTTTGTTTTCATCTTTGATTTTTTTTTATTTTTTTTTGCAGTGTCATCTAGCTTTATTTTTTTATAATTTCATCCTTGCAATGATATATTGACACGGTATATGTGTTATAATTTGTTTTGCTTCATGTGTTTTCACACATATGAAATGTTTGGAAATTAAAATTAATTTCTCTAGACTAAAATTAAAACATAAAAAAAAATATGTCGGTTTTTGCATTTTCATTGCTTAAAGGGCATGAGTAAGTTCATTTTAGTCTTTAAAGGTTCAATTTATGTATTATTTGATCCTTGTTGTGTTTAGGCTTTTATATTTATGTCCTATATTTTATTTTTTGTTATGTTTCGGTCATCGGATGTTTAGAGAAAAGAGAAGAAGTCGCTAGAAAAGGAATATGAGAGAAAAAACATTCGGATGACCATATTTTGGCCATATAAAAATCAATTTTGGTGTCAATGAGAAAAGTTTAATAAAGGTGGTGTTTTTCTTTAACTATTTTAGAAAAGGTATTGATTTTTATTTTTTAAGAGTGATCAAGTGTTTTTGGGGTAGATTAAAAGGGACAATCAAGATTAAATATTTACATTTTTATCTATCATTTATTTTTTGCTAGAAAGATCAATTTTTCATTTTAGTTTTTAATCAGCGTTCACGACTTATTTTTTAATTTATCAATTAATGTATTTTTTTAATTCATTGTATTAAGCACATATGTTATCTTTTTATTCCCTGATTAATAAATTTTTTAATATTAAAAAAAAACATTCATAATATTATAAATTAATATTAATTTGACCCGCAACATATAGTAGTACACCCTAAAGAGTAATGGTTTATTTGACTTCACTTGACTTGTTACTATAGTGGGGCTTCCTGTTTAATGGTGCATTTGACTTGTTACTATAGTGGGGCTTACTATTTAATAGTGGATATCTACTTGTGTTGTTGTTTGGTTTTGTTAGGCTTGTTAATTTCCTTTTTTTCACTTTATTTTAACTAATAAGTAAAACATTTTTTACTTCTAAATTAAATTAAATTAAAATAAAACAATCACTATTCACAATTAAAAAAAACAACTACTGTTTATTGATCTCATGGGGTGAATTGGTTGCATTTTCAAGAGACAAGATGGCCAAATCTTCATTTTCAAAGATCATATTATCGATGACAAAAAATCAATGAAAATGCACTGAAATTCACACTAGTTGGTTAGACAACGTTAGGATTTATCTTTCTAAAATAAATGAAAACGGGGGGCAAATATGTACAAAATCTAACATTTAAATTGTGTTTAATTAGTGTTCCATGATAAAGATAAATATTTAAAAAAACATAAATATTTTTTATTGAAAAGATAAAGATAAAAATATATAATTCATCGATGTCTCTCAAACAATTTTTAAATGATTTTTTATTATTTTAAAACAGAAAATACAGGGTAAGATGTCTTTTTTTATCTCAATTATCCTAATCTTTTTTATCTCGAAATAATAATAAAATATTATATTAAAAAAGTTTTAAGTGATATTTATTGTAAGCATCATTAATACTTGATAAAACAGGATAAAGTTATTTTCAATTGAAACTATATCAAAATACTATTTTATTTTATTTTTTACATTAACATATAACAAAATTATCTAGAAATCATTAATTTAATACTTTTTTAGATAAAAAATACTTTAAATAAAAATTACAATATATGATGATGGATATGATTTCTTGTTGCTATGAATTAGTTATGATTAAAATCTTTCATGGATTTAATTGCCGATCTCAATATTATGAATAGCTGGGAAAAAAATCAAAAGTTCATTAAATTCAATTAATTCCAAATCAATTTTTATAAATATTCTAAAACAATTAGATAATTTACTCAACCTTATTTACTAGTACATGGGTAATTAATAAGTATCGGTGTTGTGGTCATGATAAAAACACCAATGCAACGTGTTGACCCAATGGAGAAATTGTTCCACGTCACTTTCGCGAGAAAGTGACAGGGCTTTAACGTTATCCAATCATGTTTAAGAGTTTCATCGATTAGACCAAAAGGCAGGATATCATACGCACACGTGGTTTACAGTCACTGAACGTATTTAACTCATATTCGCTGTCGTACACGTGCCCCACCCTTGAATATCTGACTCTTTTCGGTGCTGGATAGGATTGTGCGCGTCACGGGATAAAAATATTACTGATTTAACACGTGTCTGAAGTTGCAGAACCACGTGTTTTTTGCTCTTTTGAAAAGTCGCACTCTTTTTTTTTCTCTTAATTTAATTGCATAAATAAATAGATATATTTTTCACATGATTAATAGAAATATAAGATAAGTTTTTCTATGAATATAAGTGAGATAATTTGTCTATGATTTTAGAATGAGATTTATCTTGAATAACGTATAAAATATATTATAATTGATCAATTAAAAAGAAAAAAAAAGTCTATGATTTTAGAATGAATTTTATCACGATTAACATATAAAATATGTTTTAATTAATAAAAAAATCAATTTTTCTATTTTCTAATTTTATGAAAAGAAAAGGAACCTAAAACAAAGAAAATAAAGACATAAAGGAAGAATAAAGAAAAAAAAATAGTATTTTAAAGATTTGGGATGAGTAACAGGAAGGAAAAAAAAATATAACAATTTTCCTGTTTGCCATTAGATATTGTAAAATAAATAAATATAGCAATACTTTTATATATATATTCATATTCAGAATCATGATGCAATGTTGTTTTTATAATTAAATATATTTCATTAAAAAATTAATCCGGTCCATGACTCATGTTAGGAATGAGGGATTGATTATAAATTCATGTGAGTTAACCTAACTTTTTACTTTTAAAAAAATAAAATAATATTATTTTAATTTAAAAACTATTTTTTATTATATTAAATCTTGAGATATTATATGCTATCAAAACACAAATAAATTATATAAATTCTTTCTATAACCTTACGTGACATTTCATTTTCTCACGTTTAACCTATCATTTTCTCGAACTCGTATTTACCTATTATTACTCTTCCATTAGTTTGTATGATTATTTTTTATATATATTTATTTGTTTGTGAATAATTCTCCATATATAAAAGACACAGGAGAACATGCATGAGATTATATATGTACTCGAGGACATAGCTACATAATAAATCAACACTTGTACTAAACAAAGGAGAAGCAATGTGCATGCATTTTACTTTCACCATGCATATTTATAAAACCTAAATTGGCCCTGTAAATCAATCTAGAAGGTAGATTAATCCAGGTTAAAAAAATCTAACTAATTTAAATAAAAATCTAGATTGATCCGTTGAATTTTTTAACCCAACTCTTTTTTAGTTAAAATAGTATTATTTTTATCTTTTTATATAATTTTTCTAGATTAATCTGATTAACTTTTTCAATTCATAACCTTGATTTTTTTTCGAGTAGGGTTTTATAAATATATTTTTTAATCCATGAAGGTGAGGAAATATCATGGAAGATTGAAGATAAGATTAAAAAAAGAAAAAGAATTTCATCAGCTAATTTGGAATTATATTGAAATTTTGGTAAATTAATTTATGAGAACTAAAAACATTAATAAAGCTAATTTAAAAAACAGGTTAAATCATAAAAACAAAACACTCTCCTCCACCTCCTTTTTTTTTTCTTTTAAGTAAAAAGCTCCTATTAAAAAAAAACAAAAACACTTTTTTAAAAAAAAATTGATCTTTTCGCTAATATAGCAAGGTTCAGTAAAAAAAATTATGGGTCATCACATCAGCCCTATACAAAAACATTCTTACTACATCCAATTCTTAATATTTTTAGAAAAAAAAATGATTCACTTAAAATCATCAGGTAGGATAATAATTTTAAAATCCGATCCAGGATCCGGAGTAGGGTTGAAAAAAAAACAGAGGAAGAAAAAACCCGGTATGACTCGGCTGACCCGGCAACCCAGTTGACCCGATCAAAAACCCGGTTGCAACCCGCTAATTTTTGTTTTTTTTACTAAAACGATGTCGTTTTGATTTTAAAAAAAATTAATTCGGGCGACCCGATCAAAACGCGGAATCCGAATCTTGAACCGGATCGGGTCTAAAAACTATGGGTAGGATTCACTTAAGATGGTTTTATATTAAAAATACGAGTTAATATAAATTGTATCGAAGCAATAAAATCCATCAAGTGACATATTCGTTCCTTTTCTTCCCCAGCCATAAACCACTATCGGTAATTATATAACCGTTGTTACCATTTTTTTTTACAATTGGGAATATACGATGCCATGATTCTATGCTAAATATTCCTATAAATCTAATAGAGAAGAATAATGTGAATTAAAAATTATTTTTAAAAATCTTTTATCAAGATATTTCCTGAACAATTTTAATGAGAAATTTTCAATGGATTAAATCTATTCACCAAACAGATCTAATCTTGAATAAGATGATGAAACAAGATGTTTATTTCAAATTATATTTTTTTTAATTAAATCAGATAATAATATGGAAACAAACTCACTTGTTAATGAAAACAAATCTCTAACTAACAACAGTCATCTTCCCCTTGCGATAATAAGAGTTTTTTTAAAAAACAATTACGAGAAGTTAAGGGAAAAAAAATAATTTTCTAATCTCCTTTGCATAAGTCAATAGCCACCTAAAAGCCAACCAATCAAATTAAAGATAAAAAAGCTCAATTAAAACAATAACAGCCATAATTCTAATAGGCTGATGACACATCTGACCCTTCACCCCTTTCATTCATTGCAATCGTTTAGAAGTACGGTCCAAATAAGAAAAACTAAAATTTATTTATTTTTATTTAAAATTTATTTTTTTATTTTAATATTTTTTTATTATAATATACTCAGGTTAAAAATAAATTTTTTAAAAATAAAAAAATATATTATTTTTTTATATTTCAAAGTAAAAAACACTTTAAAAAATAACATCTATCATACTCTTAAATACTTTTATATTTTTTAAATCTAATTACGGTACTAGATAATTAGGAGTTGACTAACCTAGTTAAATTTATTTTATTTTATAAAATATAAATAATATTATTTTAATAAAAAATATTTTAAAAAAAATAGTTTTGACATGTTTTCTTCGACCCATCATATCATCAATCAACTCAAATTTTTAACTATATTATAATAAATTAATTCTCACCCTACTACTACTACTATTATTATTATTATTATTATTATTATTATTATTATTGTTGAAATCCGAGTTAACCTAAACCCTGTATTATTTAGGTTAGAAATTAATCTGTCGGATGAGTTCAGGCTAACTGTTTCAAAGTCATGACAGTGTACTGTTCACTCTAACACAAAACCGAGCCGCCGAGTTTTCTTAAGTTATCAACTCTTACTGTAACTAAAAGGTTTTTGACACGTTTTCGAACTTGATGATTATCGGCCGTGGTGACTCGGCAAGGAACCGAGTCAGGCAGCGTTTGGGAACGCGGCTGCGGCTGCATTCCCAAAAAATTTGAAATTTTTTTTTTTGGTTAAAATTGAGTGCGATTTGTATTTTTTGTATCGTTTTGATATGCTGATGTCAAAAATGATTTTTAAAAAATGAAAAAACATCATTAACATGCATTTCGGAACGAAAAGCTATTTAAAAAGCACCCGCAACCACACTACCAGACACACTCTCAAACTCTCAATAAACTCTGCAATCTTTATTCCAACAAAGAAAGAGCTTTGAATGATGACCCTTTATATATTCTTTATGCCTTTAAGGGTTTGCTTTTATTTTTTTAATGATCCTTTATAAAAAAAAATCTTTTAAAAAATATAAAATCACATCTAAAAAAATTATTCTAGATAAAACCAGCTTGAGCAAGGTCTTGTAAGTTATCAAGTAAATCTGATAAATTTAAAAAATAACATAAAAAATATGATTTTAGATTAAAAAAAAAAACATTTATGTACACTATTCAGTAAAAATCTTAAATTCTTGATAACAATCTTGATAGAAGGATAAATCCAATCAATTATTGTTTGATTTTACATTTTATATTATTTTTGCTCAAATAAAAGAGGGTAGATTTGAAAATTTTGATAGAGATTAAAATTCTTAAGTTTCTTTTTAAAAAAAATATTAAGAAGATAAATTAAAGTATAGAGTAAAATAAAGATAAAAATCATTCTCTATCTTTTTCTTATTTATCGTTCTATGTTTTTTTTTATCTAATATTAAAAAAAAAAACATGAAAAAGGCTTAGAACAGTTTCAAGGAAAGTGGGTTTGCTTTTGTTTTTGTTTTGTTAGCTCTCTCTCTGCCTTGTACCACACAGCATCTGCTGGTATTTTGTGGAGGAAACCAAACAGAAGGAAAGGGAGAGAGAAAGAAACAAAATTTCGAAATTATTTTCTTTTATTTCCTACTACATACAAAGTCTCGAATTTTCCAGGACTTTTTTTTTCTCATGAAATTTTTCTTCTCTCCTTGCAACGAGAAAGCAAAAAACCATAAACAAAACAAAACCCCGCGTTAGTTTCTGTTAGATACTTCGATTCTGTTTTGATCACCATCTTCAACTTATCCACAAAATCCTATCTTTAACGTAACCGAGACAGAACAGAAACCAGAAGGAAAAACAATACATTTATTTTTGTGAGCAATCGATTTTCAATCTTGTATCGATCAGATTTGGAAAAAAGATTGTTTTTTTAATTCTGGGTTTATCCCGAAGATCGATTTTTGTTTTTTTTGGTTATGAAAGTCTAATGAATGTTAACTTTCTGTTTCTGGGAATTGCCAAATTTGTATAGAAACTGATATAATCGGGTTCTTGATTCGGGTCATCGAGCTACAATGAAATCTGTGTCACTTGATTATTGGAGGAATTATTTCAGGACAGCAAGTTCTGATATTTTTGGTATCATTGATCATGCAATCTTGGTTGCAGCATCTGATTGTCCTAAAGAGTTTAAATTGCGTAGAGATCGAATTGCAGAGCGTTTGTTTTCTTGTAGATTGATAAAGTGTTCGGGCTGTAACCGGGTTGAGTTGGCGGTGCCGGGTCATGATGAAGGTGTGAGTGATGATGGAGGTTGCTGTAGCAAGAGAAGGGATGGTGATAATTCTGGTGGTGTTGGTGGTGGTGGTGATGATGATGTTGATATAGATATTGATGATGGTGGGTTTGAGTACGAGGGAGGTGGTAGTAAAGGGAGCAAGGTGAATAGTAGTAATAGAGATAATGATATTGATAATGGAGAAGTGAATGTGAATGATCAGTTGGTTTGTAATTTTAGTTATGGAGATGCTGAAGCTTTAACTGATGAGATTGAAGAGGTTTCTCAGACTGTTGATGAGGTTTTGAGAATCAAAGACATTCTTTATAACAGCCAAGATGAGGTATGTTATTATATCTAAACAGCATTTGAGTTTTTTTAGCTTATTTGGGTGAGTGGATTGTTAAATTATTTGGTTTTATGGATCCTTTAAAATGGGGTTTGGAGATTTTTTAGAATTGTTGTTGTTTGGTTGGAGATTACTGAAACTTTGTTCTATGTGTTTGATTTTTCTGACGTCTGATTGGTGGTGCTTTGATTGTTCTTATGACAGTCTGATTCCGTGTTGCTTGAATCTTTGAGGAAGCTTCGACTGATGGCTTTGACCGTGGATACTCTTAAGGTTTGATTCATTCTTTCTTTTAGTCTTTGAATTGGATTAATTTTGTCTGGCAGTACAAATTCTTTTACTCGAGTTTGAGTTTTTGTACTCATGGGGCTTGTCTTTCACCAGGCAACTGAGATTGGAAAGGCTGTCAATGTCCTCCGGAAGCATGGATCAAAGCAGATTCGATATCTTGCACGGACTCTAATAGAGTATGTGCTTGTTTCCTGTGTTGTACAACAGCTTCTTTGTGCCTTGATGGATAACAAAGTAGTAGTAGTAGTTTGTTGCTATGTGCTAAATAATTAGCAATTCGACCATGTCATAGGACTGCATCATATTCAACTTGGTTTATGAGGTGACTTTTCATTTCTGCTAGTTCTCCACCAGTTTTGCTGAACCGAGAATGAACTGCTGAGTTATTGCCACTCTCCAAACATTGAATACCTATGGTTGCCAAGATCATATATTCTAACATCTGTTGGCAGAGTTTTGGCATCCATTCAAGCATGAAATCTGTTGGCACTTTTTTGAGATGCTAGTTCTGCCTAATAAGCTACTTCATTTGTTAATCTGCTGGATGAGTTTGCTAGTTGCCCTTTCGTTTCTTCACCTTACATATGTGTATGAATAAGCCAAGTGATCAATAAGTATATGCAGGCAGTGGCATGTTTCTTAACCCATTTCAACCTTGGTATAAGCATATATATGAGAAAATTAGTTTACTTCTTGTTGCTGGAGACATAGGGTATAGGTGCCATAAATGATGACATTGGACTTCATTCATGCACGTCATTTAGTTTATGATTCTTGAATGCTCTACTGAATTTTATTTGTTTATTTTCAATTATATAACATTTAAATTCTCTTATGTGGTTGCAGAGACTGGAAAGTTTTAGTAGACGAGTGGTATAGTACTGCAAATGCTATAAGAGGTACCCATTTGTTTGCTAGCACTCTGTCATCGGTAGAGATGCTTTTACCATTCTTTCCAACCCAATTAAAAAACACTCTCTGGCATCTGATTTTATGCTTGGATTTTTAGGTGATGAAGGTTCTCCCGATTCTGTAAATCCCTCTGTTGTTGATGAAGAAGAAGGGCTTCCATCTCCTCCTTTGGATGAAGGAGCTTTCTTTGCTACTCAACCTACTTCAATGGAGCTCTCACAAGTATGTTTCTTTTTTATCTTTCGATTTATGTTTACATTATAACTCAGGGTATTCTGTTTGGGGACTAACTGTTTGTACATTTTGTGTGTCCCTGTTGCTGCACTACATGAAGTTCTTTGATGGAATGGATGATGATGGAAGTGAGTTGAATTTGCTATCCTTTGTTCCTCTCTTTGATAGCTTTTGGTATTCGGTTCTTTATTTGAATTCCCCACTCCTTAGATTCATGATTATGAACGGGGGATGTTGTTTCAGATCCTCGAAACGGTGGGGAATTCATCAAGAACCGTGAAAGTGGACAGAGACCATCAGTGGAGAAACAAAATTTTGCAAAACAGAAACAGCACACTCCTAATGGAGCAAATGTCCTTTCCAAGGACAACAAGAGTCAACAGATGAGGAGGCAAGAAGCTATTGTAAAGGCAAGCAAGCCTTCAAATGCCAATTCTGGACCTGGAAGACCTCTAATGCAAAATGTTGAGCAGAAGATGAATCAGGAACCGCAGTTAATTCGAAAAACAGATAAGATTACCAGCCAGAGAAAGCCTCCAACTGGCCAGCAAGATGTAAGTATAAAAGGAATTGCTGTAGTTTTTAATCTACCGCTCTAGTTTAATCTGACACTCTATTGTTCATCTAGAAATTGAAGAATTCAGATGAAGTTGATGTCCAGATGAAACTTGAGGCCACAAAAAGGAAACTCCAGGAGCGGTATCAACAAGCTGAGAATGGTTAGTGTCTTTGCATGTAGATTTTTTTATGTATTTCTACTTTAAATCTGAATCTGCATCATTGTTACTCATAGTAATTTATTTGGATTGATTTTCAGTAATTTACAAAAAATCAGATATGAAATGTGGTGATGCATGAAACTGGTCCCAAGTTGTGCTTTTTGATATTATGAAGTAACTCAAGCATGCTCTTGTATAAATTTCTGTACAAATTCGAAGATGCAGATGATCTCTAACAGTTGTTTTCTTTTTTTCTCCACAGCCAAGAGGCAAAGAACGATACAGGTAATGGAGCTGCATGATCTCCCTAAGCAGGGATATGTTCAGAAAAACCAACCCATTAGACCAGGGAACCAAAACCGGCATTGGGCACATGGAAGGCGGCAAACATTTTAAGTTTAGCGGAATGCACATTCATTGTCTTTCCAAGTATCTTCCATTCAGGAAGTCAGCGGAAGAACACGAATAACTCAGACGTGCTGTTGTTTGATCTACAAAGATAAACAATAAGAGATCTGTGTGTCAATCATACTGAAGAGTGGCCATTCTTGATTTCAGGGAAACAAACTTTTGAAACTCTAATCTCATGCTTAACACATTCAGTTATAGAGACTGTAGGGGGTTGTTTTGTAATGCAGTCTGAATTCTTGACTTTGCACCAGGATGCATATCTGTAGAGAAAACTTTGATTTGCACCTGCCAACTTCAATTGACTGCTTCTCAACATTATACTTGCCCCCCTTTGTTGACCGCTTGTCAACCATTTTTTCCCTTTAATCTTAACTCGCAATTAGGCCTTCACACCATTGAAATTGTATACTTGAGTTTGCACAGAATAAGTGCATGTCATAAAAGACCAGCTGTAAACTACTTGAGGGCATTGTACAAGGTCAAATCTCCATGTTCTTGTAGGAATTGCACTTAAATGTAATCTGATTCAAGCAAATAACAATAAAACTGCTTGACCTTTTCAGCTTAATGATTCAAATTTGCCCTTTGTGATTAGCTCAACAGAAGAAAGCCATGAAAATTGAGGGGAAAAAAGATTAAAAAAAGGGTCAAATCCTTGAGTTTGAATGTTGGTTTGTTGCCTGGTGACCAGAAATTTAGCACCAATTCCAAGAACACCAAAATTCCTTGACAATGACTATTACATTACAGGGACAACATATAAAAATTGCTACATGTTACATGTCTGAATGATTCCTCTCCAAAATCACTAGGCGCATGTGACAAGAGAAACATTGTCTTCTTCTAAAGTTTTCTTAATTTCTAAAGTATGACTGTTGTCTTGAAACATTTTATTGAAGGAAAGACTAAAAACTTTTGAGCAGAGAGGTCTCAGCAATTCATCTTTGCAATTCGCAAAAGCTAAAGGTAATGAATGGTTGATTGCATAGAGAAAAGAAAGATAGGGGAAAGGATGATTCTTGATAGGTAATGATCCAACGATGGTCCCCATTTGAGCTCACATTATCCCACAGGACAGCATCTTGCTGCTAAAGAATATCCCCACTTTCTTCTCATCATGAAATCCCTACCTTTCTTTTCTTCTATATTTTATATTTTTATTCACCAAGAATCTGAACTTTCCCACAATTTTATCTGTAAAGAATATGTGATCATTTAATCTTCAAAGTATATAATTGTTCTAGTTGATATTTTATGGGATTTTTTTTTCTTCATGAATTGGCATTTGGTACTAATTTTGATCAATTAAAAAACAGTTGGGGGATGTATTTTGAGTTGTATTCACCATGATAGTGATGTTAAACTAGAATTAATGTAAAAATAAAATAAAATTCAATGCGATGCATTTTGTTTGAGGACTATCAATGCCAATGTGACAAATGCATTGTATCTAAACGGTACTATAAATAGGTGAATGATTCAATGTTATTTAAGTGTATTTATTAAATTTTATTTATTGTTGATTTGTGTTAAAAATGAATGACATTTATTAAAGATATTAAACAAGTGTTATTTTATACTATAATATCTTTAAGTGTTTATAATAAATCTTGAAAAAAAGGAAATATTATGATTGATCGGAAGTATTAAATAACTTTTGGAGTCTTTTTGATAATGCGGTATAATGCGTTTTTATAAAAATATTAATTTAAAATATATTAAAATTATATTTTTATATTAACACGTCAAAACTATATAAAAAAACATATTAAAAAAATCAATTTAATACCTTTTTGGACAAAAAAAATTTGAAAAACATATTGAACTACGTTGCTAAACAGAGCCTTAAGAAATATTCTAAAAGCATCACTCATGTTGCACCATTGTTGCGAAAACGCAACGTTGCGGCGACTCTTTTCGGATAATGTTTGGAAGGTCTTTTGGTTGGTTGGAGAGTCACTACCTAGTAATACGGTTACTAGGAACCCTAATTGATTTTTTCATAGATTGTAAGCAAGTGATTGATTATGTAAAGAAAATATATTAACACCTCTAGTACGCCTTACTTGAGATAAACTGCATTGTTTTTATTGTTTGCTATGGTCTGATGATGTCTATTTCTACCATCATACTATGACAGGTTTGCTACGATGAACAAACTCTGGTTTTCTAGTTCAAGAACTTGGTCTGACAAAGTGAAATATTATCAATTATCGTTGAGGTTTCTTTCAAGGTAAAACTAGAATTTTTGCTATTGCGTTATTCTAAATAATATTTCAGATAAAATTCCTTGCATATTTTATCCTTATATTAGACATGAATGAGTTTTATTATTCACAATAATATTTTGGAAATTAACCTCATACAATTTTTTTATCCTTATATTAAAGTGAGTAATAAAATTATCATCCCTAATAATATTTTGGATATAACTCTTTTTAGGATTTTTTATACTTAAATTAAAAGAATAATATAATTATCATCCCTAATAATATTTTGGATATAACTCTTTTTAGGATTTTTTATACTTCAATTAAAAGAATAATATAATTATCATCCCTAATAATATTTTGGATACTAACCCCTTTTAGGCTTTTTATCCTTACATTAAAAGTTAATAATATTGTCTTGCCAAAAATAATTTTTAAATATAAACCAAAATCTTTTGGAATTTTACAAAATTATTGTAAAATCCATGCAATATTTTTTAAAATAAAACATGCTAAAGTATTTTAAATTTTCTTTGAAAAAAGATGCTCAAATAATTTTAGGATTTTTTACCATATACAAGAAAAAAAATTATTGTTTTTTCAGGCTTTGTTTGGAAAAAACTTATTTTTTCTTGAAATAAAACTACCTAAAATAGGTCCAAGTCACAATATCATACACAAACATGTTTAAATTCAAAAAACTAACAAAAACATCAAAGCATCAAAATCAAGCATGAGGTAGTAAATTCAAAAACTACCAACCTAAAACAACTTACATGTTCAGGCAATATGAATTCAAAATTAATTTTTTGAACCCATTTTATGCATGAACAGGTCTAACAAATCTAGGATAAACACCCTTACTTTAAAATGTATAACTTAAGCTAAACAAAAACTAAAACAACAATATATAAGTTGTTGTTTAAGTTTATATATATATATAAACAACTTTAAAATATCAAAAATATAAAAATACTTCAAAAGAACATTATTAAATAAAAAAACACAACAACAAAAAGTGAATACAACATTACTTGTTAAATATTTTAAACCTCTTTTCTATCTTTGTAAACATAAATATAAAACAAAACAAATAAAAAAACAACAAAAACATGCCACAAATAACGTACTTTTGGATCAACAAGGTATATTTAGAACAACTACTCTCTTTTGGATTTTCTTTGAAAACATTTGCCTTTTACAAACTTGCAAAGCTTAAGAAAACTTTTGTTTAGACTTTTAAACCTATACACTTACATTTCTTATTGGTATTTCTCTTCTTTTTCTTATCTTATCTTACCTTTTTCTTTTTCTTTTATTCACCCTTTTCTCTCTTTAGATCATGATGAGCTATTTATAAGATTTTGCTAGAGTTTTAGGAGGTTTTGAATCCATTTATAATCTCTTGATCTTGAGGGAAGTATTGTAAACCCTTGATAATAATTCATTGAGAAGTCTTTGTGTGTGAACACACGAAAAGAATTTCAGTTTTTGCACAATTGTGTTTTAGTCATGATTGACTGAGTTGCCTATTTTCAAGGCCTCGTTGGAGAAATTATGATGTCATCATCACCTGAGACCACCTGAAGTTGATTGGGGGTGCACACCTTTCATTTGAATCCAACATTGCTCAATTTAGAGGTTGTAACTCCACATTTATTCGTTTGAAGTTATCAACTCGATCAACCAAAACTGTCAAAACAGAGATCAGTCAACCGAACGACGAGTCAGTCACTTTCTCTTCATTAAATCTAAACGACTCGTCGTTGAGGATTTTTAATTTGGAATTTGGTAAATTTTAATTGAGTCATTGTTCTTCCAATTGTTTTTAATTGCACCCATATGGCCTTTAAATTTTTAATTTCATGCAATTTCACCTCCGTTAAACTCAATTGTCAACCGCAACATTGACCGCCCTTTTCATTTTAGTCATTGGTTATGAATTTATGTATTTTAACATTTAATTAATCAATAAACTTTCAATCTCTTTAATTTGGCCCCTGATTTGGTAGATTACAGCCTCTATATTCACGTGTATTTTCTAGTTTGGCCCTTGATTTTGGATTTCTTCCATCAAATCCCTAATTGCCCATCAAACTTCAATATTTATGCAATTAAGCCCCTGATTTGACCAAATTAACTCTTAAAAATTGCAATTCGACCCCCACACTTTAATTTCTTCCAATTAAAGCTTAAATTGACTTCAAAAATTATTTTTTATTGCAATTAAGCCCTTAATAAATTCAATTAAACCTTGAAAAAATCCAATTAAGTCCTTGAACATTTAATTTTGATTTTTCCTTCTCAAATTGAATTTTTCTTTGCCAATAGAGCTTTCATCAGTTGAAAATACACTGTTAAATTTTTCAATCTTATATATTTTGATCTTGCTCAACCAGTCTTCGGTAATTTCATGTGCATTTTGGTATATTCTTCTTACTGATATATTTTCTTGATTTTCTTTGAATATTTTTTTATTTTTTTGTATTTTTTTATTTATGTGGGGCCTCAAAATGGATAAGAACAACCCACTTGTGATATGTAAATAAAAAAAGGGTGCCTTTTTTTATATTCACTTAGATTTGATCTCATCATTTTTTAGATACAAAAAGAAGAAGAAGAAAAGGATTCTAAAAGGAGTGGATTTAATTTTGTACAAGTCATTAAGATGAGAACAGAATAAGTATTCATTCGATTATAAAAAAAAAATCATTCGAAGAGTAATTTGCAGAACTTATCTATTTTATTATACACAAATGTTTGAAAATTCATTGACTGCTAGAAGAAGAACTGTTAATGATATTCATAAATTCTTCATCTGAATATAGACACTTTCACTCGTACTTCTATGCCCTGACAATTTAACCACTCCAGTTCTTCGTTGGCCATCCCCTGTAGTCAGCTTGAAGAGGAGGTTGTTGGGAGAAAGACGGTATGGTGGGTTTCTTATTCAAGCATGGGGAGCACAATTATTAAACTCAACTTGTCTTGATAGATTCATTTCATAAATCAGAGCCTGTTTGGATCAAGTTTTAAATTAAATAATTTTGACATTAACTTGATCAAGCTCAAATCATCAGTGGATGAATAGGTGAATCCGGCCGTGCAAGAATCAACAATTTTTAAAAATTAACTTAAACAACAGATAGATTAACAAGTAATCCAGTGATCTTTTTCTTTCCTTTCTCTCTTCGTCTCAAATTTTTAGGCATTTTTGGATTTTGGAGATGAATTTGGAGTGTGAAGCTGACATAAGACATGGCATCCAACTCCAAAGTCCCATCATTCTGAGAATGACCCCACGAACAGTGGCAGTAATATATGAAAAGATAGGTAGTATTCTGCGCCACATACATACCTTCTTTTCTGGCATTTCCCTTGTGCTTTTGTCTGCCTCTGCGACTTTGCCCTTTCGTGGCCTTCTCTCTAGACCTGGGGCTGGTCTAGCTAGATACATGTCCAGGCCATCAAAACTAGACAACAACCTTTAAGTTTTATTACTTCAAAAAAAAAAATCAAGAGTAAGAGAAAAAAATCATATTTGATAAATCCCATTATAGAAATGTGAATCTAATATTCTGTTGGGAAATTTCATCGATTATTTTTTTCTGAAAAGTAATCAGAGTAAAAAGATTTCAACAATGAATACAATCAGAGACCTGTTTGATAAAACAGTGTATTATTTCCGTTGCACGGCACTGCTAAGCACAATCTTTGTCTGAGCTAGCAAGAGTTGTTGTTGCTTATATTGCACCCTAAGGACAAGCAAATGGAATGGCAAGAAAGATAGGCTAATTAGGTCTAAATACAATTGCCTCTTGCTGTTTGAGGACTTCCATCTTTCTTTTTCCCTTTTGACTTTGTAAACGAACAAGGCTTTAGACCAAAGCTTTAACTAACAACACTTCTTGTTCCTGTTTTTTTATTGGAGTTTCCTGTCTTGTTAAAGTCTAAAACTGAAGTTATCTCTGTGAGTCCTAATCATTTGACACACATTGCTCACGTTTTTCACCTACCTTTAAGGGTTAGCTCTAGCCCACTTTCCACACGAAAAATCCTTGCTTCAACTACATGATAAACAAGGAATTATTAGTTTTTTCTCCCTTCTTTTCCCTATAGTAATTAGTTGCAAAAAGCAGATGGAAATCCAAACTACTGTTTTAATTTTTCTAAAAAACTTGTGCAAAAGTGGGGGCAAGGTCAGGTTTTTGGCAGGGCAATTGTCCATGCTGGCTCAACGCAACATTTCCCATAAAATGCACATAAAAACCCTAAAAACTGATCTTGCTCCCTCTCTCTCGGTGATCCTGTCCCCTTTTCAACTTTCTTGGAGTATTTTTAGGGTTAGATTTTCTGTTGTTCAAGGGATGATCAAATCTTGGTAGACGTTGGCTCTTGTCTTCAAGTAGAGTAAGATTTTCTGTTTCTTGGTTGGATATATATGGTCAAGTTCAAATTCCTGCATGTGACTACTTCAAGTACATTTCTATGGGTTTTATAATTAAGGAAAAGATAATGTCTTTTTTCTAATTTAACAAAAGTTTTTTTTAAAAAAAATAAACTGATAATATAAAAAGTGAAGTAGGAGTATAATTTAAAAAGAAAAATTAAAAATGAATAAATCATCTTAATTGTTCCAAAAAAAAGGGAAAATTAGATAATTTTCATGTGCTATTTACTCTCTCTTTTTTTTCTGTCTATCAATATCTCTTTTGAGATTTATTATATCTAACTATATAAAAAATCCCACTTGAATCAATATTTTCCAAATATAATTAATATTTTTGAAATAGTAATAAAAAGTCAAGATGAGGTTAGGTGAGAATAAAATAAAAAAAGGATGGGGATAAACTTGAAATTAATACTCCTTTTCCATCTCTATATTTCCAGAAATCTAAGGGGACCCAGTTTGTGGGCACCATAAGATTTGCTGGCCTATTCTTTTACTCGTTGAGCCCTTGAATTTAAGAATTATCTCGACAAAAGAACAAACCCTAACTAATTATTTCTTCTTTAAATTGTCGATCAAAGGGCCACAATTATTAAAAATAGGTTTTCAAAATCCCAATAATCTCCTCCCTGTCTCCCCCAACAACTGGATGGCAGCCATGTGTAAAGGCATGGTACTTCTTTTCCCATTGGAAAACCAAAAAAAATGGTCAAAACTAAAAAATAATGGCGTTGCAATGCATGCCATTGTCCCTACGGAGAAAGAAAGTCTCTTTCCATTCCATTTTGGTGATGAATGAGGGCAACAGATTTCAGTAGCTTGACCTAATTTCTAGCTAGCACTTGCCTTGATCATAAAAAATTATATGGCCATGGATAAGGGATTGATGTGTGGCCTTATCCTTGGCCACCTAAGCCTGAGGATAATTAAAACCAAAAGGCACTACCTAATCACATGGTTTCCTCTTCTAATCACACAAGTAATACCGTTTTAATCATCTAAAATTAGGTAGAAATTTATATGTGTTGTTTCTCACGTTTATATTGCAAGCTAGGCATTAATTTGATTATGTCTTAATAAACTCTCACTCGTGAAGAATGGTTGGCAGCTCATCAAAATGACTCTTTCCATCTATCCAACTAACTCAAGACCTGGTCTGACTAATTTTAAAAAGATTATTTGAAAATTAATCTTATGTAACTCAATTAAAATTTTGGTTGGATTCAATTAACCTAATTAAAATCATTAAAAAAATTTATAAAATATTAACTTGAAAAACTTAATTTAACATATTAAACTCAACTCATGACTCTGACTTTACATTAATTCTATTTTCGGATTGGGTTTAATAAACTCAAAAGGAAAGGGATTGCGCTTGTATTTTTGTCAAAGAACTTCCAAACAGAAGAATCAAGGGAGAGGAGGAGGAATTCATATACCTTTTTTTATGTAATATATTTTGGGTATCGTCTTCTGGTCAAGAAAATTCTTGGACTATTCATAATTAGAAATTACAGAGTAATGGATACTTATTTTACATTTTTTTTATACTAAAAACTGAAACTTATATGATTGTTAATTTTAAAATTCATAAAATTAGTTAAAATGCATACAAGTTAACTTGAACATCCACATTAATTTAAAAAAAAAACTAATTTCCATGATCCATTATTTAGGACATCATTATCGAAATCAAGACTTTAAATTTCGAACTAAACAAAAACTAATTTCCATCTTAAACATCAATGTCCACTAGTATGGAGCTCCATGGTTATTGGCAATTCACTCCCAGATCGAGTTCCATTCATAGCAAGTTTTTTCCTTAACAAGAAACTTGTCATATGTTTATAGCTTGGAATTAAAACCTTGAAAGGCATGTGTTTCTCGCATTAGGTAATCCGTAGGTGGTGTTGATTAATTTGTGACCAAGCAAGATATTGAAATGTGTGGTTATTATATAGTCGTCTTGATTAAAGACGAAGTAATCTCACCTTCCACGATTCTATAGAGTTCCATTTCGTGGCTCTCCTCGGTTCTTGGGGGTTAATATGAACCAACCTAACTACCATTAATTATATGGCCACAAGTCAGAAAAATAATCTTGGCACTAAGATGGCACCAACCAACTAGGAAAGGGATTTGGATAATTGAATCCGCTCATGGGTCATCAAAATCATTGTGGGTCAATTATTATTATGAAAATAATATCGTTTTATATTTTTAATTTTTTTTTATAGCAGATCTAACTAGATTTGGACCAAGTTTGATTAGGCCAATCAGGCCAATTATTATTATGAAAATGAAAATTTTTCTGATTCAAAATTTAAAATAGATTTCAATCATATATTAAATCTTGAATTTCTGATAACTACTATGAAGTTGCCTAAAGTCTTAAACTAAGCTCTTATCAAGGCCAAAGAAGAGAGAGAGGGAGAGAGGGAGAGAGGGAATGGTATTAAGTTTACTGGCAGTTCAAATCAGTCCCTTTCCAAGTCTTGTTTACGGTTCAATGACAAGATTTTTATTAAAGTTTTCCACTATCATGCTGATGGTGAAACCAAGACTCCATTGATAGCAACTTAAGAGGTCATATTCTTGTCTACTTCGACAGCTCATTGTTTCTAACCAAACTGAAAGCAAACTCTACAATATTATATATACCCTGTTTAAATGTAATAGTAATTGATGTGTTTTACTACTCACGTAGCTCTCAAGACGCTCTTCATCTGAGTTCATAATTGGGTTGGGCTGAACTCAGCTGAGTTCATGGCATTTGATTTCTTTTAAAAAAATATATGGATAAGGTTAAGGTTGCGTATTTGATAATATAATGCATAGTATTTTTTATTTTAATATTAATATATTAAAATCATTGAAAAACAAGAGTGCCGCACTGAAATGCTCGGAGTCAAACTTTACTGCACCATACAGTATGCTGAAGAAGTCATTTCCCTTTCAGAAAGGAGAAATTTAAGTTACAGAATGGACATTGATGTGGCGGCCAAATCTAAGGCCTGGACTTCTGTCACAGAGCCACTATAAAACTGAGGGTGCCACGATGAATGTGAACCCCATTAAAGCATGGTGGGCGTGTAAGTTCATGCATCAAATCAATCGAATTTATGAAATAATATATTGAACTTAAATATCCAGCAAAAGACATACAAAAGGGATAAAGTTTTTACTAGTTTAAAACAAAAATGGACACAAAATATTCCATGTAGTAACCTTACGCATTAAAGAACTTCGATTTCTTTACCCATCTTCACTGTTGATATGGATATCGAAGAAGGTGACTTCTTCTTCTTTTTCTTTTTTTATTCTTTAATATTTATATTTATTTGATATTGATTTTATATTTATAAATTATTTCTATTTATTTTTTATGAAAACATCTTAATTTCAAATAAACATCATAGAATTTGATTTTACTTGGTTTATGCTCGATTATACAAGAGTTTATTTTTGTTATGGTATAATTAAGTAAAAAGTATTTTTTAAAAAATCTTAAACCCAGTGGATTTTATTATCTGGATCGTAAATTTAACAGTTTAAGTTATGAAACTCGGATCCATCCAATATATCGCCTTCTTAATATTAAAAAGAAAAATCATCTTGCATATTTTTTTTAAAAAAAATCAAACCATATTTTTAACCAAACGTTCAAACTATCTTTGGAACTTTCAAATCGACTTAGTTATGTTAAAGTAATTCTTATATATATTAATTTTAAATTTAGGTTAGATAAAGAATCGAGTTGAAAGATTTTAAAATTGATTCATTAAAACAAGTTTAATAATAATATCAAATAATTTTTTAAAAATATTTTTTATGTTAAAATTTTTTTTAATACGCTGAGGCCTTTAAACTAGTTGAATTCCATGGCGATAGCTTCTAGTCTAAGTTCCTCCATTAATTGCTGAATGCTCAAGGAAGGAAACCTCTTGTCATGGGGAAATTGAAATCATGAGCCAGCAAAAATAAATAAATGGGCCTAATGTAACCAAATGGGAGTCCGGGCCCAGATAACCCAACCCATACTCTTAAGGAAAAACTCCAAGGGCGTAAACAAAATGGCACATGCACTGGAGACCTATTATTATATTATACTCTATACCAAAAAGATTGGATATTCAATGTGTATTTGCATATTTAATGACTTCATTATTGGTGAGAAAAGATTGGATATTCAATGCTTACGTTTAGGAGTGGAAAAGTCTTTTTAATAGAAGCTATTAATAGTTATAATAATGAAGAGGGTCAAGCGGTATTTTTATATTTTTGTTTACAATGTAATTACTAAATAATCCTAAGAAAAAAACTTTTTCTTGGTTTTAAGAGCTTTTCAAGTTTTTCATCTTTTTTAGTATAACTCAATTATTTAAATATCCTTAAAAAATAATCTTCCTTAACTCAATTATTTATTGCTTTATTTTTTGACTCAAGTTGATTTAAAATATTTTTTTATTTTTTTATTGAACCTTTGTTTTTTTTAACCAGGTCCTTTTTAAATTATGGATTGGATTGTGAGTTAATGAAAATACCGTGAATTGACTCATTGTATTTTTTGAATTATTTTTGTTTTCATCTTTAATTTTAGATTATTAAACCTTGAACTTACTTTTCTTTCTACGGTTCTTTCATCTAATATTCCAAATCATGTTTTAGTTAATTTAACTAAGTTATCTCTTCACTCTTTCCAAGAAAAGATAATCGACTCCTCATCTCTTCACTCTTTCCAAGAAACTTGGCAAAAGTAGCCAAATAACCCTGTAACTTCCATCCAATATATAGTAATGGTGGAGACAACTCTTTTTAAGAAAATACTTTAATTTATTTTTTACACCTCATTCCAATTCAAAAACACCACCACCACCACAACAACAACAATAATAATAATAAAAACAAATAATAAAAATAAAAATCATAAACACAATCCAACCACGAAAACAAACACCATCACAGTGTAACACGACCAAAGTAGCTCGAAATTTCATTAGCGAAGGCCATAGCAATTTGTAACAAGCCAAGAACAACAAGAGAATTTGGGGTGGAGAGATAATTGAAATCAACATGAAGATGATAGTAAAATCAACATGAAGATGATAGTAAAATCAACTGAAATATGCAACGATGATTACTATATATTACAATGAAATGAAAACAAATCCACGACAGAAACAGATTTTTAACTACATAACTACAAGCAAGCTTACCCCCACTTCATCATCAACAATCTTCAAACATTTTAACTATACGATAGAAAACGGGTGGTTTTCTTAGTCTCCTAGTTAAGTTCATGCACCCAAAATACAAAATAGAATGTAGCAAATATAAGATTCCTCAATAATATATATAATGGAGCAAACATATACCTGTCGACATTACTGTGCAAAATTAAACATTTCACATCTGCTCCGCGTACTGGCCATCTTCCTCGTCTTCGTACTCACCCTCCTCATCAGCAGTGGCATCTTGATACTGCTGATACTCGGACACAAGATCATTCATGTTACTCTCCGCTTCTGTGAATTCCATTTCATCCATTCCTTCACCAGTGTACCAATGCAAGAAAGCTTTTCTCCTGAACATGGCAGTGAATTGCTCACTGACTCTCCTGAACATTTCCTGGATGGAGGTGGAGTTTCCAATGAAGGTGGATGCCATGGCAAGTCCCCTTGGTGGGATGTCACAGACACTGGATTTCACGTTGTGTGGAATCCACTCAACAAAGTATGATGAGTTCTTGTTTTGCACATTGATCATCTGCTCGTCTACTTCCTTGGTGCTCATCTTGCCACGGAACATGGCAGAGGCAGTAAGGTAGCGACCATGCCTTGGGTCAGCAGCACACATCATGTTCTTGGCATCCCACATTTGCTGGGTCAGTTCAGGAACAGTGAGGGCACGATATTGCTGGGATCCACGGGAGGTCAGAGGAGCAAAACCAACCATGAAGAAGTGGAGACGAGGGAAGGGGATGAGATTCACAGCAAGCTTTCGGAGGTCAGAGTTGAGCTGACCAGGGAACCTCAGGCAGCAAGTGACACCACTCATGGTTGCAGAAATCAAGTGGTTAAGATCACCAACTGTAAAGGAATAATGACCCAAATGAGCTTATGTTTAACACAGCCATCAAGCAACAAAATAACAATTGCAACAGTACATAATGGTCACTAATAATGGAGATAAAAGAAATCCAAAGTACGAAATTCAGAATCTACTCGCTATTTTACTTTCATTAAGTTCAACATGTAAAAGATTGCAACACGATAACTTACCAGCAAATTGCATTTCAAAACTGTCATTATTTAATGCTCTAAACAATGACTAGCCAGCAATTGACTTTCAAATTGCTCTAACCTATTTAAATTATCACAAATGCTCTCAACATAAAGAAAAAAGGTGAATATCTAGCAGATCTAAAGCATGTTAATTCATTAGCAACAAACAAATTACTAAAAGTAAAGATGCCACTGGCGGTCATCTTCCACTTAAATCACAGAATGCTCCATTATTTGCATACTGTTAAGCTAGCTCCATAACCCAAATAAACGAGCAACAATTTTACATTGCAAAAAACCAGCAACCAAATTAAGTATCACATGATCAATTGAACAAAAGAAAAGTGACAAGGAATGTGTCGAATCAAGCAAATCCACAATCACGAAACAAGCAAAGGGAATCTAAACCAGTCCAACTTGAAGAACAGCAGCTAACATAAACAAGATGCACACAGAACTTGAAGTGATTGGAGATGCAACTAAAGCCATTTCATCTTTACTTACAGCTGGGAGTAGTCAATTTAAGAGTCCTGAAGCAAATATCATATAAAGCCTCGTTATCCAGAACCATGCACTCATCAGCATTCTCAACAAGCTGATGTACAGAAAGTGTGGCATTGTATGGCTCAACCACTGTATCTGAAACCTTTGGGGAGGGAAACACAGAGAATGTCAGCATCATCCTATCAGGGTACTCCTCACGGATTTTCGAGATGAGCAAGGTACCCATTCCTGATCCAGTTCCACCACCCAGTGAGTGGCACACTTGGAAACCTGCATAAATAACAAAAGTTTCACCACGCCCATTTTACAAAATATCAAGGAAACAAATGGAAAAAAAAAAAGAGGAGTTACGGCAAACCTTGGAGACAGTCACAATTCTCTGCCTCCTTCCTTACAACATCAAGAACAGAATCAATAAGCTCCGCTCCCTCAGTATAATGCCCCTTCGCCCAGTTGTTTCCAGCACCAGATTGTCCAAATACAAAGTTATCAGGCCTGAAAATCTGCCCATAAGGACCAGTACGAACACTGTCCATAGTACCAGGCTCCAAGTCCATGAGCACTGCACGAGGAACAAACCTCCCACACGAAGCCTCATTGTAGTACACATTCACACGCTCCAACTGCAGATCTGATGAACCAATGTACCTTCCTGTCGGGTCTATTCCATGCTCATCACAAACAACTTCCCAGAACTTTGAACCAATCTGGTTACCGCACTGACCACCCTGTACGTGAAGGATCTCTCTCATTTTTGCTGCTTCAGCAAAGAACAGGACCCCAATCAATCAAAACCCAAAATTTCACAAAGAACAAATCATTTAATCAGCAATTAACAACTACAGAAAGTAATTTAAACTTCAAAAAAATCGAGCTTTAATAAGAGTAATTATCTGACACATCTATCGAAATTACCCTCCAAGATTTAAGCAAACAGAATTCACAATAATATTAATTTCACATGATAACAAAAAAAAAAAATTCTAACAGATATAATACTCTAATAGATTCTCATTTAATAAAAAAAACGCATAAATTAGCACTATAATTTAACAAATCATAATATCAACTAAAATGTTGCGCGGGACTGATAAGATCTAAAAAAATTGCAAATTAGAAATAAATTTAGTGAGAAAAATAATCAAATCTAAATAAATTAACTAGAAATAATTTAGTTTCAAAAATTGAATAAAATCGTTACTATAAACTCAATTCAGTAACTATAATAAACTTTAAAAAATCAGAAGAAATGGATAAATCAATCAAATCGCTACCTGGTGAGAGCATTGCAGCAAATGCGGTAAAAAAAAACAGCGAATTATACATAATTTTGAAGATTTAGAGATCAAATCGATTAAGAGCGTAGAAGATCAACAATTTAACCAGAAAAATCGAAAAAAAACGCAATAAAAAAAAACATCGCAATAAAATTAAGCATAAATTGATACACAATTGATATATCTAGTGAGTAATAATTAACGGCAATGTGACTCAGAAAAACATGAGATCTGGAGAGAGAGAAGTTTACCTTGAGGTGTTTAGAGAGAGAGGGATAAAATTCGAGTCCGTGAGAGGGAGTGGGGAGATATGAGAGCTCTGGAGAGAAGATATATGGTTATCTGAAGAGTTGGGGTGAGGGACAGGGAGTGAGATCGGACGGTATATATTGGTTCCCTCCTGTTTTTTGAATATTTGTTCGGAGCCGTCGGATGGTGGACATGGACGGTTTAGATTGGGTTTTTTGGGCGTGATTATTTAGGTTTTTATTTTTAAATTTTTGCGTTAATTTATTGGACGCATTTGTCCTTGACCGAAATGACGGTAGTGGCTTTTGACGGATGTTCTCGGTGATGGGGATCTCACACCGGTGTCCTTTGCTTTAATAGTATTACCATACTGTCCCCGAATTTTGATTGGGCTGCTAAGTGGTGTTTGACATTGATATTGTGCCACAATTATATTAAAAAATATATTTTTTTTTTTTAAATTAGTATTTTTATTTTTCTCATGTGTTATATCAAAAAATAATTTTTTTATATATTTTTAAAAAAACAATTTTTATCATACCACCAAACAAGTACTTGGATATTATTGTATCTATTACTTTATGTTATGTTATTTATTATTATGTTGTGAGGTAAAAATATTATTTGATTAATTATTGTAGCTTTGTATTGTATTTATAAATATTTAAACTTTAAAATATTTAATTAGTATCTTATTATATTTTATTATTGTGATTTTAGGATATATAATGACTTGTAAATATTGTAGCATACTAAAAATATTTATTTTATATTAAATGATATGTAACCTTTTAAATTTATACCATATGTATTTCATATAGAATTACTTATTAATTGTTTTTTAAAAAAAAAAACCTATAAGTCAAATGGGATTGTAATATCCGGGTCATTCCGCGAGAAATGGCATCATGGAGGAGGGCACATGGGTCATTCCGCGAGAAATTAGATGCAGGCCTCAGCCATCAATTCAGGCAAAATGGTCAATTCAGGCAAAATGGTCATCTTGTAAATCAAGAATAAAAATCAGCTGAGATATTTTATTGCAATCAGTGCTATCGACCAATCTAATTATTATTTTTTACATGATAAAGTAAATAAAATAATGAAAAAAACCGGCCCCTGGAGCGCGTGTAGGAAACTGTCAATGGTATGTGTTGAAAGATTTATTACATTCAAATTATCTGTGGGTTGAGCAGAATATTTATAAAAACAAAATCATATTAAAATTAATATAAGATTGACAATTGGAATATCAAATGGAAGGCAGGACAGGTTTTAACTTCTTAATTCATTTATTCGTTGCAAAAAAAATTTTATAAATTGAATATTCATACATTCTAATTTATATTAATTCTATATTACTGGGTTTTAATTTTAAAAAAAATCATATTAAGTTCCATAAAAAATATAAAAGTATTTTTACATGCTCAAAAAAATTTATTTTATTCTGTTTCCGTCTTCTGATATTTATTTTTTCTATTGAATAAATATTAGTAGTTATGACTTAATCACCTTAGATTTTCTCATTGTTTTCAATTTTATTTTTTTTTTGGTTAAAAAAGGAAGAAAAAGAAAATGATATTTTCCTTGTCCTACAATGACTCCTTGAAAAGGCGCGTGTGACTATTGTTCGAATGAAATAGACAAAACTGTCGCATGAATTAGCCAGCAAGCCACGTGAGGTAAAGCTCGAGGACGTATGGCCCAGCTATTCCGCCAACCAATCAAACACCAGAGGGCTGCTTGCAATATTAGCTCTAGTTAAAAACTAACCGCCCCCTGGTTAACAATGGAGATCAGATCTATGGTGCAAAGTGATACTGACTGCTTGTTTGCTTGCTTGGGTTGGGGTCTAAGCATCTTCAGCTGTGTGGATGTCTTCATGTCTTGTGTCTTAACCACTAATCTCTTAGATTATAAGATTAATGACAACTAAATATAACAAGATCAATGATGATTAGTCATAATTCACGTTAGCAACAACAAAGGTAAAAAGGAAATTTAAATATTGGGTTAAAATTTATGGAATTATTTTTTAAAAAAAATAGCACACTTTAAATAAAAATAAGCAAACTATCGTAAAAATAATTAAAAATAACACAGCTCCGTAAAAGTTATAAGTGAAAATTATGACTTTCTAAAAAATAAATGGTTAAAATTAGCTTGCATAACTTTAAAGTATGAGAGATGGAAAAAAAAAAGAGAGAGAGTAAATAATAAGATTTTAAAAATACATGATATTAATTATATAAAAAATATCACAAAATAAACTTATTATATCAAAAAAAATCTTATCAATAATAAATGGAGTAGGCCACGTGTATCGTCAAGAAAAGACCCGTAAAATAACCAGAATATTCCTGTTGACAGCGAAGGGTGATGGTGCATTTTCAAGGACTTGTTGGTTCACCAGCAAGGAATTAATTCGAGTAGGAGAAACGTTACTATCTGCTAGACAATTAAAAATCTTATTGCAAAAGTTTGACAAATATTCTATACCTAGACCCGATGTGGGAAACCTCAATGTCTCGTTATAAAAACACATACAACCATAAAAATTAAAACAAAACAAAAGTGATGATGCTAGTGACTTTTTATGATCATGCCCTTTAAATCTGAGAATAATATTTAGGAAAGTAACGGTATCTTAATGATTTTCCGTTTAAGTTATATTTGTGAAACCATTTAATTTTTATATAACTTGTTTAACTTAATAGTGTATTTTTTTACCGAATAATAATTTATCTTATTAATTTCAAGATAAGCATAACATATAATATTCTAAATTCAAAACTTATAGGTGATATAATATTTGTTCCTTGAGAAATAACTATTATTGAGTTCGAGAAAGAATATGAGTTATAATGATATTGGAATTCTCATTCATCATGCCAAAAAAATGATATTGTGTCACTATTGATAGGAAAATGCATACCTGTAACTTATTATAAGATAACTTAATAGTGATTGATACAAGTGCTTTCACACTCGTTATAAGTTTATATTAATCTCTCGAGAATAATTATCGAGCAACTTATATTATCTCGTTCATTTAACAACTAGAATCTACCTCTTAGGATATATTTTTTTTAAATACATCAAGGCATGCATGACATATAATATCCTAAATTCAAAACTTATAACACATAATATTCTAAATTTAAAACTTATAGGTGATATAATGGTTGCTACTTTGAGAAATAACCATTATTGAGTTCGAGAATATGAGTTACAATGATATCGGAATTCTCATTCTATCAGAAATAACCACTAATGGTATCCTTTCCTAACGTATACAAGAAGAAGAAATCACCTAATAATCTATCTATCTTGCTAGTGTTCATTTGCTAATTACATGGGCTGTGGAATTTATAGCCCGAGGCTTTTGGAAACCCGAGACTATCTAATTACTCGGCTTCGTGGCTGCCCATGAAACGTGAGCTTTGAACCTTTCAATACATAGCATAAGTCTCGTTATCCAGAAAAATCCATTCCTCTAGCGATGTTACTGTGACCCAAGATACATGTTATCATTCAATGCAATAATATAATTAATATTTTTTCTCTCGATAGATAAGATGATTTTTTTATCATGATATAAATATTTTTTAAGAATTATATTGTTTAATGCATCGTAAAATAATCTAATTTCTTTTGCACAAGATTGTTTTCTTATTTTAATATTTGATAGAATAATATAATTATTGACTACTCTTACCATTTAAATTTTTTAACTTTGGCTTCAGAGGCTTGGTTGTAATTTCATCGTGATTTATTTGTTATTGATGTTTAGTCTTAAGGGTATTTTCAGTTTTGTACATATAAAAAAAAAACAAAAAAGCGGTTGGTGCTTGCCTCGTACGCTTCAATCGCTCTGTCGTCTTCTAACGGCGCGTATAACTGGCTCCAATGGTTGTAACCGTGATTCTACTACATTATTTGATTTGTCTTGGCGTTTTCTTCCTTTTCAGGTGACGTGTGTATGGTGGTTTGGCCTGAAATTACTTTTTTTTCTTTATTTCTTTTCCTTATCTTTCTCCTTGAATTACTTGATCATGCAAAAAATCATGCCCTTCAATTTATTGTTTCTTTTGATTTAGTCCCTTTTTTTTATTTGCAATTGTTCTATTTACATTTATTATTTCTAATTGGATTTTATTTTTTATTTCATCATTGGTCATTTGATTTGATTTTTTTTCAAATCTGGGTCTCATTCTTTTAATTGCTATTTGTTTTGTTTTGGAATCATTTTCTTGATTGATTTGTTTTTATTCCAACTCCACCCCTGGGTATTTATTTTCATTTAATTTTTATATCAAATTTAATTCTAATTCTTTTAATTGATATTTTTTTATTTATTTTTTACAATTTCATCCCTAAACATTTAATTTCATTTAATTTCTATGTCAAATTTAATCGTAATTCTTTTAATTTTCTATTTTTTTTTGTTCTGCACTGTTTTTTTTTCAATTTTATCCCTCAATATTTGTTTGATTAAAAATTTTACTTTTTTTTTTAGGTTTGCTTTTAATATGATCATTCTGGTCTCATGACTCGAGTAATAGATCTGAAGGAATACCTTGAGTCGACTTCAATCTTTTTTTAAAGCATTTTTTATATATTTTTTGGTAGTATTATTGTTTTTCTTTCCTATTTATAGGGTCAATCCAATTTCATGTACTAAGTTATGTGTTTGATTTGTTGACCCGATTTAGCTTTGCTAAAGGTTTTTTTAATATTTTTTTTTACTTTGACAAGTTTTTAAAATTTATATTTTTAAATTAACTTATAATAAACTTCTTGATAACACCCAGATTTAGGGTTTCATAAGTTGTGAGTTTTTTAAAATTTAACTATATTTAGAATGTATACCCAGGTTTGCTTCGTTTTTACAGATTTTTTAATTTCATCCCTATGATATTGTTAATCTTTAAAATTCAATTCTTGTTTTTTTAATTCATATTTATTTTATTTGAGATTATTTATTTTATTTTTTTCATTAAATTACATCCTTGGATTTTTCCATTAATTTTTTTTATTTTTTTGTTACTTTTATAGGTGTTTTTACCAATATTTTTTTATCACTCTCATCATTTAAAATTAAATTGGTTGAGAATTGCGCTTCTTGATTGAATTTAAGTTCATGATTTAACAAGTTGTAAGTTTTTTATATTATACTAGATTTAGAAGATTCACCTGAGTTTACTTGGTCCCCCACTTTTCAGCTGATATTTTTCTTTCTATTTTTAAAGTTTTTTTTTTTCTGGTTTTTCTTCCACTAGGTTAGCATTAGCTTGTTTGACAATCCAAATAAACTTGAGTGTGGTTTTTTATCAATTTATTTATTGTTGTATTTTTTAATAAATATTTAAACTGTCAATTTAATCAATGACTTGTAACTGAAATTTTTTAACTTATCACTTATTTTACATTAAAAAGAAAAAGGAAATTTTTTCGACCCATGACAACACACGGAAAACATATTGTAATGGGCTATTCACACAACAAAATTTGGATTACATTAGAGACAGAAAAAGGGAATGGGCGCCCAGAAGGCAGGATCGCACGAGGGGTAGCTTTGGACCACCTTCTTCTTCTTTGGCTGAGATGATAGTTGTTCAACCAACTGGGTTCAATAAATTAACTAATAAACTACGATTTAGAACCTGATTTGAATAAATTTTTTAGTTAAATCAAATAAAATATTGATTAAACTCGTTAGATGTAATTAGATTTTTAGTGATTAGGCTAAACAAGTATAAATGCAATCTGAAGAGCATCCGAATCTGACAAATATGCAGTCTGTAATGAAAAGAAATTGAAATAATGTACATTAGTTTGGCATGCATTATATTACATTATGAAGTGGATGGGGGTGCTCTTCATAATTTCTATTTTTATTTTTAAATGCTTTTTAAAAGTATTTTTAGTTTTAAAAAACATTAAATTGATATTTATTTTAGTATTTTTTTATGGTTTTGATGTGATGATATTAAAAGTAAAAATATATATATATAAAAAATATTTTAATATATTTTTAAATAAAATTACAAAATCATGAAAAACACCCTGTTTAACAATGTCATAGGCACCCAGAATCCAAGTCTCCAATCACAGTAGTCCTAATATTGGTATGGTTTCAAAAGGTGGTGTTAATTTAAGAAGGATAAATTATAAAATACTCCCTGAACTTTGGAAACTACCCTCGAAATAAAAATTTCCTGATTTTTCATCCTAAACAATATAATTTCTTGAAGATGGCCCTTGTATTAGGGTTTTACTGGGAAATTTATAATTCTGTCGATTTTCCAACAAACAATATAACCAGTTTTTTTTTTTTTTTTTTTTAATTTCCCAACAAAACCATAACCAAACGGTCATATTATCATATTATTTAAGGTAACAAAAAAAAAAAAAAAACACAGCCTGGGAGAGAAAAGGCAAGCCAGTGCTTGTTGGAAGCTTTTAGATATTAATTAGTTGTTCTTAACTTGGATGGTCCCATTTGTTTGTGAAATATTTTAATGGCTAAATCATGATTGTTTGAAGCGACACCAAGCATCAAACTTTCTAAAGTAACTAAAGAAGTAAAGATTAATCTAAGATCAAATTCATTATACCTATACTTGTTGCTTGATCATCGGAAAAAATGGAAGGTAAAGGTCAATAACAATGGCTGTTGGAGTATATTTTTAACAGTCGAAACGAACGTAATATTTAATATTGTGATGCATGATGCTTTTTAAAATAATATTTTATTTAAAAATATATAAAAATAAGTTTTTTCTCATATTTTTTTTTAATTTTAATATCAACATATCAAAACTATAAAAAAAAACTAAAAAATAAATCAAATTAATATATTTTCAAGTAAAAAATACTCTTGAAAAACATATAAAAGCAGAAGCAGAAGTTATGCCAACAACTTGCTTCATTTTAGAAAACTATATTTTTTTAGTAAAGTACGAGATTTAGTATTGCTATCCCCAAATATCAGTTAGGATGTTAAAAAATAATATAAATTATATATTGAAACCTTACCTTATAGTTTAAGCTACTGGGTTGAGATAATTTTTTGATATGGTATCAGAGTCTTGATGGTCAAACGGTCACGAGTTCAAATCTCGTCATCTTTATTTATTTAATAAAAATTAAACACTAGATAATACAAGCTTGTACAAATTTCAAATTTAAAGAGTTTTCTTCTTATTTATTTTAATATATTTCCAAACAAAAAAACACTTTAAAAACCATAAATACTCTTACTTTTGAATGTGAGTGTCATTGTGCAAGCTCATGCTTCCATGGATATGACATCTGTATGTGCAGCTAGATTTTCTTCGAATATTTTCCTACTTTTACAGGGCTTAAAACTTTTTGCATGATAGATTTTGCTTCTTCGTGAACTTTAGATAGGAATCATTGACAAATTGTCAGGAAATTTGGCACCAATATCACCATGAGGGTATGGCCTTTGTTCATTTAATAACGTATTGGGACTAACCCATGCAAGCTGGGGTTTGGACCCTACCATGTGAAGGTGTTGAGGATTGATTGCAAACATTTTGATGGCTTCGCAATAGGATAAAGAAAGCACTTGTCATCAAGAACAGAAAAGGCTAGCCACTTGCTCCGACCCATCTGACAACACCCAAAAGAAAAAAAAAAGTAAAAAAAAGAAGAAGCCAAGGTGGTGAAACTACACTACTTCTCTCAAAATTATTTTCCAACAAAAGTAAGATTAGTCCAACAATGTGGACTTACATATAGAAACTGGTAAAAATATCTAACGTTTTTTACAATCTAAAAGGACGGGAAAAAGATTGGGAATGGTGGGCTATGAGAAGCTAAGACCCAAAGCCCCACAAGTCCACCAAAGTGGGGAAAGTTAGGGCACAATTCCTGGGATTCCTAGGGCATATATAGTTTGTTGAACCCTAATCATGCTCTCTACCCTCCACTGCTAGATAAATTATTAGAGGCAATCGAGTTTCTCCAATATCACCTACCAAATGCCCCCCACTAACCATCAATAAACAAACAATCCATCCATCCATCATAAAGCTCAAAGGCTTAAAAGCAAACCAGCCATGTTAAATTGATTGTACGTCGGCGTTTATCTGTTAGTAATAAATTTATGTTTAATATTGTGATGTGATTTAAAAATATTTAAAACAAATATTAATTTGATGTTTGTTCGAGTGAAAAACAAAAACTACAGTAAAAACAGACAAGCAGTCACTAACCATCATTTCAAACATCATACCTTAGCCCACAAGCAACTTTAAAGCTCCATTGATATTATGCCACAGCCTGCTGGTATACCTTGAGGATGCAGTACTGTAGGGTTCTTGCAGAAGCTCCCTAAAGTGACAAGGTGGTTGATTAAGACTTGCTTAACAAAATTACTAAAGAAACAGTACCAGTACGTACGTACACATTCAGCTTTATTTAGTATTTCTCTTATTATTATTATTAGTTTGATTTTTTTTTTTGTTTCTGTAATAAATTGTTGGGCCATGTTTGGATTGATGGCATATAGTGCACCCGTGGAGCCTGCCATAAAGTGAAGAAGTTAAAGAAGGAGAAACACTGAAATCCTTCCGCTCAAGTCTCTTTCGGGGTGTTATTTTTAATTTATGCTCTTTTGTTTCTTTTCAACAATCAATTTCGAGTACTATAATGGTGTCTGGATTCGTCTTTCACATGCAAGGTTTGCCGTTCTTTCCCATATCGATTCAATTTGCGTATTGGTGAAATAGTTTTACTTTTTAAATAATCTTAATAACTCACCCCATCTTCGATATAGTATATTTAGACTCTGTTATGGAAATACATTTGTTTGAAATCATGTTTTTAAAAAATCTAATTTTTTTTTTTATATTTTTAGATAGTTTTGATGTACTGATATTAAGCATGATTTTTTAAAAAATTAAAAAAAATATTGTTTTAATATATTTCCGAGCAAAAAACACCTTAAAAAGTAACCACTACTATACTTTCAAACACCTTCTTATAAATTTTTTATTATTATTGATCCCAAGTTCCACCTGTTCCTTTTTATTATTCTTGATAGTATTTTTTAAAGCATTAACGCTGTGTTTTTTTTTTAACTAAAGGAATTTTAGAAAAATCTGATATATTAATCACAAAGTTTAATTCTTTTAAGTATATTTAATGATGCAGTTTAATCTTTGCAAAAAAAATTTCAATAGTTTTGATATATTAATATTAAATTAAAAAAAACATTATTTTAACCTGATTGAAGATTAAGCTACTGTATTATCAAATGCATCATCAAACACATTGGATATGTTTACGATGGAGTGAAAATGCAATGATGCGTTTTTATTATAGTCTTCTGCTTATTTTTTTGTTTTTTTTTTATTAATGTGAGTGTTATTTTAGATTTTAAAAAACTTGTGTGTATTTTAATTAATTTCACAAATCCTGAAATTTATAGGATTTCAATTAATATTTTTAAAAAAATAAATTCAGGATCATTTCTCAATGTAAATGATGGTGGTCTATGGACGGACCTTGTGGAGTTGGAAAAAAAATGTTAATTTGTGGTATTTCTTGATATGGAGAGATTGTGTTTTGGCCAAAATCCAAAAGAGTAGCAAAATAAATGACTGTGACAGGCTTTCTCGTGTCCACACTCTCAGTCTCAGGCACCAAATCTCCATGCATACCTCTCTCGCGGTATTTGACTGCGACGCATCTAATCTTATCCCTGTTTTTAACTTGGACTGTCTGCCTACCTATAACTTCATTTTCTACGGGGCCTCCATTCAATCCACGGAATATGTTATTACTTTTTTCTTTTTTCTTATATAAAAATATTACAATTCTAAAATTTCTAGGCACAATTTGTGTTTGAGTGTGTTTTGCTCGAAAAAAAATATTAATTTATGTTTTTTTAATAATTTTAATATGCTAATTTTAAAAATAAAAAATTATTAATATATTTTTAAATAAAAAATACTTTTATAAATAACTATCAACCTTAATAATAAACACATAATTGATATGACCAGCAAGTAATCATTCTATATGTCGATGCTTTATTTTGACCATCAAAACTTAAAGAAAAATATAAAAACAAGCTAATATAAAACATAATAATATAACATTAAGTGAAATTCTTAATATTAAAAAATAAATATTAAAAAGTGATTATTTTTTTTTATTCATGTATGTATTGTTAATTTATATTCCTATGTATAATTGAAAATAACTATTTAAAATAAGAAAAAAGATTCATAATAATACAATGTTAAGTGAAATCTTTTAATAAATACTATTATTCTTGTTATATATATTGATCTAACTATTAATTACTAATTTTGAAAGATAATTCAATTTATGTCTTTAATTTTACTTTAGTCAGGTTAAAAATTATTTTTCTATGGTTCAAAATAAAAAAAATAGTTTAATTATAATCATCAAAATTTATATAGGACTAGTTGAAAAACAAACATGTTTATTTAATAAACATTCATGATTCTAGACAATCTACTAGAAATGATAAAAAAATATTATAAAATACTTAAATAATATGTGCAAAGCAAATGTTAAGAAATTAATTAATTTAAATGTGAATAATTTATTTTAAATCAAATAGAAAAAGAATTCAATCTTAATAAGAGGAAAACTAGTACAAAAATACCTTATCATTAGCTATCAATGGTTAAACAAGAGAAAGACAAAGGTATTTAAATTGTAAGTATTTTTTATTATGTCTTATAAGTATAAATTTTATTTTATTTTATGTCTTATAAGTATAAATTTTATTTTATTACAAGTGAAAGTATTTTTTATTATGTCTTATAAGTATAAATTTTATTTTATTTTATTAAAATCTTTTATTTCAAATTAAATTATAAAATAACTAATAAAAAGTCATTAAATGCTATAAAAGTTTTTATATTATTTTAACATATTTTTTTAAAATAAAAAAACAACGAGTTGAATGTTATATTTTAATAAAGTGAAAAAACCCCAAACCCTACCATAACAAGAAGGTGGGACCAAGCATGAAGAGAGCAGCAGGCTTTGGCTCTCACTTTTAACAATTTGACCACACACATTGTTTTGTTTTATAACACCAAAAATCACACACTAACATGACACATTCATTGCTGATGTTGTTGAGAGAGAAGGAGACATTAAACACAGAGCAAGAAAAGAAAGTTAGGCAGTCAGGCTACCCCAACTAAGTCTTTTCCTTTTACTAAAGTAATTCCCCCTCCTTAAGATTCTTCACCTTCCCTTCTTACTTCACATCCTCCTCCTCCCCTCTCTTTCTCTGTAATCTTGAAGTGTCAACTTGCTACAAGAATCCTTCTTGCATGAACTGTTGTTAAGCTATTTTTTCGTGCTGATATCTCTGTAAGTTCTCTATTTTTCTGTCTTTTATATATATTAAGGTTTGGAGCTCAAGTTTTGCTTTTTAGCAGTAAAGTTTTGATCTTGGCTGTGATTCTGAGAGCTGCTTGAGAATCTGGAATGTGATTATGTTGTGTGTTTAACTTCCCAGAAGAAAGTTTATGGCTTGGTTGGTGAAGAATTTGTTCTGTAGAGATATTTGGTAATGAGGGTCGGAGTTGTTGAAATGTAGTTGAAGACATATACTTGGTAACTGCAACTACAAGTAAAGAACATACTTTTATGGACTAATTTGTCTCCTGCTTTTATTAAAAGCTTCATTTGGATGACATTTGTCTCTCCCCCTTTTTTTCCATGGCTGTATTTTTGAGCTGGATCATGCTCTTTTGCACCATTAGAGTAGCCCGGGAAATTTTGTGTTGGAAATTGGAGACCAGTGTTGCTGCAGATCGATGAACATTCTGTTCTTTAAATGAAGCTCATAATTTGGTTTGAAGTAGGGAGTTATTTTAAGTTTGATGCTCTGCGAGACTTGTTACTTGCTGGCACTAGCAAGTTGAGTTTCCATTTAATTTGTAAACTTAACCATCAATTTCTTGCATATCTTTACTCAATGTAATATACGGCCCTTCATTGACTTCAAAACCTTTCTGCCTTTGTGCATTTGAATAGTAATTTCCTTGGTTTGATTGTGTTCTTTTCAATACAACTAAATATCAACGATCAATACTCTAGGTTTTTCAATCTGCACAAATTCTGGAGCTTTGTGCTGTGAAGTTTTGTGAGGGGTGAAGTTTCAATGTGTCTGTAGATTTTCCTTTTCTCCTATTTAAGGTTTAAAGTTTGATGTTTTTTTTTGGGATTGGCTTATGGAGAGCAGGAACCTAATCTGAGTAAATGACGAAGATAAGTCCAGAAATTGAGGAAAACATGCAGGGAGAAGTAACTTTTCCTGTTTCGGCTGATGTGAGCTTTGCTTCTGATGGGTTTCCAAAATATAAATTAGGACCTGATAATCAGATTTTGGAAGAGCCAAAGGAGGACAACAAGGGTCCATCTTTAAAGGAAGTTGTTGAACAGGAAACTATGCAGCTGTCAGATCAGCACAAGCGACTCTCAGTTCGTGACCTTGCCTGTAAATTTGACAAGAACTTGACTGCTGCTGCTAAGTTGGCTGAAGAGGTTATCTAACTTGGTCATTTTTTCCGATATGGTTTTATTTGTTATTTATGCGTGATACGCACACATGCATGTGCACAATTGAGGAATACTCATTTAACATTGAACACGGCCTTCTTCTTGCAATTGAAATCTATACCCTTTATTTACTTAGCTCAATCAAAGGCCATCTGCCCTTTCCCTTCCAGCTGATCTTTTCTTAAAAGAGTATGTTCTTTTGATGTGGATAGATGACAAAATTACTCATACTTGTTTCTCCGACTTTCAGGCAAAGCTTAGAGAGGTGGCTTCTTTGGAAGGACATGTTCTTTTAAAGAAGCTTAGAGATGCCCTGGAATCATTAAGAGGTCGTATGGCCGGGCGAAACAAGGAGGATGTGGAGAAAGCCATATCTATGGTCAGTCTTTTCCCCCACTTTTCCATTTTCTTTTCTGTATAAAAGCCATTGATAGGCAGACAGTCATCTATATGTTTCAAGTGGTAACATGTGGTTGATATTTTCAATATGCATTTAACACCTCTGTATAATTTAGTTACCATTTTCAGCTTCTAATTGTATTTTGTTGTTTTTGCTACCAGTAACTTCTGTCTTTCTTTACAATTTACTGAAGAAGGCTTCTTGCAAGTGCATTTATAATTCTGTTTCAACATTTGCAATATGATAATTGTTGTCAACTATAATCTTTTATGCAGGTGGAGGCATTAGCGGTTAAACTGACTCAAAACGAAGGAGAATTAATTCAAGAAAAATTTGAAGTGAAAAAGCTGGCCAACTTTCTTAAACAGGTTGGTCGATGGTGTTATAAATTTGCATATAGATTTAAGGAACTACTTCTTCCTGGACAAATATATCAAGTTGTACCCTTTCATAACTTCAAAGTGTGGCATTTCCCCTTAGTTTCTTATGCTGCTTAGTAAATCAAACATAGGATAGGTTGGGCTTTGAGGTTTTGTATCACTTAGGATACTATGTGATTCCCTCATCCTAATGGCCTAAGCATTGGTTATCCTAGAATAATGCCTTGGAGCTGTGGCCCTAATGCTCCCCTTTTGATTGATGAGGTATCAGTAATTTGTGCATGTGAAAACCTTGCGTGAATGCACTTCTTATTAAGCCTTTTCTTGTCCACCTAAAATCCTTAGCAATATTAATTTTTATTTTATTTTTGTCTCCAGGCTTCTGAAGATGCTAAAAAGTTAGTGAACCAAGAAAAATCTTTTGCTTGTGCTGAAATTGAGAGTGCCAGAGCAGTTGTGCAAAGGATTGGAGAAGCCCTAGATGAAGAAGAAAGGGATGCTCAAAATTCGAAAAACCAGGCTGCTGTGAGTTTTTCATCTTTGAATGTCTTCTATTAAATCATTTGTTGTCACTCAGTTAATTCCATCTAACACACCAAATTTTTCCTGTCTTATTGCTAAAATTGCATATTCTTTCATAAACATGATTTTGCATCATTTTGTTCACTGTAATGCTGGAGATTTGTGGACATGGCATAATGTCATATACTGTTCCTTTAGAAGCTTTGCTATGTTATCTTTACACAGTTACTACAATAGCATTTTGCATAAAACAATACAAATACAAGGTCTGTAATATCAATTGGAGCATGAGATGGCTATCAAATATGCCATGACAATATCTGTTGACACGCTTGTTACTGCAGGATGTGGAGGAACTAGTTGAGGAGGTTCAAGAGGCTAGAAGAATAAAATTATTGCATCAGCCAAGCAAGGTACATTGATACTGTCCCTTCTCATTTGTGATGGCAGATGGGATATTTATGGTCCTGTCTTATTATTGCATAGAACTGACACACTGGGGTCACTACAAGACTGTTGATTTGATTGGATCATCCTTTTTTACTTCTTGTTTGGTTTGTTCTAATTCATAACATTCAATTAAGTTTAACCCAAATGAGTCATTGTTAGCACATTATGACCCTGCAATTCAAATAAGACTATCCCCTTAATTTTCTACAAATCATGGTTAGCTGCTCTTTTTGTAGCACAAAATTTCTTATCACCAGAAGTAGTCATGGGACTCATTGAAGTGAATTTCATGGTTTATATAGCCCTTTTCCTCTCAATATTTTTAACTTGAACCATATGGTTAGTACTACTGCTTCATTGGTGTTAAGATGGACACTGTAGTTATGCTATCTTCATTCCCAGTCCTTTGATTATGAAATTGCATTTGTAAATGGCTGGCAGTGATCGTGGCTGAATCGTGACAACTGCAAGTTTCATGTAAATAAAATCCATCATTTTAACAGGATGAAAGTTGTTTTGTGATGTGTGATCAAATAGATACTTTGATACATAAATTGGTAAAGCAATTGAGAGAGATTGGTTCTTTGAAAATGGTTCGTGCTCCACTGTTTATGTAATGTTCTATTTACATCAATTACACTTGCACAAATGCTTTATTTGCCTGCTCTTTTGCATTTTTCTTGGTTGTCTTGGGCACAAATATTCAGGCCTAGAAATGAGACTGTGACATGAAGAATGTATATCTCCATTATATAATTGTTCAACTTGCAGAGTTACTTATCATTCTTCACATAACCTTAAAACGATCTATTGATGGTAATTTTAATATTAGCCTCAAAACGATCTATTGATGGTAATTTTAATATTAGCCTCGTTCTTTTTTCTAACAACATTTTATGCGCAAGGCTCATTTTATCCAGCTGTGATAGTGTTATGGTTTCATTTAACAATATTTTATTGACCGTAAGCATACAACACTTTCGCAGGTTATGGACATGGAGCATGAACTTCGTGCACTACGAAATCAAATTCGGGAGAAGTCTATAGTGTCAGTTAAACTTCAAAAAGAGGTTTGTTTTACGTTGTCATAGTTATCTAAATTCTCTCATGCAAACAATTTCTTTTATAATATTTCGTTTTGGCTGACATGATATAAGTTTTCTTTTAATACATATGTCAGAACGTTGTGCTGATGTTTTCCTTTTCTTTTCTAGCTGGCAAAGAGCAAGAGAGCTGAGCAGAATAAATCTGCTCCATATGTCCTAGATGGTTCTGAAACTCTAGGTTCATCTCTACAACTCAAGCCTCGTTCGGATGGTTCTCCACCCCTTTCGAAGTGTTCAGTTCAGTGGTACCGCGTATCATCTGAAGGCAGCCAACATGAAGTTATTTCAGGTATTCAGTTGGATTTTGTCGCATGCTTAGGAAAGATACCTCTTTGATCAATTTGTAATATATTTTGTGTTTTGCTTTGCTTCCTCCCTATTAATGGAGGTTCAAGAAGTTCTTCCAGAAGCAGAGTGCTCTATTGGTATTAATAATGGTTTTGTATCTCACGGTGCTTTATCTGGAATTTGCTTTAAAAAAAATTAGGTTTCCACTGTCCAGTTTAGTCTTAAGCCTCCTTAAGCACAATCCTAGATTGTGTCATCAGTGATGAAATTCACTAGGCATTTCAAGCATTGACATTCTTCTCCGTGTCCTTTCTTTTAAGGCTTCCCGTGTATCTTAAAGATGGCAGCCGAGAAGATTAAGGAGCCTTTACATTTGTTATCTTGTATCCTTCTCCTCTATCTTACATAATTCAATATTTTCTCTGCAGGTGCTGATAAAACATTTTATGCTCCGGAACCCTTTGATGTTGGCCGAGTATTGCAAGTGGACATTGTTTCAAATGGCCAGAAAGTCAGTGTAACAACTTCTGGTCCCATTGAACCTGGTTGGTGTTAATTATGAAATATCGTGTAGATAACAATATCGTTCTTGTGATGCTCTATTATCCCACATGTCAGGATTATAAGGAATTTGAATTAGATAAAAGGAATGGCCAATGGACCTATGCGCAGCAAGGAATTTCTTTTGGGTAGTGAGGACATATAGGCCCAACTCAATGTTGCACTTGTAGGTCTAGAGGTAGTTTAGTTGCACAGCAGGCCTCTCTCCCTGGCTTGGGGCATGATAGAATGGAATCAAAATGGGGGAAGAATGTGATGCTCCACGGGCTTGGGTGGGGTGTGACAGTTCTGTGGTTGTCCAATCCCTCCTTTTCCCTGCTATTCTTATCATTTTTGTGTAATCTCTATCGGATTGCTAGACAGGGTTCTTCTATTATTAGTGGTGCTCAGGATTTATACTAACGCATCAAATTACTCATAACAGCTGCAGGATTGGCAAGCCATGTAGAGAATCTCTTGAGAAAATCTAGCTTCGAATTTAGTGTATGTGACCTTGTTCTTTCCCTTTCCCTTTCGTTTCTGCTTGATGTTTCTTATTGTATTGAAATAATATGTATTATGGTCATCTTCCAAAAGCAAACACACTCATGCGAGAATAAACACGCACATGACGATATTACATGTATTTAACTTATTTTTACTTGGTTTTGACATTTCTTGTAATGCAGGTGGTTATTTCCCAGATGAATGGGCAAGATCATGCATCACATTCTGTCCATGTGTTTAATGTTGGGAAAATGAGGATAAAGCTTTGCAGAGGGTGGATTACAAAGGCTAGAGAAATTTATTCAATGTCAATGCTGGTAAAACAACAGGACCAACTACACTGCTAATGAGTTTGTTGTATCTCTCTGACCATTGCCCTTTTCTACCTGCAGTTATGTGGAGTTAGAACCAACAGCAACACTGCTGCAAAGTCATTGTTTTGGCAACCAAGGAAGGGCCTTTCATTCGTATTAACATTCAACTCAGAGCGAGATAGGAATGCAGCGATAATGCTCGCCAGGAAATACGCCTATGATTGCAATGGGGTACCTTTTTTATTCTTTCTATTTATACACCAATACAATCATTTCAGCATTACAAGCTGTCCCTTTCCGTGATATTTTGCTAAAAACCTTTCTCGTCCCTCACGTAAACCCTCGCAATTGCAGGTCATACTTGCTGGACCAGAAGATCAAGCATAGAAGAAAATGTGACTGACCATTTTTTTTATTTAACAAGATGCGAGTATAATCAGGTTTTCACAGCTTGATTGATTGTATTTGTATGTGTGTGTTTGACATGGTGAAAGAAGAATACACCTTTCTGATTGTTTTTGGATTTCGACTAATTTGGTTGCTGTCGTTTTAGGCATAGTTTTTTGTTTGCCTAATCCTCTGCTGTAACAAATTAACCATTTTTGATTGATTGGTTCTTTGTGTCTTCTTTTTTATCTTTAACAACTTTGTGCACAGGTTTTGGCTTTTTTCCATCTAGTATTTAACCATTTGTGGTTTTTGACACAGCAAGGGTAGAATGAGGGTTGAAGGATGTGTTTGGCGACGCAGTACACCATGTTGAAAGCATTATTTTGATGTTTTACACATGGTGCACCGTATTATTAAAAAAATGTTTGAGAGTGTTGTAGCGGTTGTTATTTTTATTTCAAAATATATTAAAATAATATTTTTTTATTTTTTAAAAATTATTTTTGACATTAACATGTTAAAATAATCTGAAAAAATTAAAAATATATTAATTTAATACAAAAAAAAATTAAAATTTATTTAAAAATATTTTTAAAACACAGTGCCAAACACTGTCACAAGTATAGTTAATAGCAGTCAATAAGGCTTGTTTTAGGCTAGTTAGGGAGCATGGTGAAAAGAAGATAAAATCACCTGGAGTTACAGCGGAACATTCGGAAGATTTATGAATTAGCACTCAAACAGAATTGTCCATTAAAATAACTCAGTGACATCTGAAGCTTACAAATACTATATTGATCTATTGTTATTAAACTTTTAGCTTGTTTAGTAGTGTGGTTATGATTATTTTTTAAAGTGTTTTTTATTTGAAAATATATTAAAATAATATTTTTTTTATTTTTTAAAAATTATTTTTGACATCAACGCATAAAAAAAAATTAATTTGAAGTAAAAAAAAATAAAAAAATAATAATTTTTTTAAAAAATATTTTTGAAATACAAAAACAAACATGATCATCACTTAATGATCCACTCAATAAAGCTTGGCTTTAAATTAGTTTATATAATCATTTAGGTTAACTCAACAAACTTATAACTCGGTTTTAGAAAAAATTATACCCGCTCGGGTCCCATAAATATAGCTTGATCAATATAAGACATGTAAATATTTTATTAGATGAGCTTCAATAATTAATTAGCTGAATTAGTTAGCTATATTATATTAGTTATTTTTTGAGATTATTTTAAAGAAATAAAGAGATATAATTAAGATAAAAAAAATTTATATAGAGATATTTATATTGTTTTGGCATGTTATAGTATATATATATATATATATATATATATATATATATATATATTTTAATTAACTCCAAAAAATAACTAATAAAATGTACCTTTTTAAATACTATAAATAAAGATGCTTCTGCGATGTGATGGGCTATCCAAATGGTAACTATTATTGTTAAAATAATTAGTTGAGTTGATTTTATATTCTCTCTTAAAAAAGAAAAAAAAGGAAGAAGAAGAAATCCTGGAGCTGGTTAATGCCAAAGGCAACATTTTTACATATGCTTTCATTCTAATTAAATTCCATTAATGTTAGATAAAAGCATATATCATATTAAACATTAAAAATAAACACTGCAACTAATTGGATGCTTAAATTCTGTTGAGTTATTTGTATATTAACTTTAAAGTTTAAAAGGAAAAGTAAAATTCATTTTAAAATCAAGGCTATATTTGTTTCATGTAAAATAATTTGTTTTTGAAAAATACTTTATATGAAAAATGTTTTTTTTTTATAAATACATTATTTTTCTTTATTTACTAATGTTAACAAAATCTACTTGGAAATAATTGTTTGATGTTAAATATATATATGAAAAAATTGTTAATAAGGAAAAGACAAGAATTAATTGGCAGTCAGACTTATTATTTAATGAAAAACATAATCTCGTAAAATATTTCCATCTTAGAGAATAAAACAATAATTGTTTTTTATCATACAATAGTTTACATCAACAAAGAAAACAATAAATTATTATTATTTTTTATTTTTTAATAAATTAAACACTTTTATGGATTTGATTTCTTTTTTTTTTTTATGATCTAAAAGGGAAAAGAAATAAAAAAAAAAAAAGAAGAGAAAGAAACAACTCGTTCACCTTAACACTCATGTCACCAAATCTCCATCAAACCATAGTCATAACAGGACACGCGTCAGTATCTGTGAAAGCGGCAAGGTAATATAACTCGTAGCACGGAAATATAATTAAACTTGAAATGGCATTAGCACATCCATACTTTCTTACCTTGTATGCAATATTTTAACACGACGGTAACTTTAGCCCACGGACTCCAATCTCACCAACGGCTATAAAGCTATGGCGCTCTCTAGACCGTAGGATTAATAATAGATCGGACGGATCAGAATTAAAAATAAATTCGACCGTTGGAAGTGAAGCGGTGGCTCCTCAGCTTCAAAAAGAGGGGTTTCTCTCATTTTTTATTTCCTTATCTCTGAAATTTTCTCAGAAATCAAGATAGAGATTTAGAGAAGAAGAAGAAGAAGAAGAACAAGAAGAAAAGTTTATAGAGAGAAGTAGGGAGAGATTTGGTTTGTATTCAAAAGTGATTCATCATAGCAAGGGTTTTTCTTTAATCAATCTAAAATGGCTTCAAGGGTTCAACAACATCAACAAGAAGTCAGAGGTATTTTAATTTTATTTTCTGTATTTAGTTCTGTTCTTTTTTTTTTTATCGATCGTTGATTAATGGTTCTTTTTATCGTTCTTTATAATGGGTTCTTTTCTGGTTTTTAATCTAATATTGGGTGAACTAAAGATACCTTTTTGATTTCAAGGGTTTCTTTTAGGGTTTTTGATTAATCAACCTGGTGATATGATTGAAACCTAAATGCACATGTAAATTTGTTGTTCTTGGTGTTTTTATTTTGTATTAGTATGATTATTGGATTTTCTGTTTGATATCGATGTAGTGATTTTAATTTCGTTAATATTTAAATTGTTTGGGAGATTTATTGTTTTTCTTTGGGTTTATTTGATTACAGATTTTGATTGATTACAATATTTATAGGTTTGATTTACCATCTAGGTGTAGTTTGATTAGAAAGATAAATCTTGGGTTAGATTTTTCTGTTTTCCCTTTTTGGTTTGTTTTCTCTGTAGTTTCTGTTTGGTTGCTGAGAAAAATGAAGGAATCCTACCAGAGTGGAAACAAAAGGCTGACTAAAGTTACTTTTCTTTTTAATTTCCGTTTTAGATTTCACTCATCCAATATTTTGTTGCCTATTTGATGGGGCTTCTAAATCTGTCACAGGTGAAGCACTTGCAGGTGTAAACAAGAACGTGAAGAAAAATGCAGCAGCGGGCGAAGGAAAAAACCGCCGTGTTCTTGGCGATATTGGTAATCTTGTTACTGTTAGAGGAATGGAAGGCAAACCTCAGCCAAGTCGCCCCATTACTAGGTAGGTTCATCTCTTTCTTTCAGTTATTTATTTGTGTTTTTTAGTGAAAATTGATTCATTTTTGCTGATATATGTGTTCTTTGATAGGAGTTTCTGTGCTCAATTGCTTGCCAATGCTCAAGCTGCGGCAGCTTTAGAGAACAACAAGGTTCAATCTTTTTAAACCAATTATCAGTGTTAAAATTTATAGACTGCAGATTTTGGGTTCTGCGTGTGTGATTTCTGTACTGAGTAGGATACCGGGTTTTCCTTGAATGCAGAAACAAGTCTGTGTCAATGTGGAAAAGGTGCCTGCTGCTGGTGTTGATGGAGTGGATGCAGTGGGTAGGAAAGTTGCAGTGAAAAAGCCAGCGCAGAAGAAAGTTACTGTGAAGCCAAAGCCTGAAGAGGTGGTTGTCATAAGCCCCGATAGTGAAGAGGTTGTTAAGCAAGAGAAGCCAGAGAAGAAGAAAAAGGAAGGAGAGGGATCTACAAAGAAGAACAAGCCAACTCTTACTTCAGTCCTCACTGCTAGAAGCAAGGTGATTATATTGACATCTTCTTTTGAAACTTTTTGTTAGCATATGGAGTTTTCTTGTGTTAATTCGGTCCTTATTTCAGGCTGCTTGTGGTATTGCAAACAAATTAAAGGAGCAGATCATTGATATTGACGCAGCAGATGTTAACAATGATTTGGCTGGGGTTGAATACGTTGAGGACATCTACAAGTTCTACAAGTTAGTTGAGGTATGTTTAAAGAGGAAATGACATCTGCAAGTTATGCATGATAAAGTGTACATCTCTGCCTGATGTTCTGGTGTTTGTTGATTTTTTGATGCAGAATGAGAGCCGGCCTAATAATTACATGGACATGCAGCCTGAGATAAATGAGAAAATGAGAGCCATTCTTGTGGATTGGTTGGTTGATGTCCACCAGAAATTTCAGCTCTCACCTGAGACTTTTTACCTCACAATCAATATCATTGATAGGTTCCTTTCAGTAAAGACAGTTCCAAGAAGGGAATTGCAGCTTGTGGGCATCGGTGCCACACTTATGGCCTCCAAGTATGAAGAGATATGGGCTCCTGAGGTAACTAACTGTTTAAAACCTTTCCCCCTCAGTGATGGATGAAAAGTAGATTATTTTCCAGGTAGCTAACTGTTTGATGAATTGAATTTTTCAGGTAAATGACTTAGTGTGCGTTTCAGACAGAGCTTACAGTCATGAACAGATTCTAGTTATGGAGAAGACAATATTGGCAAACCTGGAATGGACATTGACAGTGCCTACACACTATGTATTCCTTGCTCGTTTCATCAAGGCATCAATTCCTGAGAAGGAAGTGAGTTAGAAAAACTCATAATCTAATATATACTATTTGCCTTGTGTGGCAAGGTTTACTTACCTAGCAGGTTTTTGATTTGTTTAGGTGGAGAACATGGTCAATTTTATAGCTGAGTTGGGCATGATGCATTATGACACTACCATGTTTTGCCCATCAATGGTTGCTGCCTCAGCAGTTTATGTGGCTCGATGCACACTAAACAAAACCCCTTTCTGGACAGACACCCTCAAGAAGCACACTGGTTTCTCGGAACCACAACTTAAGTAAGTCTTCATCATCTTTTTCACTAGCAAGGTTCCGGTTTGAATGATTTCATTTGATTTATGGTGTTTTTTTTTCTGTCTTTTAACAGGGATTGTGCTGGATTGCTAGTGTATTTCCACTCCAAAGCCTCAGAACATAGACTTCAGACTGTGTACAGGAAGTACTCAAAGCCTGAGCGAGGAGCTGTTGCCCTACTTCCACCGGCCAAAAATCTCTTGCCTGGTGGATTGAGACTTTGAGTTAATGAATGAAGATCACCAAGCTTTTTATTTCGAAATTCACATTTGCTTTATGTGAGAAGAAAATATATATCTGGACCAGATTGTTGGATTAGATTAAATTGTTTGTTGCTGCCCCCCCTATGAGCAATAATTTTTCTTTTCTGATATTAAATTTATTACTCTGAAAAATGTTCAAGGACCTTAGGGTTTTTTTTATCACATAGAAGTTCACAAATTAGCCATTATTTTTGCAACAAATAAAAAATAATAATTTAAGCTACATCATTTTAATTTAAAAAATCCAATATTTTGGTTGAAAGAAAATTTAGGATCATTAGGGTTTTTTTTTTTTTTTTTTTATCACAAAGTATAGTTAATTTCAATTTTTCCCCAAATTTAGTCCAACAAAGTATAGCCTCCTTTTCATAATTTTTTGGGACCAATTCTTAGCCCCCAAATTCATAAAATTCTTTTTGAAATTTCTTGTTGTCTCATAATATTCTATTCCCGCATGCTGAAAGAGGAGTGGACCATTGCACCCCATTTCATATATTAGGGTTTTTTTATCACACAAAGTACAAATTAGCCGTTCATTTGCAGCAATAATTTCAATTATTGCTGCAAATGATTTCAATTATTCCCCAATTTTTCTAGCATAATATTATTTTTTGACTAATATTTGAAAAGCAGTTTTGAAAAGGAACTGACTTTTCCAATTCATGATATTTGTTTCTGACCCCTTTGCACAGTGATAACACTCAGCCACTTACTCTGAACAAAACAGAAACAAATGGAGGATTTTGTAACATTGTGAAGTATTTAACGAGTACTGGCCCACTGACAACAAGAAAAAATTTCTCGTTCTATTAATGGAGAGGGGTTTACAGGCCACACTCTAATGGAGCAAAAAACTGTCAATAAGTTGCAAAATCACCAAATCATTGACCTTAACTTTTTAGCTAATAGCTTTCATGGATGATTAGAAACAATACCTATCTACTCTGCAATTTCTCTGAATACATATCTAATCCTCTGCAATTTCTCTGAATTTTGGAAGGAAGCAGCAGTAGATAGAAATGTGTACCTGTAGCATTTAGTAGAACGAGAGATTTTATGAAGCTAAAGCTATAATCACTATATATATATACTTACAACATAAAAAAGAGATAAAAACAAATACGAAAGAAAATTATATACAATCCCACTAAAAAATAATAATAAATATCCTAATTAGAGAAAGCGCTATAAAATTTTCTTTAACAGAACAACGTATTCTCTTTTGACAGCAAGCATCATTTAAAATAATTGAGGAAAGAGGTGGGAAGTCAATCATCGTGCATGTGGTTCTATTTCAGGTAACTTGTGTGTTCTATGATTCTAGGATGAAAAACAGAACAAAATGCTGTAGTTGGGAATTTGCTTATAAGAGATGTTCTAAAATTATAACTTCTTTAAAGACTCGTCAGGTTCTTTCCAATTTTCAGTGTCTTCGACGTCTCTTTGAAGAGAAAGACATGAAGCAAGGATATAATGGGCTTAAGTATTTCTGCACAATTGTTGCCGTATGCTCTAGGACTGCATACAGTCTTGACGGAGGACTAAGCTGGAAAGTGATGGCTGGGATATTCTCAGTAACTGCAGCTATCTATGGAACATAATGGGACCTAGTCATGGACTGGGGGCCCCTGCAATTTAAGTCGAAGAACTGGTTGCTAAGGGACAAACTTCTTATTCCATACCGAAGTGTGTATTTTGGAGCAATGGTGAGTAAGAATAATGCATGACAAACCAAAATGATTTGATCAGCACTTGCAGAGCAGTATTGACATTGTGGATCTTAAGTTGAAACAAAATGAAGATCAATCATAAAATATAAACCCGGTTCTGATTCTTATGATTGTGATGAAAAATGCAGGTCCTGAATGTATTGCTGAGATTTGCCTGGTTGCAAACTGTCCTGAACTTCCAGGTATCTTTCCCACATGCTCAAACCTTAAGCGCAATTGTTGCCAGCCTAGCGGATTATGGAACTTTTTCAGGTAACATTGAGTTTATTCAAAATGTGCATAAAATTCCCAAATTCATAGTAAATTCCAAGAGTTAATCTTGTTCACATTCTATTGATAGATCAAGTTGGAGAATGAACATTTACACAATGTTGTCAAGTATCGCGCATTCAAGTCTGTACCTCTACCTTTCGACTACAATGTTGGCTAAGACAAATATGAGTTCCATATTGCATCAGAAAAAAATCAATAGACAGGAAGTTAGTTATCCAAGAACAAACAGCAAAGAAAGAAAACACTACAGGGATGTTCTTAGAAGTACGATTTCGGAGGAGCTTGATTGTTTTCTCACTCATTTTTTATTCATTTATTGTATTTAGTTAGGGAGGTCAGTACCCTGTATGTGTAATACTCCTTGCTATGGATATATAGTTATTGAAGGGTTTATGGAAGAGTTTTCAATCCAAAATTCCAGCAGTTTCTTAAGTTAAGTAGTTGAGGACTTAGGGTTAATTGGAATGTGGGTTTTCTCAAATCAATCGGAGTTCCATATTTATCTCCTCGAGCAATCAGATTCGAGGCAAAGTTTGTCTGCTCGGTTGGCTCGAAAAAACATAAAAATGATGTTTTTTCAAGCCAAATATAGTTTAAAACGCGACATTAGCGAGCATTCGATATGAAAATTAGGATGGACCCTTTGTACCTATGAAAACAAACCTTTCCAAAACAAGAACATATATCCCCATTGAAAACCTAAGCATCCAATTTCGTTGTCTTTCTTTCCTCTTTAGAGTTTTTGTTATCTATCCCTAGTTTTTTATGTTTACACAGAAAGGTTTGAACCTGAGACCTTTTGATGGAAGGGGATACTAATGCTAGTGGAGCTATAGCTCATTGGTTATCAAGACCTAGTTGATAAGATCACTGACATATCATCAATGGAGCAACAATTTATGTCGTTGTTCGAGTTAGCAAAGAAATCAACAGATGTTGTGGCGACTTCTGCTTCAATATTTCCTTAAGTTTATCGACGCTGGATGCTTCAGACCAGCCTTAAGAGGTTCCTTGTAACATCATTTAGGGTTGTTGTCTCCAATCATGTCGCAAAAAGGGTTCAGTAACTCACGAAACACCGTGTAAAGATGATCAGAACAGCTGTTTCTTGCTTGCTCGATACTTGGAATAGGAAACTGTACGCAAGAAACCCTGCCATTGTGACGCAGCCAAACTAAGTACACAGGAAGCAAGGACAGAAAAAAGGGTCTCAATAACATGCACCCTAATTCATATTTTATTTCTTCTGCAACTATTTTTTTTTTTAAACCATAACGACATGCAGTAGAATCACAAAGATGACAAAGCTCTCCCTAATAAGTATTTAACACAACTGTATTCTCAAGCCTCGAACTGAGAACCTTGGTTAAGATAGAACGGATCTATAACAACTGATCTACGTCACGTGCTCGGTGGTTCGAAAAACTACATAAAATAAAAAATTAAACTAGAAATCCAAAAAAAATAAAAAAGGAAATCACAAAACTTAATAAAAAAACGTCTTAAAACCTTCCCAAATTCAGCTGGTTAAAGCCAGCCGACTTCCTTAAAATTGGGCCTGTAAAACCTCTAACATAATTTGAGCTTAACATGGCCATACGACAACTCACTAAAATCATGAGGATTGTTCTGTTCTGCATGATCGGGCTGAGAGACCAAGGTGTAAACTTGTCATGTGTTATACCAAACCTGTATGGTCCTAGACTAGGTAACTTTCATACCTTGCTTCTCCTCCTTGTCTTTTAAAAAACAAAAACTTTGCATCTACACTGGCCAAAGTTCATTTTTAACATAGATCATTAGGGGCTGGATTTTATTTTAAACTGTTTTTTTTTAATTTAAAGAAAAAGAAACAACATTGTTTTCTTTTTTTCTTTTAATTATAATTTGGGTTTATTTTTTGATTCATAGATTAACTTATTCAACCACAAGCCGAGTTTGGAATAGGGTCGTCCCCTGTAACTTATACATGACTTGTTCTACGTTGAAATAAGAGGAGATTTTAGGACTTCTTTTTGAAAGGAAAGGAAGGACTAGATAGTGATATTCGTTGTAGCCGTCCTACCTCTTTCTTGATGGCTCCAATTTCTTAGGAAAAAAAACACAGGGCGTTTCCTTAAGGCCCAACAGTTGGAAAAGAAACAGAATTTATCGACAAAGAGGGCGGGGCCTTGCATTTTTGGCCCAACATACCTAAAAGGGCCTAAAACCCTGGTCCCCATGGACGAGGGTTTTAACCTTCACCTGTCTCTCTCTCTCTCCCTCTCTCTCTCTCTGTGTGTGCTTGTGTAACCGGAGAAACCCCGAGCACCTGGTTGCCAAACTGGTGAACTCAACCTCCCATCTCTCAAGTCCGAATTTTTCCTTGTTGGTTTTCAAGAAACTCGAAAACCTAGAAATCAGGTTCCCTTTTCATCTCTTCTTTTCCTTGTTTCTCAATCTACAAATCTTTTCTTATATTTGTGTGTGTGAAGAGTTAGAGAGTGCAAAACATGTTGTTTCACAGGAATTCTAGTAAGAAAGTGCAGGTTTTTTTTTCTTTTTTCTGCTAAAATGTTTTATCTTTAGTAATTTTGAAGACCCCATTAATCCATTAAGAGAATAAATGACGGTGAATACTTTTATTTTTCTTCTTTTATAGGGATTTTTAAGTAAAAGATGCCATCAAAGACAAAGAAGAATTCAAAGACACCATCGAGGCTGTCAAATTCTGACCAGTCTGCTTCATCTCCTAGAACACCATCATTGGCATCTAGTATAGACTTAGAAGCTAGTCAACAAGAAAATATTGCGTTGTGTTTAGAAGAAGCATCGAGTAAATATCCGTATTTGATTGATAAATCTGCTTTCATTGGTCGAATCACTGATGTTGAGGCGGAGTCTAGTACTACTGCAAGAGGTTGTAAGATTTGGCTTTCAGAATCTTCTATGGTTTCTTCTTCTCTTGCCCCTGGTTCCATTGTATCGGTAACTATTATTCTTATTTTTATTAATGTTTTTGAAGTTAATTAAGGTTTAATAGCTGTTTCTGAAGGTGTCTTTATGATTAAATTGGTAGGTGTCACTTGCTGCTGTGGAGACGAGATTTTCGAGTAGTAGTTTTCCTCTCAGTTCGTTTTCCTATGAATGGTCTAGACAATGTGAAGTGGAATCTGTGGATAAAATAACTAATGAAGCTGGGAATTACTTTGCTCTTGCGACGGTTTTTCCTTCTTGTAAGGTTTGAAAATAAATACAACAAAAAGTTGGTATTAATGTATATAAGCGGTGTCTTTGAACATTATGTGAATATCTGCAAGAATTGATTTTGTTTTGCATATCTGTCCTAGATGATCTAGGATATGAAATCTTTTCCATTTTGGTTTGAAGCATCTAGATGGTTGGAATTTTGGGCATTTAAACCTTCAACAAGAAAGGCATTGTTGAAAACGACTTTGACAAGGCAGGAGAAATTTTCTTGAAATTGGGTAAAAACATGGTAACTATAGGTAGAGCTAACTATAAATCAAACTTAATAGAATTTGTAAAGTTCTAATGACTGTTTGATTCAAGCTAACAGTTTTACAAATCAATTCAGGCTGTTACTGAGAGAAAAACTATAGTTTTTTTTATCATCTCCCTCCCTGAAGTCGATAGATGTTCTGGAATTTTTTGTTTGATGTAGCAAATTTATGGAAATACTAAAATTTTGCTCTTTTATGCTTTCTTTTCTCCAGGTTTCCAAGAATGGAGCGCGGTTGTCATCAAACCTTGCCTATATGATGGGATGCCCTGCTTCAGGCAAGGTTGTATTTGTTCACACTATTAGAAATCAACTCCTAACTGATATTGTAAATGGGAATGATACGCCAGAAGGTGCAAATGCTGATGATCTTTCACTTCATAACTGCAATGAATTGTATCTGGAGCTAGTTCCTTTTATGGACAGAGTAAAAATGAAGAGTGATGCTATGTCTGCAATGAAATTATCTGCAGAAAAAAGACATGACAGATCTGAAAATGGCATGATTTCATCCCCGAAGACACCGTTGTGTCAGCCAAAGCTTAGCTCTCCTAGTCCCATTCACTTAACTTCACCAATATGTGAAGAAGCAGCATCCAATATATCCAATTCAAATGGCACAGATGTTGGTTTGCTGAATATCAAAGAGGTATTAGAGGATGAAAGTGCCAAGAAACTTCTACAGGTCTGTGCTACTTCATGGTTGTATTCTCGTGTTCTAATATGTGGAAATCTTGTGGCCATCCCAGTGCTTTCAAATCTTTGCATTTTCCGTGTCAAAAGTGCAAATAAATTACCTGCAGATGGTAGTGATCAAGATTTGATGAAAGATAGAACTCATGGGATGCAGCCTCAAGATTCTGAAGAATTGGGCCATATGAAAGATGCTTTTTCCATAAACCGTGAGACAAAAGTATATTTACATCAACATATGAACTCAACGGCTGAAAGGCCACAAAAACAAGGTTTGCCATTAATGCAAAGTGAATGTATTAATGGTAAAACAATTATAGGAAATGATAGATCAAAATTGGGTGGTCTACATAAGGAATATACAGTTTTGAAGGACATAATTGTATCATCCACGAAGAACACTTTGTCATGGTATGTTGTTTATTTTATTTTGTTTGAGATTTTTTTAAACTTGCTGAGTTAAAAATGTTTCTTTTGGTAGCATGATAATATCTGCAGGAGTTTTTGTTGTTTTGATGTGGTTGAATGACATAAATGCTGCCATTGGAACACCCATAAGAGATGAAGAGTCTGGATGCTAAAATGTTGGGACTGTGCATGATGGTACCCTGCTATTCAATAGGATATCATAGGGATCACGGGATATTTTATATAGTGTCTATTGTCTAATACAGTTAGCATACTCTAAAATCTTACTCCTTTATTTCTAGCCAGGAATGCTTTTCAAAATTGTGAAATCTCTAAATTGCCGATGAATTTGAAACACATTACAATGAAATATCCAGAGCTTTCCCAATGCTGAAACTATTTAACAAATCACTTCACTGCATTGCAGACAATTGTTTTGTCTTTCACGTTTTTGACTTCGAAATCCATGATCACTCTGTTGATAGTGGGAATGCTTTTGTCATCAACACAAAGTCCCATCTGTATCAGATTGCTCTGTTGTGTGTGCTTGTCCCTTAATTATGTGGTTTGGCCGTGTAGAGTTCCACTGGATTTGCTTATTGAAGTATATTGTTTGCTCTAAATGAACATCATTCCATAAATATTAATCTAGAGTTCTGTTGTAAACTAGCATCAAATTAGATCTTAGATCTTAGTGCATTTAGGTGAAAGGCTAAACATTAGGCAATCTTGGTTAAAAAGATCTGAAAAAAATAATCAATATTTTGAAGTGGGCTTGATTATTCAACACTTCTCGTGGAGGGGGAGAACTCCCCTTTTCGCATTGTAATTTATTTGCTTTTGTCTGTATCCTAGATTTATATTTTTATCTGTACTTCTGGATATATACCCAATATCATATGTGGACATCTTATCAATATATGATATGGTACAAATTTACTGCTTTGGGAACTTTTAGTGTTGATCATTGATGCAAGTGTTTTAGTTTTGGCTTACGAACTACAAAGGGAGTGCTTCTTCACGGCCCACCTGGAACTGGAAAGACTTCTTTGGCTCGATTATGTGTCATTGATGCTGGTGTCAACCTTTTCTCAGTAAACGGACCTGAGATATTTAGTCAGTATTATGGAGAAAGTGAACAAGCAATGCATAAAGTTTTTGATTCAGCCTGTCAATCTGCACCTGCCGTGGTTAGATTTTTTTCTTTATTCTTCTCTAATCTTTTAAGGTCTCCCCCTGCTTCAAACCTAGTAAGCATCGAATAAATTTGTTTTGAAGTGAAACAAATTGATTATAACTGTTTGAGGCACTGTTGTCAGAATGTAGCATTTTTTGGTTAGGTATAAAAACATTCTTTCTAATGTAGTATTTTCTGATGAATTGCAATTGTATGACTTATGGACATTAATGAATGGGAACCAAGATCATTAAAACAAAAATGAAGGTGTTGACCTTTACAGTTAGCCTTCCTCTTAATTTGTGTACAAACTGATACATCATATTTAAATTTGAACATTATTGTTTGGATTTGGAACTATGAAATCGTGAAGAATATGTCTCTCTGAGCCTCAGTTTACCGTCCCTTCTATTCCTATATGGCTAACTAATTATTGTCCCTGCTATTCCTAGATGGCTAACTAATTATTGTGCTTTTAAAGGTGTTCATTGATGAGTTGGATGCAATTGCACCTGCACGGAAAGATGGAGGTGAAGAACTATCTCAAAGAATGGTAGCTACATTATTGAATTTGATGGATGGGATTGCTAGGACTGATGGACTGCTTGTTATTGCTGCTACAAACAGGCCTGATAGTATCGAGCCTGCACTGAGGCGGCCTGGAAGACTTGACAGAGAAATTGAAATAGGTAAATAGCAACACAAATTTTCTTTTCCTTTTCCTTTTTTTAATCCTAATTACTTGGTAGGCATTCCACCCCTATGCTCGCCCAGAGTTCAAGTTCTTCATCTGAATGATACCCATGCTTGAGATTTCTTTCCTCACTGTCACTATGTTCCCAGTTTTGCCATATTCATCTGATGAGCACCTCAATGAATGAAAAGAAAAGAGGGGGGAAAACCAAACATAACATCACCTTTATCCTGCCATACCTGTTTATTTAATTTCTTTTTTCATGCAGGTGTGCCTTCTCCCAGCCAACGATTGGACATACTTCATACTCTTCTAAGTGAAATGGAGCACTCAGTTTCAGATATGCAACTTAAACAACTTGCCATGGCTACTCATGGTTTTGTGGGTGCTGATTTAGCAGCCCTCTGTAATGAGGCAGCTTTGGTTTGTCTCAAGCGTCATGCTAGATCCAAAAAATCTGATTATAGTTCTCATTCCAAGGGATCATCTATTGCATATGAAGGCCATTCTGACAGCATGGTGAAAGGATCTGATTGCTCAACAGGGGCAAGAGATATGTTGAGGGATGGTGCAGATTCTGCATCTTCAAGCACCTCACATTTGCCTGTTTCCTTGGAGAACCTGTCATCTTCTTGCTCGGACGGAGATGTCTCAGAGATCACAGATAATACAGAGAAAGGAATTATTGCTTGTCCTAAAGAGGAATTTTTGGTGGAAGAAGAAGCCTTGTTGAACATTGTTTCTGAAGATTTTGAAATGGCCAGGATGAAAGTGAGGCCTAGTGCCATGAGAGAGGTATGATTGATATTTCCATATTGCTTAAGAACAAGGGTTTTGATCAAACTACAGTATCTCGCTACCTGAATATGGAAAAGTTACTTTATGGTTGGGCATTACACCAGAAAGCCACCAGTTACACTGAATGCTAGGGGTCCAGCGTGATTGTCATGTATAATGTGCTCTAGAGTTGAGAATTGACTTTTGAAGCATAGGGGACTGAACACTTTCTTAAGATTACTTGCAATATGGGAAGAGTCCCTCTACTTCCCAAGACCTTCCCTCTTTGTTGTACTCATTCTGTGGTTACATACACTAAGTTGAAGGGATTCTTACATCATACCATATGATTCATCTTCTATTATTTAGTGCTAACATTTCCTCATTTTGATTCTTGGAGAATCTCATCTATGGAGTACTCTACTCTTGAGTTCCACAACCATGTAGTAGGCAGATTTTTTGACCTGGAAGTAGGTCATGTTCTGCCACATTTTTTTGATTAAGGCTATTGGAGTTAGTATCTTTCAATTATCAAAAGAACTGGGATACCAGGTCAGAACAATAAGCTCCACTACCTAAATCAGAATGTGACCTATAAGCTGTTCTACCTGAACTTTGGCATATCACATTCATAGCACCCAAGTAATATTGGAACTGAACTTCTCAGATTTTGGTACTAAATCCATTTTAATTGTCACTCTATATTCTAGAAGGATTTTATATTAACAGGTGAAACGAAAGTATAATGTAATGTTGCTTGTTACTCTACTTGTTTTTCTAAACTTGCTCTGTATATAGGTAATCGTTGAGGTTCCAAAAGTTAATTGGGAAGATGTGGGCGGCCAGGGGGAAATAAAAACCCAATTAATGGAAGCAGTGCTATGGCCTCAAACACACCAGGATGCATTCAAGCGCATCGGTACCCGTCCCCCAACGGGGATATTGATGTTTGGTCCCCCTGGTTGTAGCAAAACTCTTATGGCCCGTGCAGTGGCTTCTAAAGCAGGATTGAATTTCCTTGCAGTGAAGGGTCCAGAACTTTTTAGCAAATGGGTTGGTGAATCCGAGAAGGCTGTAAGATCCCTCTTTGCAAAGGCAAGGGCAAATGCTCCATCAATTATATTCTTTGATGAAATTGATGGCCTTGCTGTTATTCGTGGGAAGGAAAGTGATGGGGTTTCGGTTTCAGATAGGGTTATGAGTCAACTCCTTATTGAATTGGATGGTTAGTAAGTTTTATTAGTATCAAACTTTGTCAAACTTTTTGCTTGTGGGATTTTGGCAGTGCATGTTATAGATTGTTTAGCATCTGCGCAGCTCATAGATTTAGGATCTTGAATTTTCTTGTGTGATGACTTTCCTGGTGATGTTTCACTGATTTTAGCTAGGGAAATTATCAACATCTAATTTATTTTGGATATTCCAAATCTTTAGTCCTATATCTTTGAAATTAATAAATATTTCATTGGTTGTAGGCTTGCAACAAAGAGTTAATGTTACTGTAATTGCTGCTACAAATCGGCCAGACAAGATTGATCCTGCCCTTTTGAGACCAGGTGCAACTCTCTCTCACCCTCTCTATCCAAGCACCCACAGAAATGTACTGTTGTACTGCTGCAGCCTGCAATCATGGTGCCTTCTTAATTGATAAACAATTTGAACAGGGCGCTTTGATCGACTGTTGTACGTGGGACCTCCAAATCAGAATGACAGGGAAGACATATTTCGTATCCATTTGCACAAAGTTCCATGCAGTTCTGATGTCAATATAAAAGAACTAGCTTGTCTCACTGATGGGTGCACTGGAGCTGATATAGCATTAATCTGCCGGGAGGCAGCTGTTGCAGCCATTGAGGTTTTCTTAAGTTCTTTCCTTATCTTCTTGTATACTTCACTTTGTTGTTTGTTCATGTAAAATTTTCCTTGTTAGCAGGAGAATATTGATGCTTCGGAAGTACCCATGCAACATTTAAAGACTGCAATTCAACAAGTCCAGCCAACGGAGATCAATTCTTATCAAGATCTATCAGCAAAATTTCAGAGGCTCGTTCACTCCAGTGACAAAGATGAATTGGGAAACCAAGAGTGCTCGAGCAGGGCAAACTCGTTTTCCATCAGGTAGATATTTCTTCTCTGAAAATTCTCTTATTTCTTTTGTTTGGTCTGTGAACTGGAACAGGAACATTCCACTTGGCTTGGATGCTCTTTATAAACGACAACCCTTTCTCTTAAATCTTAATGGTATAATCCAGAATCATGAAATTTCATGCTTATCAATTTTCTTTTCAACAAAAAGCTATTGAAAGGATTCTATCTTTTTCTGTCAAAAAACTTCACTCTAGTAGCACTCTGCAGAAATTCTCTTCCAAGGTGACTTATTTTTTCCTGTCACATTGATATGACAGGACCATAATAAAATCCGCGATGCAGTTCTTGAATCGTTCCTCTGCCTCAGGCTCTGGGCAATAGCAATTATGCAGTACGTTTTCACACATCTCTTTCATAAGCAGCAGTGGACCACTGTCTGGTCTGCATGATCGCAATTGAGTGGAAAATGCTTGCCTGATTTAAGCTTGGTCGTTAGAGTTTTGGATTTCACTGGGGTGTATGGGGCCAATACCACCGACACTTTCTTATGAAACATTCACTCATTAGTGAAATGCAACTGAAAATTGTTGCTGTGGTGAAATTATGTAATCATAACGTCAAGATTGTTGTAGATTTGTCTTGTTAAGCATCAAGTTTTTACTACACTGATTTTCAATTCATGGATAAAGTTAGGGCTAAAGAAATATAGCGCTTGTAACTTCTTACCTGAAGCCAATGCTGTAAAGGGGGTCAGGACTTGTATTAAAAAAAAAACATTTTTTTTAATTCAAACCAGTTTTTAAACTAGTTACGGTTGACTGTCAAGTTAATTGAATTTAACCAGTTCAATTTAACCAGTTCAATTTTCACTTGATTTAAGTTGAAACATTTTTTTTTAATACAAGTCAATTTTTAAACTAGTTATAGGTTGACCTGTCGAGTTAATTGGGTTAGACCGGTTCAATTTTCACTCGGTTTAAGCTGGTCCAAGCTAAGTTTTGAGTCAACAAGTCACCAAATTAACTAGTCAGGTTAGGTTTTGACTACTCAGTTCGGGTTTAATGAGGGTGGTGTTATCATACTATAGGTTAGTTAATGCTAATACCAGGTTTTGAATTTGATTCAATATTTTATTTGTACCATTCTGCTGGGCCAAGGTCACGAAAATGAATTGCCTCTTAATCTTGTGTTTTAATATTGTTTAAATGATCTTGTTTCTATTTTTAATATTGTTTCGATGACCTATGAGATATGTATGATTGGGTCTTGAAATCTTTTAAGTGTAAGTTTCGTTAGGGTTTCTAAATAAAGATGGAGACAGGTCAAAAATACATGCTGGTACCACCGCTGGAAATGATGTTGAATCTTCAACTGCTTAATCGGCTTGATTTAATAACTGGATTAACAACAAACACTATTTAAAGTTAAAAGAGATGTGAAAGTCATCTGGTGTTGTTTGAGATGCAAGGAAATATGAAAATAATATTTTATCAAAACATTAGTTAAAGTTGAACAAAGCATTCTTATTTATCATCATACATTTTTAATTTAAAACGCAAAAACCATAGGTTATATCTCGATGAGATCAAGTTTCTTTTTAAAAGAATTGTTCAAAATAATATCATTTCAATAGATTTTTTTACTAGAATAACGTTATTTTAAGATCAACTCAACAATACGAGTTATTAACAGAGTCTGACAGCTACCACCAAAACAATAATAACCATAAAAATCAGAAGATCATATCTTCTGTCAAGTCTTTTTTCCATAGATGATACTCGGAATAATTGAATGCAAAAACAAAACATGCCCTTTATGCAAAGACAATTATTGTGCCAATTCTTAGGCTCAAAATAGGAACAAAACCACCATATTCACATTCATGCATTTTGACATCAACCCTTTGGAATGTAACATAGAAATTGACATTGCGAAGGAGAAGGTATTTAGTCCCAACAAGCAAACAAAGTAGACTAGTTTTGTCGAGGTAATTTGTGGTCTTGTTTCAACCCTTTTTCTTTTGCAATTTTTCATTTGTCCATTTCCCACCTAAATTGCTCCAAGAACAGCACAGACACTGTGCATAAATCTGTTGAATCTTTTTGTCCAAAGTCAAATCTAGTTATTCTCGCAACATTTGTAATCACCCGTCAACAATACACTATGATACAACCTTTGACATCTAACTCTAATTCCAAATGAGCCTCTCCTCCGTATTAATATCTTATATCATATTCATCATGTTAGTCTTTATGTTTTAAAAGTGTTTTTAAAAAAATTTAAATTTTTTTTTTTTTCAAATTAATATTTTTTTTGGTGTTTTTAGATTATTTTGATGCGCTAATATAAAAATAATTTTTAAAAAATAAAAAAATATTATTTTGATATATTTCCGAGCGAAAAACATTTTAAAAAATAACTGTAACCACACTCTCAAACACACTCTTTTAAAATCTTATGATGCTGGAATATGTATGAATATTTTATATGTTTATTTTGAAGTAAGATGATTATACAATGAAAAAGAAAATTAAATTTAAGACTCATTAAAAGTAGTGATAGGATATTTTCATTTGGGCTGGAAAATATTTGTTTATTTTCTCTTGTATTTTTTTTAGAGTAAATATCAGTGTTTATTCTTTAAATATCATAAAAAAAATTAAAAAAATTTAATTTATAAAATTTTTATCCAAATAATAGATGTAAGAAGTAACTAATAAAAATTTATTAATCACACAATAATTTTTTTTAATAATATTATTTTAAATTTTTTTAAAAAATTAATCGCAATCAATCTTCTAACCGAGCCTAAAACCGAGTCGATGCTCGAGTAGAGACTTGCGGAAAATTGAGTTATCATCACAGCAGAAAAACACCAACTTCAATTAAAAGTCGATTGATTCCCTCATCATCGAACCCCAAGAAATCTATGGCTTACAAAAGTATCCAAACTTTGCTCTCTCTCTCTCTCTCTCTCTCTCTCTAATCCTTTCCTAATCCCCAATCTATGCCAGTACAAGCATCTTTGGAGTACTAAAAACCTAATCTCCACTCTCACACTGAAGCAAGTAAACCCCACTCTCCTGTACCACCTGATCCACCCAAGTACAAAACCTTGCCATTGCAGACTCCATAAATGGATAGAATGAAGCCATTCATCATTCTCTGCTGCAACTAGCCGATCTTTGCCCTAGCTAGTACACCACCAAACTCCCTCCTGAAACAGTGGCGCGTGACTGACACTTTCCAGTACCAAAAAAGTTTGTGATAAGGTTTAAGGATGAAAAAAAATCCTTAAAAATCCAACCTTGGTAACACTCACTCTCAGGAAGTATCATAAAAAGAAAAGAAAAGGGAAAGTTAAGAAATAAAGACCCGAAAATTAAAAAAAAAGAAAAAGAAAATATTTAGGCTATTTTTTACGGTGCACCACTAAAACAAATTGTTTTAAACAATTATTGAAAATAAATAATATATAGAAAAAATAGAAAAATATTTGATGGTGATTTACTACAAAAACAAACAGATTTTTAGTGTTATCAAACAAATATAATATATATAAAAAAAATCAAAACCTTATTTGATAAAAAAGATAGAAACAAATAGAATCAAAACCTTATTTGATGAAAAAGATAGAAACAAATAAAAATAATTTTAAAATAAATTTCTATAAGAGTTTTTTTTCTTTTCTTTTTCTATCCTCTTCTCTTCTGTACCAGGATAGTAGATATTGCAAGTACCCAAACACTATCTTACATCTTATAACAACCTTACATGCTATAACTACATTGAAATCATGGAAGCCTTGTAAGAGAAAAACAAAAATATTAAAGCATCAGCAACAGTAGTCATAAAAAAAAGCTGAAAAGAAGCAAACAAGATCCACCTCGAACCTCTCTCCACTCCATCATCCCCTCCTCCTCCTCCTCCTCCCCACAATTCCCATCACCACCATCAGCCACCGCCATCTTTCTCTCTTTTGTCAAAACAATTTTTCTGGGGAGAAATATAGGTGCTCATATCTTAAAAATCCAATCTCTTTGTACTATAACAAATAAAAATCCCGTCTTTGTATGGTTTCTTACTCCGTTCCTTTCATACAGAAGTCCTCCCACATCCTTGTGTTCTTTCTTCTTCTTTTTTTCTTTCCTTGTTGTTCTTGTTAGTGTTACATTTAGTGCCCCATATCTTGCTATCCATAAGAAAGTTCCAATCTTTGGGAAAAAAGTCAAATCTTTTTGTACTGTTTTTTAGGCCAGAAGAATAAGGGAGATAATAGTGAATTGGGTTTTTTGAGAAAATGAGAGAGGATGATTCAAATTGGTTTTCAAGATGGGAAGAAGAGCTTCCTTCACTTGAAGAACTGATGCCTTTATCACAAACCCTAATCACTCCTGACCTTGCTCTTGCTTTTGATATTACAAACCCCAGTAATACCACCACCACCACCACTACTAATAACCATAACTCTTCTCTCCATCAAAATCAGCCTTTACCACCTCCCCCACCACCACCGGCTGCGGTTTCTCCAACCCCAACTAATCCATTGGCCTCACCACAGCCTAATTCAGGGGACTTTGCTGCGGATTCTAGTGAATTAGGCTCAGGTGCAGCAGGAGATGAGCCAAGAACCCTTAAAAGGCCAAGGCTTGTTTGGACTCCGCAGCTTCATAAGAGGTTTGTGGATGCTGTGGCACATTTAGGGATCAAGAATGCCGTCCCTAAGACAATAATGCAGTTAATGAATGTAGATGGGTTGACTAGAGAGAATGTTGCAAGTCATTTGCAAAAATATAGGCTTTATTTGAAAAGAATGCAGGGTTTGTCCTCTGGTGGTGGTGGTAATGGTACTGGTGGTGGAGGTGGACTCACTGGTGGCACTGATGCTGCTACGGATCATTTGTTTGCAAGTTCTCCCGTGCCAGCGCATTTTCTGCATCCAGGGAGGCCTAATTCGGATCATTTCTTGCCGTTTGTGCCTGTAGCTGCATTGCAAAACCATCATCACCAACACCAGATGGCTGCAATGGGACATCCCCAATTGCCAAGTCAGTATCATAGGCAGATGGGGCACTTTGGGTCGCCGACAAATGGTCAGTTTGAGCATCCATTTTTGCCTAGGCAAACACAGCAGCCTGTGCATAGGATGGGGGCACCAGTGCCCAATACAGTTCCTGGTTATGTGGAAGATTTGGAGTCAGTGAACGGGAATGGAGGAAGGAAAGTTCTCACTTTATTTCCAACAGGGGATGATTGAATTTGGGTAATTGTTGACTCCATTGATCTTTCTCTTATATGGCTGATTTGGTTCCTGGGTCTTTGTTAAATTGGTATTTTCTGGTAGTTTTGTTAGAGTTCAATTTAGAAACTTTGTTGTCGTTTTTGCATTAGCTGCTGCTGTTGTCATTGACAGCAATCTTAATGGTAGATATTGGTTTCGGGCTTCCATCTACAGATCCCAAAAACTCCTTCTTGGCTTCTAATATTGGTGTCTCTTGGGAGTAACTGGAAGTGGTGGATAGTATCGTTTATGGTGTCCTTCAACTTCTACATGTGTAAGTAAGATATTGGTAGCATTCTGTATGTCCTCTCAGCTCCTGGTGACAGATATTTACAGTCTTCTTGTCAGTGAAGCTTTAGTGTCATTGTTCATCATGGGCAGCTGGAGCATTTGTGCTTGCTGATGAGGATAAATAATGATGGCAAGTGCATTTTATGTTCTTCAGAAATCTAAGCTTGGGATCGGTATCCTTGGTTGGCACATTGGTAACTCAGTTTCTCAGTGAGGTCCAAAATTCTCTTTACTTTTAGAGCCTTCGGCCTTTTTTCTGTTTATTACTCCTGTGTTGTGTAGAGGTGAGCGGTACTTGTTGTACATTGTGTGACTTCATAGAAGACTTAAGACCCTAAAGGGTTCTCTTAAAATCTAATGTTTTTAGAATGTTTAATTTAATTTAATGTCCCAGTTGAAGTAGCTGAAGTTTATTTGTGCCCATGACATTCTCTCTTGTGCCCACGACATTCTCTCTGTTTCTTGTGCTAACTAATATTTGTTTCAAATATTTTTGCGATGCACCTTTTCGCTCTTGTTGCTCTTGTCTACAACTGAAAGATGATCATTCTAAATTTATTTTTTAAAAAAAACACTTAGATAGGATTCTTTTAAAGAAATTAGAGAATGAATGAATTAAGGATATTGGTGCTGAGATTGTGGATATTAAGGTATGGATTATTCAGTTTATAATTTGTCAAGAATCTTCATGGATGCCCTTTTTATTCAGTTTATAATTTGTTGAGAATCTTCAGGGATGCTCTTTCTGCTGAGTGTGTACCTTGCATCTCCATGTCATGGTTCTTTGCAGTTTCAAAGTTTTTGAATTAAATGCCAATGTTTCTTTCTATGAACTCTCAGCAGCTGAAAGTTAATTTTCCATGGATTCCGATGTTCATAATGTGGATTAAAATCTAGATCTGCAATCCAGTTTGAACCATTAGCATGAAAGTCTCCAGGTTTGAGACACTGCCTTTGACCTGAATTTTTATTTTGACGCTATATGAGTTTTCTCTTATATTTTTACCAACCAGCTCTAACCTTTTTTGTTGGAGCTATTTCACCATTTCCTGTGAAATGCTGAAATCGTGTGCAACATCAACAAGGTTTTATAAACTGTTCTTGGTGATTCGGTGACCCTCAATTGGCTTGTCTAATATGTTCATGTATATTGTACCTCTCGGGTGTTTTGTTTGTTCTTCTTTGGTAAAGTTGAGTCGCGTTCTTTGGAGTTGTTCGAGTTGGAAACAAAGCTATTATCATTTTCTGCTTTATGACATACCATGAAAGAACTTTTCTTTTAAATCAGTAAGTCAACTTTACAGGAAACTTTGCATCATATTGTCTAAAGCTTACTTGCTAGTTGATTGGAAATGGTGTCGATACTTGGAATGGAAAGAAGGGTTTCGATTGAAGTGAATGTTAACATTTCTGATTTCCTCTTCCTGCCCACACTTTCACTCATACTTCTGTGTTCCTTTATCATTGTCATGATCTTTTACAGGAATAACCCATCAGCTTTTCAAAGGTTTTTGAATGATATTTCTCTTTTATCAGATACGGTAACCTGCTTTGTTTTATCAAATTGGTTCTCCTTTCACTTAGATTGTCATGTTCAACTTAAACAGCACATTAAGAGATCCAAGACCGGGATCCCTTAATTAGCTCTTCGGCTGCTGGTTGATCTGTTGGAGGATATTATCTATATTGTTTATCCCAACTCTGCTATTCTTCTTTACTTCCAGTCGTATATCATTTCATCCAAGTTGCCAGTTCATTTCTCCACTTTTTTGGTGCATGTACTAGCATGTCTAGCTAGGTCTGTGCAGCTCACTTAACCGTGTCATTCCAGGCATCACCCGTTTCCTCCCATATTCCTTGAAACAGATGCCATGGAATCTTATTCGTGTTGGGAAACACAATGGATATTTTTCTATTGCTGAGAATGTGAACTGATAGCAGGAATTAAAGATGCATTTTCCATACGATTGTTGAATTCTTTAATCTTAGCCAGTGTGTTCTCCCTTTTTATACTACTGCTGCATTCAATGTTTCGATGTGCAACTAAGCATGCTCTTAGTTACCACAATTTTTTATGTGGCACGTTGAGGTTCAGCGCAAGCATTTTATAAGAAAAGGAAACCCTAAAGTATCATGGGAGCTCATAAAAACAAGAGCACATGGACAAGCTGGTAAGAGGTGTCATGCGTATAGTAGCCTCTTAAATGACCTAGGTTTGTCACTCCTTAATCATATTTTTATTTGGTTTTTGCTCTAATTACAGGATTAATTAAGGTGTGAAGGTTTGAATTAAGGGTAAAGTCAGCACCTTAGGTTATGAATGTATTTTTTAGTATTGGGATCAGCTCTGCTCTTCTTGAGGATAAGAAGCTCATTGAGCTTTGTGAGTAACATGATAGCTTCATAACAGTAGAGAATTATACTGCTCAAATCATACTCTCTATTTTTCCGCCTTTTGTACCATAAAAGCTGACTCAAAATTAAAAAAAAAAATGATTATGATGGGAAATAAAAGAAAGAAAAACTTTTTTCTTGTACATTTACTTGGTGCATTGAAGATGTGTCCCCGCCAAATCAATTTTCAATTTGATTTGTGACTCCCAATCTGATCAGTTTGGAAGATTGATTTAATAAATTCATGATTTAAACTTAGTTTTAATTTAAATGGTTTTGATATTGACCTTGAGAAACTCAAATAACCTTATAAGAGTTGCCTCGTAACCCATTTGATATGGTTAAACTTGGTTAAAACCCAAAAAAAAATAAAAATATAACTAAAATGAAGTTGTTTTAGAAAAAAATAATAAATTCATATTAACTCAATAACCCAAATCTTCCATGCATGCAGTTAGATAGACCTAGAGCCGGTTTCGACAGCTATGCTCCAAAAAAACCAAAGCTTACATGCATGTTTTCTACTACTACTGATACTGAGGCGGGTAAACAACAACCTGGATCCCACAAGATTATTAGATCTTATCAGAAAACTGTCACAAGGCATTATTGGGTATCGAGTCCTGATTATAAGTATGCCAAAGACATGCTCTGCCCCATTCTCGGTACATTTTAGATCGGTCTTGCCTTGCCTAACTCTCTTTTTCCTGGTCAATTTTTTTATTATTATTTTTATGAGTAAAAAGATTGCAATCTAGAACCCTCTCATTTTCATTACTTTGGCACTTTTGGCTCAGGCAACCCCAAAAAAAATTAAATTATTTAATTTGATCCTTGAGCTTAGAATTATTTCATAATGATTTTGCATTTATCTCAGCCTGTTTTTTTGACAAAAAGCAGGTTGAGAAGAAAAACAAGCGTGGCCTGAGACTTAACCTATTTTCTTTTATTATACTCTTAAAAGTCTAGTTGCATGGCTGTCTAAAGTATTTGATCTAGTGGCTAATAAAATATTTGAGTAGTAATTAGGTATTTCACTTTGATTTTGGATTATTGGCAAATGAAAGGCAAGTTTAGATAGCCCCACCAACTTTTTTAACATAAATATTAGGAAAATCTGATCTGATTGCAGCTACAGATCACAAAACACTAATTCTTATATATTGTAGGCAGCAAGAGAACACCAACACTGACAGTTCAGAGTCAAGACTTTAGATTAAAGTAACTAAAAATGCATTATCTACAAGGACAACATAAGGGAATTGTTTAAGATGGTTAGCAAGTAATTGATTGGTAGTGATTGAAGCATGATGAGATCGGAGCTGGCCATGATGTCTCCAGCCCATTTTTATACATATATCTCCATACGATTCAGTTTTAACTTTATTTCTCTAGTCAACGTATTGGATATTTGGATTCCATTACAAGGCTGTTAGCCATTACTTTAGACATAAGCAAATCACCTTATTGGGTCATTGCTAGTGCTTAATAGCCTAACCACTTATTGTTAGATCTGAGCATATTGCTGCTTTTAGGCATGATACTGGAAAGGTGAATTTGAGCAAATAAAATAGTCTCATCATTACACTCCTTACTAGTATTAAGATCCACAGAAGCAGAAATGAACTAAAACTGGAATAAAAAAGGAGGTTTATAGCAGAAAGTCTTTGAAAAATCCTAACAGGGAGTTATCTAGTATAGAGAAATCTGATAGTAAACCAGTGACACAATTCCCATCTGTCTAGCATTAATGGTTTTGAGAGTAATCAAAGCTAAGAGGTTGCTGACAGAATGGAGCCTGCAAAAAGAAAAGAGTATTTTAGATGTGAAAATTGAGAAGAAAAGTAAGCACGCAAATGAAGTTGGTTCACAAAACAAGAATCACACTGTTTCAAAGAGCCGACATCAAGAAAGAGCCAAATATTTCGGCCGCAAGGAAGCAATTTATGGGGTCACTTGCCACAAAAACTACGCAAAGGCTTAAAGATAAGTCTTTCTTTTTCTTCCCTTTTTTGATCAAATAAAGACGGTCAAATTTGAGGTTCTACCCCTGCCCCACCTCAAAGGGGTAAAAAAAAAGCAGAAACAAATAAAGGAAATTCTAACAAGACATGTTCAAATTCAAGATTGTAAATAATAAACTATAGCCCTACCTGGAAAGCAGCATGTCTAAATTGCTCATATGAATGCGCATACATCATTGCAGCGCTTGGCCATTGTACATAGGCGGCATCCCTTGATGTCTGATTTGATCCCAATGCACAGAAGGGGCTCATAACTGGGCCTGCAGCAGGCTGGTAGCCAAGGGAAGCCTGTGTCCTTGGCATCTGACCCATCTGAGGAAAACCAGCATCATACTGCATAAAAGGATGTGGAATCTTCTGCATATTGAATGGTGTCAAGCTAAAACTCTGATTAGCTGGAAGGCTCCTAACATACCTGCATCATTCAAAAGCAATTTAGTTTGTTCAATAAAAAAATGAAATTTAGGGTAACAAGAGATTTAACTGTTTCTAAAAATTTGAGAATATCAAATCTTGAGAATCAGTCTCTATCTAATCATGCTGTGCAGGGATAGACTGTTTTTTTTAATGTTTTGGGTACTCATTTTGGAGGAAATCTTGTTCTCTAACATGTGATTGTTCAATTTGTTATGAACAAGATTTCTAAAAGGCAAGTAGGGAAACAACCAAGAATGCATTGTGGCCTTGAATCATCACAAGTTAGCAACCCATCATAGAACAACCCTTTAGAATAAACAAGGCTCATCAACAAGTTGATATTCAACACCATATTTTGGCAATATGTTCATCCCATGAAAGAATTACCAACAAAAAATCCACAAAATGAAGTAACCAATCTTTCATATTTGTCAACCCCCAAATATAATGAATATTCCTTACCTATCGTAACTCCGATCATAATCTGGGTCAGTGCGATCCTTCTCCCTGTCTCTGAAAATGGCAACACGAGATGACATGCTGTCCCTGATAAAGACATTTTTTTCTGGATCAACAACAGAGTTCCTACTCTCTTCATTCTCATCCTTGCTTGAACTTAAATTTTTGCTATCTGTAGGGAGCTCAGGCACAGTATCTTCTGCAGTGGGGCTGCTGGGGCTACTGAAGATGCGAGCTCGTGCCCTATCATAGTCCTCCTTCCTCTCTTCCACACTTCTCACAGGATTCCGTTTGACCCCAAACCCATTTGGATCATTTATAGACCCTTTGTTGGGCCTGGGTCTAATGGCAAGCTTGATCTTCTCAGGTTTATCACTTTCCAACTGTTTCGCAGGAATTGCAGTTAGGCAAACTGCAGGATATCTGCTTTGAGCTGTTTTCTGCACCAGAATCTTATTTCCCAGACCATCAATGCCATTATCCTGTACCATGGTTATCAGCCCATAGTGATGAGCGACACGATGTGCTGCAAGCCTAAGGTAGGAGGTAGGGAAATGCTGGAATTCAAATAGTTGTTGATCAGGGTTTTGCAAAAACCTCTGGATATCAAGTTCCATCCGCAAAACTGATCCAGCAAATTGAGAAACAAAATAAATCTTAGTGGTCCAGAAAGAAAAAAACAGAAAAGCAAAGACACCATAACACAAAGCAAACACAACCAAAAAGTCAATGCAGCCGTAGCAAGTCAATGCTAATTGTATAATAATTTTCATCGGAAGAAAAAGAAAATAACTACAAAATACTAAAAAGCCAAATCTAACTACCATCAAGGCCCCAAGAAATAAGACCACAATCAGTTTTGATGACTAGAACTTTCAAATTCAAAAATAATTCAACATCATCTAAAATTTTAGGTTTCCATGCCAATACATCACTGCAATAGTCATGTCAGTGTCTTGATTTGAAAGGGTTGCCATGGTTGGACATCAAACATAAATATATGCACTCAACAAACATGTCTTTGTCTATGTATAAAAAGGTCTTGATCCTGAAACTAAATTTCTAGTTCCACCCTGTCCAAGACCAAAACTGTATTCACGCAGCAGCAACTTCTACTTTTACTTGTGTGTGTTTGGCATTGTGGTAGCTTTTGCAGTTGCAGTTTAAAAAAAAATAGGTTTAAGAAAAATACTTTTAAGTTGCAATTTTAAAAAAGTAGATTTAAGAAAATATGTTTGGTTAAAACTGTTGAAAGATAGATCTTTGATTGCAAAATAAATGAAAAGCATGTCTCCATGAATGAAAGCAGGTTATTTTAGCTTCTACAAATCCAAGGTTTGAAACACAATTATGTGTGGAGCTCAGTGCTATTTGGCTAACCAAAAAGTTTTTTCTATGTGGTTTGGCAAAAAACAGAAGCTACCACAATACCAAACAGTCTCGTAAACCATAAAAACTGTAAGGTTTTCACTTTCCATGGTCTTTCTTCCAATAGATATAAAATACTCTCTCCTTGCCAAACTACTAGTGACATTCTCAATAGTACCTGATTTGTTAAACATAAAAGGCATATGAGCTTTCAGAAAGTAAGAGGCGAGAAAGATTGAATCCTAATCAATACAACAACGGGTGTGTTTGTTGAAACACAACATCTCATACCATTTATTAGAAATATGAGCATTTAGTTAATGGAAATAACGGTACCTGGAAAACAACATACTCATCTCTATGTTTCACATAAGACTTTGCATCTGTTATATAAATATTGTACCAATGTCCTTGGGGATGCAATAGTATACCGCCTCATTTTTTCTTTCCCAGCAAAAAAAAAAACCTCTGGTAAGGATACACATTACACACTACCATACCCCCATGCAACTTCAGAAGTAACCAGATTAAAAAAGGAACCTTAAGAGCTATAATTCTCTCACCAAGCAGTAACTACCTTAACATGTACACACACGAAGGTGTGCACTCAATAGAAATCCAAGTAACAATCCATACAACAGAATTAGCGTGCACTACAATGACAATTAAATCACACATAAATTTGGAAGACTCCGTAATCAGCAGCAAACTATTTCCTCCTACAACATCACTTACCCCAAGGGAGTGAAAAGGTGTTATTAGGGGCATTGGGACACTCAAGTTAGCACCTGGTTCATAAAAAATAACGAGCCTATTGTGACTAATTAGAAGTCTATTAAAGAAGTCAGCATCAGATCTAAGCTACATTCACAACCAATCAATTTCCCGCAACAGCACTCAAGGAAAAGAAATTAGACAATTGAATCCAATTTTCCCATTATTTTCCTAACCGTGACTTGGAGGCAATTAGTTTGTGGATGACAAAGCTAAACTAAAGCCACAAATTCTGCTCCTCCCGTTACGTTATTCTTTCCTTAGCAACCACACGAACCTATAATTCACATAAATCAAAACCCAGATCTAATATGTCTTAAAACTCCTAGATAAATCAATTTCTAAATCAACGAAAACCCAATTCCAAAATCAAAACACAAAACCCTAAAAAATTCATACAAACACAAAATTCCCCAAACAAATCCACAAAATCAATAAAACAACAAAAAGTCAGAAACCCATATATCCAAACACGTCCAAATAACCTAAAAACTAAAATCTTGAACAAAACAACAAATATCCTTAAAAAAAACAAATCGAAAAATCGAAAAAAATTGCAAAAAAATGCAAGCACTAACTGGTGAGACGGTGACGCGGGTTCTGTAGAGCCTCAACTAAGAAAGGATCCACCATTGACTCCTTCTCATTAATGGCCGCCACTGCTTGTTGTGTTGTTGGGTCCATGATAATAAAGTATCACCACTTTCTCTGTTTCTCTCTCTAAAAAAGCCTCTTTTTCCACGCTTCTTCTTCTGCTTCCCTGTGAGTAGAGAGAGAGGAAGGGAAGGGAGAAATCAAAGAGAGGATAGAGGCGCGTGTTAAAAAGCAAAGGGTTTCATTGTTAGAATTTAGAGAGAGATGAGCCAACCCTTCGTTGTTCCCTTTGTTTTGGGTCTTATCTCTCTCTCTCTCTCTTTTCTAACCAAAAGGAAAGAAAGAAGGCTGCGGGCAGGATTTTCTTTTTCTTAACACAAAAAATAATATGTACGCTTTTTCTATCATGTTTTTTTTATATAAAAAAGTTTTAGTTGTAAATTAAAAAACTTGTAAGTGTATTTAATTAAATAGATTAAAATTTATATATACCAATAAATAAAATTAAAATTGTTAAGAATAATAAAATATTAAATTGAAAAAATAATGAGATAAATTAAAATTAAAATAATTAATTTAACAATACAAGTCATATACATGATCATGTTTAATAACTTTATTTATTATAATTAAATTTATATTTAATCATACGATAAAAAAAAACATGAAAATTAATGAATAAAATAAAATAAAAATTATGTGAGGTTAAATATATTAGAAACAAAATATAATTATTTTATATAAAAATAAATTAAAAATTAAACAATATTAAACCAAAAACTAGATTAAAAAATTAAAAAATAAATATTAATGTAGATATTTCATCTTGAAATATGGGTCTTAAACACGATTTATTCATAAACTAAGTAAAAGTAAATCATATAAAAAGATCATGGAGATTTGTTAAAGTTAAAAAAAAACTAACAAAAAAATTCAATAAAACTCCAACATTGAATAATTAAATTAGAAAAAAAAATAAAAAAAAATCAACATACATAAAAAAATAATAACCTTAGGTACACAAGCATAGACCAAGTACCCAACACGCATAGGCTTTAAAAGCAAAGCCTCGACATGTGGGCTTTTTAGCCCAAAACTATATTATAATTTTTATTAATATTTGTTAAAAGGTGGATGACATTTTATTTTCCTTTTATTTTCTTAAAAACAATAGTTATGTACTAACCTAATTCCAGGCAACCAAAAGGCCTCTGGAAATTTGAACATTGATTTGTTTTTTCTCTTAAAACTTGATTTTGAATCAAAAACTTAGAAAACACCCTATACACCTTTAAAAAACTCATATACAGCCTTAAACAAACCAAAAAATTACCCAAAAAAACTGAAATGAATTCAAAATTCAAAAACTTATTAAGCTTAGACCTCTCATCTAGGGCAATGAGAATGACAAAAAACAAATAGGTGAAACTTCTTTTGTCGATTGAAACTCGTTGACATCAAAATCAATTTTTTTATGCCTGAAATCAGTATCAAACAAAATTCTTTTTGCAATTGAAATCCAACTATTTTCTCCCCTCTCTTAAACTATGGATTGAAAAATAAAAAAATTACAGTTCTGGATCACTATTGAATTTGTGAAATATTAAGGGATCAAAAAGTTATAATTTAAAATGTAAGAGGGTTAGAGTGAACTTTTTACCCCCATTTTAAATTGACACCAATTTTCTCATTGTTTTACAATTTGGTCTTATACTTTTTTAATTTTGTCTCTATTCAATAATTTTTAATAAATTGATCATGAATTTGGGTCTAAAATGATGCAATTAAATAGAAACAATGTTTAAGGGATAAATCATAAAAAATATCATTATAAATTGCTACAATTTTTAGAATGTAAGAGGACCATGGTGAACTTTTGCCCCATTTTTTAATATGCCATCTTTTTTTTCATGTTTTACACTTTGGCCCATTTTTTCAATTTTATTCCTCCATAACATTTTTTTGATAAAATGGTCAAGAATTTGGGTATAAAAGGATGAAATTCAATAGAAACAACGTTTCAAGGACTAGATCATGAAAAATAAAAAATAATATTGTGGATTGCTACAATGAAAACACCATATTTTTTAGTGTTTTTCTACTATTTATTTGACTTGTGTTTCTTTGCTTGTCGAGTAATTTTTTATTCCAACACCAAAAAAAGAATATGACGGCATTTCATTTGTGTTTTTTGACATAAAAATATCACAATTGTAAATTTAAAAGGTTATGCATGAATTTAATTAAATAAATTGAAAATTATTTGTGTAATCAAAATAAATTATGAAACTCAATATCTAACCAACCGAAGTTAACCAGTTAAACTCGTAACCCAGGTCATGGATACAATCGGGGTCAACATATCTTTTTATAATTTTTTTAACTATGTATTAAGAAAAAGACTCGCAAAATTAAAAACCAACCAAATATTGAAGTGTTTGTTTGAGATCACGATAAACCTAAAGTATCAAATTGAAACAAATTACGTTACCCAATTAAAATTTAACAAAACATTACACGATGAATTTAAAAAAAAATAAGAAAAAAAAATAAAGATCAAATTGTGAAGGATCAAATTAAAAAACAAAAAAAAACCAAATCAAATAAACATAAAAAAAAGAGTAAAAAGTAAAAACAACCTAGACATATGGGCCTAAAAAACACAAGTCCAGGTGTGTGGGTCCAAATCAGTTTTTTTTTTAAATGGACAAACGACTTGTCACATATTTTTATTTTTTAAAAAATAAAATAAAAACAGATAATGTATTATCTACCTTTCTCTTGATTTTGCCACCAAAACAAAGCTTATAGTGTTTTCTACATAGAAAGACTTACAAAATATCATAAACATTTTTATAAACTCTTATATGATATCAAAAACCCGTTAAAAAACCCAAAAACAATCCATAATAAATAAATAATCAAGAGTTCATATCTGCTATTCGCTCTCATGAGCTAGAATCTAGCAACCTCTTCTCTTCTCCCTCCAACACAGAGTAAAAAGTAAAGAAAATAAAGTTTCCTAGCAAAAGTGAACGTTTAAAGTTTACATGAATAAAAAATGCATCATTGCAAATGTAAAAGAACCAATTTATTTTTTCCGCAAACTTCAAATCCTCCATTTATTTTTTTTTCACTTTTATCATTTGTTTTTTGATTTTATACTACCTTGATGATTTTATTTAAATTGACATTCTATTTAGTCTAAAAAGGGCAATTTTTTTTTTAAAAAAGCATTGGAATAAAAAACATTGTAAATAACTAATACATATGAATAGAGAATACACAATGTGATTTGCAAAATAAATCCCACGTGCCTTTTAGATTTTGTTATAATAATTTTCTATAAAAATAATGGCTTTAAATTGTGCTTTAATTTTTTTTATATCATTTGATTATTTTAAGATGTATTAAAAATAAATTTTAAAAAATAAAAATAAAAATTATTTTAATATATTTTTAAATATAAAACAATTTAAAAAACAGTCTGTATCACATTCACGAATAAATCCAGTCTATTACCAGTTACGCGCGTGGGCGTTTGTTAACCAGGGGCGCCGCGCTTTAACGGACGAAGCCTATTGTTTTCTAGATCTCTCGATCTTAGCAGAACCATCAATCTGTCCGTATCTCGACCATCGATCAGATAATCAATCAATAGGAGGACTCCATCAAATGGTGGAGAGCTAATGAAAGCTATGCTCACACCTTATCATGTGTCCACCTGACTACACCCACACCTTAATACCTTTCTTCCCACCTTGACTTCACTGCTCCCAGTTGCCAAGCATTGCTTCCGATTAACCCACCGAAAACCTCACATCCAAACAAAAGCCCTAGCAGCTCTTATAAACCTCCATTTCATCTCCGATCAATGGCTTCTTCACCCATGTTGTCTTTAACCAGAGTTATATCCTCAAAATCCCAACTTTTCAAACTCCTTCTCTTCTCCTCCACCCGCTCCTTCTCCTCCACCCGCTTCCCCTCTACAACCGAACCTGATACAGACTCCACCACTGATTTCTCCTCTACAGGTGACTAATATTTCTTTTTTACATTTTCATCGTTTTGACTGATTCTTGTGAGTATATAAAAAACAGTCTCATAAATACCCTTCAGATGAGGATGATGCTGCTGCTGATGCTGAGATTTATGGCCGCCCCCACCCTTTTGTCAAAGAAGGGCCAGAGTTGCTGTATGATCTGAAAGACGAGTTTGATGCCATATATGCAAGAGTGGACTTACCTGGGGTTAGCAAAGAAGGGGTAAAGATGTGGGTCAAAGATGATTCTATATATGTTAGGGGTCAAGAAGTCAAGAAAGTGAGTCTTTATTCTAAAGAAGAGGAACCCAGGAAGTATTCTTTCGAGATTGACCTTCCAAAGAATGAGTACAAGGCCGAGGACATTAGAGCTGTGATGGAGTCTGGTGTTCTTAGGGTTTTTGTGCCTAAAATCAAGCCCGAGGAGATTGATGATGCTTTTGTGATCAACATTGAGTGATTTTGGTAAAGAAAGCAGTGAGTCTCTGCCCTTTGGTGTCAACGATCAACACCATAACACTTTGTTGTTTTGGGGTTTTTAGAAGTTGGTCCTATCTAGTCTATTGTCTTTCTTTTTCTGGTTGATTTCCGATTGTATTTGGCGTTTTTTTTTTAAAAAAAAAAGATTTTTTTTATGTTTTTAAATTATTTTAGTATATTAATGTTAAAATTAAAATTAAAAAATAAAAAATATATTATTTTAATATATTAAAAATAACCATTATCATATAAGAAATATCATTATTTTCATATATTTATTAAATATGTCAAAATAAAATAAAATGCATTACTTAATCTATGATATTTTAGAGCATAAAGCTTTTAGTGCATAGGTCTACGTCTCCGAATCTATGTGTTTATCTCGGAATTCGGTTCCATAGCGGTGTCTCGGAATTCGGTTCTACATGCTACCCGCCTGCAAGTCATTAACTTCAATGACATATATGCATCAAATCCGCTACACCACGGGTATGTAAGTGTTTTTAAATAAATAAAAAAATTAAAACTTCATCTGAATTTAATAATATAAATAAAAAATATAATGATAATAAATGAACTAAAAAAACTCTACGAGTCATTGATCTAAGGTCAATTTTTTTTATTAAAATGGTTTTGTATTTTTATGTTGACCGTGTTGGGCTTAAATCAAATTAATTAAGTCTTATCATTTCAATATCTTTTATAATTTAACTAAATACATAACAAGTTTTCCAGATGAATCCGTGAGCCTGGGTTAGGTTTAACAAGTATGGAGACATGGGATGCTGACTAGGGATTTGTTTCCGATTCTGTGTCAGTGTGCTTCGCTTGCAAAATGGTAAATTGGGATTCGCTGACAAAGAGACTAATAAGATGGCCCAGGTTGCATAATGTGCTTAAGACTATGTAAAATTTCAAATTTATCGTGGAGTTGTGAAGTTTTTCAAAAATTTTAATTTGGTCTCGGAATGTTTTTTTACAATTAAGCTTTTTTTGAGCTTAAATTAAATTCCATGCTTTTATGAGGTGAACATTGAATTGAAAGATAAAAAACTGAAATGATAAAAAAGAGTAACATAGTAGGATAAAAAACTGAAATGATAAAAAAGAGTAACATAGTGATTCTGGGTGTGTTTAATTTTTTCATAAGTTAGTATGATTCACTTGTATTTTTTTTTTGTATATTTTATATAGATTAAATATTTATTTTTATAATATTTTTAATATGTGAGACATTGCATAGTATTTTTTTATTTTTTTAATAAATTTTATCTGTATGTCATCTCTATTATAAATTGATTTTCATAAATAAATTCATTAAATACAATTAGGTAAATGATCTATATTGCAATATTTAATCTCTTAATTCATATTGGTATCTTAATTTTTCCAATTATGTTTTTTTATCGTTAATTGCTTTTTTCCCATTTATTTACACAATGGTTCGTGATTTATTTAATTGGATGTGGACATAAGTTTTTTTATTTACATTTATAATTTTTATGTAAAAAACCATGTTGAAAAATTCTACATGTTCAAGTTTTTTTTATCATGTACTGGTGTTTTCAAGTTGATCCTTATTTTTATGATTTCTTATTTTTTTTCCCTTAACTCTTTTATAAAAATCTTATTGTTTTTAATTTTACCATTTAATTCAAGTTCATATTGTATTTTTTTTAATTCTATTTGATCAATATATATATATATATATATATATATGTTTTCGTGTTTGTTATCGTTGCCTCTTTTCTTTCTCATATGATTCAAATAAAACCAACTTAGTCAAATAAAACATATTTGCGATGCCTAAATGTTTTACTGGAAAAATAATATAGACTCGTAGTGAAGCGCAAGCACTATATTAGTAAAACTTAATTAATGTGATTGAGCTTTTAGTGGTTTGGTTGAACTGGTTAAACCCAGTCCAAACTCAACCGAATTAACATTAAAAAAAAATGAAATGATATTATTTTAATAAAAAAATATTAATTTGAGTTGACCCTATATACTTTTTTTCTCGAGTCAATTACCTAATCGAGTCTAATAAATAACTAAATATACTAAAAAGCAGGGGTGTTTTGAACAAAGTCAAACACCATTCAAACAACCATAAAGTATTATGGACTAGAGCCATAAAGTATCGTGGACTAGAGTAATGTGATTTTGATTTTTTTCACTTTGATCCCTTAACTTTTTTTTTTTCCTTAGTTGTTTTCTTTAGCTGCAAAGTTAGCACCCAATTGCATTTATTTTATTGGCTAGGGACAAAAGCGAAAGACAAGAGACCAACTTAGAAAAAGCGCTAATGTTTAAAGTCGTCGTAAAAAATACACTTTAATTCCTTAATTTTTAAAATTAGACCTTTTCGGTTCCTTATGTTTTTTCTAAATTCATTTTTGGTACATAACTTCATTTATATTGTTTTAAAGTCCCTGGTTTTTTAAGGAGAGAAGACTTTTCGCTGGATTCCGACATATAGAGAGAAAGTCGTTGTTTTTGCATATTCTAGCTATCAAATTGGTTAATGTTGGTGTACACGGATTCCATTTAATGAAAAGAGTCAAATGATTGTTGTTTCAAACCTTAATATTACCTGAAAAGTAGATCAATATTGAGGAAGAAAAATCTAATCCGGTTTGATTTAATGTTTTGGGGTTGTTTTTTGAGTTTCTTAGGTTGATAAATTGGTTTCTAGGTGTTGTTAAGGTGTTTATAAGGTGTTGTTTGGTTAAAATGAATTGAAAAAAAGGATCTTCGGGCGAAAATACCTTTATCTCGATTTTTCAAGCACCATTGTGGTGGCTAGATTTTGGGTAGATGGGCGACACGTCGTTTGCTTCAGCAAGAGACATGTCACCTAATTTATTTAATTTTTTTAATAAAAGATTCGGATGAAAGGTCGTCCGTCTCTTATTTCTTAAAAAAAAAAATATGGCTCAAGCATGTAACCTATGCCTTTTTTTTTATATGCCCAGACGTCTCTGGGCAATTAGACCCATGCAGCTGGGCTTTTTGATGGTTTTTTTTTGGATTCTTTAGTCTTTATTTATGTGCAACATAAATTTATTAAAAAACATTATTAGATCTTATTGAACACTTGGCGTGAATCGCTGATTTGACGGGCTGTGATGCAATATGTAGGGCTTTTTTTAATGCATTTTACCATTGAATTTTTTAAAAAATATGTATTTTAGCCCTTTGTTATCAATGATTTTTTTATTTAACTTCAAATAAATAAATAAACAATTTCATTATTTTTTAACGCCTAACTTGAAAAAATTATGCCTGATTGGAATCATATTTTGACATGGGTTCTAAATTTTGTTTGTTGATTAAAGCTAACTCGGATCAGTATAGCATAACATATTTTTAAAGTTTTAACTTAAATTCTTTCATAACTCTTTTATTTGCTTATAGATTTAATTTGATTTGTGGTCAATAAAGGTCTAACCGGAAGAAAATGAGGGAAGGAAAAAGAAAGGTAAATTATTCATATGGGTTAACTCATTATAGTCGTGTTCATTACTCAGGCTATAAATTTCACGTGTTAATCTGGGTCGATATAGTTTGTCTTTATTTTTTCATTTCACTTCCTTAGTTTTTATTTTCTTAGTTTAATCATTTATCAGTTATTTGTTTTTACTTTTAAGTTAGAGTTAAACAATACTAGAATGACAAATGTATTTTTTTAACATGATCATCATTTGAGTTAGACAGCTAGTTTGTTGTTTGGCCACTTGATTGAACAAGTCATGTCGCACGTGTGCGGCGTGGCGACGATCGCCCACCACCCTCATCAGGTGTGGTATGATATCTATTCTAGCAAATATGGGGAGACAATGAATTCTTGTCTCTTATCAGTTAAAAAAAAGGAATGAGAGTCGCCACCTAGTTTTTGGTTACTAGAAACCCTAACTGGTTTTAGAGATCAGGTACGGAGACTGATTGCGTAAAAGGAAGGTATTAGCACCCCAAATACATCATACCTAAGGTAAGATGCATTGTTTTTTTGTCTGATAAAAATCTAAGGTCTCATCATGTTGGTCAATCTATGGTTCAAGAAAAGAGCCCTTCTTAATAAGGAGGTTCTTATCTTATGGGATAAAACCTAACCGTTCTAATGTCTATAAAAGAACTATTGTTTTAATATCGGAAATACGTTTTACTTGTAAATTCGTAATCTCAGACATTAAAACAAAACAAAATATATTTTTTATTTTTTTTGAAATATTGGTCAAGTTCTCATAACTTTAATAAACTGGTTATTAAAGCCAAAATGCATGCTAAAATATATATATTTTTTGAGTTTTCTTTGTTGTATAAAATACAATATGATTTTTTTTTTAGCTTTGAGAGACATGGTCGTATGCACAAAAAATAATTTTTTTATGTTTTTAAAATTTTGATGAAAACCAGGTATTTTAATATCGGATTTGTATCCATGCAATAAAAAATACAGACCGATATTAATCAAAATGGGGTAAAACAAATACGCGGGGAAATCGTACTTTCTTCAAAAATATATTTTTTCTGAAAAAAAAAGGAACTAGGCCGGGCCCGGCCTAATTGTGGGGGCTGAGCCTGTATTGACCGAGCTACAAGGCTGGACTCAGCGCAGCCGCATGGGTTGGGCTGATGTTCCAGCCCAACAAACAAACGGCTGGTTAATGTGCTGAGCACAGTAACCGACTAAATGTAATTAGGTAGTCACTGTGTTAAGCACAATAACTACCTAATTATCTCATTTGCTCCAGAACGTGAGTCACGTTCTGCATGCAAATGAAAAGGAATGAAAGAGCACGTAAACTAGGGGCAACATGGGTAGTTAGGTAGTTACTGTGTTGAGCACAGTAACTACCTAATTATCTCATTTGCTCCAGAACGTGAGTCACGTTCTGCATGCAAATGAAAAGGAAGGAAAGAGCACGTAAACTAGGGGCAACAGGGGTGATGAGGTTACCTGGAGTGGCAAGACACAATCGTGGCCGTCAGCGGTGGTTGAAGGCGGCGGTGGCAGCGGCGGTGGTTTTCCTTCCTTCTCTCCCTGTCTCCTCTGTTTCTCTTCTGAGCCCTCTTCTCTGTTTTTTTTTGTTATCTTCTCTTTCTCTCCCCTGTCTCTTCGTGGCCGTCAGCGGCGGTCAGGTGTGCTGCTGTGGCGATGGAGAGGAAGCACGATGGCAGATGTGGTTGCTCTTCTTCTCTAGTATTTTTTTTTATTTCTTCCTCTGTCACTTCTCGTTCTTCCCCGCTTCTTTGATGGCTTCCCTTTCTCTCCGCTGTCTCCCCTCTTCTTTCTTTTTGTTTCTACTGTTTTCGTGCCTTTTCTCTCGAAAAATCTCTCTGTACCCCTTTTGAATATGTCGTTTGCTTCTCTCCTTCTCCAAAATTTTTACCCCCTAGTTTCCTTTTTTTTTTCCCTTTGCTCCCTCCCCCATTCTTCTCGCGCATTCCTCTCGTATTTATAGGCGGTTGGAGAGAGGTTCGTCATACCCTGTTCAAGTGCAGGGCATGGGTCTCCGTCTTATTTTTCTTCTATAATGCTTGCAAGGTATGGTTGTGTGGGTATGGGTCACGCGAATTTTTAGGGCAAGTGGGGTGGAGAAAGAGAGCGGGAAAAAAAAACATTTCAAAAATCTTCTTCTCCCCTGCCTCCGCATGTGCAAGGAAGAAGGAGAATAATGTCTTTCAAAACGACACTGTTTCGGTATATTTTTTTTTCAAGAAAAAAAATGTAATTGGAAAGAATCCAAAAATGAGTTATGACAAATCACACTAATTGTTTTTTCATCTATTAACATTTATGGTGGATAATTAAGTTTTTCTATATACTAATTGAGTTTTTAATTATTATTTTAAATATTTCATCACATAAAAACAAAAATAGCATTGTTTATATTTTTTAATGTAATTATATATTTTTTATATGACCCCAGCGAAACAGGCAGCAAACTCTAAGTATATTCTGGATATCAAATATTTATATATATAAAAAAGGAGTAAATTAAGCTTTACGTAACGGCAACGGGACTCAACGACAACTTGAACGCATAAAAGAAAGTGCTCTTCCATGACAAAGAAAGAAGTTTCCAGACACCGAGGGAGCGATTACTAAAGAATTTATCGTTCTAAACGTTTCAAACAAATCCCACGCGCGCCTCTCATTCTCCTCATCCGTACATTGCACGAATTAAATCAATCCATCAGTATCTTTCCGTGGGCCCCTCAATTTTCTTTTATCTAACAGGTGAATTACCACGCGCTGTCAGCGGCTTTTTTTTGCCGCCCCCTTTTAGCCTTTGGATTGGCTTTGACTTTTCTAACGGAAGCAGGCACGGACGAATATAAATTAGTGGATTAGTTGGAGCGTGTGATCACGCTTTTGCAAAGACGGGTTGGAGCAATTTAGTGCAAATTATAAATACGGGACTCAGCGTATTTTTTTATAGTAAGGTTTTGATTTGGTCCCTTAACTTCTTAATAGCTCCAGTGTTACCCTTTACAAAATTGTTCCAATATCTCTCCTCAAGAGGATTAATTTCACAGAGTAAATAGTATGCAATTTTCATATGTTTAATTTCTCAGCATTTAATAATTCAATTTCAGACATTTAATGATACAATATAGAATAATAAAGAAAAATATAGGAGATGAAAGGAGAGGTAAGAAGGAATTGATGGTTGATCATGGAAAATGATGAAACATAATATTTATGTGACAATCACATGCAATTTAACACGTGGAAGATACCCATTTTCCTTGTAGGGTGTTATGATTTAAAATAAATTTTTAATAAATTTATTTTATTTTTAACACCAGTATATCAAAATCATTAAAAACTATTTAAAAACACATTAATTTTATTTTTTTAAATAAAAAATATTTTAAAATATAAAATTTATTATAATATCATACGAACACTATATATGTCTCATTATTTAGCAAGATTAGTTATCTAATGCCCATAAATCACTTATCATCGAAAGTAAATGACACTTAAAGTAAATGTTTGAATCAAACAAATACGATATATATTGCATTGAAATTGATTTAACATAAGCTTTTGGAATTAAATAAAAGAATAAAATATTTAATATTTTCAATAAAAAATATTGAGTTTATTGCTAATAAAGTGCACTTTAACCCATCGTTTTACTACAATCCAATAAAATCATTTCAATTTCATTTCAATTCTCACCCATCGATGAATAAATATTAACTTGATTGGGTTCTAGATAAACCTTTTATATTTCATATTTTAATGAGTGTATTCACATAAAAAAAAACCTTACTAACTCATTAAATTCCAATCCAAACAAATCCACCAGCCATTAAAAGTAATTAAACCTTAAATGATATAATTTAAAATTGCAATAACATGTTCTCTATACAAATTCAAAACTAATCACACATATATGATATTAAAATATTTTCCTTTTTTTTATTTTGATATTGAATAGCCAAAATATTAGTGGATTTCTTATTTAAGGTTGATCAAAGTCATTAGCCACATCATTAAAAAAGTTAAAAAAGATGGATTTTTGTCAAAAGTAATTTATTATGCAATTGAAAATAAGAGCATAAAAAACAAAAAGAAAAAGTTTAGGTCCTTGTACAATAGTTGTTAAACCCGATCTAATTTAATTGGTTGACTCGAAAAATCTAGGACCTAAAATCAATCTTGAGTTGAGTTTTTAGTTAAACAAGATAAGATACTAATTTGATTAAATCTTAATGACTCGATTAACTTGACCAAACCTGATTAACATCTTACTAGATCGACAACAAAAAAAAAATAATACCAGCATCATTTTAATAATAACATTTGACCAAATGATCTAAATTATTTTAGAATTAGTTCATCTATCGAATCATACAATATTATCGGTAGCGCTTTCCAAATGTTTCAAGTTGGTGTGCCAACAATCTATTATTTTCATAGTTAAGGGCAAAGGACATGTTAGTAGAAAACGAAACAATTGCCAAAAGTCACATGGAAGTCCTCGATTGTAAGTTTCAAAAGAGTGATTGTATTAAAATGGAAAAGGCTAACTTTCATATACTCAATTGAGAAAAATGAAATGTTGGTATACCTGTAAAATTGGTCATCCAAAATAACCACTAGTTAATAATTTCCCAAAATATAAGAGAGCGTGTATCCCACTCTCCTTATCCCAACGTGGAAACAAAATTAAATTAAATTCCACACAAAAAAGCTATAAATCCCCCAAACCCAAACCCCTGGTTCCCGACCCCTAAAAAATGGCCGATCCCATCCTCGACCACCACCCACCTCCGCCGACGCCACCACCACCATCTCTGCCGCAGAATCCGAATACGTCGACGGAGAACATGGCGGAGGACTTCAATTCCCAACTCCCAACCCCTCCCCTCGATCCTCTCTTTTTCGATCAAAATCCTGACAACTTTGACGTTCTAGATCTGTCCTCTAATTTCGACGATATTTCCGATTTTTACATCACCTTTGATGATCTCCCTGACCTATACTTACCTTACGAGAACGAACAGTTCTTAATCCCCAATAACAACACGGTCAACCCTGATCCGGGTCAACCCGATAATAACCTAGATCTTCAACCGGGTCCCTTTGAAGGTTGTTTTGGGGATTTTGCTTCTAATACGGTCAATTTGGAGTCGACCGACTCGGGTGGACCCGGGACTTGTGGCGATCATGGCGGTTTGGAGGCTGATAAGTATGTTGATAAGTATCTTAATCCGTCGCCGTCCGAGGCTGAGAGTTGTGATTCGGGTGGTTCTGATTATCGGAGCTCGGTCTTGAGTCCGGTGTCGTCTCATGGGTCTGGGAATTCCGGGTCGGGTGTGTTGAGTGCTGGTTCGCCGGAATCAGGTACGAATGTTAATCCCTGTAATTTTGTTGTTGATCAAAAATTTGTGAAAACTGAAACTGAAAGTGCGAAGAAGCGGAAAAGTGCTAAAATTGCGGTAGCTAAGAGGAAAAAAGAAATGGGCGATGAAGAAAATGGAGAGATTATGCGGAACTTGAAGTCCCGGAAAGCGGAGAGTGAGAATGTGAGTGTTAATGTTAGTGGGAGTGCGAGTTTGAGTGGAGAAGAGGACAGGAGGAAGGCGAGGTTAATGAGGAATCGTGAAAGTGCACAGTTGTCTAGGCAAAGAAAGAAGCATTATGTTGAGGAATTAGAAGATAAGGTGAGAATGATGCATTCCACGATAGCTCAATTGAATGGTAAAGTTTCCTATTTTATGGCTGAAAATGCCACTTTACGACAACAATTGAGTGGAAACGGTGCATGTCCGCCACCAATGTATGCGCCCATGGCGCCTTATCCCTGGGTGCCGTGTGCACCTTATGTTGTTAAGCCACAAGGGTCTCAAGTGCCATTGGTTCCTATTCCTAGGTTGAAGCCACAACAGACTGTGCCAGTGGCAAAGCCTAAGAAGGTTGAGTGTAAGAAAGGGGAGGGGAAAACTAAGAAGGTTGCCAGTGTTAGTTTGTTTGGTTTCTTGTTTTTTATTTTGTTGTTCCGTTGTTTGGTTCCGAACGTGGATGTTAAGTTTGGAGGAGTCAGAGAGGGTGGGATGGGTGGGCTTGGTTTTGTTAGTGAGAAGTTTTTTGATCAGCATAAAGGAAGGGTTTTGATTGTTGATGGGCACACAAATGGGTCGCATGAGAAGGTCGGTGTTGGGTATTCTAATTATAGAAGACATTGTGAGAGAGGTCATAATGGCTGTCTGGAGCATGATTCTGCAAATAAAGGAGCTTCTGAGCGTTTACCTGGATCCGATGAATTTGGTCAGTTTGGTAATGCCAGTGAACACCTCGTTGCGTCCTTGTACGTACCAAGAAATGATAAGCTTGTGAAAATAGATGGAAACTTGATAATTCATTCTGTTCTGGCAAGCGAGAGACCTATGGCCTCTCACGAGAGTCCTGAAGTGAATATCACAAAGGAGACGGCACTGGCTATTCCTGGTGTTGGTAATAATAGAGGGAGACATTCTCATGTGTATGGAACTCATACCGAGCGACAGAAGGCGCTTGATTCTGGATCTGCTGACACGTCAAAGGACAATTTGAAGTCATCCGCAGCTAAAGGTAAACTGCAGCAGTGGTTCCGTGAAGGCCTTGCAGGTAATTATTTTGCCTTGTCATGCATTTTATACATTTCATGCATGCATTTAAGTTGCTATATTTTTTGCTTTCATATATAAACTGTCCATTGAAATTTAAAATTTATGTTCATCCATGGCATCCTGGTTGATGTTTCTTTTCATTGTTCTTTCAGTATAGTTTATCATGTGCTGAGCAATGAATCAAACCTAATGTAGGTGGTTTATGGATTTTCAACATCATTTATGGTTTTATTTGTCTTTAAGTTTGTAAAGACCAATAGAGTCTCGCTCATCAAAAAGAATTCAAACATAAAAATATGGACACTAACAGAGGATCAGCTGGAGTACTGGCAGATGCTGAGTTGAATAGAAGACGAGGAATTTGAGACAGAATGGGTGTATGGAAATACTGGAAACTTGTGAGCTCTAAAGGAAATGCATTTGCCATTCCATTGTCTGATTAACTGAAATCTGGATTGTGGGATTTAAGTTTTTAATTACTGCACCTATGCTCTGCCTTTTTGTTACAACTTGTAGATTTTGGATTGTTTATTTCCTTTTTTAACAATTTTCTGGATGGTGTGTATATATATATATGCTGTGTGCTTAATTCTGTGTACAAACAATTCATTCTCCTAGATTTGTTTTTCCATGTCCTTGAATGTTTATTTATTTACACATCAGGGACCTGAGTAACTGGCAGTTTTTTACTCTTTTTTTTGGCTTCTCTAGTACTTGTTAACAGCGGTTGCTTTATTTTCTTCTTTTCAGGGCCATTGTTGAGTCATGGTATGTGCACTGAAGTTTTCCAGTTTGATGTCTCACCTGCACCAGGAGCCATAGTTCCTGCTTCCTCAGTTGCCAATATGACAGCAGAGCGCCAACAGAATAATTCTACTCACCTCAAGAAGGGGAACAATAGAAGGATCCTCCGTGGCCTGCCAATTCCTCTTCCGGGATCTGATCTCAATATTACTGGAGAACATGTTGGAAGGAACACCCAGAAAGAGAACTTTCATGGCAATAAATCGGTTTCTCCAATGGTTGTCTCTGTCCTCGTTGATCCCAGAGAGTCCAGCGACAGGGAGGTTGATGGCGTGATCACCCCGAAGTCACTTTCTCGGATTTTTGTCGTGGTGCTCTTAGACAGCATAAAATATGTAACTTATTCATGCGTGCTTCCGAGCGCGGGTCCTCTCCTACACCTGGTGACAACTTGAGGATGGAAAGCAGTTGGGATTATTTTAAACTTTACCCAACTTCAGCTCCCAGTTTTGTAAACAGGAGAATACCATTATTAGTATCCACTTTAACCTCCTTGTGTACTCTTAAACTTATTTATTATCACTAACATTTACTTATCATGACTGTACTGTTCTTATAAATGGTTGAGAATCCGATCCACAATCTTGTAACACCTTCAATTGGTTTGTGAATCACTCTTATTCATCCTGATTTGCTCATTCTTGTGTTCCCTTTGATATGCTTGCCATCTCTTCTTATGTCTGCCCCAAATTATCATTATCATTTTGTTTTTGGATTCTCCAAAATTAAGTCCTGTATTTTTTTTCTTATAAATTTTGAAGGGTCAATCCTGGTTTGATCCTTCAAAACTATAAATCATCATAGAATGAAAATTCTTTTATTTTTATGGAACCAATTTAGAAAAATTTACTGTTTGATACAATGAGGAATTCTTATGTAAAACATGTAAGATTGTTGAGTTCTAGCAAATCCCAGGAACCACTTTTACAGCCTCTTCAGTTTAATGTCTCTTATATTTCTTGTCTAGCTCTTAAAAAACATCAAATAAGCAACACTTGTCTGTTATTCCAACTTTTATGCTGTTTTTTTCTTAGCTTTTGTGTTTCCGATGAAACAAACACAGCAAAGTGTTTGATAACAAACCAAATTGTATTTTATATTATGGAGCCCATAAAAAAATTGAGTTTGAAACACAGTTTTTATGAAGCAGTTTTTACATGTTTTTTAACTGAGTTTCATAAAAATTTCATGTTTTTTGCTATACCTAAATTTTAATCATAATTTTTAACAAACATGTATCTAAATCCAACTAACCACAGCTAATCGTATTTTTTTAAAACCATAACCACAAAAGCTACCTAAAAAACAAAGGCACTCTTAAACTCTAGTTCTTAACTAGTGAGAGCTTCGAACATACCTTCTAAATCCGACTCGATAAATTGACTTGAAAAACTTATGACTCGAAACTTATCCGGGCCGGGTTATAAGTTGAATCGGAAAAAACATTGTATTAATAAAATTTAGTTAACTCGGTGAATCTGTTTCAAACCTAATTGGATTAATATTAATAATATTTTTTTTATACAGAACAAAATCACAAACGATTGACGTTGTTGTTGGCACGATGACTTGTATGACCGAGAGTGGACAACTATGGTTTTGAATTGGAAACTCTTCCATGAATTATTTCAAGAGCAACTAGCAAGGACACTAAAATAATGGAAATATAAGATGTCAAAATTTTCATGTATTGAACATACAGGACAGATTCTTTCTTAGTGGTTTGTTCTTGAACAATTTCCCGTGGCCTTGATTTTGTTCAGATTCAATGATCAAATCATGCTTGGCTTCGCCTACATTGTAGTTAAAAGGTAGAGGTACAGACTTGAATGCACGATACTTGCCAACGTTGTTCAAATATTCATTCTCCAACCTGGTGAATCAAACAGAATGTGGACGAACTTAACTATCAGCAATGTGTTCCTTAGATCATCTGCAAAACTCAAAATTTGTCTGAAAATGGCAATTTTATGAACGTTTTAAATGAAATCAGTGGGACCTGCGAAAAAATTCCATGTCCCGCGGCAAATAAACTCGAGGCCAAGCTACAATTGCAATTAAGGACTGTCTATGTAGGAAAGACACTTGGAAGTTCAGGACAGTTTACAATCAGGCAAATCTCAGCAATACATTCAGGACCTGCTTGTGGAGGTTTCTTGAAAGAGCTGAAACCTTTTTCTTTCTCTTCTTTTATTTTCTTGTCTGCAATCTTTATAGTCTTGATTGGCACCTCAACTTTGATCCTTCCTGCTACTCTTCCGTGTATGCTGACAATAAGAGTCCTAGTTCTTGCACAAAAAGACAACAAGCACAAATAACACGAATACTGATTGAATAGGATCATCATTCAAAAAACAATTTTGTTATTGAATATTTTTTCTTCAAATGTTTTGTCTCTCTAATAAATTTAATTTTTTTTAATAAATCTAAAACTTTACCTAAACAAACTAGAAATTCCAAAACTAAAAAGAAAAATCATTATTCCATTAGTCCATAAATATCCCTACAAGATTATCCACACATTCTAGTTGTGGCATAGTATCTCATTTATTAGAACCATCTATATCATCCGTCACTTGATTAAATTTATTGTCCGAATTGTACCATCAAAGTTTTAAGTTTTTTTGTCAGGACGATCATTTTATACAATCCAAGCCTTTTCTTGAGCTTAACCTTATTCCATCCGTCCATAAATATCCATGCAAAATTATCTACGCATCCTAGTTGTGGCACATCCGTATCTCACTTGATCAAAACAACCTCCACCACCCATTACCTGATTTTTTTTGTCTGAATTGTACCATCAATGGCAGGGTGTCTTGCGTACAGTTTCCTACCCAAAGTATCGAGCAAGCAAGAAGCAAAAGTCCTTTTCAGCTCTACGTGGTGTTTTGTGAGATAATGAACCTCTTTTTGCAACAAGAGTGGAGACAAGAACCCAAGATGATACTACGGGGAACCTCTTAAGCTGGACCAAAGCAGATATATAGGCATTGACAAACTTCAGGAGACATTGAAGTGGAAGTGGCTACAGCATTTGCAGATTTCTTAGCAGACTCAAGCAGCGATAGGAACTGTTTCTCCATTCCTAACCGATCTTATCAACTAGCATGGGATTAATGACTTAATCTAAAGAGCAAGAAAAAAAAGGTTAAGATCTTATCAACTAGCTATGGTCAATCCTAGTATGATCCTGAATCCGATTGATTAGAGGAAACCAACGTGGAAGTTTAAGACTCTATAAATCCTTATAGAATGATGATTCTTTTATGGAATCCTAAAATCCGATTGTTTTTTAAGGAAATCAATATAAAAGTCTTAACTATTTTTGAAAAACACGAACAAATTGGTTTCTATGTTCTCTGGCAATGCATTTACTTATTTGCTCTTCCTTTTTCCAGGGCCCAATATTGTTGAGTTCTGGCAAATCCCAGGAGCCATATTTACTGTTCTTGTGGTTAATGTCTTACGTTTTTCTTGTCTTGCATTTAGTTTAGAAAACATCAAATAAGTTGCTATTCTTGTCTTGTTATTCCAACATCTGAGCTCTAGTCCTGAACTAGTGAACTGAAGCAGGAGTTTTGAATCAGAAACTCTTCCATAAATACTTCGGTAGTTAGCCCTAGTGTCCCTGGCTTACATTATGCAAATAAAGATGTTGAATTGTCATGTATTACACACACAGGGCATTTTCTTTCTCAGTGATTTGTTCTTGGACAACCTCTTGTATTTTTGCAAATATAAGATGTTAAACTGTCTATGCGTTTTGTTCTGATGCAATAACTAGCTCATGCTTTTCTTGTCTCATGCTGTATTCAAATGGTAGAGCTACAGCCTTGAATGCACGATACTTGCCAACGTTGTGTAAGTGTTCATTCTCCAACCTGGCCTATCAAACATAATGCGAATAGAATCAACTATCAGCAATGCAATTGTCTAGATCATCCACAAAACTCAATCTATTATGAAATTGAGAATTCTGAAATAAGTCAAACCAGAAAAAAATTCCATATTCCACGGCCAATAATCTCGAGGCTAGCTACAATTGCAACTAAGGATTGCCTGTGTAGGAAAGGCAGTCGGAAATTCAAGACAATTTGCAACCAGGCAAATCTCAGCAATACATTCAAGACCTGCATTACCGACATCATGAGAGTTGGTCAGGACTTGTTCTGGAGCTGATGAATATAATTTGAAACCTGGTTTACATTTTTTTTTCATTTCATACGAGTCCCACAGTTTCAGTTTTGTGCTACAAGTGCTAGTAAGATAATTCTGATTTGTCATGTGTTTTTCTTACTCACCATTGCTCCAAAATATACACTTCTGTAAGGGATAAGGAGTTTGTCTCTCAGAAACCAGTTCTTAGACTGAGATTGCAAAAGTCCCCAGTCCATGACTAGGTCCCAATATGTACCATATAGAGCTGCAATTACTGAAGAAACCAAGGCTAATATTTTCCAGCCAAGTCCTTTGTTAAGACTGTATGCAGTCCTTGTGCATATGGCAACAAGTGTGCAGAATATTTAAGCTCATTATATCTTTGCATCTTGTTCTTCGCTTCTTAGAGGCGTCGAAGACACTGAAAAATTTGTAATTGTATGTGCCAAGGCCTAACTTAAGAAGTAACGAGTCTTTAAAGCAGTTGGAAATTTTGAACAACTCTTAGTATCGCAGAAGATTCAAGTTACACACCTGAAGAAGACGAGACCAATAAGGAATGACAGCAACAATGAAATAGGAAGTGTTGTATACATCATTGGTTTTGCAGGTATTTTGTCTCAGTTTATTGTCTCCCCAGCCATAATAGCATATGTAGAACTCCAAGCTTCTAAGGGCTTGCACCTACAATTAAATAATGATGGATGCTCAATAACAAAGCAACAGTATTTGTGTGTTGATTGAAGGCATATATAGCCCTGGTTTATATACAAACCTGGTTAACTGATCTGTTAAGAAGGAATCTCGAAAACTGACCTGTAATCGAAAAACAGATATCACAGGTCAATAGGTTGATCCCATTTATATATTTTATTCTAGTATAAGCCTGACTACATTTTTCACCTTGTACATAGGAGCGAAGATGCAGCGAAACAAACACGGGATAAGGAAAGAAGCGACTTGATCGGTATAAAATGTTGATTGGGCAGAGGAATATGATGATAACTACAAGATGAAAAGACCAGGGAAAAAAGGAATTGTTTAGAGCAGATATATTTTGAAATTTGGTAGGGGAAGTATTTTGAATAGCTTCAATAGTCTAACCACAACCAAACTTAGAGGTACAAGTTCAGTCAATGCTTGGCAATCATTTGTCTTTGGATCGATTTCCATGTCAAGGTTTGCCAGCACGCTGGCAAGTGACAAGACTACTAGACCAAAGCCTAACAGCAGAACTTCTCTATAACCCAATTCTGTTCCTTGTTTGAAGCCAAATATGAAGGAATAATTGATGCGGTACCGCCTCCAGAAGTATATATTGGCAGCATACATAAGCATATGCAGAACAACGAACGCAAACAGGCTGCAAACAAGTATGGAAATGACTTGCTAAATAAGTATTGAATGAACGACAGAGACAGCTAAGACTGTACTAAAGGAAAATCTCCTGTTTTGTTTTGTTAATTCTTGATACCCTTCATTAGCAAAGGTCATGTAAAAATTAGGAAGCATGAATGCTTCAAATAGACCTGTAAAGAGGAAACATATTACAAACCTGTAAAGAGGAAACATGCTTTCCATGTACTGGTCTTTTCCTTTCTTATCCAGAATATTTCGAGCATGTATGATTAATGTAAGAGCTAGAATGAGATCCAATGTGCAGCCAACAAATAAACCTTGAAGTTTTCACACAAAACAGATTCAGTAAAAAACATGATTGCTTAAAACATGTTTCTGTTCATTTTCATCAGTTAGTGTCTTACCCATGGAAAATGTTATTCTATGTCATTCTTTTTTTGATTGTGGTCATAAGGTGTCCCTCGCCTTGCTTCGGTTTGAATTGGAGAAATGCTTGGTGAATTTCAATATGTTTTTCATCAATTTTTTTTTATAGTGTTTTTGGATTGTTTTGATGTGCTGATGTTAAAAATAAATTTTAAAAAATAATAATAATAAATTATTTTAATATTTTTTTAAATAAAAAAACATTTTGAAAAACAACTATAACCTTATTTCCAAATCCTCAGTACAGCTAAAATGCAGAGAAAGCACCAATTTATTTATAGGAAAAGTTGCTAGTGGAGACCAGTTTATCTCTCAATTCCTAGGTGATGTCTTAAAAGTGCACAATATTTGATTACTGTTTCGACATAATAGAGACGAAGATAACATGTTTCTTTGTTTTTTATGTTTTGAAAGGACATAAAATTACTTTAAAATTGCCCGGAAACATTTATTTTTATATTTCTGCCTCTATTCTTATAATTAAACACGTTTTTGTCCATCCTGAATCTGTTTTTTCTATCCTACTGCAGTAACCAAACACAAATGAGTTCCATATTTAAGATTATCAGTGTTGTGGTCTCAGACAAATACAAAAGGAAAATGCAAAACAACAGAATAAGAATCAGAATCACATCTTGTTTCGTCCCTTCATTAAGTCAAGCATTGGGAACTTGTCTTAAATTTTTGGAAGTCACAGATTCTAAGACAGAAGAAAAATATTGCTCATAGGGCAACGAAAGAAAAATATTGCTCATAGGGCAACGAACAAGTATAATCATATATGCTCACATATAGCAAATATTTCTGCAAATCCCATCTAAATTTTTTGCCTGAAGGGTGGATTGTCATTTTATTGTGGGCAAGCAAGGATTTTGCCTGAGTAGTCTAATAATGGACCTGGTCTCATTCTGTGTTGGTCACTGGACTGACATGATATTTTAAAAGATTGAGATAATAAGAGTGATTCCTACAAAGCAATAATTACTAGTCCTAAGCCTCTTGAGTTTTGTTTTCATCTAAATAAACTATACTATCAAAACAAGATGATGAAACAAAGAGATGACAATGTTAAGCATACATCTAGATTAGCCAGGGCTACATGCCCTGGTAACTTTCTTTGATTCTGGTGTTATGCAGATCACTGAACTATAAAGGGATAAAAGGCCTAAGTGGCTGCTTTCTTGTTCTCACTGTTCTGTTACGATCATGTGCGTGTACATTGGTAGTTGTAATTAACGAGTTTGATTGTGACTAGATGATGATATTCTTCATAATTGCTTGATCCTGAAATGTTAAAAATTTCTGTTCATTAGGCATGGATTTACTATAAGTTAGAAATGATGTCATAGCCTCATCTGGGAAGTCTATATCTTTGATTAGAGAAGTTCGATACCTGCCGATGTGCATCCTCATGTTTGCTTAACATTCCTATTTTGATCACCTGATGGTCTCACTAGTCTATCCTGAATTCATCTTCTTGGCAGTGTCAACTGGGGTGTACAGTATCTCCTTCACTGGAAGTAAGGTGCATAGAACACATAACAATGGCTGCATACATTCTGGAAAAAATTATAGAAGCTAAAGATGCTACTGATAGTGAACAAAACAACTCTACGTTACTACGAACGACAGAGGCATAGACTGGAGACTGAAAATATCCGACACAGGCCACTTTGATTCCATAGACCAAGCAATAAGCCAGTAATCAAGTAAGACAATCCACATGGTAATAGGAAGTCTATCAAATGAAGAATAGTCCTTGCCTTGATACATCAACTAAAGAAAGTTGAGGAGGACAGGCATGATAAAGGTGAAAATGGCAAGGATTAAATTTTGGGCAGTGACTTGATCTTGGTGGACATAGTTTCTTGCTGCCATGAAGGCAATGTTTGATGAAACCTGTCTCTGGGAGAAGAGCATTTGCATGTAGTAGGGTAGGGGAACTAGAATAGCTTGGCTTAGAGAATGTTTTTGTTTCACAGGATTGACTAAAAATTGATGAATTTGTTTTATTAATAACATGTTAAACAAACAAAATTTACACTTCATAGATTTGAGTAACACATGAAACAATGAAAAACTGTTAAATTGAATTGAATTTACTGTACAGTAGCATCATCAGTTGTTAAACTAATTGCACCTTGCATGCATATAGATCACAAGCTATAAAGGCCTCAAGATTCCACAGGATCAACAGATTTGTACTCTTGTCCTGCTTTCTTCTTCTCCTTCAGCAAAGATTTCATCCGGATTTGTGCATTCTCGAATTGCCTATGATTGCTTGCCATCTCTTCTGATGTCATAGTCACAAGTTTCTCTGGCTTAATCTGTCCCAGAAGAACTTTCCTTCTCAAATCTGGATTCTTTGGATCCTTCAAGTTGAACAGAACAGACCTGTACTTCACTGTCTTGGCGCCATTGAATGCCCCCATCTTCTGAAACATTACCGATTCAACATCTGCAGCAACACATATTGGGTCACGCGAGCTTACTGCTCTCCTCAAGCCTGCTTCAGTTTCCTTGGCAACTCTGGTCAGTGATTCCAAAAGAATGGATCGGACCTTGCCTCGTAAAGCATCATCGCACTTGACAGGTTCTTTTGATGGCTTATTGAAACTACCAAAACCTTTTACTTTCTCTTGCGCTGTGACGCACGTAGTAGATGCTTGTGGTAGTTTCTTGAAACCACTGAAACTTTTTTCTTTCTCTTGCACTGTGACGCTCTTGGCAGATGCTTGTGGTGGTTTCTTGAAACCACTGAAACTTTTTTCTTTCTCTTGCACTGCGACGCCCTTGGCAGATGCTTGTGGTGGTTTCTTGAAACCACTGAAACTTTTTTCTTTCTTTTGCACTGTGACGCCCTTGGCAGATGCTTGTGGTGGTTTCTTGAAACCACTAAAACTTTTTTCTTTCTCTTGCACTGTGACGCCCTTGGCAGATGCTTGTGGTGGTTTCTTGAAACCGCTCTTGATACTTTCCACTTTCGCTGCTGGCTTTATGATTTTCTTGGCAGGTGCAAGTAGTGGTTTCTTGATACAGCTCATTGTATTCTCCACCTTCTCCTCAGGTTTTCTGGTTTGCTTGGCAGGTACTAGTGGCGGTTTCTTGAAACAGCTGAGACCCGTTTCCGTCTCTTTTATTTTCATCTCTTCATTCTTTACAGTCTTGATAGGCAGGCCAACTTCAACCCTTCCAAGTATTCTTCCGCGCATCTTGACAATGAGAGTCCCGTTCCTTGACACACCGCCAGACTTCGTCAGCTGAGTTTTTCCATCAATGGCAGGGTGTCTTGCGTACAGTTTTCTTCTCCAAGTATAGAGCAAGCAAGAAGCAGCAGTCTTGATCATCTTTACAGGGTGTCTTGTGAGACATTCAACCTGTTTCGCGACAGGAGTGAAGAGAAGAACCCTAGATGATATTACGGGGAACCTCTTGAGTTGGCCCAGAGCGGCTAGGCATCGATGAACTTCAGGAATCATCGAAGAAGAAGTGACTGCAGCATCTGCAGATGTCTTTGCTGACTCAAACAACGACAGAAACTGTTGCTCCATTGATGATCAGTGATCTTATCTACTAGGGCTTAATCTGAAAAACTCCAAAGAGGAAGGAAAGAAAACTAAATTGGATGTTTAGGTTTCGGTGGGGATGTAGGGTCCTGTTTTCTTTTATAGGTATGAGAGTCATCCTAATTTCATACTGAATCCGATAGCTTATAGGAAATAGGTACACAAATCCGATGATTTGAGGAAAGTATTGCGGAATTTTCTGAAATTTGAATCCTATGTAATGAGGAATTCAAAGATAGTTTCTATTTCTGAACAATACTTGCTCAATACTAGAATCCTATGTAATGAGGAATTCTAAGATAGTTTCTATTTTTGAACAACACTGAATCCGATTTCTTAGAGGAAATAGGCACACAAATCCGATGATTTGAGGAAACAACTGTAAAATTTTCTGACATTTGAATCCTACGCAAGGAGGAATTCTAACATAGTTTCTATTTTTGAACAGTACTTGTATTGAAACTCTTGACTAGAATAGACAGCAGAAAAAATCAAGTAAACCAAATGCTACTTAATTGTTTCTTTTACCCTCCCTTCACAGACTCCTGGCATGCATGGACACTACTGAAGGCTTTCTGCTCTAGCAATTGTCATGGATTTAGGGATTTTGGTATTCTACAGATCATTGAATTACAAAGGGATGAAAGGCCTGGATTAATGACTGTATTCTTAGTCTCATGGTTTTGTTGGATCATATGTACATTAGTAGTCTCACATTTCAATCGACGAGTTTCATTTGGATATTCATCTCTAATGTTTCCTTGTCCTAATATTTTAAAAAATCTTCTTCAAATGTATTTGTGTGCCCTAGTACAAATGGTGTCAAAGTGGAAGTCTATATCTTTGATCCGAGGAGTTCCATACGAGCCAACGCGCATCAGCTGATGTATGCCTGACACTCCTATGTTGTGCAGATTCCATCTCCATGGTATTCCAAATGGTGCTGTATAGTAACTCCCATATTGAAAATAAGGTGCACAGCAGATATAGGATTGGCTGCATACAGTCTGGAAAGAGTATAGAGGCTAAAGAAGCTACTGATAGTGAACCAAACAACATCGCGCCACTACGAACTGCAGAGGCGTAGACTGGGGACTTAAAATATCTGGCACAGGATATTTCAACTCCATAGACCACACAGTAAGCAATGACACAAGTAAGGCCAATCCACATAGTAATGGGGCGTGTATCAAATGGAGAATAGTCCTTTCCTTGATACATAAACTTAAGAAAGCAGAGGAGGACAGGCATGATGAAGGTGAAAATGGCATGGGTTGAATTTGGGGTTTTCAACTGATCTTGTTGGACATAGTTTTTCGCAGTCATGAATGCAATGTTCAATGAAACTTGTCTCTGTGGGAAGAACATTTGCAAAGGCCAGGAGTGGGGAGGACAGATTTAGCTAGGTTTAGAAATATGCTCTGATATTGTGTCAAGACAAGTATTAAATTGGGTGGATTTGTAATGTTCCAAAACATCCCTTGACTTCTATTTTATAGTTGGATCTATGGTCTTTTAGAGACCATCCAAGACCTTGGTGCTCACAATCATTAAATCCAATGGTTCAAGATCAGGTTTGTTGCTTAGAATTCACCAATGATTTCCATGGACCTGAACCTCCCTTGATCCCTTTGCAAGGGCAATTTTTTATTTTTATTTTTTGCTGAAGTCTCTTGGGTTTCTATTTTTCTTCGTAGTTGAAACCTGAGGTTGTCACAACTCACAAGACTACCTATCTTGGGTGCTCCAGGGACCAAAAAAACCATACAAGAAAAATCATAAAAGGAAGATTACAAGCTTTTTCCCCCTCCGTCTAGTTGGGCCCAGAGCTGGTTATTTGTCAATGTTTTTTTAGTATTATGAGAAACACTAATCCATGGTAGTCACCGGACCACCATAATTGAAACCTGAGTACTTGGATGGTCCATTGACTACTTTTTTCCTTGTAGGCAAAGCTCCCCACTAGAAGGCAATGCTGAGGTTTTTAATGCGTACACAACTGCATATATTGTCAAAGAAATTCACTCAATCCACCAAGATTCAATGTTATAGACATATTTATCTAGGCAATCCTAGAGTCTGAAAGATGCCACTTCCTCTTTGATCAATGTAGAGTTTTAGTTTCTACAAGGATAGGAAGCTGCTATGAAACTTACCTAATCCAGTGCCGTTAATGTTTAGTGACCACCCATGTCTTTGGTGGTCTCAAGAATCAAGGCTGTCTACTGCTTATTATTTTTTAATTGTTTTTTACTTAGAAATATATGAAGATAATATTTTTATTTTTTAAAAATTATTTTTGATATCAACACATCAAAATAATATAAAAATATCAAAAAATATTAATTTGAAATAAAAAAAATAAAAAATTTTCAAAATTTTTCAAAAACATTTTTAAATACAAAAACATATAGGGTAGTCTAATGAATTGGAAACTGATTCGACCTATATAACAGAAGCAAAGAGCTAATTGTGACACAACACATTCACCCAAGTAAACACTTCGGTAGAACCCAATCTAGTTACCAAACCTGTAGAACAAAGAAACACACGTTTAGCAAGCTCAGTATATCCTATGGCCAACATTGCAAGAACAAGCCACTCCTCATCCCACTCATTGCAATTGCATAGCTTCCTTCCACATAGAGAAGTTTCATTCAACATTGCATTTTTCAACACAAGAAACTACTTCCAGCAAAATCAGTTTACTACTGCTAATTCATTCCATTACATTTTTGCCTTTATTGTGCCTGCCCTTCTCATTTTTCTTGAATTGATGTATCAAGGCAAGGATTGCACTCCATTCGATACAAATCCTGTAACCATGTGGACTAGCCTTTGTTGTCTGCTAGCATATTGCTTGACCTATTGGGTAGGAGAGATGACCTGTGTTAGACTTTTTTGGTCCCAACGTTATGTGATTGCAGTTAGGTGCAGCATCGTGTTGTTTGGTTTGCTGTCATCGGCATCCTTAGCCTCTATATTTTTCCCGGATACCATCAAGCCATTCCTCTACGTGCTCTGCATCTTGATTTCAATGAGAGAGCTACTGTATGCACCATTTGGAACATTGTGGAAATGGATTCAGGTTAGACTGCTGGGAGTATCAGATACACAAGAAAGGCAAGAGGGACAAGCATCAGCTGATGTACATTGGCTTGTGTCAACCTCCACAGATCGAAGAAATAGACTTCCTGTTTAAACTGGAGGATTAACATGTTTACAAATGTGGGTCAAGCAATTTGTTGAATATCAAACATTTCATTATCTAGAACTCATATAAACAAAGGCATTTGAATGGTTTACTGGACTGTTTACATATGTAACATAGGAGCCAATGTCAAAATGAACAAAAAATAATCTCTTATTTTCATCAGGAAAGTTACTAAATTTGGAAGGAATCAAGAATGGCTTTTAGAGTTTTCTCAGATGCTTGCCATTGTTTATCATTTGCACTTGCTACAAACAACACAACAGTGCTTCCTTTCGCTGTTGCCTTTGCAAGATTGTGCGTCCCCGTCAAAGCAAATGGTGTCTCAAGCATGTACTTGTAATACTGCAAAGACAATGACGAGTTTGAGGTGACTAGAATATAAAACTATATATATTGGTTTTTCCCTTTTCCCCTTCAAAGAAAGATACGATGTTACAAAGAAAAGCATTAACAGTTCAGCGAAAAAAAAGAGCAGCAGATCAGAAAATATCAAAGAAGCTTTACTATGACACTGCCCTTTTTGTTAACTAATAATAGCTTAGGTTTCTTTAGCCAAACAAAGGGAAATGAAGACTGGAGCCAGTAGCACAAATGGGGAAAATGTAAAAAGAATTGCAACAATTTGCAGGATGAGTTAACAGGATGATACCGTCTGATCACCGAACTTTTCAATCTTTGTTTCCAAGAGCTCATCAGGATCATAAGAGTTTCCTGTAACAAAAGGGCCAAGAGAGGCAATCAACTTCTCCGGGTTTCCAATCTCTTCAATTGTTGCATTAGGCTTGTTAGTCAGGCGAATCAAAGGTGAAGCCACCACCTGGACTTTTCCTTGCTTTTCATCTTCAAACTTTACCTCAACCCAGGGCTCTGCACACTTAGGTTGGCAGTAATTACCGGATAATATGTTTGCTACACGTGTTTGCTTCCAACTCGGTGGGAGGATGAACTGGTAAGGCTGAACATTTCCTGCAAGAAACTAAATTTCAAATATCATTAAATTGTGACAAAAAAAAAGATCATCCTCTTTACACTGTAATTCTTCTCATCCTCACATTTTTTTTAAATAAGAAACAGGCCTAATGCAGAAAGCCTCTGACAAATTACAAATACCATCCCCCCACTGGTTACTCACATGACCGATAACGAACTCAGCTGATCTTGTTGATTTAGCCTAACCCGGGTGAGATTCGGCCAAATCAATTCTAAGATTTTGCTGACACTTGGATCGGGTTTGATAACTATCTCCATGAGCACCCACATTACTCCACGCATCCCCTCCTCCCAACAAAGAAGTAATGGAAACAAAAAAAACCCACAAGCATGGAACACCAGCATTAGAAACCTCAGCATCCTCTTAGAAATTAGAAACCTCAGCATCCTCATAGAAATTATAGATCACCCAAATATACATATTTCAAAGCTTCATCTAAGGAACAAAAAAGGTCTATGCTTCTATTAGGGCTTACCCTAGTCACATTTGGGGCTTCTTCAATTCCTTGAATCTTTAAAAATGAAAAAAAGAGAGAAAGAAACCCCAATAAACCTAGCTATCTCAAATGTAAGAAAAAATTGATTCAGGCAGCACGCGTGAAAGAAATATGCCAAGCGACTCCATGAACTAAGCTAATTGTCATCAAATTTAATTCATTAGCTAGGACTAAAAGGCAGATGGTGGAGTAAGTGGACACAGGCATGCAAATATAAATTGGAAAATGAGAATCTACGTACCTGCACGAAGAGCAGGGGTGTCTTTTGGGCTGGCTTTGAAGAGAACAAAAGAAGGGTCCGTTGGAGAAGGTGGCAAGTACGAACCAACCTCAATCTCTCTAGCTTCTGAACTTGGAGGTGCTTTAATCAAGATTAATGGAGACAACACCAGTCCCTTCAAGATTTGTCTCCTCAAAACAACCTGGTTTCTATGTTGGTCCAACGACGTTGTTGTTGTTGTTAATGTTGTTGTTCTTGATGTTTTGAGTGGAGATGAGAAAATTGGAGTTAGTGAAGCAGTTGCCATTTTGAAGGATTCTTCAAGAGAGATGAGAGAGACAGATTTTGAAGGATGGGGTTGGGGCCATCCCGCGCTTACTCTTATCCGTTCATGGATGCCATGAGACACCTGGACTCTGTAATTTGTTGCGATTGTATACACCACATACTTTCTTGACGGTGTTATATAGTTGTGAAATCCGATTTAAGAACCGATCTAGAAAAGTGTCTTCGGTTGTTAATTTTTATCTATTCATCTGTTAAACTGAATTAATTATATTTATTTAAACAATAATATTTTTTTAAAATATTAATACAAGTGAACTGATTCACTAAAATCTCGATTGAATTGAACGAGTTTAGTTAAATTAATATTTTGTTCAATTTTAATAAACAATTGGTGTAGATTAGATTCTAAATTTTTTATATTTATCCATCATCATGGTAGCTAGATTAATAACCGTGTTTTAATTTTTTATTTTTAATATAACAAAATTTACCTAAAAAGCATTCTAAATTTTAATTCAAATACAAATATGATAAATGTACAATAATTTTTTATTTATATTTGGTCAGCTTAGCCGCACTCAATTTTTATCTATATTTATATATAAAGTAATGCATTTCAGTCTTAAATATTTATTTTAAAAATATAATTTTAATTCCTTTGATGTTTTGGAATTAAAGTGATTTATTTATTTATATAAAATATCTAATATAATTTATATATATCTCGATTAATTTTATCAAATTTAAGAGACCTTTTTGAATCGACAACCTCTCTTTAAAGAGAGAGTGTTGCACTAAGGTAATTGTAGTGGAGATATAAATTAATTTATTCTCCATAGTTTCAGTTTTAATGTCAGAATATTTATACTCCCTTCTCTAAAATATTAGAATCCACCTGTCACGGTCATCACTGACTTGAAAAAGAAATAATAAAAAAAAACTTTATATTGAATTATAGTTCTTAGAGAGATCTAATTTCAAAAAGGATTTAAGTCATTAAACTATTATTAGATAAATATAAGTCAATTCGAGGGTTTGAATATGATTTTATTGAATTAATTAAATTATTAAAAACCCGATTAAATTAAACAAATTTAGAGTCACTTTGTTTTCTCAGATCAAGTCATTAAATTAGGTGGAGTTTTAACATTTATGTATTAATTTCCTTGTATGGTTTGCTTAATAAATATCGAAAATAACAAAATTAAATAAAATTGGAGTTTGCTGGCCTTTTTGGGCTTGGATACCCCGTGACTTGCCATGCATATTTTGCATATTTGATGTTCTTTGTAGCGAAGTAATCTTTTAATAAATATAAAAGATAATCTAGTAATAAATTATAATTTGAGAAATTTTAACTAGAAATCTCACTTATTTTACTTTACAATAGTAATATTGATATGTAAATTTATTAGAAGGCACAATTTTTTTTTCTGAATTATGTTTACAAGTTTTCTTAAAATTCTAAACATTTTTTTCTTGAGGATTTTTTTAATCCTGAAATGGTGATATAAAATATCATAAAAAGTATATAATATTTTAAAAAATAGAAATGATGAATTTTTTTTAAATAATCTTTTAAATTCAAAAAATTGTTTTCTGAATAAATAGAAAAAATGAATAAATCAACAAATTTTGAATATTATGGCTTCAGTTTTGAACATTCTGATGTTTTTATCCTTCACAATAAAAAAAAAAAATTCAAATTTGAAAGATCCCAAAAAAAATTAATATCCCTATAATTAATTAATTACATACTTTATAAAACTCTAATCAATATTTGACTGCCACGTTACCTGTTCAAGCAACTAGCCAATGAAAACAAAGGTGCATGACAGTTAGCGTGTACACCAAAACAAATAATCGTATCCCATGTCGTGGACGAATCTAAACAAACCAAGGAGTGGAAATATCAATTTCGTTATTGAACAAGGTACAAACGGCAACAGAAAGAAAACAAAACATGAATTTTCACATGAGTTGAAACTAACAATAGCAGGACCTTCATTGATCACAGATTTCATTGAAAACAGCTGTTTCAGCTCAACGAGTGAAGAATCTAAGGAAAACACATTTCATTTCTTGTTTTACATAGCCGAAAGAGAGCAAATTTGGCCCAAAAGGAAGGCCTCTCAATAGCTCTTTGTAAGTATCAAGTTTTTAACTTTGTTTGATTTTGTATCTGGGTTTTCATTTTTTCTATCTGGGGATTTTTTGTTTGTTTGTTTTGTTCACATTTTGTATCTGGTTGATTGGTTGTGAATTTTGAAATGGGGATTTGTTTTTTATCTTCACTTTGTTTGTAAATTGATGAATTTTATGTTTGATGGATTTATTTGGTTATAATTTATTAAATTTGATTAATCATAGATTGTTTTTTCCATTCTATTTTAGATGTTTTGCATTTCGTGCTGTCTTTGAATATTTATTTCTGTTTGAATCTTTATACAAAAATGGTTATTGAAGGAAAGACTTGGATAATTAGCGTAAATTTTGTTGGATGTGATTTATTGTAGGTGTTGTTTTACTTCGTTGTTTAAGATGGTCGATAAGGAGTTTTGTGGATTTTTTAATTTAGTTTCGGATGCTAGATGAGTGTGGTTTTGTTTTGATTGTTTCAGTGTTTAGTAAAAGCAATGGATGCGAAGCCTAAGAGGAGAAATGCTGTAGAGAATGGGGATGGAGGAGAGGACTTGGTGCTTGCAACTTTGATTGGCAATGGAGAGGATTTGGGTCCAATTGTCAGGCATGCATTTGAAATGGGGCGGCCTGAATCGCTGTTTCATCAGCTCAAGTCTGTTGTGAGGAAGAAGGAAGTTGAAATCGAGGAGCTGTGCAAGAGCCATTACGAGGAATTCATTCTTGCGGTTGATGAACTTCGTGGTGTATTGGTTGATGCTGAAGAGTTAAAAAGTGAGCTTGCGAGTGAGAATTTTCGATTGCAAGAAGTTGGGAGTGCTCTTTTGGTCAAACTTGAGGAGCTTCTTGAATCTTATTGGATTAAGAAGAATGTGACTGAAGCTATTAAAACATCGAAGATATGCATACAAGTTTTGGAACTCTGTGTGAAGTCTAACAACCACATGTTGGAAAGCCAATTTTACCCAGCGTTGAAAACAGTGGATCTGATCGAGAGGACTTACTTGCAGAACATCCCTGTGAAGGCACTTAAAACGGCCATAGGGAAGACAATTCCAGTAATAAAATCACATATTGAGAAGAAAGTTACCAGTCAATTTAATGAATGGCTAGTTCAAGTGAGGAGTTCTGCTAAGGATATTGGACAGACAGCAATAGGCCATACTTTGTCAGCTCGTCAAAGAGATGAGGAAATGCTGGAACATCAGAGAAAAGCCGAAGAACAAAACATTTCAGGGTTAGGAGATTTTGTATATACTCTGGATGTTGAGGAAAATGATGAAGATTCAGTTGTGAAGTTTGATCTCACTCCTCTTTTCCGGGTGTATCATATTCATGATTGCCTTGGAATCCAAGAGCAGTTTCGTGAATACTACTATAAGAATCGGTTATTGCAACTCAATTCAGACTTGCAAATCTCTACTACTCAACCATTTGTTGAATCTTATCAAACATATTTGGCCCAAATTGCTGGTTACTTCATAGTGGAGGATCGGGTCTTAAGAACTGCTGGGGATCTTTTGTCAGCAAATCATGTTGAGACAATGTGGGAAGTGGCTGTGGCTAAAATGACATCTGTTCTGGAGGAACAGTTTTCCCATATGGATTCTGCAACTCATCTTCTGCTGGTGAAGGATTATGTCACTCTTCTTGGGGCAACTTTTAGACAATATGGGTATGAAGTTGGCCAAATTCTCGAGGTAGTCGATTGTAGCCGAGATAAGTATCATGAGCTTCTTTTGGGAGAATGTCAGGAGCAAATTGTTAATACTCTTGGAAGTGACACCTATGAGCAGATGGTAATGAAGAAGGATACTGATTATGAGAATAATGTCCTCTCCTTTCATCTTCAAACCTCAGATATAATGCCAGCTTTCCCATATTATGCACCATTCTCCTCCATGGTACCTGATACTTGCCGCATTGTTAGATCTTTCATCAAAGGTTCTGTTGATTACTTGTCTTATGGGGTGCATACTAATTTTTATGACATTGTGAGAAAATACTTGGACAAGGTCTTGATTGATGTGCTAAATGAAGTGATGCTTAGCACGATCCATGGGGGTGCAGTTGGTGTGTCTCAAGCCATGCAGATTGCTGCAAACATATCTGTTCTTGAGAGAGCTTGTGATTTTTTTCTTCGACATGCAGCCCAACTTTGCGGAATCCCGATCCGATCAGTTGAGAGGCCTCAAGCTAGTTTGACAGCCAAGGTGGTCCTGAAAACTTCAAGGGATGCAGCTTATCTTGCTCTGCTGAATTTGGTGAACACCAAGTTAGATGAATTCATGAATATTACAGAAAATATCAATTGGACTTCAGAGGAAACGCCACAAAATGGGAATGACTATATAAATGAGGTGGTTATTTACCTGGATACTATTTTGTCAACTGCACAACAAATTCTTCCATTGGATGCTCTACACAAAGTTGGGAGTGGTGCCCTCGAGCACATTTCCAATTCCATTGTCGGAGCATTTCTTAGTGATAGTGTAAGGAGGTTCAATGCTAATGCAGTCCTATCTCTCAACAATGATTTGAAGATTGTAGAGGATTTTGCTGATGAGAAGTTTCATAGCACCGGCCTGAGTGAAATATACAAGGAAGGTAGTTTTAGAGGCTGCTTGTTAGAAGCACGACAGTTGATTAACCTTTTGTCAAGCAGCCAGCCAGAGAACTTCATGAATCCTGTGATAAGGCAGAAAAACTATGATGCTCTGGATTATAAAAACGTGGCCAGCATCTGTGATAAATTCAAGGATTCCCATGATGGAATCTTTGGTAGCCTCTCAACCAGAAATACTAAGCAAAGTGCACGGAAGAAATCAATGGACATGCTGAAGAAAAGATTGAAGGACTTCAATTGAGAAGGCTATAGATTCCGCCTGCATTAGAAGTAGTGTCCCTTTGTTAATTTATAGCTTATCTCCTTCCAATTATACATTCTCTCTCTTTTTCTCCGTTGTCATGAGTTGGAACGAAATAGGTTTTTTAATTCTGTGCTGATTAAATTCTAACAATAAAGCTTTTATATTTTCCTTTGAACTCGTGAGCAAGGACATGTATTCTTGTTAAAGCCATATTGATCCACAGCATATTTATGCCATTTCACTGTTGAAATTAAAATGAATCAAAATAGTCGTTTGTTTCCACAAGCACCAGAGCGTTCTGCATTTGCACTTCCACATTCTGAATACTATAGGTTTGCCTTCCTTACCCTGAGATATTTGGCAGTTTGTTTGCAGGAGGAAAGAATGGCTACTGATGCTTTATTTATGGCACTACTGGCTCTTCATCATTCATCGGAGATCTCTACATAAAGTACTCCCAGATTCTATATATGGTATTGAGTTTCTTGTATGCCATTCAATCCAAGGCTTCTTCGCATTTCTTTCTACTCTTATCACTGTATTTTGTTGAAGAATTGCTGGATTTGTTTTTGCTTAGGTAGAAAGCATAAAAGCAATTCACTAGTGGTTTGCATGCTAATTGCTAAAGGAAGTTTGCGAACAATCTTCTGCTGAACATGTGTTGAGTTGGTGTCACACCTTCTTCTACTTAAAGTGGATCTTCTCAGGGCCTTTCTGATGTTTGAAAGAGTAATTGAAGGTACTGTTCACCGCTTTCTCTCTGCTTGTTATCGAAGACATATTCATTTTGTTCTAGAGCAGACAGTGTTTGATACATAGTTATCAGATTCTTCGAATGTCGCCCATTTTGCAATCCAGATCATACGTTCTTGATCATAATAGGCACCACCTTTTATTATTTTGCATAATGATCAGTTGAAGACTATGAAAACTAGGAAAAACTGCATGAAACAAGCTCACAACATACATAGATTCCTGATTCTATCTGGACTATAACTTATAATTTGCGATACAGATCAGTTATTCCCAACATTGACGTTTTTAATTTGTTTAATTTCTTGCAACAATACAAACAAGGCAATTCTAACATCCTGAAAAACAAGACAGCAATATATGAAGTTCAAGTCCAGGGAGTCGAACCCCCATCTCTTTACTCTTTTTTTATTCGTGAATAAATAAATATTTTTACCACAATGGTAATGATAAATCTATAATAATCTATTTTTCAAAATAATAAATTTATTTGAAGGTGTCTCCAAAGGGACAATCCCACTGTTTAGAACGCGAGTATTTTCTTTTTCAGGTTCCAGGTTTGAATCTCGAGAGAAATGGAACAGGGATTCAGGGAAGGAGGAAGGCAAGCAATGCCCCAATTGGATAGCTCAAAATGCCTTCGGATGAAAAACAACTTACTTGAGGGAGCGTGAATTCATTTGAAATCAAAAAAAAAAAAATCCAATTTTGGCCTTCACCTATTGCGGTAGTGTATGTCATTTTGGTGGTTATTTTTTAAAGTATTTATTTAAAAAATATATGAAAATTATATATATTTTTTATTTTTAAAATTTATTTTTAACATTAGCATATTAAAAAAATTAAAAAAATAATAATAATTTTAAGCAAAACAAAATTTAAAATTTTGTAAAACTTAGGTTCTGCTGCAAAAACAAGGAGGTTCTATATCTGAAATGGAATCATAAGAATGTCCTAAATGAAAAATACACGCATGATCACCAGGAAAAGAACAACACGACGTTTCTAATGCTGTCGTGGAAGGTGGTGTTTGTAAGGAGACGCTGCATGCTCTGTTTAAAAAAAATAGACGTCTTCCGCTCGCTAATATTTTTATTTTTTTAATTATATTTATATTTGTTAAAAGACTAAATTGCTTTTCTGATTAAAATTAAAAAAATCATGTTGAAAATACAAAAATATCCTTAGATATTAGTTTTGATTTTTGATTTTGTTTTTAAAGGCAACATAATTATTACACTGTACAACCAAAACGGTAAAAGACCGGAAAACTCTTGGACCATAATTTTTTATTTTTTTATTTTAAAAGTATTTTAATTATTTTACTATTTTTTAAAAATATAAAAATATCAATTTATCTTCTATCAACATAATAAAAACAAATGGACTTCATGGAATAAACTATTTTGCCCTAATAACTAGTTAAATGATTGTTTGAAAATAAAAAAAATATCATTTCACTGTTTTCATACAAATTAAACTATCTTGAGCCAAATGATTGGGTGATTAAATGATTTTTTTTGTTTGAAAATATCAAAAATATCATTTCTTTGTATCAACTATCAACACACATTATTGTCTTGGGCTACAATGATGGGCTGAAGGCTTTTAGTTTTTTTTTTTCTTTAATTTGAATTTTAACCCAATCATTAAAATGGCCTGAATGGTAGGAGTAATCACACAATATTTGTCTTTCTTTTATAGTATTTTCTTGACACACTTGAAACAAAATTCATGAGATATTAATCCAAAATATGAAGCACCAAGTACACATTACCAAAATGGAACACAGACAAGAACATATTTTTATTTGTTGTAGCAACTCAGATTATAGAATTGAGCCACTTTATTACCATCCTGAACTTCTTCAAGACCCTGTTGGATGATGCTGTTTATATATAGCGCCTTCCTAGCCAGTGAACGAAATAGTTTTGTCCAGATTTTGCTGAAGAGTAAGCATGCTGCTTTCATCCAAGGCTAGAAATACTTCAATTCCATCACCATCTTTAGTGTCCATGAGCATAACAATGCCAGATGGTACGTCCACGCTACTCACCCAAGAGGGTTTTCCCCATCCAAAATCTGCTTCATACCATGGGAACCGACACCAGCAACTGAACATAAAGGTATCTACATTGCCTTCTCCAAGTGCTTCACCCACCTCCCTCGCCTTACTGGACACCATAGAGTAAATGTCATCACTAGTTGAAGCTTTTGCACAATCATGGGTGGTGGTGCTTATGGCTTCGTACACCCGATTCACGAAGTGATGAAGCTCCATCTTGATCTCATCATCTGGCATAAACTGCGCAATCGCCCAATTAACAAAGTTTCCACAGGAATAGTCTGGAGTAGTCATAGCTGTCTTCCCTCGCATGTTAAATGTAAGTCCGAGGAGGGAAGGCCTCAAGTGGCCATGTCTAGCTTGAGCTACCCTTATGAGAGCCATCCATATAAGTGCTGTCACGACCTCTACTCGTGATGGATGGTGTTTCACCAACTGTTCTGAATCACCACCTCTAGCAATTGCTTTCAGTTTTGATAAAGTATGGCCATCAAACACGAACCTTCTCCTGATAAGCTTGATGTCCGTTCCTGGAGCCGTGCCACTGGACGAAGGCATTTCTTTGGGTGGAAAGAGAGAACCCAATTGGAAGCTTGGACGACAATGAACCTTTTCACTCCCAATTCGACAAGCAGTGGCCCAAGCATTGATGAATGTACCTATAGTGAATGCATCAGCTATCCTGTGTGAGATGGATATACCAATAGCCAGTCCACCACATTCAAACATGTTGAATTGAACTATCACAAGAGGGCTGTTCTCTGCTTGGAATAGTGGTGCAACCAGATGACTCGCCATTTCAGACTCACGCTCTTCTCTTTCGAGAAGCTGAGATAAGAAACCACCAACTTTGGCTTCCAAAAACTCTGCTCCCATGTCATTACACTCAACTGAGATTTCTTCCTTGATGTATCTTCCCCCGAGTGGGTAAAAGAGGCTTAAGGTTTCAGCTAATGATTTTTCCATTTCCTTGCTTCGTTTTTCGTTGTTTTCACCATCGGCTGGATAGTAGAAAATGCATGGTAAGTAAATGGAAGGAGCAAGCTGGTCAAAACATGATACTTTCAAGTTTTGAAGGTGCGGTGGAGTTGGTGATGAAGGGGCTATCAGTTTTCTAGATAAGATTTGAACCTCCATAGCCGAAATTCAGATGTTGAAAGAGCAAGAAATGCAACAATAGCCGGAGAGGGTTTGTTTTGCTGAATTATTCTTTCAAGCTAGAGTAATGCTCGACTTTGCATACATATTAATATATACAATAAAGCTCATTAAAGCTAGCGTTAATTATTCAAAACAGTGCCACAAAAATAAAAAAATTATTTCTTCATAATTTTTATGCATGACAGCACCAATAGAGTATTATTTATAACTTGAAATTAACCTGGGAGTGTTTCAAGCTCACAACGGTACTGTTCATTTGTCATGACAACGATGATCAAGTGATAAACACAGTCAATGATTCAATGACAACATTTCTAGCACCATTGCTAGCAACCATCTTTTTGTCGTGACAACAGCTATATATTATTACAAATTTACAATGACAGGGTCCATGAATCTGACAACGCTGTTAGCAACAACCATCTATTTGTCTTTGTACCGTAAAATTATATATTTAACCTTTGATTTTTTAAATTTTCAGAGTGACCTCGGATGGTATTTTTGTCCTTGCACCATTGTTGTTGATATGTAATCATGATATGCCTCCAACCCCCTTTTTATAATTTACTTTATTAAAATATTAATAAATCAATAAAATATACTGACTCATACCAAACATGCGTTAAAGTCCTTCGAATTATTTTAAAGACCCGTGAGAACAATTAAGATGGTAAAAAAACCCGATAGCCGTCTCATTCAATGCTCAAGGTTGTGGCATAACAGTTGGGGTGACGTGTTTGGCAAGGTGGGCAGGGGTTCGACGACATTGAATATTTTTCTCCTGCCATTCATTTCTCTCTCCTGGACCTTGTATTTGTGTAAGACTCTTAAAAATTTAGTTGTGTCCTCCACTTTGTATTTATTATGGGTTTGGTCTTTATTTTTTTAATTTCTATTTGCTTTAATTTTAATACTTCTTGAAGTTTATTTTTTTTCAATTTCATCCCTTTCCACATTTAATTTAATTTATTTTTTGTATTCAATCCGACCCTCATTTTTTTAATTACTATTTTTTTTTTATCATTTTTCGTTTTTTTATTTTGTCCTTTAGAATTTCATTTCTCTTTTTTTTTTCAAATTTTGTTCCTCGTTTTTTTCATTACTCCTTTTCTATCCTTTTTTATTTATTTATTTATTTTCAATTTAATCCCTAATTAGTTTCTTTCAATTATTTTTAGTGCAAGATTCAATCATATTTGTTTATTTTTATTTTTTTATAATTAAAAATTTTACTTTGTAATTTTTTTGTGTCGGCCTCATATACGGTAGTCTCATTCTCATGACCCGATCCACTAGTTTCAATAATTTACCTAGTTTGAGTTCAATATTTTTTTAAATCCTTTTTATAATTTTTTTTCATTTGACTTTGACTTATTAGGCCTTAAACTTTGTGATTTATTCAACTTTTATTTTGTGAGATTATCTCCATCTCATATCTCGGATCACAAATTAGTCGAGTTAACATGGGTTGACTTGATTTTTGTAAATTGATTTTTTATTTGGTTTTATCATTTGCCATTAAATTATTGACCCAAGGGGTGTAGCGTGGTGGCAAAAGGCTTGAGATCTGCACAGGCGAGTCTCGAGTTCGAGTCGGGCGTGCACCTCTTGTAAGAGCCCCGGGACCGCCGGGGTTTTACTCACTTACCTGGGCCCACAAAGTGCACTTTTCCGAGAAGTGGGGTTTCCTCGAATCCAAATAAAATAAAATAAAATAAAATAAAATTTTTTTCCACCTTCCTTTACGTGGGGTCATCCTGGGTACGGGATGGTCAAGCATCTTAACATCCTCTCCACGAATAAGTTAATGGCAACCGAAGCAAAAAAAAAATAAAAAAAATTTAAATTTTTTCAAAAACGTTTTTAAAACGCAAAAACAAATAAGGTTTTACGAAACTCAGTTAAAAAACATGTAAAAACTATGTTTCAAACTTAATTTTTTAATAGGTCCTGCAATATAAAACACAATTTAATTTATTATTAAATATTTTAGTGTGTTTATTGCACCGTAAACACAAAAATAAATGTACAACAAACGCAACCTAAAAAGCTTTTAGTGCAAGTTTTATAACTAGGCTCCTCGTAACCATGGTGTGTTCAAGTTGAAACCAGTTTACTTTTGGAGTTTTGACTTCGATAATTTTAAGGTTTTCAGCCATGGGCCTTTGCAGGATTTTCCAAATCATGGTACTAAAAGTTTTCTCCACCAAGTTAAGTTAAAGCAAAAGGAAATAGTTTCTTGCTCAGGCTTAGTTAGCCTGACCCACGATCATTTTAGTCAACCCTTATACATTGGGCCTACAAAACCTTAGGACTTAAAACCCAAATAACTAACTTCACCAAGTTGTGGGCCTACAAATACGGGCCTAACATCTGTCATACGGCCATTTCGAGCCCCATTTCTATGTGCCTCCCAGGAGTTTTTATTTTTTATTTTGAACAACGGATTTGTTTATATATAATAAAGGAGAACATCTCTTCCCTTTCTCAATTTTATCTTATGTTTCTTTTTTTATTGTTCTTTTAAAATATTTCTCATTCTTGTTGATCTTTAGTACATGGAAATATAATCCATCCATTTAATATAATAATAATAAAAACTATTCAAATTAGAATTAAAGAATTCATCATTTTCAGTTTTTTTTTCATGAATATGTGTTATAACTTCTGGTTTTAGATACTTTTCAAAAGTGTTTTTGGTTTGAAAAAGTATTAAATTGATGTTTTTTTAGTTTCAAAGAATCATTTAACTAGTTTAAGTACTCAATTAGAATTTTTCAAGGTTTATTTAAATTTATTGAGGGTTTAATTGCAAGAAAAATTGATTTTTAAAGTCAATTTAGGCTTTAATTGGAAGAAATTGAGGTTTGTGGGTTGAATTGCAATTTTAAGAAGTTAATTTGATCCAATCAAGGGCTTCATTGCATATATATTAAAGTTTGATGGGAAATTAAGGACTTGATTGAAGAAATCCAAAACGAAAAACTAAACTAGAAAAAATGCATGAATATAGGAACTAGAATTAACCAAATCATGAGCCAAATTGAAGAAATTGAAAGTTTATTGGTCAATTGAGGGTCGAAATACCAAAATTCAAAACTTATAGGCTGATAATTGAGTTTGTCATGGGTGAAATTGTATGAAATTAAAAGTTTGAAGACGATTATAGGTGAGATTAAAAGAAATTGGAAAAATAAGGGCTCAATTAAAATTTGTCAATCCTAAATCAAAAACCTTAAAAGACACATCGTTCAGACTTAAAAAAGAGAAGGTGTGTGACACATCATTCGATCGATTGACTTCTGTTTTTGATAGTTTGGCCTATCGAGTTAGCACCTTCAAATGCATGAATGTGGAGTTACAAACCTTCAAATCGAGTAAGGTTGAATTCAAATAAAATATGTGCATCCCCTCTACCAACTTCAGGTGGTCTCAGGCGATAATAACATTAGAATTGCTCTGATAGGGCCTCAAAGTGATGTTTAAATGATTTTTATTCCTTGGGTTTCAGTTTTGAACTGAAATCTATTTTGGCCAAATCATGATGATTCATTGATAATCGAAATAATTGTATGTTAGATCATTGATCATTGCATGTTTTCTAACATGTATGTGCCTTTGGTTTATCCATATCTGGTCTAGTTTAAGAGCCAAATTGTTAGGTTTATGTTGAATGTTTTTCATTTGTTCTTCCTAAGACTATTGCCTTAGCTACACGTTTTGACTTGTTTTGTTTTATTTATTTGCCCCACACCTTTTTTTATACACGATTAACCAATAATATAGTATTTATTTGCATAAATAATACGATTTCAATGACTTTTAATTCTAGAGATTCAGTTTTGAACCGAAATATATTTTGATAAAATTGTGATGTTTAAATGAAAATTGAAGTGATTGAATGCTAGATTATTGATTATAGCATTATTTCCAACATGCATGTGCCTTTGTTTTGACCAAATATGGTTTGATATGTAACCCATGTTGTTGGGTTCATGTTTGGTGTTCTTTATTTTTTGAGTGTTTGATTCGTTTTGTTTAAGAATTTTTGTGCTTTTCTAGGTGTTTAATCTATTTTTTACTTTGTTTTTTTGGGTTATTTTCAGGTCAAACCAAGATTTTTGGGTTAGTTTATGGTCGAACAAAAAATTTCAAGTTAATTCGGCTGGGTCAAAAAAATTCTAGATCAAAAGGTTTTAATACCCTGTTTGGTGTCCCATGTTTTTTTAAATGGTCTTTTGGTTCAAGGGTATGTTTGACAAACATCCATCAAACTTATTTTGGGTAGTTTTTTTATAAGAAAAAAAATAAAACCTAAAAACAATATAAAAAATAAAAAAAATATTTTTTTCTTGCATATGGCCAAAAAATCCTAAAGTTATTTGAGTATTTTTTTTCAAAATTTAAAATACTTTTGCATGTTTTAAAAAAAAATTGCATGGATTTTACAACAAGTTTGTAAAATTCTAAAGGATTTTGACCTATATTTAAAAATTATTTTTGGCAAGAAAATATTATTCACTTTTAATATAAGGATAAAAAACTTAAAAGGGGTTAATAAAAAAACCTTTAAGGGGTTAATATCCAAAATATCATTAGGAATAATATTTTTACTTCTCACTTTAATATAAGGATAAAAAACCTGTATGAGATTAATATCCAAAATATTATTGTGAACAATACAACTAATTCACTTATAATATAATAATAAAATCCACAAAGAATTTCATCCGAAATACTATTTGGAATGATGCTGTAGCAAAAATTTCAGTTTTATCCAAAAAAACCTCAACGATAATTGAGAATATTTCACCTTTTCAGATTGAGTTTTTGACCTAAAAAATCAGGGTTTGTTCATCGTAACAAACCTATCGTAGTAGACCACTAGAAATAGATATCATTAGACTATAACAAACAATAAAAAAACAATACAAATTGTTTCAAATAAAACATACTAAAAATATTAATATATTTTCTTCATGCAAGCAGTTGTTTATCTAAAAAAAAAAAAAAGAAACTTTCTAAACCTCATCTATGAAAGATCGCCATAACAACGCGACCCGTGAGTGATTAGAGGGCGCGACATTGTCTATAAACATATTCCTTATGCATCCCATCCAATTAAAAAATGTGAATAACTCTGGGAGTTGATCTAAATGTCACGGACCTCACAATCAATCAATAGCAGGCGTGTTCATCTTTTTCTCTAGAATTTGTTTGTAGGATGATGAATGTTCACCGGCAGAGTCAATCTTGTATCATTTTGATCTTGTTTGCGTAAGTAGGGACGTCATTCTTTTCCAGTGTGTTGGTCCACATCTTCATGTGCTTGTCCTCTTACAATTTTTAGTGGGGGATGGTTGATTGATTACAGCCAATCAATCCTTTTGTTTTGTTCAATTTATTACAGGTATCGAACTTTCTTCTTTTCACATTGCCCTATGTCGACCGTTGATTCCAGAAATTGCTCACAAACGTTAGTTGCTCAATAATAAAAGAAACTCGTTAAAAAATAAAATATAAAAATTACAAGTTATACATGTAGTCTTTGTTTTATTTCTTTAAATTAAATAAATAATTTTTTTCTTTCTCTTAATTTCTATTAATTCAAGACTTCCGAGGAATCTTTACAGTTTCGATCGAGCAGTCCTTTTTAGTATTTAATCAGCATCTTTAATTACCTAATTAATATTGTTATAAAAGGACCACTTTTCTTCTGGTATAGCTTACATCAATCTGTTCTTGAGAACATGCAGAGAACACATCTCCAATCAGACAACGCTTGACACTCTATCCACACATGAGTTCACGGGTTAATTGTCGTTTCTTAATTTCTTATACTTTTTTTTGAAGATTCTTTTGGTATTTATTTCTGTAAATTAATTTATGGAAATAAAAAAAATTCCTTTTCACATATATGAAAAAGAAGCACATATGAAAATAAAACAATTCCCACACCCATTTTTTTTAAATATTTTTTATATATATTTATTCTCTTGAATCCCAAGTAAAAATTAATGTTTTTCCGGAATGATTTACTGATAATTATAATAAAATTATATAAATTATATCTTAAAGTTTTATTTTTGGGTTGAAATAGTTTTTTAACATAATTTTTTTAATAAAAAATTAAGTATAAGATAATATCATCTATATCGAGTAAGTGTATTATAAAATTATATGTTGGGGTCTCCCCTAACAACTTAAACTATTAGATTAAGATGATATTTTAACAACAATAATTTAAAAATAGAAAAGGAATTCAATCTATGATAAAAATATATAGTTTTTTTTTTGAAAAAACATTAAATATCCAATGGAACGTTGATTTAATTTAATTTTCATGCTTTTCTCCGAGCACATATGAAAATGGCTTTTTCGAAATGTTTATATATAACACATACAAGGATAAGAGTGTTTTATTATATATATACAAACATATATTTTGTGACGAAGTCGACGATGGCTCTTTCGAACAGGCAGGTGAAGCAATGCGACAAATGATACAACGCATCACATACATAGATAGAAGGGGTCCATTTTGTGGATCCCGTATCTAAAATTACTGGCCTGACCATCTCCCTTCTTCGTCCTATCCCTGGCACCGAGCCATTATATTAATTGGGAACTTGCCTCTGGACATGAAACACGAAATGGAATTAATGGAGTTGGAAAGTAATAGCAGCAAGGTTGGCAATGGGAAAGGGAAAGAGGAGGAGAAGAAAGAAGATAGCAGGAGGAGGAAGCTTGGAGGCATCAAAACAATGCCATTCATCCTATGTGAGTTAGCATTCAAGAGCTTAGAGTGAATATTTTCTCTCTTAATTCAAACTCCCTATAAATTAAGGAATTTTCACTATAATTTCATGTCCACATGCATGGCATTTATTTATAATTGATTTTTGTTTAACTGTGAATGCAGCACCTAATTAATCTCTAGACCTGCAAACAATTTTCAATTAATTAAAGATGATTCTCACTGTTTTCAGGTGGTCCTGCAGTTTAAATTTCTCTGTTGTCTAAACCTCTCAGATAGAGAAATGGGAAACTACAGCGAGAAAATATTAAAATCAGTCGCTAACTAGCTAGGGAAACTTCTCAGAGACTCAGAATCTCTTCACCAGATTCACATGCATGTGATTTAATTACTTGATTGAGTTCTAAATATTAAATAATGTGCAATTAATTAAATGTGATATTTATTAAAATAATATTCTCGGATCAACTTTCACAAACTAAATCAAATCCATCGAGTTAGTAGATAGATCATTCATATATATTAGAATTAAAGAATTTATGAGAATATCATACATTATAATCCTTGACATAAGGGGATTCTTAGAAAAATAATTAGCCAAGTGCATAAATTTATACTGAATTGACGAGTTATTAACACTAATCCATCCTCTTTTTTTTTTCTTTTTCTTTTTCAATTTTGATACAGCTAATGAAATATGCGACAAGTTTGCTGCGGCTGGTTTCCATGCCAACATGATAACATACCTGACCCAGCAGCTGAACTTGCCTCTGGTTAAAGCCTCTAACACACTCACCAACTTTGGTGGGATGGGTAGCTTTACGCCACTCATCGGTGCTTTGATTGCCGATTCATATGCCGGCCGGTATTGGACCATCATCGGTGGTTCCATTATTTACGAATTGGTAACTTCCTCACACCCTTTGTGTTTGAGCCAACGATCGATCGATGATACATCATCCATGTTGAATATTCCACTTAAGTTTTAAACTAAAGAAAAAGGTGTTCATATATGTAACGTATTTTTATACTCAAATATAATATTTTAATATATCAATATTATGCTGATATTCACATTCTCCATCTATTATCCTATAATTTAGATTTTAAATTAAAATTAGTATTAGTTATAGCTGTCAGATTTAGTAAGGGACTTAATATAGAAAAGGGTATACGGTGTACGTTTCTCATAACTTTTGCTTCTAGATGTATTTTGCTTTTAATTTTTATTAATTAAAATAAAATTGCAAAATTTGAGTTTATGATCACTTGGTTATAAAACTTTAATATTATATTAAAAAATCAATATAATCCAATAATTTAAGTTATTAGATGAGACATCAAGATATAATTTATATTATTTTTTAATATTTTTTAAAAGTGTTTTTAGTTTGAAAAAAAAAACTAAATTAATGTTTTTTTAGTAACTTCTAATGGCTAATTTAATGTAATGATGTTAAAATTTTAAAAAATAATATTTTTAAAAAAATTATTTTAATATATATATTTTTTAAAAAATTATTTTAATATATATTTTTTAAAAAATTATTTTACAAATTACATAACCTAAACCGTAATCTCAAACACCTTCTAAATTAATAAGTCATCACAGCAAATTATGGTTTACCGAGTAAAATTCTCTAGTGTTGACCTTATCAAATTTGGATCAAGTTTGATAGGATCATGAGTTAAGTACCCAATGAGTCAACCATATTTAATGGGATGAATATTCTCTTGGATTCAAATTAAAACCTCGTTCGGGTCATACTTCTGATTGACTATTCTTCAATTCAATCTTTCAAGTCAAGTTGGGTTTAATAGGTCAAGTATCTTAATAATGGCCCCATAAATTCCTCACAAGACAAAATGCTCGAACCTCAATGCTCCAACTCCCAGGACTTCAACTGGAGATTAGTTCAAGTCCTGTACCATTTAGACCAAAGTGATCTTATTGGTGATCTAATGTTGGGAGATGTGAAATAATTAAATTTTTTCAGACCAACGTACAGTTATGAACAAAGATATGTATACTCATTGTTATATATCATTTTTGGTGTATAAAATAAGATATTACGGTGGGTCAATTTGGACTTGAACTGTTTTTCTAGAGTCAACTATGGTCGAGTGAAAAAAACCATCAACTTGCCAGAATATTAATTTAACATGAAAATGGATTGAAAAATCTCTACATGACAAGTTTTTAATTTATTTTATACTTGGGCCACAGGGAATGATCAGCCTAACAGTGTCAGCAGTGCTCCCATCACTGAGGCCACCTCCATGTCCATCTCAAGTGAACTGCAAAGAAGCCTCAAATTCTCAACTATGGATCCTTTACATGTCGTTAATCCTCACATCCATAGGCTCTGGTGGCATTAAGCCTTGTGTTGTAACCTTTGCTGCAGACCAATTCGACATGACCAAATCAGCTGTTGGGTCACGCAGCTGGAACTTTTTCAATTGGTACTATTTTTGCATGGGAATGGCGACATTAACAGCTTTGACTGTTGTAGTTTATATTCAAGACAACGTGGGTTGGGGTTGGGGTCTCGGAATCCCAGCTATCGGCATGGCTCTATCCATTGTAGCCTTTATATTTGGTTCTTCACTTTATAATAAATTAAAACCAGAAGGCAGCCCTTTGGTTAGATTGGCTCAGGTCGTCGTTGCTGCTGCGAAGAAGAGGAAAGAAGTGATGCCACTAGACCCTGGTATGTTGTACCAAAATAAAGAGCTTGATGCTGCTATTTCTGTCAACGGAAGGCTTTTACACTCCGATCAATTCAAGTAAGCAATGCTGACAGAATCCTCTTAAATAATGTACTTTTTTTCTATTTGATGGTCGGGTGGTATTCTCGAGCTAATTTGGCATACTAAAACTGTAATTATTAAACTTGTATATAGATTGAACTATCAAATCTTAACGGCTGAGTGAAAATCAAGGATTTTTTTAAATAATAATATTTTTTTAATAAAAAAATTAAACCGCGTTAACCCGGCAACTTAATGCTCCGAGCCTTTTACTGGATTAGACTGTAGGCCGGGTCTAAGGAGACTAAGAGCCAAATAATTAAATGTGTTGCATCTGTGTTGGCAGGTGGTTTGACAAAGCTGCAATAGTAACAAATGAAGATGCAAAGGATTCAAAGTCACCAAATCTATGGAGGATTGCCACTGTCCACCGAATCGAGGAGCTAAAATGCATCGTCAGAATGCTGCCCATTTGGTCAGCAGGAATCCTACTTGTAACAGCTTCCTCACATCTCCATAGCTTTGTTATTCAACAAGCTCGGTCTATGGACCGTCACCTGTCGCACTCCTTTGAAATCCCACCAGCTAGTTTTTCCGTCTTCAGCATCCTAACAATGCTCATAGGACTAGTCTTATACGAACGCCTATTCGTTCCCTTTGCTCGTCGCTTTACAGGAAACCCTTCAGGCATCACTTGCCTGCAAAGAATGGGCGTAGGATTCTTTATTAACATAATTGCAACTATCGTTTCAGCATTAGTTGAGGTCAAAAGAAAACAAGTCGCTGCTCTTCACAACCTATTGGATGCTCCTCAAGCCATTATCCCAATAAGTGTGTTTTGGTTACTTCCTCAATATATTCTCCATGGAATAGCAGATGTTTTCATGTCTGTAGGGCACATGGAATTCCTCTATGACCAATCACCAGAAACCATGAGAAGCACGGCCGCCGCCCTCAATAGTCTAGAAGTTTCCATGGGGAACTACATAGGTACACTCGTTGTGTCCCTTGTTCACAAGTATACCGGGCAGAAAAATAATTGGTTGCCTGATAGGAACCTTAATAGGGGAAAATTGGATTACTATTATTGGCTTGTAACGGGGATCCAAGTTATAAATCTTGTGTACTATGTAATTTGTGCTTGGTTATACACTTACAAACCCTTAGAGGAGGTCAAGGAAGAAGATGATGATGCTCCAGCAGAAGATGAAATTCAACACAAGCGGTTGAATTATGCTGAAGGGAATGGAGAGGTAGAACTTCGTAGGAATGTGATAGTATAGAATTTATCTAGGAGATTAAAACTAGCCATGTGAATTCTGTACTTAAATTATAATGTTAAAATAAATCTTATTAAAAATAATATAAATGATATCTTATTAATTTTTTAGACAAACCGAGATTTTATGCACATTTCTTATTTTTTTTTAAAAAAATGAAGTCAAAATTATAAATTTTATGAAAAATAGGGATGGAAATATACAAAAAAAATTTCCCTTCTTGGTCTTGAGTCTTAACTCTATTAGGGCAAATATCATGCTCCTGTAGGGTCATTTGATTGGGGTTTCACGACAATAACAAAGCTGATGAAGAGAATCAAGAGGACATTAGATCGAGTAGATAACAAGAGACAGGAACTTGGGAGGCATCCCCATTTGTCCTCTTTGAGCTCATATATGTTTTTACTTGACATCTTTTGTTTCAATTGTTAGTAAAAAGAATGGCATGATATATCTGGTGGCTTAATTGTTTTACAATTCTGGGTTTGTGCTGTACGAAATACGAATTCTATTCATCACCAATTGTTTCTAGAACGATTAAGCTATCAAGGTGCTATGAAATTCTGTACTTCTCAACCTGTTTCTCCACTAGCTAGGATAGTTGTCTACGATCTCCTTGGATGCCACGACAATGTCCCGTTCAAAAGCTGTGCAAAATAAGGAACAAAACAATTTTATTGAATATAGAAAGTGCAATTTTGTAAACTAACTTGGAAACTCCTACAGCAGAAGATCTTTCTAATAAATATTAGAGTATGGCCATCTTTCTAATAAAATATGACTAATAAAATATGACTAAACCATCACGAATTTGAATTTTATATATTATTTAATTTTAATTTATAGAATTAAACACAAGATATTATGTGCTCGTACAAATTTCAATTTTAAAGAGATTTTACTTAAAAGTATGTATTAGAGAATAATAATATGAATTATATCTTAGTGTCTAATATAATAATTTAAGTTTTAGAGTTGAGATGATTCTTTAATATGAAGAAAAAAAAGACGAAGGAGTCTCTAAGTGCTAAATCTTTTTATTTTTTATATTATTGCTTTTCTAACCTCGTGTTGTAGTCGATAAACTCTGTAATCTAAATAAATTATTATTGATAGGCTAGTTGAAACCTATAAATTGACTTTGAATTCCTAGTTAAACTAGATGAGATATTAACTTCTGATTCTAGCTAGGTTAATATTTTATAAATACTAAAAAAATTACTTTAACTTTTATTTTGCATTAAACACACACACGAGAGAGAGGACTTCATGGTCAAATATGGTTTGTGACTTATGAATAAGTAGATCTTATTCAAATAATTATTTTAATGTATTTGTAGACGAAAAAAAAAAAATTTTAAAAAAATATCCTGCATGCGCTACAATACAAAAAACATTGTAACACGAATAGTTGGTGCGACTATGGTGTGTGACTTATGACTTGTAAGCTTCTTTCTTTTGTCCTGCTTGAACTAAAAACAATCATAACTAGCTAGCAGAGTCTAGTCAGTAATGCCATTTTTTTTTTGTTCCCATGGCTGTTCAATTGTTGCAGCCGATTCTCATTGATACCTTTCCCTGTCTATTTTGCATTTACGTATTTTAAATCCCGCTGGGGATTTGTTTTCTATGATAAATCAGGTTTTTTTTGTTGGCTGGTAGGTAAAACTTGGCTTGTATATATACAGTTGTTGGCAATATAAACCACCCCTACATGCACCTTCCTCAGGTTCATCTTCTTCTGTAAATTTTCAATAGGAATACACAGATCCACAAGTGTAGGGAACGAGAGTATCAAAATGCATGTAGGGCTCAGCAGGATTTTTTTATTATTTTTTCCAAATATTCTTTTCCTAGTGTACATAGAATAACACTCACACAACTTATACATTCACAAGTAGATTTATTTTATCCCAAGTTTGATCTATACGATGTAATATATCAATAATCTATTTTATTTTATTTTATTGTAAGATGCTTATCATGATTATCTGAGGAAGTTTTCGTCAATAAGCATGTGATTAATTAATAGACATACATGCCGTAGATATAAGTGGCGAAGACGTTGACTTCAATAATATATACGGGTCCTAACTCTCCTATAAGTAGCCCTTTAGCTTCCAGTACAGTAGCCTGCCCCCATATCCATTCACCTGGTTGGTTTCCTGACATTGGGAATTGGACCAAGAATGGAATCTCAGGACAATAAGAAATCTCATGAAGAGAAGCAGGAGGAGGTGAAGATCAAGGAAGATGATAAGAGAAAGAAACTTGGAGGCATTAAAGCAACTCCATTCATCCTTGGTAAGTTTGTTTTGCTTTATTAAGTTGGGCGGCCAAGAGCTGAAATGTCTGTTAATTATTTAACCTCCATGTTTTTGCAGCAACTGAAATATTTGACAGATTCTCTACCATTGGTTTCCATGCCAACATGATAACATACCTTACTCAGCAGCTGAACTTGCCTCTTGTAAGGGCCTCTAACATTGTCTCAAACTTCGATGGAACCGCCAGCTTAACACCTTTGATCGGTGCTTTGATTGCTGACTCATTTGCTGGCCGATTTTGGGCCATTATCGTTGGTTCCATTATCTTTGAACTGGTTCTTATTCTCTTCACTCTCTCTGCATATATTTTTGTTTAATGTTGTAGCACTAAGTTTTTAATTAACTGAAGATCCATACATGAAATTACGTAGAATCTTGATGCAGCTGTTAATAATCTCTTGGGCTTTCAATATAGTCGTCAAATCAATCTTTCTCGAATGCGTTTGTTTTCCATGTTATCATTTTGGATTCAAATTTAAGAATAGATTGCGAGAGAAGAATTTCTCATGAATGCACTAGTCCGATATGGGCTAGAGAAGGCTTTTACATGCACGAAGAGACAGTTTGGGCATGCAGTAAGCTTCTGATGCAGGTTGTACTGTGTTCCCAAACTGACACGAAGCTCATTGGTCGATCCAAACTAGTTAGTTCAGAAAGCCGAAGAATTAATTTGGCCCAGAAATGCTTAATTCGAAACTACAATACATTTCCGTGCATGCCATTTCCGCTGTATCACCAATAGATTCACATCTGTAATTATTACCACAGGGATTAATTAGCTTCACCACAACAGCACTACTGAAATCACTACATCCTCCACTTTGTCCAACGCTTGTGGACTGCAAAGAGGCTTCGAATTTCCAACTAAGCACCCTCTACTTGTCTCTACTCCTCTTAGCTATTGGCTTGGGTGGAACTAGGCCTTGTGTTATGACCTATGCCGCAGACCAATTGGATATGAGCAAATCAAGCGTCGAATCTCGAAGCTGGAACTTTTTCAATTGGTACTATTTTAGCTTGGGATTAGCAAGACTAACAGCAGTGAGTGTTGTGGTCTACATACAAGATAATGTGAGTTGGGGGTGGGGTCTTGGAATACCTACCATCGCCATGGGTATAGCTTTCATTGTCTTTCTAGCTGGTTCTCCGCTTTATAAGAAGGTGAAACCAGGAGGAAGCCCATTGGTCAGAGTAACTCAAGTGATTGTTTCTGCTATGAGGAAGAGAAAAGCTGTGGCTCCAGAAGATTCAAGTCTCTTGTACCAAAACAAAGAACTTGATGCTGCTATATCTGTACATGGAAGGCTTTTACACACCCCTCAGTTCAAGTAAGTTGTGTTAAGCTCCTGATCGATGTTGCTATATGTTTTCAAAATATCTTTAGAATGCTGAACAATATGGGAACCCGACCTAGGCCAGTACCATGTGGTCATTGGCCTTAAATTTGCTGTTGAAGAATTTCTGAACTGGCCTTCTCGTTTTTCAGGTGGCTTGATAAAGCAGCAGTAATGAAGGATGGTGAAGCAACAGATTCCAACCCACCAAATCCATGGAAGATAGCAACCGTGCATCGAGTAGAGGAGCTAAAATCCTTTCTCAGATTGCTTCCAGTTTGGGCAGCAGGGATTCTACTTGTCACAGCTAATTCACATAGTGGCAGCTTCAATACTCAACAGGCTTGGACTATGAAACGTCATCTGTCAAATTCCTTCCAAATTCCACCAGCTAGCATGTCCGTCTTCGCTATCCTGACCGGGATGATAGGGCTCGTTCTCTACGAACGCCTCTTCGTGCCCTTTGTGCGTAGATTCACAGGAACCCCTGCAGGCATCACATACCTACAAAGAATGGGCATAGGCCTAATCTTCAACATTCTCACGTCAATTGTTTCTGCATTGGTTGAGAAAAAGAGAAGAACGGTGGCAGAGCATCATAACTTATTGGATAACCCTAAAGCCACTGTTCCTATAAGTGTATTCTGGCTAGTTCCTCAGCTTTCCCTTCATGGAATATCAGAAATCTTCATGACTGTTGGACAGTTGGAATTTCTCTATGATCAATCCCCAGAAAGCATGAGAAGCATTGCTTTAGGGTTATTTTGGATAGCAAATTCTATGGGAAATTACTTGGGAACATTTATGGTGTCATTAGTTCATAAGTACACAGGCCACAAGAACAATTGGTTACCTGACAGGAACCTTAATAGAGGAAAGCTGGACTATTATTATTGGCTTGTAACAGGCATCCAATTAGTAAATTTTGTGTATTTTGTAATTTGTGCCTGGTTTTACAATTACAAACCCTTGGAAGAAGACATGGAAGCAGATTTTAAAGCATCTGAAGATGGTGCTGCAGGGAATGGAGAGGTAGAACTTGGTACAACTGAAAAGGTTTACAATTGTGGATGATATTATTTCATTGTAATTGTACTGTTTACAATTGTGGATGATATTATTTCATTGTAATTGTACTGTACAACATCATACCTCGTTTGCCTTCACCTAGTTTCTGTGAAGACATTCTTCCATGAATTAAGTTGCAACTACAGTATCTTTGATTGAATTATAAAATAGATTAATTTATTGAGTTTTGTGAATTTGATCAGATTAAATTTTATTTAATTTTTATTTTACTTAATTTTTTTAATCTAAATTGCCTTGTTAAGCCGAACAAATTTTAGTATAATTTGGAGTAATGTTTGAATATCAATATAATATTTTTTTATTTAAAAAAACATATTTTACACGGAGAAAAGGTAAAAAAATTGACTGCATGTTCTATTTTTTTTTCGTTTTCATTCTGAAAAAAATATACAGCATTTGGGTCAATAGGCTATGGCAAATGGGTTAGGCTGGTTAGGGAATTTATTTGGGCCTGGTGATAATACCCTATTGGGCTTTTTATCCAACTTTCATTAAACCATAATGGCTCATTTAGAGAAACCATCTAATTTTGGAAACTCTATAAGCAAATCTTCCTTTTCTTTGATTTTATACTTTAATTTTTTTTTTATATCTTAAAGTGGTTTTTTTAATATTGTTTTTTAAGATTCAAAATCGAGGTAATAATAAGGAACGAATGTACCTGCCACCTCAGTTAAATTCCAAGCATCTACAGCCAACCATTTTATTATTAATTTCTTGTTTTACGAATTATTATTGTTGTTAAATCTAATTCAATTTGAAGATTTGGTAAAAAAAATGTAAATGTAGGATTTAAACTTAACTTTGAAGAAAATCTTAGTTAATCCGAATAAATTATTAGCTTAGTGAAAATTGATTGATTGAATTTAATTAATTCTAATGGTGTAAATATTAATTTTATTTTTAAAATATTATTTTAATAAAAATAAATTTTCTGATTTTTCATACTCTAATTTCTAATCGAGTCGAAGAATAATGTATCAAATACTATTTTGAGAACGTTTGAGAATTGCACCGTATTATTTAAAATTTTAAATTTTTTTATTAAAAATTAATATTTTTTTATGTATTTCGATTCATTTTAATATATTAATCTCAAAAATCACACTTCAGGTTTTTTTTTTTTTTTTTTATATATATATATATATATAAATAATAGAGTGGATGACGAGTTTTCAGATAGGTTGGAAAAGAGTATCTATTGGATCGGGTGAAATAACCATCCTTAACCATCGAAGTTAAAACCGACCCATTTAGAAGAAAAATCAACCCATTTACAAGTTTTCTAACAAACTTCAAAAAGACATTACATTAAAACCCCCTGATATTTTTCTCGCTCTCTGTTTGGTTACCGAGAAAACAAAAACAAAAACCAGGGAAACCAAAAACGAAAGAGAAAATTTCACAAATCAGTAGATCGAAGAAAGGAATCATTTCTCTTCTTCTCTGATGAAGGAGTTGACGGTGGAGAGCAACAATAGTTGCGGCGGGCCACAGCTGACACCAGAAGAAGAGAGGGTTTTGATTAGAGACATTGCAATTACTTCAGAAAATAATAGTAAAGAAGGCGATAGCTTTTATTTAATCACTCAACGGTAACATTAATTTCTTTATTTTTCTTCTCTGTGTGGGTTCTTAGTGTTATGAAGTTTGTGAATTAAAAAATATCAAAGTTTTGATTTAAAGAGTTAAATTCAAGTCTTTTTTTCTCCTGATGTTTGGATTCTTTAAGTGTTAAGAAGTTTTTAATGTTAGAAGTGCAAAGTGGGCTTGTTTTGTTTTGTTGTTTTCTACTATAAAAATAGGTCTTTAGCTATCTGAAATTTCTTAAAAATGTATATTTCAAGTCTTTTTTTGAAGAAAGAGACTTTTATTGTTTAGGTGCCAAGTGAGAACTTAGGAATTTACTTAGTAATGTTGTTCATTGTGTGTGTGGTAGAGAATGGAAGGTGTTCTTTGAATTGAGTTTGCGCTGGTAATTTTTTATTAATAAGGTTGCTGATATACCTTTTTGTTGGTTATAATAGATGGTGGCAACATTGGATTGATTATGTGAACCAAGAACAAACGAATGTTACTAATGATGGGTCATCTATGTTAGAGAATTGTGACGCGGTTAGTTCTTCAAGAAGGCCTGCTAGTATTGATAATTCTGATTTGATACATGACGCAAATTCTGAGGAGTCAAATGTTGGCTTTGAGATTCATGATACTTTATTAGAAGGCCGAGATTATATATTGCTTCCACAAGAAGTTTGGAACCAGTTGTATTCGTGGTGAGTTGTGTATGAAATTGTGGAAGAACAAAAAACATGACATTACTCTCTTGTTCTATTTTGTTTTCAGTCTTTGCATTTTGAATTCCATTATTTACACAAGGATCAGTGGTTATAATCTTAATGTTTGCTAGGATTTTTATGATCAATACCCATATTAAATAGCTACTGCCAACATGAATAGAGAACATAGGTAGGAGTTTTTTTTATTGCCTTCCCATCATCACAAGCAATAAAAGATTGCTAAATTGCATCTTTCAATGGGCCACTGTTGTTTGGAGGAAAAACTAAAATGGGGGAAATGCTCTTATAATATGTTGGCGCTGTTGGGTATAGGTATGGAGGTGGTCCAGCATTGGCTCGGAAAGTAATCAGTTCAGGTCTTTCTCAGACAGAGTATGCTGTAGAGGTGTATCCTCTCCGTCTTCGGCTATTTGTTATGCCGAAGGGTGATCAGAGTACAATAAGAATTAGCAAGAAGGTATGAATTGAAATCTTTCATGATTTACTACTTTATCGAGCTGCTCATTTTGTTGTAACTTGACTTAAGGACATGTTTGACGACTCAATTAGCACAGACTATCCAAAATTTCAACACTTGATCTTTCGAGTAACTTTGAGAATGTTTCTGAAATCAGTATTGGGTGTGTTTCTGGAAATAAACTAATTCTCGAGAACACTTAAAAAAACTAGTAAATAAAAGGAAATTGCTAAAAATGTTAACACTTGACATTATGTTTACACCATCACAACAATGTTGCCCCATCTCATCGTGAGTATCACATCATCACCCCCTACAACTGTTACCCTAAATCCACCACAAAATTGTCATTTCTTCATCAAATTCATTACCCTGACCACCTCTATAACTACTATGTTAGAATTGTTGCAGCAATATAGACATAAATTTGAAATTGCATACCTTGTTCGCCAAATAAATGCAGTTTCAACATTGGATTATTACAACTAATAAATAATTAGAGCCAATGTATCGGTTCTAAATGGCGTTTGGAATTTGAATACTACAATTTGAGTGGTAATAGTTTAAGGTCTCAATTGTAAGTTTTCATCTTATGAAATGTTCCCCATGTATATCTTGTGATTGCTTATCAAAAACTGAATCATTTTCACAGGAGACAATAGGAGAGCTTCACAAAAGAGCTTGTGAGCTTTTTGATCTGAACTTAGAGCAGGTAAAGGCTTGAAAATACCCCAGATATTTATTTTTATATTTTGAAATATAGATGGTAAGTTTCTTGTGAAGATATGTCGAATTATTCCTCGTATTCAATTTCTTATCAGTTAGTATTCTTTCTTAAAGGTATGCATTTGGGATTACTATGGCCAACGTAAACATGCTTTGATGAATGACATGGATAGAACACTTGACGACGCCAACTTACAGATGGATCAGGATGTAAGTCTTCTTGTACTGTGCCATAGTGTAAACTACATGTTACTTTCTTGTTTTAACATTTGACTTTTCTTTTGTTCTCTAACCATATACAGATTCTGGTGGAGGTTCATAACAATGCCAATGGTACTGCATTGAGTCGTTTTATAAGATCTGCCCAGGGCAATGGATCTACTGTGAAGGAAGCTAGTTCTTTTCTTTTAGAGCCTTCTAAGTCAAGCTTATCCATTGCAGGAGGTTTATCTGCAAGCAAGGGTGCTTCTAGAGGCGGCAGCACAGAGCTATCACAAAGTCTGAATCTGACATCTCAAGGTAGGGAGTTGGATAACACATATGGGATCAGTACTGTTACTACAAGGGGGTCTTCTGGTGGCTTGATTGGGTTGCAGAACCTAGGGAACACATGCTTTATGAATAGTGCAATACAATGTCTTGTTCACACATCAGAGTTCGCCAAATATTTTCGGGAGGATTATCATCAAGAGATAAATTGGCAAAACCCACTCGGTATGGTGGTAAGTTTGATTATTGATGAACAGTATAAATCATGCTTATTTTCTTCCAAGCATGATTTTGAAATACTTAAAATTCTGAGTGAAAAGGTACCACTGGATAGCAAAAATTTCTTAGTTTTGAGTTTGTTAGATATCATCTAGTGTCTTGTTGATAAATAGCACAGTTTTCTTTTATGCCATGCATGAACTAAGTTCAGATGTTGATTGAGGGGCAATTTGTTTTTTGATTAATATAACCGTCTTTTTTTGGAAGTACAGTCTGTTGTTTCTTTCATAGGTTTTGTTCATGCTTATTTTTTTTTTCTTGAGTTGTTTAGATCAGATCATTTGTGGCAGTGATTGGTAGTTTGGTACTTACTTTATGTCAGGTATAAAATAGATAAAACCTTTCATTTGTACCATTCACAAGTAGAGCTTCTTAACTAATTTGAGCCCCTTTCAAACTTGGTGGGCTCAGCGACCTAAAATGTTTATAGGCATATGAACTATTGTTTAAATTAATAAAGGCACGGCATATGTTTTCACTCAAAATTTGTGTACTGCAATGTACAAGCATATATTTGAAGTCTTACAGATGTATCTGTGGACTTCCTGGGAAATCTCTGCATCCCATACTTTGCTGTTTTCTACCTTCTGTATAATAATGTTTGTAGCATGGAAACATGCTTTGTTACTAATTTTTTGTAGCTTCTTGGTGAGATACATGATTTTTTTGAGACTGCGGTAAAAATAAGGTCATAGAAATGATAAAAATAATGGCATCAGGGACACAAAACTTTGAGTGAATGGATTTTTTAAGTTCTTTGTCCAGCCAGAACTTGGCGTTTGAGCAATTTTTTTAATTATGTAATTTTGATGTTTTTGAGTCCATGTTTGAGTTTCCTGTACACATTGCTTGCTTACTGAAGATATTTCTCATCAATGATAAAATAGAAGGCCGATTTTAAAAACTGTAAGGAAAGATTCTCCCCCCCCACCCCCTCGTTGTTGTGTTTTTTTTTTGGCTACATTGATATGGCTGTTGGATATAGCATACCTTGGAAATGAGTTCCAGCCAATCAATAGACCTCTAGGTCAAACAGTGAGATGCAAAGCTCATCTATCACTAAGAATGATTTAATGGAAATTATTTTTAATGGATGGATTATATTAGGATTGATTTTTTATTGATGGAAGTTTTATTCAGCTATTTAAGTATTGCAAGTCATTGTTGAACTATTCTGTTAATACTCTATTGAATTGAGTCAGCTGTTTTGTAGGGTGAGCTCGCTCTAGCATTTGGTGAGTTACTTCGAAGGCTGTGGGCACCTGGACGAACAGCAATTGCTCCTCGACAATTTAAAATGAAGTTGGCTCGATTTGCACCTCAATTTAGTGGCTACAATCAGCACGATTCTCAGGTTCTCAAGTGCAATGAACTTTTCACTAATGGTCTGTGTTGTTGCATTTTCTATGGATTATGCACAGTTTGTGTAAGCTAAATGGTTGGTATCATTGCAGGAGCTTTTAGCATTTCTTTTAGATGGTCTCCATGAAGATCTGAATCGTGTTAAACACAAGCCTTATAAAAAGTCTAAAGATGCTGATGGTCGTCCAGATGAAGAAGTTGCTGATGAGTATTGGGCAAATCATATTGCTCGTAATGATTCTATAATTGTTGATGTTTGCCAGGTGCATATTATAATGATTATTCAAACTTGCTTTCATCAAATCCTTGTTTTTTTGGTCTTGGATGAACTGACCGGGGACATATATAGGATGGTATTTGATAGTGTGCAGCTAAATCATGCACACACGCACAGGCACACCAAATAATTGTGCATGGTTTTTTTCTTATGAAATAGTTTTAATAACCATGAAACCAAAGTTGGGGAAAACAAGAGATTTAGAGTTATGGAAAAGCATTTTAGAGTACAAGGTTTCATCCAAGCAGGACTAAAATAGAGTTCATGTATCATAATCCTAGCAACATGAATGGAGGTGTTAGTTTGATTTGAGTAAAGGCGCCTCAATGTGACCATTTCTGGCACCCAGGGTGGTGAAATTAAGAAACATTGCTGGGTATCATGCAAGTATGGATCCCTAGTTCGTTGAAGGGTACATTCTATATAATTGTGATTAGGCTTGCGCTAGATTCATGATGTGGTAATCCATGCTTCGTGGTGAAGATGCAATTTTTAATAAAATATACAGCAGGAATATTAAGATGAATGTTTGAAAATGCTTGAAATGGTTAAATAAGAGGTGATTGCAATTTGTAGGAAGAGTAAAAAATATTAAGATAAATATGCCAATCATTGAGGGCAGGTCAAGACAGGGTCATATGAGGATGTACTGGTGCAGGTGAGTGATTGAATTTAGTGTCGTTCCAAAATCCACAAAATTCAACCTATACAAATTTTTCAAGGAATTCTTTGATGTGAAGCTTGGTATTCTTGCTTCATACTAAAGATGTGCTAATTGTTATGCTTCCATGTGGACACATACACCAATTAATTGCCCTCATTCCACTGTTTCTGCTGTTCTAAATTCATGCTAAATTGTACTGTTGACTGTTTCACTATTCACAGGGCCAGTACAAGTCGACTTTGGTTTGCCCCGAGTGCCATAAAATCTCTGTTACATTCGATCCCTTTATGTACCTCTCTTTGCCACTTCAATCCACCACTACACGTTCTATGACTGTTACGATTTTTACTTGTGATGGAAGTGCCCTGCCATTTTCTTGCACTGTGACTGTTCCAAAGCAGGGGCGATGCAGGGACTTGATCAATGCGCTTAGCAGTGCTTGTTCCTTGAAGAATAATGAAGACCTTAAACTTGCTGAGGTTAATAGCATTGACTGTTGTTACTCACGTTCATAAAATTATGGATGTGCAATTCCTTGGCTTGACTTATTGGAACATATTGTTCACAGGTACGGAACCATTTGTTTCAAAGATTTTTAGAAGACCCCTTAATATCCCTTTCCATGATCAAAGATGATGACCACCTTGTTGCCTACAAGATACCAAAGTCTCTGAAGAAAACACTTCTGATTAGGTTGATTCATCGCCGCCAAGAACAGTATGTATTATCTGATCTGGATATTCATACCCTACACCAATTGTTGCCTTTTTTTGTCTGGAAGGCGCTGTGCATTAAGTTGCTTTATATTTCTATCTGTTTGTACTTGCTTGTGTATGCATCTGTTTGGATCTCTTAATTATTAATTGAATGACAGGGAAATGGGTGCTACCCAGGCTGCTCAACATTGGAAACCCTTTGGAACACCTCTTGTCTCTCTGATCTCACGTGATGAAGTAATTACAAGAGGTGACATACAGACAGTAGCTAACACATTGCTCTCGCCTTTGTTAAGATCTGAAAGTTTGAGACAAGCTGATACTTCTGAGCCTTGCCTGTCTTTGGCGGCATCAGAAAAGTGCCGTGACAGCAGTTCTGGTGAAGCGTGTAGTAATTCTATGTCAGATAATGCAGTAACATTATTCAAACTACCTCTCCAGTTGGTTGAGGAAAGTAATGCATGCGTTGATCTTTCTGTGGGAGAAGACAAGGCAATTAAATTATCCTCAACATCAACATCAGTACTTGTATATGTTGATTGGTCACGGGAGCTCTTAGAAAAGTATGATACTCATTACTTGGAAAACTTGCCTGAAGTGTTCAAGTATGGACCCGTGAATAAGAAGGCTCGTACTGAACCTCTCTCCTTGTACACCTGTCTAGAAGCTTTTCTGCGTGAAGAGCCTTTGGTGCCTGAAGATATGTGGTTAGTGTCTATTATTCCCCCACATGCAATTTTTTATTTGAATGTAGACCAATCCTTAACGGAATATCATTAGTTGGCATTTTCCTTGTGCATTTGCATGTCATAGAATTATTTATTGTTCACATGTTGAAGGTAAAGGAATTGCACTAAAAATTAGTGTGAATATATCTGATGCAGGTACTGCCCAAAATGTAAGGAGCGACGGCAAGCAAGTAAAAAGCTTGACTTATGGAGGCTTCCAGAAGTGTTAGTCATCCATTTGAAAAGGTTTTCGTTTAGCAGATCAATGAAGCATAAACTAGAAACTTTTGTCAACTTTCCTATTCATGACTTTGACTTGACAAAGTACATAGCCAACAAGAACAACACTCAACGTCAACTCTATGAACTTTATGCATTGACCAACCATTATGGTGGCATGGGAAGTGGGCACTACACTGCACATATCAAGGTGAGCATGGAAGGAACTGATAATAGGTGTATGATTTAGAAGATTGGTGTGCAGCTCATATTATTGGCTAGTATTGACAGTTTCCAAAGACAGGTTCAATAGTGGTGCTAATTAATTTGAAGTTGGATAAAATGTTTGGGCATTAAGACCTTTCTACAGCTCATTCATGTGTTTGATAAGGTAGTCTGTTCAAGTCTTTATGTGTTGTGATTAGTAGATTTAGGAGCTAAGCTGACAGAACATTTCTGTTCATCCAGTTTCTGCTTCTAGATCTAATCGTGGGGCCGTGGGCTTTCCAATGATTGGTTCATTTCTTAAACTTTTAGGATTCAGCATGCATTCCTGTTCTTCTTTTTTAATCTCTTTATTTTTATTTGTACCTGTATTGTGCAGCTTCTGGATGAGAACAGGTGGTACAACTTTGATGACACCCACATATCACCTATAAATGAAGAAGATGTGAAATCAGCTGCTGCATATGTTCTCTTTTATCGACGGGTGAAGACAAGTGATGCCGTTAGCAATGGAGGAAAGTCTGGTTCTGGTCATAACAATGGTCCATCCCAGAAGTGAACTTACTTTTGTGGTCATGCCTTCTTGCCAAATAAGTAAGGTATGTGGTTCAGGTGCTCTTTGGGTGCAAAATACAACTTTAAGCAAGCCTTTTGTAATTGAATTCCTCTACTTATAGATAGACATTCCAAACTTTTTTGAAGTTCTTAAATGGTATCACACTTTGGAAAAATATTTAATCATTGCTCAGTGTGATTATGAAAGTGAGCAATAGCATCTAATGTTTGGGTGAAATTGATTAAGGACGATCCTCGTATTGAAAGAGCGCTTTGCTTGTCGGAAAGGAAGCTGACATAGGGAACCAAATTCATTTTAATGGCTAATTACCCCCACCCTTAACCCAGCGAACCCACTCACAATGAGATTTTGCTTTTGGTGGGGCTGAACTTACTTTTGCCTCAGAGGGGTAAGAAGTAGAAGAAATGTCTTGGTTTCTAGTAATAACACCAGATTTCTGAGATGGCACTGGCTGATTTTTTCGGGCTTCCTTTTCACGCATTACCGCTGAAGTGTGATTCTAATTATAGAGGTACATAGCCAGGGATGAAATACCTTATTTGATTTTTCAACTAAAAAAAACAAGAGAAGAGGAGCAAGAGGGGAAAAATAGAAGTAGAAGTAATGAGATGGCATTTACTAAATTTTTAATCCAAGATATTTTCTAGGTTTTAAAGAATTCTTAGGGGTAAAAATAAGTCACTTAGGCTTTTACCAAAACAACACAATGTGAAGTTGCTATATCAGGGGCAATTGGTATAAAACTATAGCATACTAGGTAAACTATCCTTTATTTCAGCCCTTAAGGAGACATAAAACCAGGTCTACCATTTTCTGATCATAAAGTAGCTAGCCTGTCCGTCATAAATAATTTTTTATTATTCAAAAGGCACCCAAAATTAATGGGATTCTCATCATAAAAGTCTCTACTTGAGATTTTGGCCATCTCTATACGGGTTGGACCATTCCCAGTCCAATAAGCAGAATCGTTATGGATTATGAAATTCTTTTTCTGGGATCATTTGAGTGGATCCACTACTAAGTTGTTTATACTTGAATTCCCATGTCCACTGCTTCATACTCACCATGTATTGTATTTCTTACCAACATTCTTCTCCTTAACAATGGATTTTGTGTTAATAATCAATGTTGTTTTGATTTTATATGAAATTTATCTGATGATGTTGTGCGTTGCAGATTCCTAGGCTTTATTCTGTGTTAACACAAATACTGGTCATAAAGGCCATTGAGGTGCATCAAGTGGCAAAGCTAACTCTATAAAACATGAGGAGATGTCCTTGCCAGTTCTGAAGGTAAGGGCACCCAACGATTGATAGTTCTGTATATCATGAAGCTTTCTGGACTTCAATTTTGTAGACTAATTAAATGATGGAAGAAATAGGCAAGTCTAGGACAACTCGATTTTTCTGTATAAAACAATTAGCACACACACCCTTTGTCACTGTGAGGGAAAAGAACAGGCACATTCTCTTTTATTCTGAGGATGTCTGATTTAGCTGCTATAATTCTGCTATTGTCGCTGAACTTGTCTTGTTTCTGAAGTGTTTCTGAAAGGCAGTTTTGTGTAACAAGTTAGCCTGCATTCATTCGTCATCCACAAGGTTATTTTGAGTGGCTTATTGTCTCTCAATGATGCAAAGAATCACATATACATCCAAAATTGGTTGTTTTTTTTTTAAATTATTTATTTTGAGATTGGTGGTCCGCCAAAATATTTTAATAGCTCGATTATATCCAAAATTAAACAGACGCACCCATAGTTTAATAAAACACCTTAATATATATTTTTTAATCATTTAATAACAATTAAAGTATTATAACTTGGGAGCTGCGTGGAACGATTTTGAAATGTGTTTTCCAAAAATTTAATTTTTTTTTGTTTTAAATGATTTTTTTAATATTTTTAATTGTTTTAATGTGTTGATGTTAAATTTAATTTTTAAAAATAAAAAAAATATTAATTTAATATATTTTTAAGTAAAAATTATTTTTAAAAGTAATTATTATTATACTCGGGAAAGAAAAAGGCATGAGATTATGGGTTTGAATCCTGGAGGCAATATTATTTTCAAACAAATTGAAGACGAGAGCCATTTTTCTCTCCTTTTTGTATGTTCAGATATTTAGAAATTTGAAGTTTACAAGCCTTTTATATTATTATTTTTATGAAAATAAATAGAGAAAATTTAAAAAAGAAGAAAAATCAGGGTTATTGAATGAGAATGATTATTCTCTAATAAGTACACAAGCCTGTAGTTGTTCCAGTTACAAAGATAGTTGCTCTCTAAACAAAGCACCCCTCAGCTCCCCGTTAACCTTGTTGTTGATCTTGGTGACCGATTCCTATGGGTTGACTGTGACCAAAATTATGTGTCCTCTACATACCGTCCAGCACTTCGGGGCTCAGCCCTTTGCTCATTGACTTGAGCTCATAGTTGTGGTGATTGCTTCTCAGGGGCCAGACCAGACTGCAACAACAGCACTTGCGGTCTCACGCTTGACAACACCGTGACTAGCATTGCCACGAGTTGCGAGCTAGCCGCAGACAAATAGGTCAAACCCTAGCAGGGAAGTGTCCGTGCCACGATTCCTATTCTCTTGTGCCCCAAGATTTTTTTTCAGGATCTTGCTACTGGTGGTGTTGGAATTTGATGGAAACGCACACTCTGTAAAAGTTTTTGATTTTTGATATTTTATTGTTTATTTAATGTTCAACATACCTTGGCTATTTATAACCTATCATCATAGTTCTATTAAAAAAAATTACAACTACTAATAGTAATAATCCTAATCTAAGATATAAACTAAGATGGTTGGTTGAATCAGAACTCCTCGAACTCAGAACTCTAAAGATTCAAATCTTGTCAGCTTCTGTTTCTGATTTTCAATTGGACTCTGCCGAAACTTTGGAAACCCTTGGTTCCCATCAGAATTGGAAGGGATGGAGTTGCATTTCCTTCTCCTTCTGCTTTTAGCTTCAATAGAAAATTTGCAATTTGCTTAACATCTCTTGCACCCTCCAAAGGGTGTCAAAAATATTTGGTGACAGTCCTTGCAACTTCCTTCCTAACACTCAATTTGACCTCTCACCCATATACACCACTCTTTTTAACTCAATAAGCACAGCTTCAGCTTTCAGCCCAGGCAAGCCTTCGGCCGAGTATTTCATTGGTGTGAAATCTATCAAGATTAGTGACAAAGCTGTCCCATTGAATGCAACATTGTTGTCTATCAATGGCGAAGGAAACACAAATTAGCAAAGTGACCCCACACACTGTTTTGGAGGCATGCATCTTTTGTCAATGCTGTGACCAAGGTATTTATCAACGAGGCTGCAGCTGTGAGCATCGCTAGAGTGGCTTCTGTGGCACCTGTGTGCTTTTTAGCAGAGAAAATATTATGAGCACACGTTCGGGGCCTGCTGTGCCAGCTATCCCTCTTGTTTTGCAGTATGAGAAGGTGATTTAGAGGATCTTTGGTGAAAATCCAAATGGTGCAAGGTAGTGATGATGTGCTGCGTCTTGGATTTGTTAAGTCCAAACTTTATCCCTCAATTTCTTTTTTCTTTTTTTTGTAAATTTTTTACCGGTAAATCACCAATGAAATCAAATTTTTTAAATTGTTTAATGTAATTTTTGTTTAGTTGTTGAATTTTTATAATTTGTAGTGTGTATATAAAAAAAAGGAAAAAAAGAAAAAATATAGTAAAAGTGAAGGTGTGTGTTTGTATTTGTTTTATGGATGTTTTATTTATTCATTTTATTTTATTTTATGATAAAATTGCCAAGGCAAAAGAAGAATTTAATATTTTGATTTGCTCACGATAAAGGATTACGAACTTATACGTAAGTTGTATTTCTAATATTCGATGAAAAGATAAAAATTTTAAAAATTCTTTAACACATCAAAGCCATGAAACAGCTTACCTCAGGTAGGGTGCGTTAGTGGTGCCAATACCTTCCCTAACCACAACCAGTCCCTTACCCGTGAATCTCTGACAAGACCAGCACACTCAGGTTTACTAGTAGCCCTCAATTAAATACTAGGTGACGACTCCCAAGAACCAATCAACCAATCAAGCTAACGAAACGAAAAAAATCGCCAACAACGCCGCGCGGGTGACGTGCGACACTTCTTCTTCTTCTTCTTCCCCATATATAAAAAAACATCAATATCTATTTCTTTCTCTTCTCTTCCCTCCTCAACTCCTTCTCTTCTCCTCCATGCTCAGGTATGTATTCTTCTTCTTTCTTTTTTTTTCTTCTCAGTTTTTTTTTAATTAATATACTTTATAATTTTTTTTTCTCTTCTTAGCTTCACTTGCAACCACATTAAGATAAGATTTTTTCTTCTTCTTTTTTCGTGTTTTCTTTTCACTATATTTGTTTTTTTATTTTATTTTTAATTGTTTTTGTTCTTAATAATTGTATGAATATTGTTGTAGGATTTTTTTTCATATAATTTTCTTCTTCTTTTTTCCAAGCGTTTTGAGTATTACAGAGTGTTGATTTATATTAATTTAAATATTTTATAGTTTTTTAAAATATTTTTAAATAATTACTAACGGATTTACATACGGTATTTTTTTAGGGAAATACCGACGGAATAAAGCGGATAATTTTTTTTCTGCTCTCCTTTTCCGTCAGTAAATCCATCGGTAATAATATTTTTTTATTACCAACGGATAAAAAATTACCGACGAAAGATTCACCGACGGAGCATTTTCGTCGGTGATTTCGTTGGTAAATTAATTACCAACGGAATGATAGTACAAATATCGACGGAAAATTCCATCGGTAAATCTAAAGATTGTGGTTGTCAAATCCCACGACTTCAACTGCTATTTATTTAATCTATTTTAGAAAAAAAACACTTTGAAGATTACATTATTATTATAAAAAAAATATATATTTCAAGGACTAAAATGAAACATGATATGAAGAACTGAGGGTGGATTTGCTTTATAATACTATATGATATTACAATTTTGTCGGTGGAATTGTGTCCATAATTTTGTTTTTCCTTTCATTTATTAGAAAAGCTCCCTCTCATTCATCCCACTCCCCTCGATAGGTTAGAGGATTAATTTATATAAAAAAGGATTAATTAGCAGTTGGTTAGCAAATCTTATATTTCGAATATCTTCAAACACTAAAATAGGATAGAGATGTTCATAAGCTCGAACTTGTATTTCATATTCGGAGTCTTTTCTGTGTAATTAACGCAACCGATGCAGAGATTATTTGTTCTCTTTTTTATTCATAATAAAAAAAGTAAGGCAGAAAAGAGCTGAGCCCTTTTGCTTGACATTGCATTTTGGTGCAATGCTCCACCAAGTGACCTTACAGATTATTTAACCCATCACTGGAGCCAATGACTTGAATTAACTTTTCAGTAATTAATTTCTAATATAATTTTTTTTTATTAATAATATTTTGATTTAGATATTTTAGTATAGAATGTATCTATCATGTCAAATCATATTTATTCATAATATTATAATCATTGATTATTTGAATAAGATTTGAAATTTTTTTCAAATTTCATTCTACGCAAAGATTTAATAATCAATATTATTTGAGAACATGTGAAATATTTTTTTTAATTTATCTTGGATGATAAATCCTTTTTTAATCACTCAAAATCTTCATATAGTTTAAGTTATATTCAATGTCTACTTATTTGTTATATTTATCAATATAATGTGTAATATAATCAAAACATAATACTTTTTATATAAGATAGCATAGTAATTTTAAGTTTAACAACTAACCTTTTTATAAATATAAATAATATGTTTTAAAAAAAACTTAGCATCGAGAACTTCTAAGCGAATCCATTACCGATCCCTACGTTCCCTGTAGAAAATAATTTTTTTCTAAGTTGCGTCAATTTACGTAAAACTCTGGAAAGTGACTTTATAACTTACACTAAAACAAAGGCCTGTAATTGTAAATGGCCTCTGAATAAAGTGTGCCATGTGAACAGAAGAGGTATCTTCAAAGTGAATTATATTCCTTGACATGCTATGTACTTAAATATCAAGCAAAATTGTTACAATATGACATGATAGAAATTGTTACTTTTGGGGAGCGTAGCAAGGAACTTGGTAGCCATGTTTGCAAGAAGATTAATTAAGTTACAAGCTACGAAGAAGAAGCCAATAGACTTGATAAGCCTATTTCTCTGTCAGTTTTCGTTCCAGGAACTGTAAGAAGGTGATCCAAACTCTTGCTATAGAGGCCCACTCGTATATGGAATAGACAGTAGTGCTCTCTCCTTGCTTGAGATTTAATTATCTTTGAAGTATAGAGTACTGCTATATTTAACGAAAAAATAAATGACAGTAATTATAATACACTAACACAGTACTGACAGTCATTGTAATTTATTCAATCTTTGAACAATTTTTACATGTGAATATATATTAGTTAAAGTTTCATTATAAAATATATGTGTCATTCATCTATATTATAAAGTGTTAAATGGACTAAGAAAGAGGATATTTCTAATTTAAATCCTACCACTAATTATATTTTTTAACCCATATATAAGTATGTGATCGACTAAAAATCTTGAATTGACAGGTTTTTCTCTGTGATTTGATGCTTGAGAATGACCATTCACCCATAGATCGTGTTAAAAAATATATCCATGATATATATATAAAAAACAGTATTATAAAGTGATGATAAAATAAGTTGTGGCTAAGATTATTGTTTCATGCTTAGAATATACTTTATATTTTTTCTTTTACCTCAACTCATTCCACTTAAAGGAAAAATGGATTTGGATCACTCATAATATGCTAACCAATCCATATTAATATAATTTATTTTAATAAGATAATATAAGGGAAAATATTGGAAAAAAAACATTCCGATAATAATTATTAAAGGTTAGTAATTCTTCATCCTTATAAATATGTAACAGACAACAACGAGAATAAATATAAAAAAAAAACAAAGAAAAATAAATATAAGAGAAGATTCTCAAGAAAAGAAACTCTATCAATTCCAAGAAGGAAACAAGAATAACAAGCATACTTCATTATTTAATATGATTAAACTAGTCATATAAATTTTAGGAGACATATTTATACTATTTCTTTCTTTTTTCCAACACCACTCATCTTTCCTTTACCCTAACCTGCAATCCAGACTTCATCCTAAGTGTTAAAGACAAGACATGCTCGGGACACTTCTCTAAATTATGTACATCAATCTTAAACCGCTCAATCACTGATGCTGCTATTGATTTCATCTGAATATAAGCCATATGTTTCCCGAGACACATTCTTGGTCCGGCATGGAATACCGGAAACTTGAATGGACTCTCTTGCCTATATATTCCATTCTCTAGCCATCTTTCAGGCAGAAACTCTAGGCAGCTCTTGCCCCATATACTCTCCATTCTTCCCATGGCATAAGCACAGTATACTACAAACCATTTTCTTCCGACAAATGCACCATCCGGCAATACATCATCACTTCTGCAAGCCAAGATATCCACTGGTACTGGTGGATACAATCTTAATGTCTCTGATATTGTTGCGTGCAAATAATGCATGTCTCGGAGCTCCTCAAAACTGTAAGCGTCGCCGATCTTTTTGCGGTCGTTGCGTGACCGTATTGTTGCAAGCTCCTTTAATATGTTACTTTCCACATCCGGGTTTAATGATAATAGCCAAAAGAACCAACTCAAAGCTGAAGATGTTGTGTCTCGCCCTGCAAGAATGAAGCTTATGACAATATCTCGGAGAAATTCATTCGAGTTCTCATCATTTCCTATAAACCGGGATAGTAAATCTTCATCTTTTTTTTCCATCTTTTGTTCCATTCTAGACTGTATGATATTGTCGGCGAATTCATGGACAATTTTAATTGATTTTTTCAATTTTCTCTCGGACCCAATGTTGAAAAACTTGTAGAATTTCCAAAGAAGTGGAAGAGAGCACAGGAATCTCTCTGTACTAAGTGCGGCAGCATCGTCAAATGCTTGCATAAATTGACTGCCGTCAGTTCTATCGCCGCCAAGACTAGCAGGATCAACATTAAAAGCCACTTTACAAATGTTATCAAATGCGAATCTCTCCAACATGTCTTGCAAATCCAGTACTTGTCTTGTTTCCGAGGCTTTTGCAAGAATTGGAACTAACCTCGTCGAAATTTCAACCACCACGTTATCCATGACAAAACTTCGAAGTGACTTTGTGTTGAACACATAGCTAGCAGTCTTTCTTTGGACCCTCCATAGCTCACCATTCGAGTTAAAGATTCCTCGGCCAAGGAAGTCTTCAAGCGTGGTAATAAGCAGTTCCCCTTTCGGGTAGTTCTCGAAGTTGGTCTTGAGAAAGTATTCAACATTCAAAGGGTTGGCAGTGATTATACCAGGTTTTATGCCAGGAAGGCGAAGGACATCAGTGTTTCCGGGGCAATGGCTGAGGGTTTCAGTGAACCAGTCATGAACACGGGCACGGTTTTTTATGAATTCCGGTAAGACCCCTACTATAGGGTAAATTTTGAAGCCCTTGTTGGTGGGTTTCTTTTGTGAAGAGGTGGTAACGTAGAGGTAGATCCAAAGGGAAAGAAGGAAGAGTATTATAAGAAGTTGAACTGATAAGACTTCCATGTTTGGAAAAGAGAGACAATGTAAGACAAGGAAAGGAAGGAGGTGAGATCTAAGATTTGAGTCTTGCGTTAATCAATCTACTGATAATATCAAAAAACCATAACGGAAAAAAAAAAGATAGAGCGAAGAGAAATCCAGAAAAATGTTCTTACAGAGAGAAATAGAAGAAGAGAGGATTCATGCACAGAGAAAAGATCAAAATTCTCAAGGTGTACAAATTGATCATTTGTTGCCTATTTATATAGAATAGGCTAGTGCACAATCTATTATATTATGACAAGGATAGAGGAGTTTTGTTGGGAAAATAAATATTTATTATAGTTTTTTTTTTTCAGTTTATATATTTTGTTTTTTTCTACTTTTATTTTTCTATTCATTAATATTATGCTTTTAGAGTTTTTCTATTTAAGGAGAATGTTTTTTCCATTCAATTATCATTATATATATATATATATATATATATATTGTATAAAGGTTTGTAATAGTATTTTTACAAGTAAAAACTTAGTTGACTAAAAATTAAATATTTTAAATCTCTTTATAGTTGTGGTGTCATTAATCTTTAAGAGTATTAACTTGTAATAAATCTTGTTATCATTCATTCCCATCTATATTAATTAAGATCAGAGTTTTATGTCAGTTGATATTAAAACCCAATCATTATTGATGGTTTTGGTTGAAGGTCGTAAAGGACTTGTATTAGATCTTATTGATTTCTAGTGATTAGTTGTTGTGTGTTGTTGAATAATCATGGCTGTAAAAGGTTGTAGAACAGGAAGTGATTGCGTGTGAGGGGATTAAAAGGTTGTTTAGGAACTAGTATGTTGTTTTTATCTGCGTCAGTTGCTATCATTGAAGATCGAGGTATGAGATCTACAATGAAAACAGTCTACACAAAAGTGTTGTGTTAAGAATCCATAATGAGAGTGGCTTCCATAAAGATGTTGGGACCCATTATGGAGTGCACCACACATAAAACAATGTATATGGTGGGTGATTACTTTTGACTAAGATTTGAACTCGAGGACAAGTCACTTCTAACCCAGAAGACTAATGTATGAGTTTTTTTGAAAAAATAAATATTTTTCTTATTTTATTTTATTTTCCCATTTTTATTTTATATTCAATATTATTGTGCTTTTTCTAGTTTTTTTTTTCAATTTGAAGGGAATAATTTTTTTCTATTTTATTTTTCCTATTCAATATAAATAATGTTTTCTAAGTTTTTTCTTTTTATATAAAAGGTTGTATTTTGCTAGTGATATATGGATGAATAAAATTAAGTTTTTTGAAAATCTTCCTATAACTATGATAGTCTTGGCCTTTAAGGGTTTATACTTGTAATAAACTTCATTATCCTTCGCTCCCATCTATGCTAGTTGGCTATGTCAGTTGATATCATAACCTAATATTTTTTTGTGGTTACTTGCTTGTTGTGTGCTACTAGACAATCATGGTTGGAAGAGGTTGCAAAACAAAACATACTTATGTAGAAGAGGATAATGAGGTTTTCCCTTTGAAAAAGACATCCAAGAACTAGTGTGTTGTTTCTGGCTGTGTTAGTTGGTATTAGAGTCCAATAATTCATGATGGTTTTAGTTAAAAGTTATAATATGTGTATTATAGCTCACATATTCCTATTTGGTAGTTGTTGTATGCTATTGTATAACTATGGCTGTTAGAGATTGCAGAATAGAATGTGCTTGTGTAAGAGCATCTTCAATGGAGAAGCTAAATGGATAGCCAAAAATTAAAAACTAATATTTTGGCTTTTCTTTGCTTGTTTTGCACACTCCAAGGGGAAAGCCAAACAAAATGCTAAAATGGCTTTTCTCTCCCACAAAAGCTATTCCTACATATCTCTTCAAAGAGCCAAAACCAACAAAGTAGGGCCACTAAAAAAATAAACCAATTAAATGTAGCCATGTGGAAAAAAAAATAACATCAAATTTATTAAGAAATAATAAGACACTTGTTTCTTCCACTCCAATATAAATGGCTCTTCAAATGGCTTTTTTCCATTGAAATAGATATGGTAAAAAAAGCTATATTTACACTATTTAAAATGCTATTTTATCAATTTAGCTTTTCAAAATAGCATTTTGCATTAGAGATGCTCTAAGATGAGATGGGAGACCTCATCTGAAAAAAAAAATTCAAATAACTAGTGTGTTGTTGTTATTGGAAATTATGGTGATGAGATTTATAATGAAATGATTCACATAAAGGTATAATGTTAGGAATTCATGATGAAGTGACCTGCACAAATATGTTACGTTATGGATCTATGATGGGGTAACTCGCACAATGTATTTTTCTTAGTAATACCTTATGACATTTTCCAATACGTAATATACATTTCTCATCCACGAGGAAATAAATCATATTATAGAAAATTATCCTTTTCAATTTCTTTCATGAAAAAAAAAACTCAATACTTTGGAAACACATGGCGTACGTAGGGTTTCATGCGGACTAGCTAGCATGTCCAGCGAGGAAGGTAGGGGGCACGTCGTCGTCTAATCTATAAATTAAGCTGGACATAAAATTCACGAGGAAGTAAAGATGAGAAAGACTTCTTCATTCATGTCTCCTTTTTCCGTAGTAAAATATTATTTGTTGCATCATTAGCTTTTAGATAGCGTTTGTATTAAAGAAAATAATGATATGTGATCACTATGCTTGTGTTTAATGTTCCAAATCAATATCTTATTATAATATGACATCTATGCATACTATTTAATAGTCATAATAAGACTTAATTCCTTTCCGTTTTAGTTTGTCCAAGTCATTCCTTGATTCTATAGGCCTTCTTTTTATTGCATTGTTCTAAGAAAGTGGTGATTAGGCTTGGATTATGTAGGCTTGCAACATCGGGATTCAACAAAGCCCACATCCATTTTTCATTCAGGTTTCAGTTCATTTCAGAAAAATTGGCCTTTTGAATTCCATTTTTTATCAACTTCTTTCTGGGCTAAGCTTGTTTATACGTCTTGGCCTTGATAAGAGGGCTCACAAATTATAAGCTTACAACCGAATCGAAAGCAGCCCAGATACTTGACAATTTCTTTTTCCTCCAAGGTGGAGGTGGAGGAAACGTTGAGATGAAAAAGTTATTCACGTATAAAATGAAAAAAATTTGAAGAGTATTTTAGAAGATATATAGTTTCTTTCTGTCTTTTGTTATCTTGAAGAGGCCGATTTTATGTTGTATAAACATAGACAAATGTTTTCAGAAAACCTTATTAAACATGCATGGCCAAATCCATGAAAGAAGTAGCTAGGCACTCTAGGATCCTTTTCTTTTGCCAGCCAGTTATTTGGTATTGCGTCAAGCAACTATAGATCGAATCCTGCTCAAATAAAAAGTAAGAGAAGGAGGAAGAGTTCTCTCTCTCTCAAGTAACATGTCCATTATTTCAAGATGCATACACATATAAAACTTTTCTCTTCTCTTTTCATCGATCTCAGTTCTTTTCAGCTAGCTTCGAGGATCCTGCACTACTGAACTTTTCTCATAAATTCAATGAACTTTCGCTAATGTGACATAAGTATTTGGGTAGAAGCAGAACATGATTTTAATATATATTTGGTGCAATCTGGACAACAACAGGTGGATATGTGGAAAATTGAAGCCGTTTGCTTTAAAAAGAATGATGTACGTAATTGGTGGCACCTTTTTGTTTGGCATAAAACAACACCACAAATGAAGAAGATCTATAAGCAAAGACGGCTTCTTTCTTTTTTTCCCTTCTATAAATCCATGAAAGAAGAAGGCACTTGTAGTTGTCTTAACAAAAAGCTGGAGAGACGATGAAGAGTCATTGCATGCCATATTTTTTCAACCTATTCCACATATTATACTCTATTTCTTTGTCAATGAGCTTTGTTGTGCTAATGACTAGAATCACTAAGGAATAAATTGTGTTAGCTTTAACGTTATGGTTATGCGAATGGATTCCACTATCTTGCTGATCTTGCCTCTTCGTGGGAAGGAAATATTGCAGTAGTCGCGCGGTTCATCAATTTGTGAGTGGGACAAGCTTGCAGTGGAATGTGACCTTATCACTAGAGTTACAATTTATTGGGTTGTTGGGGCATATTTTAAGTTGTTTTTGTTTCTTTAATGCTGTACAAAGTTTCTATCAATTTGCTCCAATATATTTCTTTCGAGACATTCATGAATTTCAAGTGGTTGAATACAGAATATGAATTTGTTAGTTCATTGTTGGAAATTTCTTTCCTAACACCATTACTTAAAACGGGCAAAAAAAGGAAGAGCAATTGAAGGCTTGAAAGAGCAAAATTGACGCTGGATTAATTGAATTTTCAATGGAAAAATCATGGCATACATATTCAATATTTATGGAATTTTCAAGTATACAAGGCATGATCCAAAAAAAACAAATAGTGAGCAAATACAATTGTAGTCATTATCTAATTAATGAAGCAGGAAAACATATTATATATAATATTAACAAAGAAAGTTGGATTAAAATTCCCAAAAAAATAATAATTAAAATATGATACTTTTTTCCTCCTAATTAATTTGACTTTTTTTCTTAATATTAAGTTCTAAATTGACTTTCGAAAATGTCAAACATGCAAAAACACTAGTTTGGCACTTCTTAGAAAAGTTCTTTATTTATAAAAGGTGAAAAAATAGATGGTCAATTGGTGATTATGTTTGTCCTCCACTTATATTTATCTTTTATAAATTTTTAATCTCATATATCACAAGTGAAGTTTTTATAAATTATTTAATTTTAATATAAATAATTTATCTTTGATTAGACGAGATAAATGAATTTAATATCTTTTTTTTTTTCCTTACGTGCAAAGAAACTCTATTTAATACACGAAAAGTTCAGACTTCGAAGTCTAGCCATAAAATTGGAAAAAAATGGAATACTAATTAATCCCTTGTTATCATGATTCATCATTTAAAATTAACAAGTGATTGATGATTAGACAATGAACATTAACCAATGCAAAGAATTTTTTTTATGATCATGCTGAAAAAGTAATTAGTAAAACTAACTGTAATTATGATAGTTTTAATGGATAATATATGTGGAGAAACGCAGATGCTTCTTCTGGCTGTCGTGAAGAGAAGAATTGATGAACTGATTAATATTGTGATATCTGTACTTTTAGGTCTAGAAAAACTCGATGAAGAAGGTAGGCAAATGTGTTAAGGATTTCTTTAGGACCATAAAAAAAAATGGGCATCACTAGTTCTCTTAAGAAGCGAAGAAATATTTAATGTCCCTGCACGGCATGCAATTTTTTATTAACCCAATGAGGAGGACTATGTATGATTCTGCCCTTAATTAATTTTCTGATTAATTAATTAATTAATTAATCACTATTGTTTTGTCAATGTAGTGCTTTATTTGTGCTGATGCTAACATCACTAAGAAATCAAATGATTTCTCTGTTCTTACGGTAGCTATGACAGTTGGTCTGGTTTCCAAGCACCTATACAATATAATATTTAATAATTGTAGACAAATTTGTTATCAATTTGGATTGAGTTTGATATATCAAAAAAGAAATATATATATATATATATATATATATATATATATATATATATATATCATCATCTCTAGTTTCAATTCCTAAGCACATAAGAAACATTTGTTGAAGATGGGCATCTAATTCATCTCTCAATAATCATTTTACATGAGAATGTAGTGTTGAAAACGTCGATCGATTGGTATAAATTAGAGGGAAGAAAAGTCCCTCCTGCAGCTTATGTTTATTGAATGGCAAAAGTTGTTGAGCACAGGAGGCTTCATCATATCACTTGGGAAAGAAAACTATGGAAAACGAAAACTATAAGAATTAAAGTAATCACATAATACTTTAGGATATGTTCCATCGTGGAGGAACACTACTAGAATTTTTAAATTTATTGATGAAATTTTCTTTCAGTATTTATATTCAAGGTTTATTAGCATGAAACTTACCGACAGGCTCATGGATAAAAATAATCTGTCGAATAAACTCTTGTCGGTAATTTGTGGTATGTCGATGAGTCCGTCAGTAATACTTTTACAAATGAATTTACTGACGGACAAAGCATGTAAAAAAAAAAGAACTTTACTCACTTCACTCCATCGGTATTTTCATCGCTGAATATAACATGTCACTGATAGAAAAATTGTATATCATTTCATCGGTGATTTTTTTTGTCCGTCGATAATTTTGGCATATAACCGTCAAACAAATTGTTTGTTATTCCGCCAATGAGTAAACAGTGGCAGTGTCATTTGCAGTAATTATTTTCCAACTTTCTAGTATGTCGGTAACCCCTCAATAATAATTTTAAAAAAATATATTTTTTTTTAAATCTATTAAACAGTGATAGAAAATAAAAAAAATAAATATAAAATTAAAATATTTATTATAAATTTAAAAATTTATAAGTTTAAATACAATTAATATAGAATAGAAGCGTTGAAGGAGGAGACAGGTCTTCGCCTGAACCATAGGGTGAACAAGAAGGAGCACATGTACCACCCATCTATGATCTCATCTCTATTATCAATCGGTGGAGTTTGGCATTCTCAGCACTAAGTCGTTCATAATCAGCAGCAAGATGCTGATTATGAAGCGTTGAAGGAGGAGACGGGTCTTCGCCTGAACCATAGGGTGAACAAGAGGGAGCACATGTATCATTCATCTATGATCTCATCTCTATTATCAATCGGTGGAGTTTGGCATTCTCAGCACTGAGTCGTTCATAATCAGCAGCAAGATGGGTTGTTCGATCTTTAACTCGCTGGTCTAAAATCAATAGCCAGGCTAACCCATAACCTGGGTCTTGAGACCGTAATAACCTCATCGAAAGCAAATAAAAAAAATTATGAAGCTCAATTTTCAGTCAACTCAATGTTGAAAAATTAAATTAAAAAAAACAATTAAAAAACAAAAAAAATATCCCAAATAAACTTGGGTTAACATATCAAACTCAAGTCATGAGACCGGGATAACTCCAAAGAAATAAAAAAAAAATATGAAGTCAAAATCTCAATCAACCTAATGTTAAAGGAAAATTGAAAAAAAAACATTCAATTAAAAAAGGGATAAAAAAACCCTGAATCAACTTGACTAACCCACAGAACTCGTGATTCGAGCCATGAGATCGTGATAAACCTATAAAAAATAAAAAAAATATAAAACTTAATTCTCAATCAGCCGAAAATTGAAGGATGAAATTGAAAAAAAATCAATTAAAAAAAAATAAAAACGATTATCCGGGTTAACCTGTAAAATCTGGGTCATGAGATCGAAATAATTTCATAGAAAATAAATTATGAAATCCAATAACTATTAAACTTAATATTGAAAAATAAAGTTAAAGAAAGAAATTCTCAAGAATCAAATTGAAAAAAGGCTAAAGCATTTTACTATTTATTACTGCAGTAAAATACCAAGTACTTTTAATATATGTCTAATTAACGTTAAAACGTTACACTATTTTGGTCCAACTTCCCAAAGTTTTGCCTTTCTTCCATCTTTTGGGAAAGAAACTCCATTCGTGTAGAGAGCACATAAAAAGAACGAAGTCTGTCTGTCTGTCTCAACATGCGTTTTTTTGACTCGACCAAGATGATAAAAAGAAAATCACTTTTTGTCCTTGTCATTTCTTTATAGTGTTCATCAATGTCTCTACTAGCTAGTTGTCTACGAAAAAAAAAGATCATCAATCAATGGCTAAATATTCAGCCTTCACAGGAATCAATCAGCTATCATATGAAAAACATATTTAAAAAAAAAAAACATATTATATATGGATAGTTTTCTGTTTTTTCAATTGAACATTTTGCTTTCCATGAAAGTGAGAGCATATATACAAAGTTTTTCGTGTCTTTGGTGAATGATTTCAATTGATTAGCTAGATATCACAGGGAAAAAAGCTGCAAAGCACTGCCTTATTGGCTATTCAATGCATAAAAATTCATATCAAAAGTTTGGGAACAATGAATCTTTGACCAGGGCATTTTCGAGTAGATGATTTCAATTTGTTTTGCAATTACAGTTGTCTTTTTCAAAGCTTATTGAATAATTTCACATTCAACTATGGAAGACCTTTATTTTCTCAAAGAAGATGGTTTATTAAGCTGGAAGACTATCATTCTCGTTTAAAGAACAGCTTTGTTGCAGGAGACGCTATGGTTTTTGTTTGGTTCATTTGTCATAAAATTAGGATATGAAAGGAATGTGTTACGTAAAAAGAAGAATCCATCTTCATATCGTTGTTGTCTTTGAGAAGAACAGAGTACTTTGTAATAATAGATAAGTTTCTTAAAAAAATATTGAAAATGACATCAAATAGAGATGATTAATCAGAATATTAATTTATGTCAGATAGACTCAAACTCTAATAGTTTATTTCGATTATAGAAGCTCATTAATTTTAATGAAATTAAGATGTTATGGATTAGCCTCTTGATTTTTAACGATGTTTGAGTTTTTTAGTGTTCTTTAACATTTTTTTTTATAATGGACTATTTCTCTTGTATTTTGAGGAATATATAATAAAAAATATGAATTTCTCCTATAAATAGCTTGTATTTTTTTAAGAAAAAAAGATGGTAACTTTAGATTTATGGATTTCATAAAACATGAGCTTTTCTTTCAGAAAAGGGAGTGTAATCGATAAAATGAAAATCTAATGCTTTCCATCTTTTTTTTTAACAGAAGTATTTATGAATTTTAAAAAATTTCAGACATAAAAGTTGATTTTGCTAACCTTAAAATGGAAATAAATAAAAGGTGTTAAAAAATTATGGTGTCCAAGACAGAGCATGCTGCTGGTAATTAACTAACTCTTAATTGAACTTGGTAACATGCATGCATGAAGATTTTATGTTACTAGTTGCAAAAATTGTACTTAGGAATTTCGGGATATTAATTTCTTCATAATCCTATGTATGAGAGTATAGACGTCACAATAATAATGAAAGCTAGTTTAAGCATAATTAATTACCTAAACTATTCGATTATAATATTCCATATATCTGATCATATATATAAGTCTCTCTTTTTTCTTTTTTCTTTTTTCCCATATATAATCAATTTCAAAGTTTTCATGTACTTTAAGATTCATTCAAAAGAGAAGGAGAGAAAAAGAACGGTTCCCCGTCTTGCATTAAAGCAATATCATCAATGAAAGAGATAATTGGATCCAAATTTAACCAATGAAATGCATCAGTCGATAGGCCAGGTTGATTGCAAGTCAAAACAAGGCAAAAGTGCACGGATTAATTTAATGCTTTATGTTGCTTTTAGTGTAGAAATTTCAGCTTGATTTTGATAATTAATATTGGTGTATGTTAATGTTGCCTTATTAGTGTTTGATTAGCATTGAAGGTTGCGGTTTAAGAGTAAAAGCTATATATTAATTATAAGCTTTTTCAAACTCAAGTTCTTATCACAATTTAAAATGAAAAACAGGTTTAAACAATAGAAATCATACAGCCTTTAAAATTATGGTCAGTATTCAATTAAGTCACTCATATTCCATAATATTTCCAACCAAACCCAACTTCACCTGAGAAAGGGACAAAAACGGATATGATCAGCACAAAAGCAACCATGCATCTTCTGGGGACTTTATAGACCACAACTTGGCCCTCTAGCTCGCCAACACCATCACCAAGTTGAAGCTCTTTTCTTTCATGGTGGAATCTCTCAATAACTTAGCTAGATGCCCAACAAAAACCTCTATGAAACTTGTTCAACAACTTAAGAACCAACCTATTAGGATCAATCTAAGGTGTTTATATATATTGAGTGTGTCATTATGTAATATATAATTGGTCCAGTCACAATTTAATTAATTACTTGTGAAATCTAGTTGTAGTCTAAAATCCCTTAGATTGAATGGTCCAGTCATAGTTTAATTAGCTATAACTATCAATTAAGATATTTTGAAAATATCACATCTGTTTCAAAAAAAAAATGTGTTCTTAAAAGCATAGTTATCAAACCCGGCCCGGGAGTTGACCCGACCAAGGGGCCGGGTCCTGGGTTTCATGGGTCAACCCAGAAAAATTAAAAAATTATATTTAAAGTTTTAATATTTCATATTAAAAAATCAAGAAAAAATCCATGTGAATATAAGCTATACATGTTGTAAATAATGAAGTTTAAAATAATATTTTAAAAAGTTTTTTTTATCTCACATTGAAAAAACATAACTTTTTTCTTGTGAATATAGAGTATATGTACTAAAAGGCTTCAAATCCCACATTGAAAAGATATTATATTATCCTTTTAAGTTGAAGCATTTAAACCAAAAAGTTTTTTATCCCAAGTTAAAAAAACATGACTTTTTTCTTATGAATATAGAGTATATATACGAAATGACTTTAAATCCCACATTGAAAAAATAAGTTTTATCTTAGAAACATAGAGTATATATACTAATAGATTTCAAATCCCACATTGAAAAAACATAATTTTTTTCTTGTGAACATAAAGTATATATATGAAAAGGTTTCAAATCCCACATTGAAAAGATATTATGTTATCCTTTTAAATTGAAGTATTTAAACCAAAAAGTTTTTTATCCCACATTAAAAAAACAAAACTTTTTTTCTTGTGAACATAGAGTATATATACGAAAGAGCTTCAAATTCCACATTGAAAAAATAATTTTTTTCATGGGAACATAGAGTATATATATTAAAGTATTTCAAATCCCACATTGAAAAAACATAACTTTTTTTCTTGTGAACATAAGAGTATATATACGAAAGGACTTCAAATCTTATATTGAAAAAACATAACATTTTTCTTGGGAATATAGAGTGTATATATATAAAAGGGTTTCAAATCTCACTTTTAAAAAATAACTTTTTTCTTGGAAACATAGAGTATATATACTAAAGGGTTTCAAATCTCATATTGAAAAAATAAAATATTTTTCTAATATTTATATAGTGAACTTTAAAAAGTATTAATAACCAATTAAAAAAATATGAAAAAAATGGTATAGAAGAAAAACTACATTTGAATTAAAAAAAACCACCGGGTCTCGTCCGGGTTCACCCGGGTCATGGGTCGACCCTCCGGGTCGACTAGGTTTTGCTGGGTTGTTGCACCGGCCGGTCTTTTAACAAATCCGGACCGGTCCAGCCACCGGATCAACCCGTCAGGCCGGGTTTAATAACAATGCTTAAAAGAAGAGAAACTATTTAGATGTTGTAAAATACCAATTCTTTTTGGAATTTTCTTAAAGCATTGTACAAAATGCCACAATCTATGAAGCAAAAGGCTAATCATATAACTTGTATGCTAATTATTTTACAAGCTATACAAGTACAAGAATCTAGTAAAAAAAACCTTTTGTATTCTAGTTTGCATTTGTTTAATGTTTTAGGACGGAAAGAACAAATATAAAAGAAACATAAATATATTTAATTAAAAAAACAGGAACATAGATGATAAGAAAGAATTCAATGATTCTACATAATATACGCTACATTTAATTTTCAAAAGACAAGGATAATCTCAGTCATTTATCTTGTTCATTAAACACCTTTAAAAGACTTTATATAAATGTCTCCAAGATAATTTTAAATTTAATTTATTTTCAAAACAAGGAATATAGGAAGACATGTTTTCTATATTTGTATTGTCTATTGCCCAGTAATAAAAGGCTACCTTAGAGCAATATAAAAAAAATAAATTAACTGTACAAAATCTTTTTTTTTACTCAAATTTAGTGATTAAGAGTAACAATGCTGTAGGAATTTATTTTCTTTAATAATTCGATTTCAAAGGGAATTAACTAAATGTTACTCCTTTTCGGAACAAGATTTCAATTAATTGAAAGTAAAAAAATTAAAACTTACCTCATGAGTGCCGATATAATTAATTTCATTGATGCCGACGTGAATAAGATCAAGACCAATAATTACAAGAGGCTCTATATTTAGCAGTCACAGCCTTGAGTGTCTGGTTTCTTAATTTTGATCCCAATATTGTAGGACACTCGTGCGCTGACTCAATGAATAGCAACCCTACTTATCTCCCAGGCAAAGTTACTTCCCTGTCATTGCCAGGCAATTTGCAAGAGCTCCCTCAAATTAACCACAATCATGATAAGGCCACTCTTAGTCGATCGATCATTGCAATTTGTTTGCACCAATTCTTGTCGGTCCGACGGTGCAGGACGTGACACAGCGTCTGTGCTATGATTGGGAGGTGATTAGATGCCCATTTAGATCACTTGGTGCTCCACTTAACCTCATTGATCATTGCTTGCTTCACGCTAGCTATGGCTCATGGGCTGCCGGGACTTGCTTGTGTCATGTGTAGCAAAATTGGTTGCGGAGGAGCCCTTGATTTTGTGGTGTTCAACACTGAAACGATACTGCTCTAAATTGTGGTCTCTGTTGCCTTGGCCCTGCTAGTCCCCCATAGAACCAACAAGGGGCTAAAAGTGAAGGGGACAATCTTACTCGTGATCATCAATGGCCTGTGATTGGTTTTATCATGTCCAAGTTGATCAAAATTCTTCCGTCCGATTAAATCCTGATCTATGTAATATGGCTAAATCCAAGATTATCTTACTCTTTTTTGTATTTATCCTCCAATGTTTTTTTAAAAAATTAGTTCTGCCACTGGTCAATGAAACAAGAGTACTGGAGAGACATTTCAATTAAGCAATGGAAGCACCAACTCTCTTTTTTGATAAATCCTTGTTGCAAGGTGCACTGCTTGCTTCTTTCTAAACTTCGTCATTGATTTATGGTAGACAATTTGTCCACTGTAAGGCCATTCATGATCAAAGATATTGCAATGAGTAGATGATAATGGCTAGCCAGTCTCATAAATTTCTAGCCTGGCCAACACCATCATTGCCCATGCCGTTGTTTTTTTCAGCGAATCCACAAGACAAACGATAGTGATAAATCAGATGGTCAGTTGTATTATACGGCCAATTTGCATAAAATTCCGATCTTGTCATAAAAGCTGGTCAAGATTGATACACGGAGCTCAGTTAGCCTTTAGCGGCGACTACAAATGTCGCTATTTATTATTTTACTCGCTAGTTATTTTTATCATGTACAGATTAACGATATTGGAACATAATTACAATTGTATTGCTTCAATTTTCTTAAACATCATTTAAACTTTAAAAACTACTACAATTAATTAAGGGAAAATCAGAATGCTAATCAACTCAAGAGAATTACTAAGATTACTCTACGATGTACAGACTTCTAGCGACACTTAATACAAAAATGGGGTTTATTCCCATCATCAGCCAACTGTTTTCTCACCTCATTTTTTTATTTTTTCTTGAAAGAGTAATAATATTAAGGGGGTATTATTTATTCCTAATTATATACTATAAATTTTTTTAATTATTCATAACTTCCTTATGGGGTTTAAAATAGTAAATCTTCTTTTTTTTTTTTCAAATCTTAAAATATCACTAAAAATTAAATTTAATTAAAAAAAAACAAAGCATCATTGTGTTACAAGTACGTGCAAGAATCGTGACAAATTAATAAAATTATATTTGAGGTGATCATAGGATTAAGATGGAAGAATTAATGAATCATATGCATCATCATTCCATATTCATAAAACAGTTAAAGTAAGGTTTAGAATTTAAAAAAAAAAGTTATTAATGTTGTCATTATATTCGAAGCTTTCCATCTTCGAATCTTTAATATGCTCCAACCAAGCTCTTCCTTAAAAATGCCAATAAAATATATCAGAATTAACTATTTTAAAATTGTTGGAATATCTATGTTTAATTAAATTATCTTACAATTTTTGGAATTCTAGGTTGAGATTCCCTATATGATCATAATCGCACATGTTCGATCTTCCATATATAATTCACAGCCGAAAAGAAGAGAAAAAAGAAAAACATCTTTTAATATATATCATGGCGGAGTATATATGTGTCTAGTCTACGATCGTATAGGGGCTTTCAATTCTCTCCTCTGGATGGTACATATATGCTGTGTGTGTGTGTGTATAATCATGTACAATTAGGAATCTTCAACCATGTCATATATATAACCTATCACTTATGGAACGTTAATTTAATCCAATAATATATACTTAGATTCCATGATGAGACTTCATTTTCATTTTATCTTATGTTTGCTTCAGCTGTCGAGCCAAATTTTAAAAATTATTTTATATTATTCTTTAAAATACTAAAATTTCTGAGCTTAAAATCTATATAAATTCATTTTTATATTATTTTAATTTTATTAATTTAATTAAATACATCAAAGATGATGAAAATCACAATTCAAATTGCTTTTTGATGTAATATCTAAAAAAATATCTCATTCCAAAAGTTTACATGTAAAATATGAAAAATAATTTTATATTTGAATGACAAATGAAGGGACGTATGCGTTTCATGATCAGTGAGCAAAAGCTTAGAAAAAATAATATATGTACTAAAATTTATCAGCTTGCTTTAGGTAAAATTCTTGATTCTTTTATGAAAAAGACTCGAACCGACGGTGTGCAAGTCTCAAACATTCTAGAAAAAAACCCGTCTTTCATGCATGTTCTTCAGCCATACATGCATCTTCTTTTTTGATAAGCAATCCATAAAATACTCCACGTACGTTCGTATAGTATGAGGGAATAATATGTATGCCCAACTTTTTTTTTTATTCTATCAAATAAGAAACGCAAACGACGTCCAACTTTACAAAGTGAGTTGTGACGTCCCACATGAAATACCATCAACAAATAATAACAAGACCTTAATTGCAAATGATAATGGAAACTCAACAGAAATCCCATTGAGGTTCCAATGTAAAACAATTATCAAAGCATAGTTAATTGCATGAATAATTGAATCATCAAAACAATCCAATATTATCCCACTTTCTCATTGTGTATATAATGCTTTAATCATACTATATATATTAGAACAAGATATATACCATGATTATATATATGCTTTCTGGCAAGAGATTAAGAACTCACTGAAAGATCTTAATTTGGCAAGAGATTAAGAACTCAAGAACTCACTGAAAGATCTTAATTTGGAAAGAGATTAAGAACTCACTGATGGGGATGAATGCTTCGCAATGCGGCATACATAAGCCGATCAAGCATGGAGGGGCCACCGCTCCCCGCCATATTACACATCCGCTTCCATTGACATCAGCATGCACCAAATTATTAGATTATGTATTGTTTAGCTCTCAATCGTTTGCCACTAAGACAAACCAATGTGGATCCCACTTAGCATAATCAAGCCTTCCTATTGGCTGCCACCTGGAACCCAAATCAGCCATACAAGGATCAATATAGCTTATGTTAATCAGAATATTCAAATTGATCCACCTTCCTAGTAAGTGCAGCACACCAAGGATCAATCTCACACTCTCAGTACACGTGTGAGAGAGTGAGATTCTCGCATTCTTGAAACTCTCCATTTTATTACATTATTATTTTGGATAGAAGCCTTCACATCTTACACCCCAACTGCCTATATATATAGTGGTCTCATTAGCCATTTATACTTAGGAGAGACATACAAGCAACTTGAGCTTCGAGTAGTCTTCCTCTCTTTTTTCCCCTCTTCTCCTTCTCTTGATCTTCTCATTAATTACCAAACCTTAAACTAGAAATCAACAAAAAAAAAATGGAGGGGAATGGTTGTTTAGGAAGTTATTTTCAAAGATGCAAGCCTTACATAGCCATGATATCTTTGCAATTTGGCTATGCTGGCATGAACATCATCACCAAGGTTTCTCTTAATCGAGGGATGAGTCATTATGTGCTAGTGGTCTATAGGCATGCCTTTGCTACTGCTGTTATTGCTCCTTTTGCTATTATTCTTGAGAGGTATACAAATAGGTTACCATGATTAAGAGAGTACTAAAGCTTATCAATCTTTAGTAGAAAAATATATTCACCATGTTTTCTTATTATTTATGTACAGGAAAGTACGGCCAAAGATTACATTTCCCATTTTCATGCAAATGTTTGTGCTTGGTCTTCTTGGGTTAGTGTTTTTTTTCTCCTTGGCATGACATGGTTCTAAACTTTTGGAAGATTTAGAAGTTAGAAAGACAGTCAATCTTAACTTCTTCCTTTTGTCCTTTCTTATTCTAACAGGCCTGTGATTGATCAAAACTTTTACTATGCTGGGCTGAAATTCACTTCTCCCACCTTTTCTTGTGCCATGAGTAACATGCTGCCTGCGATGACATTTGTCATGGCAGTTCTTTGCAGGTACTGTAATAATTTCTCTGTTTCAAACTCTGTTTTCTTTCCCTGTAGTCTGTACTTTTCCTTTGTAGCTTTGGTCTGAGTGACAACTGATATACTTTTGCTTTGATGGGCTTGTGCTAAAAACATAAAGGATGGAGATCGTGGACATAAAGAAAGTTAGATGCCAAGCAAAGGTGATTGGAACCATAGTAACCGTGGCTGGAGCCATGTTCATGACATTGTACAAAGGTCAGGCTATCAATTTGATGTGGTCTAAGCATGTCAACACTCAGACATCTTCTGCTACTGCCACAACTGGATCAGCTGACAAAGATTGGCTTATGGGTTCCATTCTCCTCATCATCGCTACACTTGCCTGGGCATCATTCTTCATTCTTCAGGTAAATAGAATGAATAATACAAATTTTTGTTTGTGATTTTTTAAAAAAGAAGTCAAGACTCTAACTTTCTGTTGCTTTCTTTTTTACAGGCAGTGACACTTAGGAGGTACTCAGCTCAGCTTTCTCTTACAACCATTGTGTGCTTTTTGGGTACTCTACAGTCCATAGCTGTCACTTTTGTGATGGAACACAAACCTTCTGCTTGGACCATTGGCTGGGACATGAATCTTCTTGCTGCTGCCTATGCTGTGAGACTCTCTCTCTCTCTCTCTCTGTCCCTCTCTCTCTCTGCACACAAGCAGGTTCAAATATGTGTTGATAGTAAAGGTACTAATAAGTGTAATTTTCCATTTTCAGGGAATTGTGTCGTCAAGCATTGCATACTATGTTCAAGGACTTGTCATGCAAAAACGAGGGCCTGTCTTTGTCACTGCTTTTAGTCCTTTGATGATGATCATAGTTGCAATCATGGGCTCTTTCATCTTGGCTGAGAACATTTATGTTGGAGGGTAAGTTCTTACTCCCTCCCAAAAAAAACTAGTCTTACTTTCGGATTTAACACTCACTGATAACTTTTTTTTGTTTGGTTTTACAGTATTCTTGGTGCTATATTAATCGTAGCTGGACTCTATGCGGTTCTATGGGGCAAGTACAAGGAACACAAAGAAAAAGAAGCAGAAACGATCCCTGAACCAAACAAAGAGAATGGAGAGAATGGTCACACAGCAGGAATGATCCAGGATATTGAAGCTAACAATCACATTGAGAGGCAAAGAAATCAAGCTAACAATGTGACCTTGCAAGCCCTGGCTATTACTCTTCCAATTTCACAGGCTCCCATGATAGCCAAGGAAGCACCAAGAGCTTAATTAGTGTAGGAAAAAGATGAGATAAAGAGAGAAATAATAGAGGGCTAAATTCAGGAAAATCAAGCTTCTTTTTCTCTTTTGCAATTTCAACTTTACTATTTTTACCTTTTTTTTTTGGAGGGGGGGCGCTTTGCCTTTGTTTTAAAATTATGGAAATGAGAAAATGCATAATCTTCTTTCTTGGCTTCTATAATTATTGTGTGTCCTGTCAAAAGCTTGGGCTCCAAACTCCAAAGGCAGATTCCACTCAGCGTGTGGCTGCCTTCGGTTTTTTTTTTTTTTTTTTTTTCAATCGTGTATATGTTTTAAAAATATGGTTGTAGTTATTTTTTAAAATATTTTTTTATATAAAAATATATTAAAATGATATATCTTTTTATTTTTTAAAAAATTATTTTTAAAATCAATGTATTAAAATAATTCAAAATATTAAAAATAAAAAATTTTAATAAATTTTTTTTTTTTTTAAACACGAATTAACCCTCGTTTCTAAAAGTTATCAAATCACCATTCATTTTTTTTTTTACCATTGCATGCTATACGTCGTTTTTGTCATCACTATTATTCACAAATAAAGTAATGATTGAAACACTCATCTTATCTTGAGACTTGAATGCGTTAGTTCAAATATTGATTATTCTCTTCAAATGGGATGGTGCAATTAATATAGATTTTGTTTTAGTATTACGTACCATGAAATATGTGGTTTTTTTTAAGGATATTGTTTTGTCTATATATGGTAAAGTTATTAGACTCGCATGTTATAAATTTAATTGGTTAATTTAAAACATTTTATTTAAAAAAAAAAGTTAAAAAAATTTATTTTAAAAATAAATTATATTTTGATTAGGTCATGAGTTGATTCCTTCAATCTAACTAGGTTAATTCTTATTTTATTTAATTTGAAATTTAACTTAAATCATGTCTAAAATTAATGGATTATCGAATTAACTCATCAAGTTAAAGAAAATCTAATAACAGTGATACAAGGAATTACATGTCCCACAATAATTTATAATTATATCAAAAATTATGTTTTTGATTAGTTTTATCCTTAAAATATAGAGTTAACCATGATGATATTAACTACCAATTTATATTTACATTTTTTAAAAGGAAATAATATTTTTATTCATTCATTAATATGAGAATCCTATTGTCATGTGACTAGTGTCTACGGCATTGTTAATTTCTACCTTGAATGATTTGGAGAAATCAAAAGTGTGTGTGTGTGTGTGTGTGGAGTTGTAACACTAAAAACAAAAAATTCTTCAAAAGATAAACTATTTATTAAACTATTTCTTTAACTTGGCCTGGTTAGGTACCAGATCAACGCCCAGGTTTAATAACACATGCAACTGCCCATCTCCTAAAAAGGTAGGAATTAAAGTGAAAGCAAAAACATAAAAGCCACTGCATGCCTTCAGATCATATAGCCCTGACGGTGTTGATCAGTAATTCTTGAAATGAAGTTGGTAATTTTGTCACCTAGAAACCAATTTCCAGCTCTGCTCCACTAGTGGCCTCACTGTATCTATGACGTGATTCTCAAGTGAGCTCCCAAACAAAATATAATTTAATAACAGTGATTCCGTCATCAATTCTGCTAAGTTTTCTATCCAATATCGTCGAATAACCCAGGAGGGAATATAATGTTGACACTTTGCACCATGCAAAGTGATCAGATCACACCCAGTAGTGATGCAAACAATGACTTAAAATAAGTCTGGAATCCAGTGAGCACAGACATGCCTATTCCACGTACAAATGTTCTGATTCCTAATTTCTATTTTGAGCACCATAACTAAGTGGTCTAGTTGCTGTGCTGATCAGTACTCTCTCACTTGTTAGGATAATATCAGTGCCATGCGCACCTCTCCCTTCCACCTTGATCTCCTCCTAACTTCATATCCGATTCGAAATCGTCTCTAACCTCTCACAATCTCCTGTTGTCGCCATCCTGAGATCGATACAAGGTTGATTCCCATATCGATCCTAGGCTAGGCGCTGATCATGTCTTCTGGGATTTGCTCAAAGCCTATATATATGGAATATTAACATTGAAAAGTTGCGTTGGAATCTCATACTGCAATTTCAATCATTTTCTAAACCAACGAGACAATCACGGTACTCCATGTATATATATTATTTTTTATTAAAAAAAAAAAAGATGATTGGAAAGTAGTGTAAATTTAGATAAACTGGGTATATCAGTCAACTTTTCCCTATTTATTAAAAATTTCCAAAAGGGCTGAAGAGCCACTAATTGTAGATTTCTCCATTAGAAAATTAATGTTGGTGGAAGATTAGGTAGGTATCAATGGATGATTAATTAAGGACAGAACATTCCGATCCAGCTTAATCTAGACATTCATTAATTAGATTAGTACAGAACCTTTAACTTGTGAAATATTTTGATACTATGCCAAAATCCACTAGGAAAAAAGGAATTAATGGTCCCAAACTGTTATTGTTGCAAGATTATAAGTATATTGATCTCATTGCATCCAAGTGTATGTGCTATTGTACTGCAAAATTCTCGACCATCTAAAATTTTCATGCTTTCATTTATGGAAAATTATCACCGAAAACCAACATTTCGTAAAATTTAAGTTTATGCTTGAATATATAATAATTGGTTTCATCTTGTTAAGCAATAGTGCTAAGCAAGTGAGCTAATAATTCAGTTGCAATACTCAAATGATAATAAAGAGTTCATTAAGAGAAGAAAATATTCTTAGTTTGAATTATACTATTTATAATTTTCAACCCCCATACAAGTGTATGATTCATTGGAGATTTTGAGTTGGCAAACTCTTTCTCGTGATTTAGCTCTTGAAAATAATCGCTCACCCATTAATCGTGTCCAGATATATATATATTTCTGGACTGAATCTAATTTATTTGTGTTTTCTATATTACTTTCTTGACAAGAGAGAGAAAAGTGATTAAAAAGAGATATAAATATATAAGTATTTTGGTAAAATTGATTTTAACACTAATTTCTCATATTTTAATAAATCAGAGAGGTTGATTTTTAATTTATTTTTGTACTATTTTAAAGTTTAAATTCTATTTAGAATTTAATTTTTAGCATTTAAAATTATTTTAAACATAAAATTTCATTAAAATATTTGAATTCAATCCAAAAATCACAAACATTATGAAAAAAAAAAAAAGATTTCCCTTTTCGCGAGAGGTTTGGACTCTCTAATTAAGCTTGGATTGGTAACCTAAGCAGATTTTTCCAATTTGGATAATGACCTCAGCATTGATAAATACCACTAGCTAGAAAGAATTAATGTTATGTTGCATGGAAATCACTAGCATTGAAAATGATCATGCAACATCGGTTCTCCACATAATTTTTTGTTGCTCTCTTCCGAGTTGATTTGCCCGCTAGAAAGGGGACACAAAAACAAGGCTCAAAATCAATATTCTTATACGAAATATCAACCCCCACTAAGCTTCATTATATATATTTTCTATAGTGCAATAATTTTCATATAATGCTTGCTTTCATCACGTTGTGTGCTTCAGCTTTTTATCCAATTTCATTTATTATGCAGAATATTCACAATTAAATATTCATGACGACAAGAGCATCCACTATTTAATAAGAATTAATTGCATTTGATTCATATAAAGACTAAGATGGTTTCAGTGCAAGATTGACTAATCAATATATAAAGCATTGTGGAAAAAATATATGGACAAGGAAAAAAATATTATTAAAAAAAAAAAACAATTTGATGTCTTGCCTTTTGGGCATGAGACAAAGGTGATGGGAGCCACTCTTTGGCTAATAATTATTAGGCAGGTCTAATTTCATTGCATCATCTAATAGTGGTCACGAGAGTTTAGTATAAAGTATTTTTTATTTAAAAATACATTAAAATAATAATTTTTATTTTTTAAAATTTATATTTGACATCAGCACATCAAAACAATCCAAAATTACAAAAAAAATTAATTTCAAGCAAAACAAAATAATTTTTAACAAGAAACAGGTTTAACCTCAATTTCAAACAATACCAACTATTTTTTCCAATAAATTTAGATTTTTTTTTCCAATAATTTTTTTTTTTTCATCATGAGCGGAGATAAAATTGGGTTAGACTAAAATTAATTATAAAATTGGGGCCAATTTCACTATTAGGCATACCCAATTTATTGGCCCCAATTTCATTGACATCTAAATCAATGTCTCAAAATTGGGCTGTGTTGGGTTGGACTTGGAGCCTAACTTTTCCTTAAGAAAGGAGATTGGTTAGGCTTCTGCAAGCTCCGTAAGGTAAAATGGGCTTGATCTTTTAGCTTTGGACTGCTCTGTAAATTTATTACCAGACCATTTAAAGAAAGGAAACTATACCGAACTTTTCTAGATCAATCCAAGCCAGTGGGCTTGGCATTCTTCGTTCAGACTAGTTGGCAAAAAATGTACTTCGAGGCCGATTGCTGACTTGGAAAAGTAAACAAATATAAAATTTATATTATTATTTTAATATTATAATTATGGTTTTTATAATTATAATATTATAAAAACCGTAGTCATAATAAAAGGAGGGAAACCAACAACGGCTTATCTTCAACTCCAGCGCACAAACACATACACACTCTTATCTGTATCTCTTAATTCAAATGGAACACTTGTCCTTGAGTTCCTCTTTGCAAAATGAAATCCAAACCGACAATTCGGGATTGCCCGAGAAAAAAATCGGAAGCCAAGGGCTAAGGAAAAAGATTGTGAAGAAGGGAAATTCATGGCAAACTCCATTTCCTGGAGATGAAGTGGAAGGTACAAAAACAAGCCCTCGAATTATTGTCTATGCCTTTTTTCTTCTTCTTTTTAATTAGATTTACAGGAGAAGGGTCAGTTTGTTTCAATGTTTGTCACTTGATGGAGTAGCTTTGGACTTAAGGAACTGTGGTTTTAATTAGAGATTCATCAAGAAGGCTTACATGAATTTTCCTGGGAATGCAAACTACTGTTGCAGTTCATTTCAATGGATATATCGAAGGTGGGGCAAGTCTTGAGTCAAGTCGTGATAAAGGGGTTCCCTTTAAGTTCAAATTAGGCCAGGGTAAGTAGTGCTAATCAATCCATATCAATGGCGGTATGTCTATATTGTTGGCTACATAGATGATATGTTTTTGTTTGGTGTTTGGGTTCTAGGAGAAGTAATCAAAGGATGGGATGAAGGGGTTGCCACCATGAAGAATGGAGAAAGAGCAATTTTTACGGTACCGCCAAACTTGGCCTACGGGGAGGCTGGTTCTCCACCACTGATTCCTCCCAATGCAACTCTTGTTTTTGATATTGAGATGCTGTCTTGGAGTAGCATCAGGGATTTAACAGGCGATGGAGGGATATTGAAGAAGATAATGAAGGAGGGTGAAGGATGGGCTACACCAAGAGATGGAGATGAAGTTTTAGGTAAACTTCTGCTCTTGTAATCATAAACTTGTAAATGAACCTAGCTAGGGAAACATCTGCTCTTGTAATCATAAACTTCTGCTGTATAATTAACTCTAAATCATGAGCACAGTTTGACTTTTATAATGAGTGGTTTATCTGCAAAATAGTAATGCATTTCCATCTCTGCAGTGAAGTATGAGGCAAGGATTGAGACTGGAATGCTTGTCTCCAAATCCGAGGAAGGTGCTACGTTTCATATAGGAGATGGTAAGTGTATTGTGTTGATAATATTTTTCCCATGTTGAATTTCTTGAAATTTGGAACATAAGTTGTTGATTCGAAAAAGGGTTTTTAGGTCGTTAGATTATCGAGTGAACATAAAATTTATATATTTATTGAAAAAACGATGTTATTTAATGTTTATTTTTAAATTAGAGTATAAAAATAAAATAAATACTTTATTTTTCTCAATAATTAATCCATTTATAAACATAAAATAAATAATCGAGAAAATTGATTTCTTCAAATGTTATTTGGAATGCAATTGTCCAGGGTATATTTTTTTTTTGTTATGTATTTCACGTTATTTTAAAAATATATTTTTTTATTAATACGATCCAAAATATTATAACAAAATGCCTCCTTCATATTTGGATTAAATAAATAAATAGAGCATTTAGAGTTAGTGGGAATGTCATTAGCAAAAAGTGAAATGCCAATAAAAGAAAAATGCTATTTATGTTAATATATATTAGAAGTTTTTTTAAAAAAGGAAGACTCCTATTTATATTATTATCAGGAGTTTTTTTTAAAAAAAATTGATTCAAATTAAATTCGGAGTTAAATATTTATCAGGTCACCTTGTTGGGCTAGGTTTAATAGCTATAATTCAAAAGGTGTTTGAATATATAATTGTGGTTGCTTTTCAAAATAATTTTTATTTGGAAAAATATCAAAATAATATTTTTTTTATTTTTAAAAAATTATTTTTGATATAAGCGCATCAAAATGATTTTAAAACATCAAAAAAATATTAATTTTTTAAAAATTAAATTTTTTAAAAAACAATTTTGAAAGAAAAGAACAAATAAACCGGTTCAACTAATTCTTTTCTACTGCTTTTCGGTTTAGGCTATCTATGTCCTGCCTTGTGCAGAGCAGTGAAGACAATGAGAAAGGGTGAGAAAGCAGAGCTAGCAGTAAGACTTTCTTGTAAGTTTGTTCACTTTTTTCCTAGCTAGATAATTTTCCTTGTTCCTGGACGATTTCCTTTCTTTTGGTATCTTCTTCTTTCTGCTCTGCTCATTAATTAATCTAAGATCATTTTTCGTCAGATGGCTTCATTGAAAAAGGAAATTTAGCCCCTGACATTGAAAGTAACATTCCACCTTATTCTAATTTAACCATCCAACTTGAGCTTGTATCATGGAGAAGTGTCACCGATGTCACCGGAGATAAGAAGGTCCTTAAAAAAATTGTAAAAGCCGGTGAAGGATTCGATCGTCCGACAGAGGGATCCCATGTGAAAGGTAATCCCTCACATGACTATCATATTTCAGATTAGAAGGTCACAACAGTGGTGTAATTTCGTATGACCTGCCTGTGTTTGCAGTGACATATGTTGGCAAACTTGAAGATGGAACAGTTTTTGACAGGAAAGGGACTAATGGAGAGCCATTTGAATTCATAACTTTGGAAGGTATTTTGCAATTTACGCATCCCTATTTCTTGCAGAAATGAGTTACAAGCATCAATTTTTGTGTAACATCAATACATTTTTTGGTCTTTACGGTTCCAGAACAAGTAAATGAGGGTCTAGACAGGGCCATTATGACTATGAAGAAAGGAGAGCATGCCACAGTGACCGTGGATGCCAAATATCTCCATGGCCATGACATTTCAGGAATGCTTCCTGCAAATTCCATGCTTCATTATGAAGTTGAGCTGCTTGATTTTATTAAGGTTATTGTTCAAACTGCTTAAACTTGTTTAAGTCTCGGCTTTCTGACAAATGCTCAAAGAAGATATTGTCACAACTCTGACCTTCGCGCAGGAGAAACCATTCTGGAAAATGGATACACATGAGAAACTAGAAGCAAGTGAAAGGAAGAAGCTAGATGGCAATGTGCTATTCAAGGCAGGAAAATTCTGGCGTGCCTCTAAGAAATACGAGAAGGCAAGTCCGAAGGCGATGAAACTGAGAAAAATACATCACCCCTTTAAGATTTTACCATCATTTTCAGTATTTAAACTGAAGAATTTTCTTAACTACAAATTCCAGGCTGCAAAATACATCGAGTTCGACCACTCTTTCACTGATGAGGAAATGTGCCTGGCAAAAAGCTTGAGGCTATCATGTTACCTGAATAACGCAGCTTGTAAGCTTAAATCAGGGGAGTTCCTTGAAGCTTCAAGGCTATGCACAAAGGTTTATTTTCCTCAAATTAATTAGCTCAAAAACCCCATTTAGCTATCTTTTTTCCTCCATAAAAACCATGTTTCATCCACTACAGGTTTTAGAACTTGATCCACTCAATGTCAAAGCTCTATTCAGACGATCGCAAGCATACTTGAAAACATCTGAATTAGAGAAAGCTGATGCAGATATAAAGAAAGCTCTAGCCATTGATCCAAATAATAGGCAAGTGTACAAGGCTACAAGCCAACATATTTGGTTTTTTTCTGTTTTTCTTTTTTCTTTTTATAATTATCCTTCTCCTTGTGATAACAGAGAAGTGAAACTTGGGTACAAGGAGCTGAAAGATAAGCAAAGAGAGTATGAGAAATATCAAGCTGAGCTTTTCAGCACCATGGTTTCAAGGATGGGTTGACCAAACTTCAAGTTATACATGTGTAATGATATAAATATTTTTTGTTTATTACTACTATTAAATATTTATTTTTATTTTTAAATTAGAGTATAAAAATAAAATAAATACTTTATTTTTCTCAATAATCAATCCATTTATGAACATAAAATAAATCATTGAGAAAAATGATTTTTTCAAATTTTATTTGGAATGCAATTGTCCAGGGTATAATATTTTTTGTTATGCATTTCACTTTATTTTAAAAACATATTTTTTTTATTAATACGAGATAAAATATTATTACAAAATGCCTCCTAGTTTGGACTAAATAAATAAATAGACCATTTAGAGTTACTGGGAGTGTCATTAGCAAAAAGCGAAATGCCAATAGCGGGGTCCATGAAGGGGCCATGGGAATCTACCCATATGGGCTTAGGTCCACCAGCCTCCAGATGGGCTTGAAGGATTCAATTGAAATGTGGCCTTTTCTTTTCCTTATTTCGTAAAAGAATAAAAATTTATATTTTTTTAATACGTGTCAATTTATTCAACATTATTACACAAAAAATAAAAAAAAATGCTATTTGTGCTAATATTAGGAGTTTTTTTAAAAAGGAAAACTGCTATTATTTATGTTATCATTAGGCAAACTGCTATGTATATTATTTATGCTATTATCAGGAGTTTTTTCTTAAAGGAAACTGGTATTTATTTTATTTATGTTATTATTGGGAGCTGTTTTTTTTAAAAAAAAACGCCCTGATTAACAATAAATAAATGTTATTATTAGGGTCATCCTGTCGTCATTTTAAAATGGTGGTTGGTGTTAGGTGCTTCCGGCGGGCCGCCGTGGTCCTTATCTCTTACTGATTTTATTTTTTATTTTTTATTTTTCCTTTCCTTCCTGTTTTAAGCTATGATTGTTTTTTTATTTTTGTTAATGTCAATCAATGGTTTGATAACGACGCATGATAGTTGCCAGCTTCTCAAGAAAAATCTGGCCTCCCTACCCACCACCACCAAACAAGCGTGGTCCCTCGAGGCCTTGACACTTTACCATCCTCACCCATTTTATACCAAATTCACCATCCAAATTTCATATATATAAAATCTTTTGTGTTGTTGTTTTTTACTTGGTGGATTTGAGACCACGTTAGAGTCCAATCTTGCTGAGGGTTTAGATTATCGAGTTAATCTGTGGATTAATTTTAAAATAATATTTTTTAGACAGTTTTTTTTAATAACATTATTTTAAATATAAATTAAAAAAAATAAAACTGATTCAATTAAGTTTCATTTGAGATTTCTTCCTTGAGTTTGACTTATCAAATTACCTAAATTTAATATACAAAATGACTTAAAAGCAAATCTAATTTAGGTTTTAAAATTCCGTTTAAAAAAGCGGTTTGCACCACGTTTTCTTTAATGTATTTCTAAGTTGATCTAAACTCAGGTCTAAAGAGAATGTTTAGTAGTGTGATTGTGATTATTTTTTAAAGTATTTTTCACTCGAAAATACATTAAAATAATATTTTTTTATTTTTTAAAAATTATTTTTAATAACAGCATATCAAAACTATCAAAAAAATATTAAAAAAATATTTATTTTATAAAAAAAATAAAAAATAAAAATACATAATTTACACTGCATTCTCGAACATTGCATATAGTCCCGGTCCAGCCGTTAAAAGCAACTTTTAAATTATATAATAGTAGTAGATAACATTATGTGCCCCGTAATTATAAATTTTTATAGCAATTTCCCTCTCAATTATTACCAACCTTTTAACTTATCTTATTTTCTTAATTACAAATCTGGGGGCTGCGAGAAATGAATAGAATGGTCTCCCACTTCACCAACTTTTGATTCCTCCTTCTTTACTTGTTAAAAAGTCTCACTTCACCAACCACCAAATACTGGAAAAAAAAAAAAAAAAAAAAAAACCCACTCTACTATCTTTTCACCGAGAGTGAAGTCACGCGCCACCGTTCTTGAGCACGTGGGACATTGTAATTGGTCAATGTTTCCCCACAATGGGCATTGACAAGTCACACTTTTTATCCCTCCCTCTCCTATGATAGCCACTATAAGCAGAAGCTAAGAGTCGCACATCGTCCCTCAACTTCTTAAATTTATTCATGGTAGACCCTCTTCGTTAAATTAGATCAAACTCACTACTTTAATCTCAATGAAATGTAATCTTTCCTCGTGAAAAACTCAATTATTAATTAAATAACTTGAATGAACATCTGAAATTGGATTTGTATGAAAGTAAAAAGGGTTTATTTGACCCAATTTAAAGTGAGGGATTGAGTTGATAATTTGTGGAAATTAGAGGGACCATGAATGATTTTTAACAAGAAACAAAATCCACTCACCAACTCCCTCCCTCGCAGAGACCAACTCCATTCCTACAATTTATATTCTGCCAAGGCCCTTCAGAAAAATTAGACCCTTTCTCTTCCATTTTTTTTTCTCTCCACAATGAATCTCCTTCTGATTCCGATATCTTTCATCACCCTTCTCTTGACATACAAAATCTACCAACGTCTACGCTTCAAGCTCCCACCAGGGCCAAGACCATGGCCAATAGTAGGCAACCTTTATGACGTCAAGCCTGTGAGGTTCCGGTGCTTTGCAGAGTGGGCTCAGGCATATGGTCCTATCATCTCAGTTTGGTTTGGTTCAACTCTTAACGTGATTGTTTCCAATACAGAATTGGCAAAGGAAGTGCTCAAGGAAAATGATCAACAGTTAGCTGATAGACATAGGAGTCGATCAGCTGCCAAGTTTAGCAGAGACGGTAAAGACCTTATATGGGCTGATTATGGACCTCACTATGTTAAGGTTCGAAAGGTTTGCACCCTTGAGCTTTTCTCTCCCAAAAGACTTGAAGCTTTGAGGCCTATCAGAGAAGATGAGGTTGCTGCCATGGTTGAATCAATTTTCAATGACTGCACTAATCCTGGTAAGCTTTTCTTAGTCCCTATTTCTTCGACTTGTTTTTTTGGAATTAGTATCTGTTTTTCCTGAGGATTTATTCTTTTAGCCATAATAACAAAATTATTACAAGTAGCCCATAATCCAGGTTGTTTGTTTTTTAAATTAAGACAAAAATTAAACTGGGTAGGTCGACAACTCAGATTTTATCGAATTAACTCTCACCAAGTTTTTTTAAAATCCAGTCCAGGCTAGATTTTGATTCAACCCATCTAGCCAACGGATTAGTTGGATCCACGAGACTGGATTCATTACAAATTACAATCACATAATTATGACATTTATATTTGCTCTCTGCTTTATCAGTTCTTATAGTTCCATTAATCGAACATCTTTGAAAGGTTGTTGAAAAGTCACACAAGTAGTTGTGGATTTTCATCATCTATTTTTACTGTCAAACATTTTGTCCGATTAGAACGATCTATACATATTTGTATAAACAAGTACTGAATTTTTGCTGGCTTTCTTTGACTTGGTATCATGTTTTTGTCTTGTAATAGTTGTGGCTGGGTCGGCAGAACGCAGAGGATGTTCTCTGCATGTCAAATTTTTGTCGTGTAATTAGTCTTTGACTGAGATCTATTCTTATTGCAAATTTGCCCATATAAGGCCTTGAGCTGCTATGTTTCATGCTTTTAATTATTTATTTGTTAGCATTTTAATATTCTTCAACTCTCACCCACTTCCACTTTGTGCTTCGTTTCACGTTTTGCTGATCCCAAAAACAAAAAATAGGCCTTTTGTTTTGGGCTTTGTTGTTGTCGTCGGCGTCTTAAATGTTAATCAGCTTGAAGTTTTTCTTTTTTCTTTTTTCATGGTTACCGGCTCTGGTTTGAAAAATGATCTAGCTCGTTGGGTCCTGGGGATAATTCGTTGATCACCGAGTTAACATGGAGCAATTATTTTTATTAAAACTGCGTTGTTGTTGTTTTTTACTTTGCTATACTATTTTCTAAAAGAAAAACATTGACCTGCAGAAAACAATGGAAAAACCTTGACGGTGAAGAAATATTTGGGGGCAGTTGCATTCAACAACATCACAAGGCTAGCATTTGGGAAGCGATTCGTGAATGCCGAAGGCGTTATGGATGAGCAAGGGCTAGAATTCAAGGCAATTGTATCCAATGGACTTAAGTTGGGTGCATCACTTGCAATGGCAGAGCACATTCCATGGCTTCGTTGGATGTTTCCGTTAGAGGAAGATGCATTTGCCAAGCATGGGGCTCGTCGGGACCGACTCACTAGAGCTATTATGGATGAACATACCCTTGCCCGGCAGACGAGTGGCGGTGCCAAGCAGCATTTTGTTGATGCATTGCTTACATTGAAGGAGAAGTATGACCTTAGTGAAGACACAATCATTGGACTCCTTTGGGTATGTAACATTCTATAGTTTCTACTTTTGTTAAAGTAAAATTGATGTATGTTTTTTTTTGTTTTTGTTTTTGTGATATATGGTAGATTTCTAAGGTATTAATTTTGTACGGCATACCATGCGCAGGACATGATTACTGCGGGCATGGACACAACTGCAATCTCAGTAGAATGGGCAATGGCAGAGCTAATCAAGAACCCAAGGGTGCAACAGAAGGCTCAGGAAGAGTTGGACAGTGTTGTTGGATTTGAACGTGTCATGACCGAGGCTGATTTCTCAGGCCTTCCTTACTTACAATGTGTAGCCAAGGAGGCGCTAAGGTTGCACCCCCCAACACCACTTATGCTCCCGCACCGTGCCAATGCCAATGTGAAAGTTGGTGGCTACGACGTTCCTAAGGGATCAAATGTTCACGTCAATGTATGGGCTGTAGCTCGCGATCCGGCTGCCTGGAAGAACCCCTTAGAGTTCCGGCCAGAGAGGTTCCTGGAGGAGGATGTTGACATGAAGGGTCATGATTTCAGGCTACTTCCATTTGGTGCAGGAAGGAGAGTGTGCCCTGGTGCACAACTTGGTATCAATTTGGTCACATCCATGCTGGGTCACTTGCTGCACCATTTTTGTTGGACCCCTCCTGAAGGAATGAAGCCAGAGGAAATTGACATGTCGGAAAATCCTGGGCTGGTCACTTACATGAGGACTCCATTACAAGCAGTGGCCACTCCTCGGTTGCCTTCACATTTGTACAAACGTGTTGCTGTTGATATTTAATTTGGTAATTTGATGTCAATTTTCTGATTAGGCTTTGGATTGTGAACTACAAAAGAGTTGGAAAATGTCAAGGAATCTCTGTCAAAAGTGAGGACTGAGGACCAAATAAAGCACTATGTTATATGAAGGTACACAATGTTTTGTCCTTGTGTTGGATATGAACAATTGTAACACTTCTTCTATCAATTTCAATGTTCTTGCAAGGTTTTTGAATCTCCTTCAGTCATCATCGTCATCATCAACCTTGAAGGCTTGCTCCAACCTTCACCTTGTTAATTGGGGTAGACTCCAAGATCATTTATGAGAAATATTTCTCACAGATTCCTTAATCTCGATCAGTATTAATAATCTATTTTCAATCAAGGAGGTAAATTTAATTTTGATACATACAACTATGCAACTTAATCCCAAATATGATGACTCCGTCACAAGCAGTGGCTATTCCTCGACAGCTCTCACGCTTGCACAAACGTATGGCTTCAGGCTTGCGATTTGCACTTTGCTGCTACGTTTTCCTTGGATTATATCAGTTTCTGAGCTGGGGAAGGGTGAGAGTTTAGATGACGTTGAGATTCAATGCAAAACTCTCTTTATCACCAAGTCTAAAATAAGGAATAAAGACCTGCAATATTGTATATGTGTTGACAACTCAAGCATTTCTATATATATATATATATATATATGATTGAGGAGGTTACTCATAAAATCCATATCTATGTCATAAAGCATAAATATATACAGATTCAAACATAAAAGCATAATTGCCAGAGTGGTGTGTTTATTGCTCTATACTATACTGCAGGTAGTAGCACCAAGGCACACAAGGCTTTTGCATATTATGGCATCAAATTTACATAAAACTTCCCTTCTATGTTTTTAATTACTTCAACCTTGATATTCTCTTCTTTGATTCCCCTCCTCAATTTCAGAAGCAGATTGAATTTGGCAGAATCTTCAGTGACCTGCACCATCACCAAACCAAGGAAAAATCAGCTGGACAGCTTCCACATTTGCATACCAAAGTGTGCAAAGATGGGAAAGATCAATCCAAGTAGGGAAAATGAAGGCTAAAGTTGCGAGTCGCAACATTGTAAAGTTCCAACCTTGGCTTTCGCCAGAAGGATATCTAAGAGTTCATATGGATGCAATGAGTTAGATCTCTCCTGAATGGACTTAACAGCATGACTTGCTACATTTTGGACCTCGACATCATTTGTTGACACCATTTTCCATCCTGATCCATGAACATCTGATTTGTGTAATGCGCCTGATTAATCACTATTTTTTGCAACTAAACTAACTACCACTTAGTAACACACTTTTGAGCAAAAATAAAAAAAGGGACTCTGCATTTCACTGAGATTGGACAGAGCCAATCCCATGTAAAGAAGAATTGGCCAATCTAAAATGAAAGGATAGCATCTGTTAGGTCTACGTTGGTCTCCTAGTTTTAGAGACCGACGTAGACCTAACAACATCATACTGAAAAATGAAAACATAATAAGAAAACCTCACATGCCAATTTCAGTCTCATTACAACCATCAACAGAAAAAATTCAAGCACAACCAATTGCTTATACATAAAAGGACCCGTTACCTTGTTTAACGCCAAGGTCAGAGGATGTACCCCCTTCAACATGCTTGAATTCCTGCAACTGCTTGAAGTTCATCCATGGCTTCACCCAGACTTTAACTTCATATATCTTCTTATTACCAGCATCATTCGCCTCTAGAGTAAGGTGGTATAGCTTACCAGCAACCACCTGCTCTTTGGCCTTCACCACCCTCACAAACTCAAGAAGAGCATTCTGTAGACAATATCCAAGGTAAATACTAAAAATGCTAGGACCTTGCCGAAAAAGACACATCAAATACAATAAACAGGAAGATGAGTAAATTATCGCTGTTATTTTCTGAGAATTCTTTTAATTTTCAAAATTGAACCCGTTTCGCACACAGAAGAAAGGACTCAAGAACACAGCTTATGCACGAGGGTTTCACAGAAGATTAGTGAACACTTGAGAGAATAGCCATTCAAGCAAATATATGTAGATTAAAAATTATACATTTTGTTGAAATTACTAAAAAAATTCATCTATGCTATCTTTATTTCTAAAATCATGAGTCAAATATCAATCATCCTGTTCTGTTATCAAATATTTCATAGAAAAAAAAACCCTGAATTATGAACAAAAAATCATTTATATTTTAAAAAAATACAAAGTAGAAAAATAAATCAAACAATAAGATAAAGACTAAATTAACACATAAGTCACCCCATAAGAAAAGGAAAAAAAATCAATAGTAAATTTAACCAGAAACCATATCCAATCTAAGCAAATTTTTCTATGATCCCTCTCGAATCATTATCATATAAAAAAAAAAAAAAACAAGAAAATCAAGAATTTCAGCAATAAAAAATGAAAAAAAAAAAGATCAAGAGAAGAAAAGACCTCTTTCGTGTTATGTTCTTGGACAGCAAAACGAGCGAGGCTATCAATCTCTCCACTGTTTTGAGAACCCTTACAATCATGAACACCACCAAGCTTCATCTTCAAGAAGTTGTCTTGTCTACAAAGACCAAGTTCAGTATAACACCCACAAAGCAAAACCAACACACTCAAGATTAGTAAGGAGTATTTATTCGTCGTCGTCGTCGTCGTCGTCGTCTTCGTCTTCGTCAAACAAAAGAGATTTATTCGATTCTCTGTGCCTGTTTGTCCAAGAATAAATTTTTGCCGACAGGGAGGTGATTTGTAGTGGTTTTTTTGAAAGTTAGTTGGTCACTTCCTTCGCTCCTAAGGATTGGGTTTAAAGGGCTAAGCCCAAGAGTGAAGATTTGGAAAGAGTCCACGTTGAATGCAAACCACCCCAAATATGGATGGGCTTAGAGACTAAAAGGCTAAAAAGTAGCATAGGGATTCATATTTAAATTATTGTTTTAAAACTCGGACAGACGGCTAGATCATTCCAGAATTCTATTACTAGTCTAAATTAAAAAAAAAAAATACATAGTTAATTTATTTAAAAACTAGGTTGATTTAGTGAACTAAAATTTCTATTTAAGATTTTATTAAGTGTATAAATTAAAATAAATATTTAACTAGCAAACTTCTAGTCTAGTGATAGTGAGCTCCTTGTTGATTATAACCCATGTTATTAAAATCACAGGTTAATTTATAAAATAATATGATTTTATGAGTTTAGCATATGGTTAATGTATTAAATTGACCTAAAAACTTGAAAATTAATCAAATTAAGATGAAATCATGTAGAATCATAATTTTAAAATTGTGATTGCGAATCCTGTTTGAAAATAAGATTGGACATTTTTTTATTAAAATTTAATTTTTAAATATTTTTGAATTGTTTTAATATATTAATAAAAAATAAATTTTAAAAAATAAAAAATAGTATTTTAATATATTTTAAAACAAAAAAACATTAATTAAAAAATAAAATCAATCACTTACCCTGGCCAGCGTCGTTCCAGACTTGTTCCATAATAAACCATCACTGCATCACATACAATTTCCACCTTTAACCCTCCTTTTCTTTTCACTCGCCCACAGGTTATGACATCTTCTCTATTCTCCATTGACTTGTACTCCTGGAAGCAATTCAAAGAGCTTTCCTTAATTAGGTAAAAAAAAACTAAAATCTTTCCCTTCAGCTCGTTTTACATAAGATTTCAATCTAGAGATTTTTTTTAACTAGAACTAAATTTTTTTTTTTAATTCAGTCAATCTAAAATCTCAATCTGACAATCCTTTTTAAACATAATCAAAATCTTTGTTTAGAACTCGATCAACCTAAGATCCCAATCTAGCAATCTTCTTTAACCAGAATCAAAATCTATCTTCATTTCGTAAACCCGAGATTTCAATTTAGGAATCCTCTTTAACCAAAACCAAAATCTATCTTCAGCTCAGTCAACCTGAGATCTCAATCTAGTAATCTTCTTTAACCAGAATCAAAATCTATCTTCAGCTTAGTTGACCTAAGCTTCTTTAATCAAAACCAAAATCTTACAGCTACTAGAAGAATCATATTTTCATAGCTATTCTCTAGTGCAATTTTTTTCTGGTAAAGTCCTGTCATTTTAGCGACTCATGTTTTCAGCTAATTGATCTAAAATCCTAAATCTCAACAATTTCCTTCAACTAGAACATTCCCAAGGTGTCTGAACTATTATGATTGAATCCAAAACACTATCATTACGAGTTGAAAATTGAGATTTTTAGTAGTAGGGTTGATTTTTTTTTTTTTAGAATCTTCTAATAATAAGGTTTTTCTCATTTTTCTTGCCTTGACAAAAAAAAAATGAAGCAATGTTTACTCACAAATCTTCTTTTGGTTTAGCAAAAATTGTATCTTTTTAATAATTTTTTTTAGTTTAGTTGATTTAAGATCCTGAATCTCAATGATTCCTTTCAATTGGAATAAAGATTTTATAGCTACTGATTAAATTAACATACAATTTTATTCACCTCATATTTCTTACATATACATATCAAATTAACATACAATTTTACAAGATCGCTACCCAATTCTTTGTTTCCCTCAATTTCTCTCTTGGTTGGTCTTAGGTAAACTTATTACCCAATGATTTGTTTCAATTTTTTTATTATCATTCCCATCATCATAATAATAGAATTTAAACATAGCAACATCATTAAAACACTCATATTACTCAATCTTATACTTTTTTTCTACATTTTCCTCTCACTAACTTTTTTTAATTCTACATTTCAGCATTCATGCACAAACTTAAGAATTTCAAAACATTATTAAATTAAAACAATAAAACCAACCCAATTTATTCTAAAACACTTACCATGATTTTTAATCAAGTTTCTACTTAAATTTGTTATCATCCTCATTATCAAACAACTAACAATTCATCAAAACAATCATTCTCTCTCTCTCTCTCTCTAAATTCTTACCATGATTTTTAATCAAGTTTCTACTTAAATTTGTTATCATCCTCATATCAAACAACTAACAATTCATCAAAACAATCATTTCCCTGAAAATTTATAAAAACCTTATAATTGAATTTTTGGGATTTTCTTCCTTCTTACACCTAAAACTACTAAAACAAAGAAAAAGATTATAGAAAATGTCTTACCAATCAAATCTCTCTCTCTCTCGCTGCAATTCTTGAGCTTGTGCGGATTTAGTTCCCGGGTTGACGATTGCCGATGACTTAAGCTCCATGTTCTGAATACTATTGAAAGTACCTTCAGTTGATCGACCTCCGATATCCTCCATTGAAACCGTTGCTGCCTTAAAGCCACGTCTCCTGATTCTGGATAATCTGCTGGGGTTCTTGAGCTTGTGACCTTATAGGTTCTGAGTTGATTACTGGATGCTTTTTAAATCTTTGACTAATCTGGATTATACCATCATCTTCAGCAATTTCTGAATGATCCATCGGCTTCCTTTTTTCCGATTCCTTTTCCTTGAGTTGAGAGATCACGGTGTATTCAGAAATGCATTATGAACCATACTGCAGCATTATCCAACCACCATGATTCGGTTGTCGCTACAGTCACCATGCCATGTACCGCCATTAGCACCAACCTTTTTATTCCTGTTTCTAGTTCACTTAAGTGTTGTAAAGCAGAAAATACGTTGGAGTATTTTTAACGACACAATTTTGTATCGGAAAGTAATATACTGTATTGTGAGTTGATTTAGCGACGCAAAATTGGTGTCGCGATTGTCTCATGGCCACCATAACAATTGGACTGTCGTGACACTTTATTTCTGTCACCAAAAATGATTTTCAATTTTATTTAAATATATTTTTAATTCCAAAATCCGGCTTTGGATAGAATTTTCATTTTTTTTTCCTCTTAATTTTCCACATTTTAAAATTCAACTTAAAAGAAATTATAAAGTAGTGCTACTGCTACACCAACTACACAAAATTCCTTCCAAGATAGTAAGAAAAATATTTTAATTGCAAATAACCTAATTAATCGTTAACTTTTACAAATTTATTGTTATCTACATATGGAATGGTTAGAACTCTGAAAAATATTAAGATTTCTCTGACAACATTACCTTCAATAAAATCAGTTTTATAAACACACAGCACCTTCGATGCGTCTCCACTGCTTATCCAACCCGTGCTCCATGAAGGGCAGGCCATGACCTGCTAGCACAAGCACCTTCAACACTGACCTTATCATGCCCTACTGTGACAATGGGGATGAGCTTTAATTGCCCAGGCTCCCCTTCCAAGGCAGGTTTGACATTGATGTTTGCTGGTTCAAGCTCAAAAGTATGTTCAGTAAGGCAAACTCCTTTCTGGTTTCCAATAATATCCGGTTCTTGAGCGTGCAAACATAGAGGCTCATGGTTGCTGAACCGCTTTTGCCCTTTGCAGATATACTAACTTGACAAGGAACGAACTTATTGCTACTAGTTCTTGATCCAGGCACCATACCTTCAACATTAATAATTTTATTATCAATCAAACAGAGATAAAACAGTAGCAATTGAGCTATCAAGATAGCCCAGTTCAAGATAATAAGCGTTCAAAACCTTTATAGCAGAATTCTGTTCATCAAGCTTTCTTGGTTCAAGTACGTACGTACAAGTATTGACTCACTATGGTGTTGGCCATAACAAAACCAACAATGGAGGTTTCTTTGAGGAGAGTTTGTTGTGAAGAAGAATAGTGTCAATCATCAAAAGAAGAAGAATCTTGGCAATCATCAAGATTGTAAAGGCTTACTAGGTCATAAATCATAGAACAGATCATATTTTAGGAATAGAAATTTGGTATTATTCCAAATTTGTATTTTACAACTTCCTGACGTGCTAATTATCATAAGAAAAAACAAGCTAGAACAGTTAATCATGCTCCTAAACTGAAAAGAAAAACAAGTTCATCATCAATCACTGATGCTTGGTATCTTCAGAGTAAATAATCGAAGTAGAAGCGATTAGGAATCATCTCAATCTCTTCTTCTTGAAGGGAATTCTCTGGGATTCCTTGCAACAACATCTTAGGAAAAGTATCCGACCAATAGTCAGTGGGATAGTCGTTGTCACCTTCACTATCAGAATGCAATGGATCAGAAGCCAAGCCTTCATTCAAGTCAGTCCCCATAACCGGTACCGCACACAGTGCTAATACTACATTGCAAGAACCACCGTCAACCTTGGCCTTACCATCCCCTACTGCAGCAAGGGGACGCAAATTGGCATCCAAATCGGTAAAGGTTGTTGCTGCTGCCTCATTGTTGCAAACATCTCCAGCATTGCGAACCTTCTCACCCTCCTTTTCAATAATGTCTAACGCATCATCGTTGTCAGAAGTACCTTTAGCAGTGCAAACTTCAAACCCCGTCTTCGGTTCTCGAGCAAGCACCATCATAGGTTCAGACGTGACGCATCGAGCAACTTTAGGTTCCACCCTCTTCCTTTTTTTCGATCTCTTATCTCTAAGACCAGTAGAAGGGGGTGCAAGAGTTCCCTTTTGCATTCTGGTTTTGAAATACAATAAGAGAAAAGCTTTGGTTTTTTTTCCCCTTGGTTGATTGATTGAGTAAAGAAAAGTGCATGTGTTTTGATGTTTTTATAAAGAGAGGTAAGTCGGCTATTTCTTTGAGCTGTGTTGGTTAAGGAATCCAACCCTATTCAGGACTTTGTGAGTAGTTCAAATCAAAATCCGGGTGGAATTAGGTTTTAATTTGTATATTAATAGAAAAATTGACTTGGAAATTTGTATATTTTTACTTAAGGTTTTGATAAAGATCCTGTAAAGGATGAGAAGAGATTCAAGGTGGTGTTTAGTTATTGTTTTGAAATAAAAAAAAAATAGAGATAACAAAAACATAAACACTCGTGTTTTTGTTAAATTAAAAGACATTTAAAAATATAAAATAAATTTGTGAATTTATATAGTTTTTAAACAGAAAGTATAAAAGAAACATGTTTTTAATATCTTTATTTTTATCCCTTTATCCTAAAATAATAATTAAATATAATCTAAATTGAGACTATTTATCCTATTTTACAGCCTAAAACTTATTACACAATTATTGGTTTTAATGGAAAACTGTAATACATTATTTTAAATACAACTTAAAATTCTAATATTAATAGTAAAAACAAAGATCAAATATGATATTTTTTGAATTGCCATGAACAACCACATTTTTTTTCCTTTTTCTTAGAACAACAGCTTTAATTCTTAAAACCTCAAGGATGACCTTTCTTTCTTCATCAACGTTTTCAATTAAGGCCTCTGCTTAATGGTGGCTGTATATTTGCTTCGTTGAGGTTTGTGAGCAAAACTCTCATCTTTGCTCTCTCCTGCATGATTTAGCTCATAATATTATTGGTTTTCTGGGCTTGTTTTCAAGCATTTTTATAGTTTCCAGAGGCAAAATGAAACTTTAATGATATACTACAAAGGTTAATTAGGAGTGGCTTAAAAAATTATTTTATGCTATTTAGTGTTTCATATGATTAATAAATGATGGGAAATTTATATATAGAAAAAGGGGATTAACCTATTTTCTAGATAATAATAATTTTTTAAGAATTTCTTAAATGTTCTTTTTTTTTCCTAAATAGAGATGAGGTGGAAAAAGGAAAAAAAAAAAGGCTAAGGAAAATATAGAGAGAGAGATCGTTGATAATTCACATATAATGTAGTTTATAAAGTTTCTTTATTTATTTATTTTCAGTCAAAAGCAGCAATATGTCTCGAGCTACATAATATAATAAAGATATTCTTCTCTAATATTTAAAGTGGTATTTAAAAATGTGACAGTGATCATTTTTCAAAAGTATTTTTACTTAAAAATGCATTAAAGTAATATTTTTTATTTTTAAAAAATTATTTTTAACATAAACACATCAAAACGATTTGAAACCATTGAAAATATTAATTTGAAGTAAAAAAAAAAAAAAAAAAATTTTAAAACATGAAAATAAATAATAACCAGAAATATCACATCTTATTATCTTATTAGTAGGATTGTCCCCCTGGGGACATTATTCTTGCAAGATACAAGGCATGCAGTTACCAAAAACGAACGGTAAATTTATGGATTGATCATTAGGGGGGAGGGGATATGGATTCTTCAGCTTGAGAAATCAAAGTTAAGATTAGTAACCAGAAAATCTAACCTGCACACAGAAAAACTGGAAAATTAAGCTGTGAAGTACTAAAAGTTGATTTATCTTAATGCCGACGCCTCTCACGTTCTGTCAAGAATTCCCCTTTGATGTTTTTCAGCCTTGCCAGGATTTCGACCACGTTGATCCTCTCTTCAGGTGATTCTTTAGTACATTGCAGAGCCAACTCCATTATAGATGTGACACAATGCTCCTTGTTTAAGGAGTGGCCATCTCCCCTGTTCAGCAAATTACTATCCACTATGTCAATCACTGAATCAGGCAACGATTCTTTGACCAATCGTTTCAAGCTCATCTCACCCTCGAACATTTCATCGGTAGGCCTTTTCCGCGTGAAGATTTCCATCAACATGATTCCAAAGCTGTAGACATCAATCCCGGTGGACACAAGTCCGTCCAGTCCATACTCTGCAAATGACAGTTAAAATGTTATAGGTTGTGATTTGACAAATATTTAATAGAAAGCAAGCCACGCATTCGACACTAGAGATTACCTGGTGCCATGTACCCTATTGTGGCAAGGGTCTTGGTTTGTGAAACGGACTCACTTTCACCCAAGAGTTTTGCAATGCCAAAGTCGCATACATGCGCAACCATGTCTTCATCTAGCAACACATTGCTCGGCTTCAAATCACAATGCACCACAGGAGTTGAATAACCGTGATGGAGATACTCAATGGCAGATGCGACATCTATCATAATGTTCACTCTTTGAATGATATCTAAGAAATAGTTGTAAGAGTATAACCATTTCTCCAAGCTTCCTTTAGGCATGTACTCCAGGACCAGGCCCTTGACATCAAGATTACAGCAACTGCAAATAATCTTCACAAGGTTGCGGTGTCTGATGTTGCGCATGATTTCGCATTCTGTGTCAAAACTTCTTTGCCCTCCTTGCATTTGCAGATTAAAAATCTTCACAGCTATATTCAGCCCGTCGGGAAGCACCCCATGATACACAGAGCCAAAACTCCCAACACCCAGCAGATTACTCTCATGAAACTCATTTGTTGCTCGTAGAAGTTCTAGGAAAGAAACTCTTCTCTGGATTGCTGTCAATGGAAGGGCTTCTGGAATAGGAGTTTTTCGGCGCCTTCGTGGACATCGTACAAGAAGAAAAACGAAAGCCACCACAAGCAGTGCAGATGCGACAGCAGGTAAGATGAACCTTAGAAGTCTGGATTTAGTGTTTGAAGGTTGACCGGATTTACGGTGGCATGGTGGGACTTGCAGCCAGGCAGGGCCACAAAGAGCCTTATTCCCCATAAAAGACTGAGCAGTGAAGTTGGGAAATGGACCTCCGCTTGGAATTTCTCCTTGGAGACCATTGAAAGACACATTCAAATACTTCAAATATCTAAGATCCTCTAGTGACTTGGGAATTTCACCAGACAAGTTATTTTGAGACAGATTTAAGAGTTCCAGGCCTACCAAATCACCTAATGATTCTGGGATGGACCCTTGAAAGCTGTTTCCGGATAATGAAATGTTTATCAAGTTCTGGAGTGAACCTATTGTACTTGGAATATTACCAGACAATTGATTCCCTGACAAATCAATAACTATCGCAGCCTTCATTCCTCCAACTTGTAAAGAAAGAGGCCCGCTCAGAGAATTTGAACTCAAAGTCAATTGCAAGAGGTCCTTGAGGCTCCATAATGTTAAAGGGATGGTAGAACTCAATGCATTGTAATCTAGATATAGGAGTCTTAATGAAGTAAGATTCCCTATGCAGTTAGGTATCGATCCCCTCAACTGATTTTCGTCTGCTGCTAATACAGCCAAGCTCCTTGCAAGACATAGAAAAGGCGGAATAGAACCATTAAGCTTGTTCCTAGAAAGATCCAACAGTTGAATGTTCCTTAACCCTTCCATTGTTGATGGAATAGATCCAGCAAAATTATTTTTTGTCAAGGCTAAGCCAATTAGGCTACTCAAGTTGCCAATCTCACTTGGGATGTTGCCATTGAGTTTGCAGTCGTTTACATAAAAATATGTTAGAGAGCTGGAGAGATTCCCTACCGAATTTGGAAGCATGCCATTTAAAGGATTCTTCCCCGTGTTCAATGATTGTAACTCCCTACAGTTTGTCAAAGAAGTGATGAAGTGAAGTACCTGACTGGAAGGGTCATTGGTAAACGAATTGGAATGCAAAATGAGGACTCGCAGCGCTCTCAAGTTTCCAAATTCTTGCAGAATATGACCGGTCAGTCTGTTGGATGACAAGTCAAGCACTTCTAACCTGGATAAATTACCAATTGAGGGTGGCAGTGATCCCTCTAACATGTTGCTACCAAAGAGCATCTCTGTAAGCATTGACAAGTTTCCAATATCTCTTGGTAAGTTTCCATCAAAATTATTGCCGAGCATTGCTAATGAACGAAGCTGTCGACATTTGCATAAACTTGGTGGAATCTGACCACTGAGCTGGTTTCCCTGAAGCACCAGCTCTTCAAGTAAAGGGAGGTGGTCGCATATGTCCGTTGGGAGACCACCAGATAGTTTGTTGGCGTCAAGATAAAGTAGTTGTAAAGAAGAGATGTTGAATATAGCTGATGGAATATGACCTGATACAGAGCAGATGGATGATGATTAGCGGGTGAAGGACTGTTCTTTTTCTTCTTCTTCTTCTTTTGGTTTACAGGAATTATTATTTTAATTTATATCAGTAAATTTGGATGTTGTTCTATACAGTATTATAAAACCCGGTCCAGCCAGCCAGATCCCCGCCACCCCGGAGCCTAGCTTGACGGATCACCAGTGACCTGTCTGGAGCCTGGCCGGGTCCCCTTTTTTTTTTAATATCACAGCTTGAATTGAATACCAACCCATGCCTGTGGCCAAGTCGACCCTGGACGGGGTCTAAAGCACTTTTATATAATGGAACAATAATTAAAAAAAAAAATTGAAAGACAGAGTGGACTTGAGACTCAAACCTGACAACATGTTTCCAGCAAGATTTAAAACCTTAAGCCCAGAAAGGTATCCAATTTCTTCAGGTATGACTCCAGTGAGAGTGTTGTCACTTAAATATAATGATTGTAGCTCTCTGCATTTATATAATTCAGACGGAATTTCGCCACTGAAATGATTCGAGTAAATTGAAAAGAATTCCAGTTTCGGAAGATGGTCGCACATGTTCTTTGGTAGACTTCCAAATATGAGGTTAAACGTGAGATCGATTACTCGCATGGAAGAAATGTTGAAGATTGTAGATGGAATTGTACCTGAAACATATTTAACATGTAGTTGAAAACATGACATGGTAAATCTTAGAGATAATCTCTTAGCATGAAATTGATCATTCAAGCAGGTGATCATATTGTACCTGTGAGATTATTTCTATCCAGATGTAATTTTTGAAGTTTCGTCAAGTTCCCATAACTTTCCGGAATCATTCCTGAAAAGCTATTAGATCCCATATGCAGTGTACTTAATCGGCGTAAATCACCTATCTCACGGGGTATATACCCATGGAAGCTGTTGTTGAAAAGAACCAGAAACCGAAGAAAGGAGAGGTTTCCAATTTGTGGTGGAATGGTCCCTATGAAACCCATGCTAGAGAGATTCAATGTCGTGACTCGTTGCCTGGGAAGACTGCACGAGACTCCTATCCAATTGCAGAAGGAGGTTTCGGAAGACCAGTTGTGAGCTAAGATGTTTTGGGGATCAAAAGTAATGTGAGCTTTGAAGGCAAGAAGAGCAGATTGATCAGTGAAGTTGCTTTTAGGCATGCTAACGCACTTCTCTGGCAGAAACATTAGCAGCAGTGAAACAAGAACAATGATCAAAGCTCTCCCCATAATTTTAAGCTGAGAAGTAACCATACTGGAAATGAAAAAAAATAGGATAAAAGCTTTATAAGCTGATCAGAGTCAACGCAGTTGCAGATGGCACATAAAACTCCTTGTTTACGGGGCACCACCATGTTTAATGAATCGTGGAACATGCCATTCAAATTATTAATTTTTTTGCATCTGAGTGATTGTTCTTTAAAGAAAATAAATTATGGACCTAATCTTGCTCCAACCCTTTGTTTAACACGAAGGAACTAGCCGCCCTGTTCGTCACCATGCCTGTAGAAAAAAATTGGAAGTTGACAGCTTAACATGGTGGGGACACCAGACCCACACCACAAACTACACGAGTATATGAACGGAGGCGACGTGGAATGGTCCAGCCCATCACGCTTTGGTTGGAGGCCTAAGTCCATTTGGGCCTATTTCATTGTACTTTTATTTATTTAGCCCATTTGGGCCAGCTCATTGTCATTTTATTATTTATGTTAAACAGTTTAATTTGATGGGCCGAGCCCAATAGTAAGATATCCTAAGGTTTACTATTTATATGTTCTATCATTTCGAGACATGACATTATTGATGATTAATGAAAATTGCAGATTTTGCATCTCCCTACTCTCCTCTCCTCTCTTCTTTGGCTTTCTTCTTCTCCTTTTCTTCCTCTAGGCTTCTTTCTTTTACCGGCTTTAATTCTTTTGCTTGTTGTCCCGCGTCAAATTTGGTATCAGAGCATGACTTTTAATTGTTCTTACAATTAAACGATCCACAAAACAAAGAATCCTACTGTTCTGATTACAAGAAGCTACTGTTAAGCTACTGTTCACTGTTCATCGTCTCCATCATCAAACTGGACGCCGCTACCCACAACACCCATCACAGCCAACATCGGTTCGGGTTTACAGCAACAAAGGCAGCGCCTCCGCCAGTGTCGTCCTCAACGCCGATCACAGCCATCGATCGCAAGCCCACGCCGAGTTACTGCCTTCAACAACCCGCAGCGCCGCAGCCACCGTAGCTCTCTGTCGCCGATTCCAGCGTTGCTAACCATCGGCACCGGCCCGCGAACCCAAAGAAAAAGCACCGCCCGCAACCCACCACCCCGGCGCCCTCACCTTCGGTAGCGGCCCCGCCCAGAAGAACACCGAGACGCCACCACCTCTTCCCCTCGCGCCGATGGCCCCAAGCAAGAACACGGAGTGAGCCATCGGCTGACGGCGTCGGCAACGGGTCACAGAAACTAGGGAAGCAAGAAAGAAAGAAAGAAAAGCCACAGCTGAGAATATAATTAACCTAGACATGTCATCGCCACGTCAACATCCGTGTCACCTGACACATCGTGAGATCTTGCCACGTCGCCGACACGTCATTGTCTCGCCATGTCGGCTTTCCCTGCCACATCATCTGTCCCATCAGCATATCCTGCCGCATCAGCTGCCACGTAATCCTTTCGCCACATCATACGGTCAGAATTTTTACCCATTAAAAATCATTATTCCTGGTATGTTTTTTTTTAACACTTGTTAACCAAGATTTAACATTAATATTATTTTTTTGTGCTTGCCCATAATTAAATTAAATTACCTTAATTTTGAGCTGGTTTAGCATTGAAAATTTGATCCTCTTGATTAATTGTGGAGCTTGGGTAAATTAGTGGGAAAAGCTGAAACATTGTGTTGGGATTATTTGTGTGCATTTAGAGGACTTACACTGCCTGCTTGCGCATTTTCCTGGTTTAATCTATCATTACTTAGTCTCCAAGTTAATTAAAAAAAAATTAATTAAAATTATTTTCTTTATTCTAATTTTTATTTTTATTTTTATTTTTATTTTTCATTTTCTATGTTACTAGCTATAATTTTATTTTGCGTTTTACTTGCAAGTGTTAGTTGGTGATCTCAGTTTTAGGATTAGTTTTGCATGCATTTACGTAGTGGTCGTCTAGTACACAATCTAGAAGTCACGGCTACCATGGACTCGAACTCCGTAATGTTCTTAGAGATATTCAAGAACAATTACAACTTATGCGAACGGAAATGAGCAACTTGTCCAATCAAATGAACAACCTTTCTGGGAGGGTGGAGTCCATAGAAACTTTACAAATAAAACCGTCTAGTGAGAGTGAGCATTCTAGTGACAACCATAGGAATCCTCAAAGACCAGTTCCTCGTAGGAACCGCCACCATAACCAACACCAGGGCCACAATGACTTTGATGACCCTCGGGATAGTGAGCGTTCCAATGATTATCGTTAAAGACCGGCTCATCCTAGGAACCGTCAATACAAGCGCAATCGGGGCCATCAAGACTATGATGACCCGATGAGCGAGTCATGAGGCACATCAAGGTGGAAGCCCCAACTTTTGATGGTCAACTTGACCCGTGGATTTTTGATAGATGGATCCGTGACATGGATCAATTCTTTATCTGGTATAATCTGTTTGAGAATAGAAGGGTAAGATTTGCGAAGATGAAACTTAGTGGGACCGCTCAGCTCTATTGGGAAAGTGTAGAAGAGTCTTTGAATAGGAGAGGTCAACCCCCTATTACCGATTGGGTTGAAATAAAGACTAAATTAGAAGAAAAATACTTGTCTTGTTCTTATAGAGGAAATCTTTTGGACCAGTGGAATAACTTGAGGCAAGGAGGCAAGTCTGCTAATGACTATGTGGCACAATTTGATGAGTATAGGATGAAGTGTGCGGTTAGGGAGGATGAAGTGATGACTCTAAGTAGATTTCGAAAAGGTTTAAATGATGACCTTAGGAGAGAGATCGTGCTTAGGGGTGTTTCCACCCTTGACGAGGCTTATACCTTAGTACAAAATTATGACTTGGTCACAAAAAGTCAGTGGACAAGACGTCAGGACACTCGTAATACCCCTTATAGGTCTCAACCTGGTAGTAATAACTCCATATTAGGTGCCCCACCTCGTAAGCCCAATCCTTTGATTTCCCAAATACCTAGAGAAGACAAGGGTAAGGGAATTTTTCATGAAGCACCTAAAACTTCCAGAATTCAGTGTTTTAAGTGTCAGGGTTTTGGTCATATCTCCTCTAGCTGCCCTAATAAGACTTTGTTCATCAAGGAGCAAGAGGATATGGGCGAAGAAGATAATTGTGATGATAAGATATATGAGCCCAATCCGATGATTTTCAAGATCTAAATGACGAGGATGATGAGTCTAACTTGCTAGGTTGTGTTAGGTCTATATCCACTCAAATCAAGACAACTAGGTTAGGTGTGGTTAGATGTGCTTTAACACAACCTAAAGGAACTAAGGATTGGAGAAGGACTGCTATTTTTTACACTTACATTAAATGTGGAGATAAAGGGTGTAAGATCATCATAGACAATGGTAGTTGTATCAATGCAGTTTCCTTGAGTAGTGTATCCCGCTTGGGCTTAAAGTCTGTTCCACACCCTAAACCCTATAGTGTGTCTTGGGTTAATGATACAGCTATAGCGGTCAAAGAGAGATGTCTTTTTCCCATTAAGATTTTTGATTATCATGATGAAATTTGGTGTGATGTCATCCCCATGGACGTAGGGCACGTCATTTTGGGTAGGCCTTGGTTGTATGATTTGGACGTTACAATCTTTGGACGATCAAATTCTTGTTCATTCACTTTTCAAGGTAAAAAAATCCAACTTATTGGGCTACCTCCAAGGTCTAATGATAATAGTCAGAAGAAGAATAAAGTGAGAGAAGGAGGGCTTAACATAATAAGTCCTAGGAAGTTTGATAAGGAGATTTGTGAGGAGGCTGTTGTTTTTGCTGTAGTGGCTAAAGAGATTGTAGAAGACTTTTTAGAGGAGCCCCCTGAAGAGGTAAGAGAAGTGTTGAAAGAATTTCTAGATGTTTTCCCTTCTAAACTACCTGATGTTTTACCCCCTATACGTGATGTTCAACATGCCATAGATTTTGTCCCTGGGGCCACACTACCAAACTTGCCTCACTATAGGATGAACCCGAGTGAACATGCTGAATTGCAAAGACAAATAGGTGAGTTGTTACAAAAGGGATTTATACGAAAGAGTTTGAGCCCTTGTGCGGTACTGCGACCGTTAACACCCAAGAAAGATGGATCGTGGAGAATGTGTGTTGACAGTCGAGCCATCAATAGGATTACAATCAAGTATCGTTTTCCAATTCCTCGATTGGATGACATGCTAGATATAATGGCAGGAGCCCAGCTCTTCTCTAAGATTGACTTGAAGAGTGGGTATCATCAGATTAGGATCCGTCCGGGCGATGAATGGAAAACGGCCTTTAAGACTAAAGATGGTTTATATGAATGGTTAGTCATGCCTTTTGGCCTTTCCAATGCACCTAGCACTTTTATGAGAGTAATGACACAAGTGCTTCGGCCATTTATGGGAAAGTTCTTGGTGGTATACTTTGATGATATTCTTATTTATAGCAAAACCAAGGAAGAACATTTCGATCATCTTATCCAAGTTTGTACCACCCTAAGAAAGGCCAGTTTGTTTGCAAATGTCAAAAAGTGTTCTTTCTTTACAGATCAAGTGGTCTTTTTAGGGTTTATAGTGTCATGGAAAGGAGTCTCTGCTTGACCCCCGAGAAAGTCCAAGCGATAGTAGATTGGCCTGAGCCTAAGACTATTCATGAGGTTCGTAGTTTTCATGGGCTTGCGACTTTCTATCATCATTTTATTAAGGGATTTAGCACCATCATGTCACCTATTACAGATTGTTTGAAACAAGGTGAGTTTAAGTGGAGTAAAGGAGCTAATAGGGCATTTGAGGAGGTTAAGAAGAAAATGACGGAGGCCCCAGTAATGCGGCTACCTGATTTTACTAAAGTGTTTGAAGTAGAATGTGATGCTTCGGGAGTCGGTATAGGTGGAGTACTTAGTCAGGAACATCACCTTGTAGCCTACTTTAGTGAGAAACTTAATGAGGCAAAATAAAAGTACTCAACTTATGATAAGGAGTTTTATGCGGTGGTTCGGGCCTTGCGTTATTGGCGCCATTACTTGCTACCACGGGAGTTTGTTCTTTACTCGAGGCCATGAGGCCCTCCGCTATCTTAACTCCCAAAAGAAGCTTAATCATAGGCATGGTCATTGGGTTGAATATTTGCAGGCATACTCATTTGTTTTGAAACATAAATCTGGAATAGAGAATAAGGTCCGAGATGCTTTGAGTCGTCGGGTATTTGTTATCCGTAATGAGTGTTGAAGTCACGGGATTTGAAAGACTCAAAGAGGAGTATGAATCTTGCTCGGAATTTGAAGAAATATACTTGACATTGAAGGATGAGAGTCACCGTGCTATAAATGGTTATCACCTCCAAGATGGGTACTTATTTCGGGATAATAAGCTTTGTATCCCGAAAACATCCGTGCGTGACTTTTTGATATGGAAGATTCATCTTTGGAGGTCTCTCAGGACATTTTGGAAGGAATAAAACCATTGAAGAAGTGGAACGCCAATTTTTTTGGTCTAGCTTGAAGAGAGATGTCGCCAAATTGATAGGTCAATGTCGAACTTGCCAACTCGCTAAGCATAGAAAACAAAATACTGGTCTTTACACCCCATTGCCCATTCCTACTTGCCCTTGGCAAGATGTGAGCATGGATTTTGTGCTTGAGCTTCCACGTACTGTGAAGAAACATGATTCTATTTTTGTGGTTGTCGACCGCTTCTCTAAGATGGCCCATTTTATTCCTTGTACTAAGACCACGAGATGCCTCCAAAGTTGCAAAACTCTATTTTGACGAGATTGTCAAGTTGTATGGTCTTCCTCAAACCATAGTGTCGGATAGGGATGTTAGATTCACAAGCTATTTCGGAAAACCCTTTGGCATATGGTGGGCACTAAATTGAAGTTTTCTACGCTTACCACCCCCAAACTGATGGTCAAACCGAGGTGGTTAACGGGAGTTTGGGCAACCTTTTAAGGTGTCTAGTGAATGATCATAATCGGAATTGGGATCGATTCTTCCTACGGCCCGGTTGCCTATAATAGCTCTATCAATAGGTCAATAGGCATGAGTCCCTTTGAAGTTGTACATGGTTACAAGCCTAGGAAACCTTTAGACCTTCTTTCTATGTCCCTTCATGCTAGAGTGTCCGAGTCGCTCGAGTCTTTTGCACGTAGAATTCGGGATTTGCATATTGAGATCACTAAACTGATTCAAGCAAGTAATGCGCATTATAAACTTCAAGCTGATTTACATAGACGACATAATGAGTTTAATGTGGGAGACTATGTTATGATACGGGTTAGACCCGAGCGGTTTCCTTCGGGAGCTAATCGAAAATTACATGCGCGCAGTGCCGGGCCTTTCAAAGTGCTACAACGAATTGGTCCAAATGCTTATGTTCTTGATTTACCACATGATTTTGGCATTAGCTCTACATTTAATATTGAGGATCTAGTTGCCTACCACAAACCACTTCCTATCCCGGATGATCCATTTGAGATACCACTTAACTCCCCTCTTGATGATCCTATTGAAACCTCTATCCCTTTCACCTTGACATCGGCACAAAAGGATAATATTGATGCTATTCCGGATGAACAAGTTGTTTTTAACGGGAATGGTGAGGTTCAACGGTTTCTAGTTCGTTGGGTGGGTCGCCCTGACTTAGATTGCACTTGGATTACTAGAGATACTTTGCAGCAGCTTGACCCGAGATCTTTGGGAGTACTATCAGAGTCGGCCAGTATTACACTCGACGGGGTCGAGTTTCTCTAACCCCGGGAGAGTTGGTGGGGACACCAGACCCACACCACAAACTACACGAGTATATGGACGGAGGCGACGTGGGATGGCCCGGCCCATCACGCTTTGGTTGGAGGCCTAAGTCCATTTGGGCCTATTTCATTGTACTTTTATTTATTTAGCCCATTTGAGCACGCTCATTGTCATTTTATTATTTATGTTAAACAGTTTAATTTGATGGGCCGAGCCCAATAGTGAGATGTCCTAAGGTTTACTATTTATATGTTCTATCATTTTGAGACATGACATTATTGATGATTAATGAAAATTGCAGATTTTGCATCTCCCTACTCTCCTCTCCTCTCTTCTTTGGCTTTCTTCTTCTCCTCTTCTTTCTCTAGGCTTTTTTCTTTTACCAGCTTTAATTCTTTTGCTTGTTGTCCCGCGTCATAACATTACACGTACGAAGTAAAAGTTGAGTGGATGCTGTGACCAGAAAATTCAACTTGCAGAGAAAATGCTGAGATCTTGTTGACAATTACAAAAGCCGTTCGTCATCATGTCATGCAAAACCCACACAACCTGCAACTATAGAATAATATAAAAGGAACCCATAAACTTAACTTGATTTGGGAAAGTCTGCTTCACAAAATTTTATTATCAAATGTTTTGAATAATAAGTAATAATTAAACACAAATACAAATACCATGTTACCCAAAACCCCGTTAAGAAATCTCTTACAAGAAAACACTGCACAAAATGATTGTGGATGCTACACTAATTAAAAGCATCAGCTGATGCAGGTCGAAAAGCTTAGCAGACACATTTATATATCAAATGGACAGATCCAAGCCCAATTGAGGAAGTACTACGAGTTGAAGAACCCCATTTTGATGTTTTTCAGCCTTGCCAAGATTCGACCATGTTGATCCTCTCTTCAAGATTAGAGCAACTGCAAATAATCTTCACAAGGTTGCGGTGTCTGATGTTGCGAATGATTTCGCATTCTGTGTCAAAACTTCCTAGCCCTCCTTGCTCTTGCAGATTAAATATCTTCACAGCTATATTCAGCCCGTCAGGAAGCACCCCATGATACACATCGCCAAAACTCCCAACCCCCAGCAGATTACTCTCATGAAACTCATTTGTTGCTCGTAGAAGTTCTAGGAAAGAAACTCTTCTCTGGATTGCTGTCAATGGAAGGGCTTCTGGAATAGGAGTTTTTCGGCGCCTTCGTGGACATCGTACAAGAAGAACATTCAATGGAGTGTAGAATTTTTTATTAATTTTCTTCATCCAAGCTATTGGGGGGGTCTTTATTTTATTCATGAACATTTTAAGAAAATTTTAAGCAACTCCAGCAGGAGTATCGATCTATTTATTCATAAATAAATAAAATCTGGACCTAAATTTGCCTCAACTGTCAATTGTTTAATAGCAAGGAATTAGCTGGCTTGTTGTTCGTCGTCAAGCCATCATGTTGAAAAAGATGGAGTAATTCTTTAATCCAAAAGCCATGGCGTTTAAGAAGTTTACAGCTTAATATTACATTGAAAAATTTGACCATTAAGGACCAATATGAATTAAGGATCCAATTGATTATATAATTTTATTTTCTATACCAAAAGGTAATGTTTCAAATAAAGTAATTTTTCATATTCAACGTTTAAGGTTGCTTTAGAAAGATCTAAAAGTTCACATCGTTTATACTCTTTTTTTAATTAATCAAATCATTGTTTTAGCTAAGATCAAAGGCATTCAACAGGACATCATAGAAATAATAAAATTATAATTATAATTATAATTCCTTTTTTATTTAAATTTCTTTATAATAAATGTACTTGTTTTTTTTTTTAAAAGACTTTCAAAATAATATAGTTATTAAACATGGTTTAGAGGATATTTAGAATAATGATAAAGATTATTTTTAAAATATTTTTTTATTTGAAAATATATTAAAATAATTTTTTATTTTTTAAAATTTATTTTTGATATAAGCATGACAAAACAATTCAAAAGCACCAAAAAAAAATAATTTGAAGCAAAAACAATTTCAAGAATTGACAAAACGGTGGCGCAACTACTACGCCGAACGGTCTCTTAGTCTAGTTTGATAAGTCGACTTAGTAGTTCGCTAACTATAAGCTTGGGTTGGGCTAGGTTCTATTTTGAAGTAGCTTGGAGATTGATTCTATCAAACCTTGTTGATCTAGCAAAACATGGATACAAACCGGTCATATCAATTTTAATGAAATATTTTTATTTTTTTATCCAATTCAACATCATTTTATTTAAAAAAAAATTAAAATAATATTTTTTAAAAATTAATAGGATTAATCTAATTAATCTATGACTCAAGCTTGGCTGGTCGGACAAGACCTGGAGGCAGGTATGATAATATGTCAAAGAAGCTGTTTAACGTTAGAGAAATGACTTTCATGGAAGAGATGTTGAGGATTGTAGATGAAATTGTACGTGAAATACTTCAAAAACTTGGCATGGTAAATGTTAGCCTTAATGAAGGTGATCAAATGATACCTATGAGATTATTTGTATTCAATAATTAATAAAAGGAATACCTTCTGGTTGACAAAAGCATTTTCTTTGTTTTACTATTTCATTTCTTGCCAAGATCTGAAGCATTTTACAGCAGCTTGCATTTTTATTTTTATTTTTATTTTCATGGTGGACTTGGACAGACTGCATAATGAGGAGAGCCTTCCTCTATCCTTGAATTCCACTCTATCCCTTTCAAGATTTGAATCTAAAAATATCTCCAAAATCTCAAGTTTTAATCTTAAATCCCTTGTTAATTGTTTAAGCCAGCGGTTCATGACAAAATAGACAAGCTTAGCTCATGTTAGAGACCTTTATTAGAACCAAAATTTGAAATTTGTAATATAACTTGGATTTTGCTATCGAAAGGAAAAGGGTTTAGACCATGACCCAGGGGCTAGGATTGTGAAATATCTTGAAATTTGTACTCAATCAATAGGGAGTCCAAGCAGAGGACACAGCATTTTCCTCTACTGTGCTGGAACAGAACATTAGTATTACAGCTTTTGATTGGCAATTCATAAGTACACCACCTCAAGAACATGATTCTGTTTGATGGAATAACCTCTGATGCATTTTATTTCATTTTTTTGGTCTTGGGTACAATAGAGTGAAAAAGAAAGACCACCTACAAAGAAGACCACTTCCCATCTTATCAGCTAGCAAAAACCATGCACGCCCAGGAGGAGAGGGGGCGATTCCTATTCCTGCATTGCTGTATCAAAACCATAACCCAGATGAGCATATACATAGTCCGCAAGATGATTACCTTCCCGGAGAACATGCATGAGCTTATATTGACCATCCATTTACTGAAGAGCTTGAATGTCGAGAATGATTGACAAATGAGGGTAATAAGAGCTAGGAGTTTCCAAATGTGCCTAATTGCTTCCATGGAATCTGATTCCAACTCCGAACGAAAACGGCCCAACATTTGAGCCAACAAGATGCCTTCATAAATGGCCCACGACTTGGCAATCATATTAGTCGAAAACCAAAATAACCTGAGAAACCCTTAATCCAACCGTCAAATCTGTTAAAATTGCTCAAAAATACACATCCATTACGATCCATTTATCATCCCAGTTGACAGTCACCGATACCTCTCTATACATGAGTTAAGCACACACTTAAATCATAACCACAAGACCAATAACAAACATTGTCTGTTTCTGCCAAGCAAGTGTATCCAAGCAATTGCACACAAGGCCAAAACAAAATCAGAACGTTGAGCTTAATATCCTTAACATTACAAATATTTAATCAAAAGCCACACGACAACAATTAGAATCACAATTGCAATGACCAGAAAGACCCAGCAAGCACAGCCACCTTTGGTGCGTTTGTTCAGGATAGCCAGATTCTTTTGAACCCTCTGTTCCAAATATAACAAACATAAGCATCAGGTGAATGTGATAGTTACCATTCATGCAACCATAAATTTAAGCATAAAATTATCAAAAGAAGGTGAAAGTTCATCTCCTTCAAATAGTAAAAGCCCTAAATCAATCCATAGTTTTATTTCTATTGAAATAAGAATCCATACCAATCAATTGCAAACCGTGAATGAAACTAGAAAACAAACCTGTAAACGGGAATTTGTTACATCCACATGCTCATCTAAGTCGTCCTACATAAAGAAGAGATGGGAATATTGAGTTAGAGTTGCAATCAATTCCATATAGGATGGTGAAATGCCAGGAGATTATAAATAAAATAAATGGGGAATAAATCAACACCACCCACCAGAAGCCTAGTGTGTAAGGTAAGTTCCTCATTGACAGCCAACGCAATGTGTTTTGTACTTATCACCGTCTCCTCTAATTTTTCCAGGCCTTCATCTTGTTCTGTTTTTTTATGCAAAACAAGTTATGAATCTGCATTGCACAATTAGAAAAACACAGGAAGCAAAAAAAAAGCAAAGTTTTGATAACATGCCTCTCATGATTTGCCTTTGAAAACCAACAAGACCCTGGTTGTCGAAGCCAGATGCTCTATTAATAACATCATCTGTCTTGCTATCAGGCCCAAGCAAGTTCTCTCTGTTAGCAGCACTGAACATGTTGAGAGCACTAGCCATCTGGTTAACTTTTGTACTCAAATTTTTCAGCATTTCTTGACGCCGATTCATCTCTTTCCCTGATCTGGTCATGAAATAGTAATCAGAGATTTCCATCAAGGTCAGCAAGGAAGCACCAGCAAATTTATTGCTTAGCATATCTTACAGACAAAGTTACTCTACCCCTCCCTCCTCACCCAATATACCTGTCTACAAATGACTCATTCATCTTGTTTTCGTAAAATATCTGTTGAAAGAAAAAAAAAATCACTCTCAACTGTAGAATGCTACACGTTACTTAGTATCTACTTCAATTTTTTATCCTCCCATGAAAAGGGTTTTCTACACAAATGTGGATGAGCATTGAAAACCACAACCACATACATAACAACCAAAGCTTTCTATAAAACAAAATGGAAAAAACGAACATACACTTTTTGTCAAGTTATCATCTGAAGTAACACAAGTACTCCACTTATTTAGCACTGTCCTAGCTCCTTAAACATTAAATTTGAAAAATAGCCCACACCCTAACACTCACCGAACTTTTAGAAGAAAAGAAAAAACAATTGCTGTTAAATTCTCATCCAAGCTAACACAAGTGCTTCGCTCATTTAGAACTTTCCTGGCTCCTTAAGATGAACATTAATTTCCAAAAACAGCACACACCTCAACACTCACCAAAAAATCAGCCACCCACGAATAAAAAACAAGATTCCATTACCATACCAAAGAACCCTTTACATATACCAGAAACACTTACAATGGCTGTTTGCTAGGAAGTGCTGACAAAAGGGACTGCAAGATATCAAGTTTGGTCCTCAAAATAGTGGCCTTTCTCCGAGCCGCAGAGAATTGCCGTTGTGTTTCTGGTCCTGATTGAGGCAAAGAGTTCTTCCCAGAAATCATAGCACTGATTTCATCACCAAGTTTAGATGCTTCATTGAATTCTTGCATCCATGATTCTGATGGTGAAGCCATTTCCCCTACAATTACAACTTCCAATTTGATCAAAACTGATACAATTTTCACGAAAGATCTAAACTTTCATAGTGCCCATTAGTCATTAAATAAGATTCCCAATTCTTCTTTCAATCAGAATTCAATTCAATTGGTAGCTAATTTTTAAATCAATAAAGCAATTAAAAAAATCTACCAAAAAAACATTGAATGGCTATTTGATTACGACTTACCTTAGCAAGAAAACGAGAAGGGACTGATGATTTTTTGAGAATTGAGAAATGTATCTAGTGCATAAGCTCTGTTTGCGTAGAGAAAATCAAGAGAAGAACTCTTCTGCTGGATCGCCTGGGGGTAGCTGTATGTACACCTACAAATCGATCAAAGGGGTTTCTAATCTAAGAAGAGTGGCAATTATGTAAATAATTAGAATTGATTGAGCTGTTACATGCTTTATTGCTATGGTGGGATTGTATATCTCTTTGATATTAAATTTGGTCGGTCGGTCGGTCGGTCGGTCTGGTCTACAGATTGACCCGAGTTAAATTTGTAGTTTAACTTAGTAAGGCATTGACCCAGCTAAACTTGTTCATTAATTTGGGTTTTTAATGGTTTGATTAACTAAATTTAACCCGGTCTCAACCAGCTCAAATCACCGATTAAAGAAAAAAAAAATAACAAAACATTATTGTTTTAATAAAAACAATTAACATGGGTTAATTAATAATTAAGAGATGAAATCCCTTTTTAAATCAATTCAAATCGAATTTGGTGGAAAGATATTCAATTAATTATGTAATTTTTACTGTTCACTTAATGAAATTTAAAATGCATCATTTACACTTTTATAATAACATTAAATAACAACATAATATTATATTTTTTATTATAAATAATATATTAGATCAATTTGCATATTAATTAAGATTATATTATATTTTTAAACGAACTTAAGAGCATATATTTTAGTGTATTCATAATAATAATAATAAGAAATTACATACTAATCTTAATAATTGAATTTTAAAAAAAAAAAGACAACGAAAATAAATTTCATGTTAATAAATATTTTTTAAGTAGCCGATTATTTTGAGTGAGGAATGAGCTTTTGGATCAATTGAGATACAATTATCTGCAGGTTCTGGAAATGTTGGGAAAATAGGATTAAAAATAAGGAATTATTTTAGCATTTCAGACATATTTTTTTAAGAATTAATTAATATAGTACATTACTATTTAGGATAATGCAGGTAGGGAAAAGGCTTGTACAAACGTTAAAAAGAAAGTCTAAAATGGGAAGGTTCTGGGGTTTCAGTGCGGGACCGGTTTGGTCCTAAACCCTAACTTTTAGTATCTGGACACTTTCAAACATGGAGCCAAACAGTGCTTGAGGACCTTATCGTCTCAGTTGATCTCAAATCAGCTCCATGACTGTGAGTTTCCTTTCAAATCAGTTTAGATCGGATCAACTCGTAATCTAATTTATTCAACCAAATCTAAATAAAATCTAATACAGTGAACTCTAAGAATTTCTTTTGATTTTTTATCTAAAATAACATCATTTCAGTTTTTTTTTTAATTTTTATATAAAATGACATCGTTTTATTGAAAAAATAAAAACTGAAACCATGTCATTTTAAGATTGCCCCGATGACCTGGTTGCCTGGACCCTCAACCGAGTCAAACCGGAGCAAGTACTGACAAACCATGCTTAGCAAAGGAGAGTACGCAGCAAAGATGGAAATCAAGATAGTGGTTGTATTTGATGCATAAAGGGTGCACACATACTTTGAAATGCATGTTAATCATGCTGATAATGATCATCGATGCATTTCTACGATGAGTTCATTACAATTATACACAAAACCATAAGACCAACAAACATTGTCTCCCTACCGTGAAAGAGTAGCCAGGCAAAATTCCATGAAGGGCCACAGGCAGGTGAAAAAAAATACATCATAATTTAGAAGGTGATATCCTCTAAGTTACAAATATTTAAACAGCCCCCGGATTACCACAATTAGAATGACAATGGCGATGACCAGTAAGATCAAGCAAGAGCAACCGCCTTTAGTGCGTTTGTTCAGAAGAGCCAGTTTCCTTTGAACAGTCTGTTGCACAAATAACAGCATAAGCATTAAGTATAATTCAGGTACCTTAGAGGTTAAAACACACAAATCTGAGTAAATTATGAGGAGATCAGAAAGACAAAACTCTTTCACACAATTTAAAAGCCCTAATAAATCCATAGTTTCACCCCTTGTGAGTTCCGTATTAATACCAATCATTAAGAACAGCTAAGGTAAAAACCGGAAAACAAACCTGTAGACGGGAATTTGTTACATCCACATGCTCGTCTAAGTCATCCTGCATTAAAAGAGAAGGCAATATTTTGTTAAAGGTCGCAAACAACTCCAGAATGTTAAAGGATGGTCAAAATGCAAGGAGATTGTAAAAAAGGAAGATGGGGAATAAATCAACAACACCCACCAGAAGCTTAGTGTGTAGGGTAAGTTCCTCGTTGACAGCCAGTGCGATGTGTTTAGTACTCGTCACTGTCTCCTCCAATTTTTCAAGGCCCTCATCTTGTTCTGTGTTTTTATGCAAATCAAGTTAAAAATCTGCATGACATCACTATGAAATCAGTGAAAGCAAAAGCATCTAAGTTATATTAACATGCCTTTCATAATTTGCCGTTGAAAGCCAACAAGACCATGGTTGTCCAAGCCAGATGCTCTATTCACTACATCATCATCTGTCTTCTTATCAGGCCCAAGCAAGTTCTCTCTGTTAGCAGCACTGGACATATTGAGAGTAGTAGCCATCTGGTTAACTTTAGTGCTCAAATTTTTCAGCATGTCTTGAAGCCGATTCATCTCTTTCCCTGTTCTGTTCACGACAGAATCAATCAAAGGTTGTCAACAAAGGTCAGGGTGAAAACTATGGCTAAGGTATGGTTTAGCATATCACAATAGATTAAGTATGGTTTCGCTAAAGTATGGTTTTCAACAAGGTCAGGATGGGAAACTACAGCTAACACATAGTTTGGCATATCATACGTATCTACCTATCCCTTCTATCTACCAATGAATTCTTATTCATTTGATTTTGGTAAAAATCTGTTGAAAGCTCAACATATGAAAGAATTCCCCTGTTTATGTGCAGAATACCATGCATTACTAAGCATCTTATCTTCAGAATTTGATCCTCCCATGAAAAGGGTTTTTAATGTAACTCTGGAGGAACACCACAACCACATAGCAAACGAAGTTCTAAAACACAAAAAGAAGAAAGAAACAAAGAATTGCTTGTCTCGGTATAAATCTGTCATTCATTTGATTTTGATAATACCTATTGAAAGATCAACATGTTGACACTTTCTATTCCTCATGTATAGATTACTATACGATACAATAGTATAGAAAGGGATTTCTTGGCAACTATAGAGGAGCACTCAAACCACATAATCAAAACTCAAGTCTCTATAAAACAAAAGTGGGAAAAAAATCGAAGAATTGCCGTTACAAGGCAGTAAACACGAAGACAAGTACTCCATTCATTCAACGCTGTTCCAGCTCCCAGAAATTGATATTAACTTTGCAAAACTGTCCCCGCCATAACATTCGCCAAAAAGGATAACCACAAACATGAAATAGGATTCCATAACCATATTAAAGAACCATTAGGAAGTTTATTACTAACACAGATGGTATGATTAATGGGAAGATTGAATTTATTGAAACATCTAGCTAAACAACAATTCACAAGAACAGAAAAGCACTTACATTGGCTGCTTGCTAGGAAGTGCTGTCAAAAGGGACTGCAAAATATCAAGTTTAGTTCTCAAAATAGCGATCTTTCTCCTTGTTGCAGAAAGATGCCTTTGTGTTTCTGGTCCTGATGGAGGCAAAGAATTCTTCCCGTTAATCATACCATTAATTTCATCACCAAGTTTTGATGCTTCATTGAATTCTTGCATCCATGACCCCGATGGCGTTGCCATTGACCCTGTAGTAACAACAAAAAAAAAAGTTTCAATTTTTCTTCTTCTTTCTCCATATAATCCTAAGAAATCGTACAAAACCTATTCTCCGTAAAGGGTATTAAAAAAAAAAAACAATTGTTACAAAATTATAATCCAAGTTTGAATCTTGAAACAATCCCATAATTCCCATCAACAAACAAGAGTTACCCCAAATTGCTAAATCACAAAAAAGAGAGGAAAAGAGAACTTTTACCTTAAATTGTAAGCTTTAATGAGCTTTGTATTGATGGATGGATAGATTGATGAAGGGAAGAAAACCTGGGCTTCAGAGGAAAAGAAAATTGACGTTGACGAAAAGCAGACAGCGAGACGAGAAGGAAAGCTATTGTCCGGTTCCTAATTAATGAACCATGCGTGACACATGTACGACGATTACTTGTCTGGATTTAAGCAGTAATGTTAAGAAAATGCCTTGGTTAGTCCGTTTGTTCTCTGGTTAATAATATTTGATAATTACAGGTTTAACTCTTAACCTATCATTGGTCTATGTAATTGTTCTGTTTTGTTTTCAATCCAGAACTTATCCACACTTCCTGTCCCTGCAAATTAGGAATGACAATTTTTCATCGTTATCAATACTCACTCTATCATATGTATGTGATTATCATAGTTGTAGACTTAAATTAATCAAAATAGTGTAGTTTTAATTTTAAAAAAATAATTAAAGTAATATTATTTTGAAAAAAATAATTATTAAAAGAAATCAAATTAAGTTTTAACTTAATCAATAGAGTTAAACTGGGTTAATTTTAAATTATTTTTATTTAAAATCTGATTAGGAATTGGATTTTAAGTTAATATGATAAGCAAAATTTAATAACAGATGAATATATATAATGGGCATGAAATGACAAATAAAACTCTTACTAGATTTCTCATAATTTCATAATCACATTTATATTTTTTTTTAATAGAAAACTTTGAAGTTAGTGGAATTCAGATTTTGATGCAACCTTGGTTAATTAAATAGGAAGTTTTGAAATTACTCAGATTTTTTCAAATATTTTAAAACTATCATTTGAGGATATTTAAATCTTTTCATTTAAATACAATCAAAAGATATTTTTGCCCTTTCAATTAAAAAAAAAAAAAGATCTGACGAAGGAATCCATGTATTGCATAAAAGCATTCAGAATTTATGACAAGGCCGCTGTGCATAAAAAAATATCATTGAGTGAGGGTGGAAATCCTTTTGAGAGCAAAATTGGTATCAGAGATGGAACAAGTCTTAGGTTGGATTCCTTACATGATGCAGAAGCATCCCTTTTTCTTTGAGGGTGGAAATCCTGATGACGAGACTCGTAATGAGAAAACCTGTAGAAAGATGCTATGCTCCTGTTGATATAAGAATAATAAATCCTCCCAGTGATATTAACCTAAGCTTTAAGCAACCTATGATACAGTTCATATACATACGATGCCTGCAAATCCTGCATAATATATATTCAATCTGAAATTAATAAACCACATTCTTCAGCCGGTTCTGGTGCAAGTGACTTGCCTTGTGTTATTTCTTATGGACATTTATCCCACAGACATGCATAAGCAATGAGGTAATTAGCATGCTCTTGCTTGCTTATAAATAAAGAAAAATCTTGTAACTTGGTTTTCATTCAAGGGATGTCAGCTTAATTAATCATCTTTGCAAAGCTTTCGATCTTAATTTTCTCTCAACTTATAATCATGGGGAAAGTTTGGATCATTGTTCTTGTATCAGTGCTGCTGCTAATGTTTTTCCCTGACAAGTGCATTAGCATGACCACAAGTAACTTCACTGATCAATCTGCTCTTCTTGCGTTCAAGGCTCACATCACTTTTGATCCCCCAAACATCTTAGCACACAACTGGTCATCCAAGACCTCCTTCTGCGATTGGATCGGTATATCCTGCAATGTTCGTGGGCAGCGAGTCACGGCATTGAATCTCCCTGATAGGGGTTTGATAGGGACCATACCACCACAACTTGGAAACCTGTCCTTCCCTCAGTTTCTTAATATCAGTAACAATAACTTCCATGGATATTTACCTACTGAGATAGGTAATTTACATCGATTAAAATCAATTGATGTGCAGGCTAACAACTTCACAGGATTGATCCCGGAAAGTTTCGGAAATTTGAGTAATGTTCAACTTGTAACATTAGCTACAAATAGTCTCACAGGCATTTGATGTTTATGGAGTGGGTAAACGATTGATATTTAAGTATGCAGCAGCAAGGAAAGAATGAGACCAATATTTTAAAGGTAGAGAAGCTTCGTGGAGCATGCCAAAACTTGTGCGAGTACTATTCACAGTGGCACTTGAACCACCACGTGACTCTTCTCTTTTCAAGAAAGCTTCATGTTCTACCAGCTTGTCATGAAGTTCTTCAAATGAAACAGGAGTGTCTCTAGCTCTTATTACAGCAGAAATCTCCTTAAAGTCGCTGCCAAGGCCATTGAGAGCAAAAATAATCAGATCATCATCACTTAAATGAGTGCTAACTCATCAGCAATTCCTTTGATGGTTTGAAGATACTCAGCAATAGATCGAGTATTGCAAGTGATGTTGGTAAGCTTCTCCTTGAGATTCATTACTCGTGATCTGGATTTGTTAGCATAAAGCTTGTGAAGCTTTACCCAAGCATCACGAGAAGAAGTCACAACTCCTTCTGAAAGATACGCAAGGATTGCGTGAAGGAGCAATTTATCTTTCCTAGTCCAAATAACAAAGTCTGGATTTGAAACAGTTGTTCCATCTTTGGCAATAATTTCCTTGGATGAGCATGTCGTGTTCCCATCAAGAAATCCCATGAGGTCATAACCATATAATAGGGCGTCAAACTGTGCTTTCCAAGAGTGAAAGTTGTTGCTGCTCAATTTGATGGGTAGTTGGGAAGTTGCGTTAATGGAGATAATTCCATCAAAGCAAGAAGTGGAAGAGATGAGTGATACATTGGTTCTGCTAGTTGTGTTTCTGGCCATGGTGCCGGATATTTTCAAAGAGAGGTTTTGGATCAAGAAAAAAACTCGTAGGAGTCTTTACAGCTCTGATACCATGTGAGATTAAGAGAAGCAAGAAGTAGAATTTTCTTGACTTGTTATATAACAACATGCATGGAAATTCTCAGCAAGAACTTGGAAATTTGAGAGCCTTGAAAGAACTATGTTAGGAATCCAATTCCTTTACCAATGATCCTTCCAGTCAAGAACTTAGATTTGTCAATTCTCTAACAAACTGTAGGGAGTTAGAAGTGTTAAGGATTGGACACGATCCTTTAAATGGAATGCTTCCAAATTCCTTAGAAAACCTCTCCAGCTTTCTACAAACTTTTCGAACCTGTTTCTCTACGCGGAAAATGTCGCATTTCAAACTCAGACTTAAGAAGAGGATTTCTTAGTGTTGTTTTTTAGAGTATTTTTTATTAAAATATTAAAATAATATTTTTTTAAAAATACATTTTAATATCAGTATATCGATCTAAAATTAAACTAAAAAAATTTAAATTTTTAAAAAACATGATTTCAATGATTCTCAAACACTCACTAAAAGCATCATTTCAACACAATGTGGCATACCAGATAAACAAACGGTCCCTTCATACAAGTATCAGCAAACTCAAAGGCAATATTCCCAGGGAAATCACTTTATCATATGAAGAGGCCTTGAGTCAAACAGCTTTGCATTACTCAACATAATATAAATATGACAGCATAAATTTGTCAAAAGCTGGGTGGAAGATGAGAAGATCACACGTTAGTTCTTGGAGCCAAAGAGTAAGAAAGCCTTCCCTCTGTTAACCGTTTTATCAAAGCAACCTGCTCTTCTATATGATGGGCTTGAAATTTGAATAGCCCGTGTTTAGTGTAACTATAAACCTTAAGGCCTTTCTAATGAAATTCCTACCGTACAAAAAAAATATAAAGTAATCATCTTTAACCCCCTTTCAATTCCACTACGTTAACAAAACAAACAAACAAAAGCAGAGACAAAACAGAGTTGAGGCGGCAAGTGTGTCACCCTCTCACTCCAAAGCCAAAGTCTTTTTAGCTAAATTCTTCTCCACTGTTTAAAACTTCATCAGTAGCCAAAAACCCTACCTTTTGAAAAGCCAATCTTTAACCAAAAACCCCTACCTTTAAACCCTCAAAAGAAAAACCACAAAAAAACCCAATCTTTTTCATTCCAAGCAAAAATGGTGCAAAACCCAGTATGTTTCACTCGCAAAGCTTCACTCTTATACCGTTTCGTAGGGTTTTCACCTAAACCCACTCCTCATTTTAGCCTAAGAACTCAGCTTTCTTTAAACCCTGCTCAGATAACTGGATTCAGGGCCTGTTCGTCTTCTTCTCTGTTTTCAAATTCTAGTCATGGAGCTGTGTTTAAGGACATGGGTGGTTCTAAAATTGGATATAGGCAATTGGATTTTGATCAATTTCGTGTCTTGGCTGTTTCTGGTGGTGGCTCTGGTGGTTCTGGTGGGCTTGGAGGCTCTTCTGGTGGAGGAGGAGGTCAAGGTGGTGGTGCTAGTGGTGGTTCTGGTTCAGGTGGAAATAGAAACTGGTCCTTCCTTTCATGGTAATAATGAATTTTGAGTTTTGCTAATCTGTTCATTTCTTAAGCTATTGGTGATTTTAGTTCTTTTGGTTCATGTTGCGTAGCAAGCTTTTTTTTCCCTCCTTGGTGTTTGGTAGTAAGTAAAATTCTTGTTGTCAAGTAGGAAGTTTGAATTCCTTGTTTCAAGTTTCTCTAAAGTGCTTGAGAACGCAATAAAACTGTTTGATTTGATATTTCTGAACTCCTAAAGTGGAACTCTCTGAAAGTATGGCATCTTTTCGTATGGGATGTACATATTCTACCCTATTTATTATCTTTGTTTGCACTGAATCTTTTTTTTCTCTCCCCTTTTTTCCCACCTTTTGTGTTGTAATCTGTCATTATCCTTGTTTGTTAATAATCTAGATTAGAAACATGATCACTTTAACTCAAATTTAGCTCTATGTTATTGCAGGTATTTGAATCTTCTAGCGAAGTACCCTGTGCTGACTAAAGCTGTTACTTCTGCAATATTGACTCTTATGGGGGACTTGATCTGCCAGGTAATTTTTTACAGGCTATGGAAATAGATGTTAGCAAAATGTGTCTCTCTTTCACTTTTTTAGTTATTTTGGGTTTTTTTTCTGTTCATAGATGTGTCATGGGGTGTTTGTGAATCATATTGATTGCCATTCATTTGATTACATAGAATGGGTGGTTTTTGCTTTGTATAGTGACCAGTGGATGCATCATGAGCTGAAACTGTTGGTCTAAATATTGATCAATAAACTCTGATATCTATATGGTCTTAAACTTCTTTGATTTGTGGAATTTGGGAAACATTTATTTTGCATGCATGGTTTTGGTATGACCTATTATTTTTCCTCTTGCCTCCAAACAAGGTGTCAGCAGTGTTTGAGAAAGCAACTAATTTCCAGCGCCCCCCCCTAAATGTACTATCAAATACTAAATTGGACCTTTAGGGTGGCGTAAAGTACTTGTGAGAACATCCAAACTTTTTTTTTTTTTTTGAACTGTAGAGCATTCAAACTCAAGTTTACCACCACGGCACAACTGTTGTCACCGCTAGGCCCGCTTTTGCATTTATGTGTTATCCCATATATATGTCCTGATTACGCAATGGCATCTTCTTAAGAACTCCTTGCAGCTTTCAATTGTTGTAATTAAGTTGTTTTTATTACATGTTCTTGTTATAAGACCATTTTAATCATAACTTTTCTAAATCTTGGCTTTTATCTCAGCTTGTGATTGATCAAGCTCCATCCCTAGATCTGAAAAGAACATTCGTATTTACTTTCTTGGGGCTGGTACTGGTGGGTCCCACGTTGCATTTCTGGTAATCCTTCAGGCTTTTCATATTTTGTTTTGTTAATAACATGATGTGTGATTTCCCTGTGAAAAAAGAGAAGGTCAGTGGAAGAGTAGAGTTAACATTGAGCCATTCATGAAAATACTGGCCTAAAAGATTTGTGCCTCAGTTTTTGCTGTCAAAGTTCTACAATTGAAAAATGACTCCATGTTTTTGCTTGCCTGAAGTTTGGATGATCCAATCTGTGTTACTAAATAGTAATGCTGCATTGACTACCAAATTGTTTTGGCATCATCTGTTCTCCAATGCATATGCTTATCTTGTCAAGCAGAATTTTCTCAAAAAAAAAAATATGAAAACACCTCTGTTTTTATGGGATCCTGCTAATTTTTCATTTCTCAACTTGATTTTTCTTAGGTACCTATATTTGAGTAAATTGGTAACATTGCCTGGAGCATCCGGTGCATTCTTGCGCCTTTTAGTGGATCAGGTGACACCTATTTTTTTGTAGTTGATCTTCATAATTTTAATTGCTAAACATCCATGCTGCTGGACTAAATTTGTTCTGTGTATTCTAAAATAATTGCAGTTTGTATTTTCTCCTATATTCATTGGAGTCTTCTTGTCAACATTGGTGACGTTAGAGGGAAGGCCATCAGAAGTCTTACCTAAGCTTCAGCAGGTAATGTTTAGACTTAGAGGCATCCCTTTCTGTTCCTTCTGTGGCTTACATGTCTGTAAACCATTGAACACAGCCAGTTGGAAGGATTATTTAGCATTAAACTCTCTTAACATTCTTTTCTGCAGGAGTGGTTTTCTGCTGTTCTTGCAAATTGGCAACTTTGGATACCATTTCAGTTTCTAAACTTCCGTTTTGTCCCACAGCAATTTCAGGTTGGAATGAGCATCATGTGTCTTTGCATTTGTGTTTTTTTGCATGTTACATATCTTTCTTGGTTAGATACCTTTGAAGTGTTGGTTCAAAAAAAACCTTTCAAGTAGCACAAAAGGAACAGTTTCACATTCCCCACTTGCTTCTAACATCTAATTCAACACCAGAAATGAGCTAAAATTGTGCCCAAATTGATCTGTCTGATTGTTTAGTGGCAGAGTGAACCACACCTTTATCTGTGCAGTAGGTGCTGTGTGCTGACCATATTTAGTTTCAGTGACTTTCACCTCCAGGGTTGTTCATAGAGAGTCGATTTGTTGTCACACTTTGCCATATTATTTATGTTGACATTCAGCTTAACCTTTGCTAGTGGTTTAGGCTACAGTATTTTCACCTATGTTCATTCATATAAAAAAAAAAAACAATTTCAGGTTCTTGCTGCTAATGTCATTGCTTTAGTCTGGAATGTGATTCTCTCATTCAAAGCTCACAAAGAGGTTCTCCCGAAATAGGTACGTTATTTTCGAAGAAACCACAAATCTTGTTATGGATATTGGTTTTCCCATGCTTTTTCTATACCTAATCAATCAAGATGTCTTTTTGTTGGGTTTGATATTATTCAAGGATTTTAGAAGATGAAATTTTAGGATTGCAGTATTGTTTAGATCTAAAGGGTTGCTAACTAGGTTTCTTGAAGAGGAATAAGATTGATATCACCAGGAGTGATCAGCATTTAATTCCCAACATTCTCCTTCTGTGCCTTCAGTGCAATAGGTCCTCATCTTCATGGAAGAACGTTTTTATTGCCTTCAAATGAAGCTTCGACGCTTTTAACTTCTAATCCAATTTATTAGGAAACCCCACAAAAACTCTTTTCCTAATTCTTAAAAAGCATAGCAGGAAATTTGCATTTGAATAGTTTGGTGTGGAAGCAATAAGATTACGCAACTTTACAAGTCCAGGATTAGCAATAAGATACGTCAAGATAAAAACTATAATACTGGTTCAGGAACCCTTTGTAGCCACTTAATGTTAACATGTACTCTAACCAGTTCCTTTGTTGTGTTAAAACACCAAAGCTTGTTTGCTTCTCAGGTGAAATGATCACTAAAGCAATGATTGTAGAGATGGATTTGAAGAAGACATCTTGGATTCTTGTACACATGCGGGAACAGTTCTTGCTTAGACCTGCTTCATTCAACAGTGTGGCTGCCTTGAACTGTTCCAGCATATGGAACCTCTTTCACTAACCCTTTTACCCTTACCCCTTGTGTATTTATGATTTGCAAATTTGTGAACTTTGGTTAAAACCTTATTTCAGATTGAATGCTCATTAGGCTTTAGCTCCATCTTCACTAAGGGGTATAAAGTGCTGGATTGGAAACAACAAGGTGTTTCTTTGCTTCCATTTTAAGCCGAAAAGTCCCGCATCATTCCTGCGTTTTCCTTTTGTTTCTATATATATATGTTGTGGTTTTAACCTTACAAAGCCCTGATTATTAAAGGGTTTTTTTATTTTATGAACAATAAAGATTCAATAAATTATGAAGAATATAAAACAAATTGGAATTATCTCAGATTTGTTGGGAGCTCCAACGAGGTCATAATGATTTTATATAATTTTAAGTCTGGTCAGATGTTATGTATTCAACCATGCAAGTATGACTTTTTATTTTAAGAATCATACTAAAACCAAGTAGATAATTGTGTATGATTTTCTTAGCCCCTAACAAAATTTGGGATCAATCCAAATTATTTTCTGTTTTTTTTTTTTTGGTAATTTTGTTAATACTTAATATTTGTGAAAAAGTTAAAAAAAAAATGCTTCTTGACCTAAAAAAATTAAAATTATTTTTATAGTAGATTAAGTTTTCATTAGCACAAGTAAAAAATAAAAATAGCTCAAAATGTTATGTATAAGAAAAATGGTATTAGCATAAAAATAGTTGAATAGTCTTATTATATAATTCAAAATAATATGTGTATATATATTGCCGAATATTCCAACTCTCTCTCTTGCTCATACATTATTATATAAGAAAAATGGTTACTAAAATAAATAATAGTTGAATACTTTCATCACATGATTCTATATTGTCGAATATTCTAACTTATGTTACTTCTCGCACGTGTGAAATTTGTAGTTTGTAATCGCAGATGCATCTTTCTGATATAAAAAATCCTCGCACTTCTTCTTTGACCTAAGCATGGACGATGCTCGATGCACCCAAAATCACATCAACATTCCTTTTTTTTATTTATTTATTATTATTATTGTTAACCAAAGCTAATTGTGGCTTGAAAAACAAGTAGATACAGACTCATCGTCGTCAGGCATCTTTGCCCTTCCGAGCACAAAACAAATGTCTTGGTTTGGCGTATTTAGAGTACTTAGTTCTTTTCACACGAGTGATTAGTTATTAAAGAATGATTGAGAATATATGTTTTCTTCAATCAAAATTCATCAGTACTGATAGTGGAGGGGTAGTAATGCCTTTTTATACCAAAAAAAACATTATCTAGCCTTGCGAAAAAGCATGAGCACTAAATTTAATAAAAATAATTAATTTGAAATTGAGTTTTATAGTTTTTACAAACATGTTGTTTTTAGTTTAATAACTCGAATCACGAGTTTAAAAAATTAATATGAGTTAATATTTAAAAAAATATTAGGCTTTATATCTCATTATTTTTTTTCTATCGAGTTATTATAATCTCATGGTTTGGATTACAGGTTTAATTGAATTTATCGGGTTGACTTGACATGATTGTCAGGATTGTAGGTATGTCATGCCAACTCAAGCTGACCAGGGCTATCTTTTTTAGGTTTTTTTTTTTGCCCCATTTCATCCATTTGTGTGTTAACTGGTTATGAATTGAGTAATATCGTTTGTTTTTTAAAAAAAAAAAAAATTCTCATGTTATTGTGATCACTTTAAAAAAAAATGATCAATATATTGTCATTGTTTTTTTTTAATCTGATTAAGATAAAATTAACTTATTTTTCCGGTTTATAATTCAAGTCATAAATTTTAATTTTAAAAAATAAATTTCACGGCACCTAAATATTATGTTTTGTACAAAAAAAAAAAAAAGTTTCGTTAAAAAGTATGGCATCAAATTCAAGAAAACTTTTAATAAAAATAATTGATTATATATATATATATATAATCAATTATTACAAGTGTTTTATTTTTTATTTATTTTTAGTGTTGATCTAATTTGACCGGACAATTAAAACGTTATAAATCTATAAGGTATGTTTTTTGTTCAAACTGAACTAAGAACTCAGATGAAATCAAACTCTAAAAATCTTGAAGAGCAAGCCAAATTTGGTGGAAAAAAAACAGCTGTGACGAAATGCAGAGGCGAGCATGAGGTAAGGGATGAAGCAGAAAATGTAGAAAAAAATAGGAAACAATGAATTAATAAAAAGGAAAGACAGACAGATGCACCTGTGTTTTATTACCACTGCAAACTGACAGCGACAGACCAAAGTCAACGGACACGTCAGTCTTTGGTGAACAAATAAAAAGTGACTCCGCTTTTTGGTCAACAACTTCTCCCACTTGCCTGCTTCCTCCTCTTTCCTGTTAGAATAACAGGGCTATTCAAAGGAGATCATTTTTCATGAGAAATTATTCTCCTGAATAGACTAGATTATTTTCAAGTTTTAGAAATATATTTAATTTTAATTCATTTAGAAACTAATCCATCCAATTAAAAAATTAAAAATATTTAATATTAATTAATATGCAAGCTTATTTTGTAAATAAAACAAAAAATAGTATAAATATTAAGCTAAAATTCCTGGTAAATAAGATACTAGCCTCCTCTTGCTATCATAACTAAAATGATATATAAAAAAAAGAGATTATATTATAAACATTATTATATCATTAAAATGAACAATTTTTCATCATGATAGTGAAATTTATACCCAATTTATTTCGAGAGTAATTGTCCATGCATTCTAGAAGAAAGATGATCGCCATATATTTTGATAAAATTCTAGACATTAAGAGGATTATAGTGATTTTGTATTTAGATAAGAATTTAATTCAAACACAATAAAAATTAATTCAAATAAATGATTTTTTAATAATTAATCTGTCTAAATGATAATGAATAAGATATGTTTTTTTTAATAATTATTCTAGTCTATTAATATGTATTATTTTATATTATATATTAAATATCTAAATAATTACTCAAGATTTAATGAATAAAATATAAATATTTTATATTCAAATCTCTTGCTGAATAAATAATGAATATAATATTAATATCTCTAATTTCTACATTGGTAATTAATGCAGGCCCCCATCAAACCATGAGGGCAGCACAACTCTATCCTCTGTACCTCATTCCAGGTGTCGGTCAACAATATCTGTCAACCGTTTGATTTCATCAGTCGGTGGAGGACTAGCTAGAAGGTGAAGATAAGGACACGTGGTTGGCCACTTATCTGAAAGGCAAAAAAAGTCAAAAGTCTTCGATGTGGTGGGGAGGTAGAGGAAAGTCATGGTCAGTCAAAGAAGAAAAGAACAAGATCGTACAATCAAGTACAGCCCTCCATTGCTGACCCTTCTCTGCCATATTTTTATGGTGTTATATTTACTAATGACTTGGTTAAATTTATGCAAGATATGATTATATTAACTTTAAAAATAATTAACTTAAATTGATATGATAACCCACGAATTGATCTGACGCTGTAATAATCCAGGCACTAAATCAGCTTGGAAATTATGGTTTAAAATATATTCTCTTTGTATATGTTATAAGGTTCGAACTTTAGATTAATTCATAGATTTTTTTATAAATTTTCTAATTCTAACAACATATGTATGATCAATTTTAAATTGATGATGATAATATTAGAAATGTTAGCAAATAATTGAAAATTCTGTTCTTGCATTTTTAATACATGTAAGATTAAGAAGCTCACACCTAAGAGCAGAATCATCTAGTAGATAGTCTAGTGGTAAGAGTTTGGGATCAAGAGAGGTTTGTTTCCCTGTGGTCTCAGGTTCGAGCCCTATGGTTGCTAATATGATGGTCACTGAAAGTTTATATGGTCGCTAATTTCAAGGCCCGTGGGATTAGTTGAAATGCATGTAAGCTGGTCCGGACAGCAATGTTAATAATAATAAAAAAAAAGAATTAGAGGGCTTAGCGAGGCGGGGCTCTGCAAGGATTTTTTTTTTTTTATTTCCTCTTCTTCAATAAATTAGATTTTTAATCTTAAAAATAAAAATTTTATTTTTTCTCTAATTTAACCCTTCCAAACTAAAATTGCTAACTCTGTCTTTGCTTACACCGGCATCAACAAGAGGGAAACCAGCTGTTGTACACGGTAATCTTTCTAAGACTAACTAGGGTTTAGCTACTAATTAATCTTGTTTCTTCAATTGAACTATAGTTAATTGGCTCAAACAATTTGATTATACAATCATTTATTTATTTTTAACTGAGACCCATGTTAAGGTGGGAGAGGGAAGTATATATGTTGATTCAAATTCTAAAAATAGAAGATAAACATGTTAATTGAGCATGTTGCAAATGGTTTAGGTCATAATTACCGGATTTTGCTTAAGTCCGACATGATTCGAATCAAACCAACATTTCAAGTTAAACATAAACATGGTTTAATAATTATGATTTGGATTTTTTATTCATTTTTCTTTAATCAGACTAATAAATCTCTTGGTGGCTTTCTCTCCCTCGGTGGTGATGCTAGAATTTCAAATAATTTTTTATCAATATATAGTGATTTAAATGATATTGTTTGTTTTTTAAAGTATTTTTTTTTAGAAATATATCAAAATAATATGTTTTTTTAAAATTATTTTTGATATCAATATATTAAAACAACTTAAAAACATGAAAAAAAAATTAAAAAAATCAAATTTATTTGAAACGACTGCAATAAAAAAGACTTCCTCCTGAGATGCCAGATTCCATTATATATAAAACAATAAAAAGAAAATAGACAGTCATAATTGCTTCTCTCGAATAGCTTTAGAAAACAACAAAAAAGAAGAGGTGAAGCAATATCCAATCTGCCTTTTTCAGCCCAGAATACCAAATCTTATTTTCTTTTTCGCTAAAAATCAAACACATACCATCAAACATGGCCCAGAATAGCTTTCAAATGCTTACGTTACAGCATGTATCATCTTATTCTTTCTCTGCAATGGAATCATTCGATTCCATTGAACGGCTTGACATTGACCCAAAACATATGTCAACAGTGCATGCCTCCATAACCACTTCTCTATATTGCACCATTGCCAACGTCACTGAGTTGTTTGTTTTCTGAAATTAGTTCCCTCCACAGAAGCGCAAGAGCGACAAGTCAAATCCTCCATGGGAAGCTGTTGGGTTCTTCTGCTACACTCAGATTGTTTGTCGTTGTATCTATATGATTGATAATCCTTCTCGATTTCTTGCAGGTCTCATTTGATTTCTTGTCCTCGACAGAACAAATGATATTTTCTTGAAATTTTGAAAGGTTTTGAGCTGAAATCTCATTCTAACCAGAGATTTTTATGATTTCCAAAAACCCAGCTACGTAAAACTCAGTAAAAACTAGTAATTAACCAAAGACTAATTAAATTTAGATATTGGTATTATAAAATATATGGGTTAAACTTCTCTATCAAGCTGAGAGTGACACAACAAATTCATTTCCACTCTTCTCGCAGCAATATCTGCTTAGATGATTAAGCCATTTATCAAGGAGTTTGATCATGTCAACTTATCGAATGATTCTATTTGTTTTTGTTTTTTAAAAATATTTTAAAAAGAATTAAATAATTTTTTATTATAAATTAATAATTTTTTATGTTTTTAAATTATTTTGATGCGCTAATATAAAAAATAATTTTTAAAAAATAAAAAATATATTATTTTAATACATTTCTAAGTAAGAAACACTTTAATAAGCTACCGCAATCATATTTTCAAACAATAACTTGATATGATAAGGAAAATAAAATAATTTTTTTAAAAAAATATATTTAATATACTAAATTTCAGTAAGCATCTCAACAAGTTGCATCACTTGAACAACTTCATTATATTTTAAATGGAATTATTTTTGGAAAAAAAAATAAAATACAAGACCCAAGTCAAGCCTATGATGCTACCTAACACGTTATAGGGGACTCTGTATTTATTTTATTAAACCTTCTGACTTGAGTAAATGTTTGCACTAATATATTTTTATTTAATTATTTATTTTTGTTAAAGATAAAGCTTTATCTAACGAGACGATCTTAAATAATTCTAAATCTTTCTTTCTTGATAAGAGTTTTTTAGGATAATGGGTTGATTGGTTTATACGATGTCGCTTTCCCTGTCTTGTCAAAAACGTCAAAGAGCATGAATAGTTAAGTTTGTTAATTAAATATCTTATTGTTTTGGTTGGATTCTAGACGTAATAATCTTTCATGCAAAGTTTGGTGTTGAGATTTTATATTACCCTCTTGTTCTTATCGCTTAGTTTGGTGGATAAATAAATTTGTTTTTTTATATTAGAATTAATATGAATTTAAATTCAATAGAAAGATAAGAAAAAAAAAAAAAAGGAAGCTATCCCTTCTCCTAGTTAACTTACATGGTTGAAATAGATAGAAATCTATGTATTTTTATTTGTCTTCGAGGATAAAAACATCCAAGTTATGAGTCATTGATTAAGTTGTTTAACTTGAGTTAACTTTTTTTTTTATAAAAAATTAAAAACAATATCATTTAACGGATTTTAATTGGGTTTTTTCAAAACTTGTCGTGTCATGGATTGATATAAAATCCTAGATTTTATATTGATCTGATCTAAGCTCCGAATCGAGTAGGGTTTTAAAATAATACTAGGCACACAAAACAAACACAACCTAATTTCTTAAGCGAAAAAACCATGAAAATAAATTGAACTTTGTTATCCCATCATGAATTTCTGTCATCAACCCAGGTTCAACATCACCTATTTGGCTTTAATTAATCTCGAAGGAAAGGCAGGTTTAGGAATCTTATTTTTGTGTGGAGCAAAAGACCCAAGTCAAGTGGATCCTCAAAATGACAAAAACATGATGGGAAATTCAATTGATAATGATCAAGATATTGGATCACTCTGAAGGATTCTCTCTCAACTCCAAATTTTGCCAACTATCTCCAACACCTCAAAATCCCTATTCTTGATTCTTATTCCCATAGTAGACGTTATTGGTGTTGATATTTGATAAATTAAGCTTTGATTAGCAAGAAAAAAAACACCATCACTCGTAAAATATAATTATTTCAGCATCAAGCCAATTGCTTACACTCTCCAATGTCCATTTCATGATTTAGCTGTGCCTGTCTCCGAATCGGAGAGGCATTGCTATCCTATGTGTAGCTAGCTGGGACTCTTTGCTGCTCACCTCATGCGTAATCCGAGTATTCTTGAGGTATGCAAAACGACAATTGTCACCAAGATTTGCTAGGGTTACCTAATCCTATGGCTACAAGCAAAACTTTGGAAAATTAAATAACCTTTAAAAATTGATATGACCTAATCACCTAACACAACCACCCTTAAACAACCAATATATATATTGAAAAGTTTCGAGTTCAAGCTACTGCTTGTAATAAAAAAAAAATTGATCAGCAATAGATCCAAGTTCTTACCTCTTGTTGAAAGTAAGTTTACGTAAGAAACATTGCCACTATAGCCAGACATGTCGGGCGGTGAGGAAGAATTGATTTTAAATTTTTTTAAAGATTTATTATTTTTTTTAGCAAAGAGAAATAATTATCTCTAGTTTTAAAACTATTTTAAAAAAAAATCAAAAAATATTATTTTAATATATTTAACTACATTCTCAAACTCGCAAACTAGTGACTCTAAGCAAGTTTTCATAAAAATTAAGACAAAAATGTTAATATAGTTAACTAAAGAGATAGAAATAGTGATCAAGATCAGAATTCAAATTATAAAAACATATTTATATAGCAGGTTATTGTCACGAAATAAAAAATGAAAACAATAAAAATAGAGATAGAAATAGCATGTTTACACGTTCGTTTTATATTTATTTCTTCAACAAAATATATATATTTTTTATTTTTTTATATATATTTTTTTTCCCCCTGAAACATTAACAAAACACTTGAATGGCACCTTATCTCAAGACATAAATGAAGCGAGGATGAAGTAGCATAAAGCATTAATAACTATATACTAATGCATTGGATGAAGTTTTACATTACATAAACAGAAATACAAAATAAACAAGGCTATGAAGAACTATAGTCTAAACCAAGGTGTCCCAAAATTATAAACACATACTACACATAATCCTTCAACTTAATTGCCTCCCAAAATACCAAGAAAAAGGTGGGGGGGAAACAAAAACCCTAAATTAATTAATTATCACACTACCTTCCATGACTCTAGAGTGGGAAAGCTAGAGAAAGTGCCGAAATCTAAACCACTACTAGAATGAACACCAACATCCCCCACCATGGGCTGGGTATACAGATTCGGTCCAGGCCCAAAATCAGGTCCGGTACTAGATCCAGAAGTTGACCCCGTGACCACATGATGTTGTAACTGTTGTTGATGATGATCAAGCAAAAACGCCGACGTATCAAGCGTGGGCAGATACCCGCTACCCACTAGCAACCGGCCACCAGGCCTCTGTGGCTCAGGTTTCAAAACAGGAACCATTGAAACCTGTGAGTTGCCGAATCTAACACCGGTAACCTGTTGCACCATCTGTCTAAAATTAGCCGGATCCGCTGTTATAAACGTTGTCTGAGACCTTTTGGAAGCTCGTGTCTTCCGTTTCGAAACCTTCCCAGTAGCACCCGGGACCAAGTTTCTCTGGCGTTTGGTGGCTCCAGCCGTTTCTGGGTCCGACCCAGAAACGTTCGAGGCCGTCGGAGTCGGGGGTGCCGTCTCGATTAGGCTGGTAAACGGGTTGAATGAATTTGAAGAAAAAGTTTCGTTCATGGAGAGAGAGTTAGTGCTGTTATCATCGGTGTTTGTGTCTGTAGGAGTGTCATCTATGTTGTTAAAGAGGGATTTTTGAAGGGCTTTTGTTAGAGTTTCTGTGTCGCGAGCATAGGCTTCAGGAAGCCAAAAATCAGGAAAATTTGGCCTAAACATCATATTCCATGGTTCAAGACTTGCCAAGTTCTCTGATGATGCCATATTGCTAGCAGTATCTAATTTAGAAACCTTAAATTTTAAAGAAAACAATGTAAATTTGCAAAAGAAGCCAACTTTGAGGTGTTTTCAACACATTTTTTAGCAAGAAGTGAATATCTATTGTTGGGTTGGCAGAAGGGATGGGAGGAACGCAGTTAAGAAGGGATTTGGTTTGGCCGGCAACCAAGAAGCGGTGACCGTGAGAAGCAAGGTCTTTGTGTCGAGAGGCGGACAGAGTTTTTGTTATGTTGGAGAGATGGGAGGGAGTAAGAACGAAGAGGGTATAGGAATATAAATAGGGCGGTGGAGAAGGAGAAACCGCGTTGGTAGGGGGGACACGCGTCCATTGTTAAGTACGGAAGGTTAGACTCTTTTAGTGTTGAGGGAGCTTGAAGATTAACCATGGTTTATGCTAGCAGATTTGACTGTTGGGGAATTCACCTGGCAGTCGCTCAACTATATAACAAGTTTCATTTTGGTCCATAAATATTTATAATTATCAATATTATCCTTTCTCTCATCAGCACCGTCTAAAACGTTTTACAAAATTCTCTAGTTTAGGGGCATGTTTCGACCTTTTCTTTTCTTTTCTTTTAGGGTTATTTATATTTTGATAACAAAGCATGTGATAAGATAAAAACAAAAAAAAACAAAATTTTTCAATTTACTTATTTTAGTTATTATCAAACTCGAGATTTGATTTTTTCTTTTTCCTAATGAAGCCTTAAGTAAGTTATTTATATTTTGATAACAAAGATAATTTTTTTCTTAAACAATAACCCACAACAACATATCTAATCTTTAACCAAACCATAACCTTGCTGAAATCTGCTAGGATAATAACTCGATATAAAAAGTTTGTTTTGTATATATTTTAAAAAAAACATAATTAAATCAAATTTAATTTAGAGATTTTAATGAAATTTTATGTTTGAAACTATTTTGAATATAATAGTTGAATTCTAAATGGAATTTAATCTTTGAAAATAATACAAAACTAAATTAAAGGTTAACTTTTCTAATTTACAATTTCAAATATGAGAAATTTTAATATTTAATTAAAACACCATGTATAATTGAACGACTAGTTAGATTGTTATTCTTTAGCTTATTGGGTCCTTTATTTTAAAAATGGACAAGTGGTAATAAAAGGGTGAAGTAGTGAGCTATCGTGGGCTCTTGGAGATCAAGCCGTGTCGCTCGGCGTCCTTCCTTTTTAACGCGTCATCTCACTTCCCGACCCCTTCCTTCATTTTTATTTTTTTATTGTTTATTTTTTTGCTTTTTGTAGTTTTCTCTTTATAAAATATTAAAGCGTGTGTGCACGTAACATCTATCTATTTTAAAATAACGAAAAATAAAATTAGAGGTGTTTTGATTGAGATATGAAGTAATTAATTCCATCAATAGTTTAGTTATTGTAGTTTCTGGTTCTTTTCGTGGTAAGAATTATAAAGCCTCGCCTTGGAGCTAGTAAATGAGTTTTTAAATCCTAATATTACCATAAGAATGTTAGTTTTAGTGTTGCATTATACTTATAATATGATATTTTATTTTTATTTTTTGAAATTTACAATTCAAATTATTAAATGACAATTACAAACAAAAGAGGACAAGAATAGTGTTGTTTATATTCCTCTAATTTGGTAATTTTCTTGATATCTATATTATTTTTAATTTGATTTGGCTTAACAAGTTGATTAGATAGAATCATAGTGTGATTCATATAATATTTTAATTTAAAATAATTTTGTTATTAAGTCGTCCAAGAAGACTTCACATATTAGGTGATTTGGTCATAATTGATTTAAACATTGTTGAGTCAGAACAAAAAAATAAAATGAAATGATATCGTTTTAATTAAAAATTAGATTCTGGTTAATCTGGTGATCCATCAAATGACTCACTGATCCAATAACTTGAATCTTTATCAAGCTAGAACTCGAACTAAGAGCCCGTTTGTTTTTGTTTTTCAAAAGTGTTTTTGAAATAAAAAATATTTTTTTATTTTAAATTAGTTATTTTTTAGTGTTTTTTAATTATTTTAATATGTTAATATAAAAAATAAAATTTAAAAAATAAAAATTACTGGAAAAAAATAACAGAAATTCACCGATTTGGGTAGAGTACGAAGTGGTATCAATCATTATTGTATGATGATGGCCATGGAACACAGCCTTTTTCACTCGGTTTTGATTCTCTTTAATCATTACAGACTAGAAACTAAAGAACTAGCTAGCTACTACTTAAAGCTGCAGATGATTCAGTATGGCACAATCCATGCAGATTCCATTGCCAACGAATTGCTGCAGTTCACGTGGACATGGAGGCTCTGGCCATTGGGTCACAGATGGTGAAAGCGTGTGGGTCCATTCTTTTTCGGCTAAAACAAATTTCTTTATATTTTATTGCCTCTTTAATCTTCTTGTACTTTAACAATATTCGAATCCTTATCTCTATTTTCCTTCGAGAAACTAAGTCATCATGTTTTATATCTTTACGCTGTTCATGTTTTTTATTTTTTTTTAAATAACAAATATACCGAAATTTTCTTATCTTGCTAGCATTATTTCTATTTATTGAACATAATTAAAATATTAACAAATTATTGATTCGAATCTTTGGCATGTTAGTTCAAATATTAAATGAATTTTCTTTTCAAATTATAAATTTGAATTTAAATCTAAAAAATTCTGTAAAATTTTAAAAAATCCAAGCATCTCAGAGATAGACAAAAAAAAAAAATTTTTTGAACAAATTGCACCTTTTAATAAGCTTTAAAAGTTTATATTTGAAAATTATGTTTGAAAACGTGGTTAAAATTATATTTTTTTAAAAAAAATTAAAAAAATTATTTTTTTATATTTTTAAATTTTTTTAATGTACTGATATTAAAAATAATTTTTAAAATAAAAAAATATTATTTTAATATATTTTCAAACAAAAAAACATATTAAACCTCAACTACTATATACTTTCACACTCTAAACTTTCAGAAGACTTCGAAGATGGGTTCTCAGCAGTTTATTTTGAGCGACTAGCATCGCCACGCACGAGCAATTCAAACGCTAGGGTTGGAGGGAGGTTTCAAGTCGTTCACTTCGGTTGTCATGGCTTAATGATGTTAAATCTGTTGCTTGAGCAGTTCTGAAAGCAGCTCATCTGTATTCTATAGTCTTGATTAAGATAATAATTATCTAGTCATTTTATTAAACTTTAATTGAAAAGAATTATTTTAATATATGAAAGTTAGTTTGAAATAACCTAATCGTTAAAAGGGATTTTCTGTAAAATCAGCACAATAAACATTAAAATCTAGCAGAAGAATACCGTTTCAAAATTTTTTAGTAAAATAATATTGTTTGAACATGTTACGATTCAAAAGTGCGACAAGATCAAACTTTAATTTTATGTCTCAATCAGTTGACTGGTTAGATTTATCTATATTAATCAGTCGACCGTTTTACACAAAAACCATAATTCTATGAAGTTTTTCTTCCAAATATATTTTATGAGTCAAAACTGTCTTTGTCCATCTTGTAAACTCAAAAATAGACTCCAATTAAAATTTGAAAAAAAATTACTCGCACAATAATGGGTGATTTCGAGCATTCAAGTGTAAGTATGCCATAACTAAGTGAGGATTTGCCCTAAACAGATTGCTTTGATAGCCTACAAGATGCATTTATTGACCAATAAGACACGTTTTGACCCAAGAGGAGGTTTAGTTGTGCCAGACTAGAATAACAACTTAAAAGAACCATGATTTTTTATTCGACCATTAGATCACGCTTGAAGTTTTATAAGAGTTTTTGGATGCTATTTTCCCCACAGAAACCATTATGTCGCTATGCGGACCGTCGGATCTTTAAATATAAAAAATCTTATTAAGGCCTCTTAATTTTTACAGCTTTGAGATTTTCCTTGTTATTCTCAGAATCAGTTGATCAATTTCATTGATCATTACAAACCAATCGTTATTCTCAGAACCAGTCGATCAATGTTATAGATCATTACAAATCAATCGACTAGATAATTTAAAAATAATATATTTTAATAACTTCGCGCTTAAAAATAATGACATCCAGACAACGTCGCACTATTTTTTTTAAAATTTGATATGCTAATTACCTGATCTATCCTTCTTAAAGCAAAGGAAAAAAAATATAGTTGAGTAACTAGAGTTGATCATTTGATCATGACATGATGTGAGCGTGGGTAAGTGTAGCGAAAATCTGTGCCCTGAAGAAAATAGTAGAGTAACTAGAAAGTTACCTGAAAAAATATTTAATTGAAAAATTGAAAGTCTAAGGGGCCCTGAACAAAGACTAGGTGATGGCGTGTCCCAAAATGGATAAATATGAACTGCCGAATCAGGGCATGGGAAGTGCAACTAGGTAACATTGGAATCCACGTGTCTCCTAGACATCATCCTCCGCATTCCTCGTTCTTCTCCTTCCGGCCCCGGGGATTGCTTTTTTTTTTTTCCCAGAAAAAACTGTTTTTAAAAATATTTTTTATTTAAAAAATATTAAATTCATTATTTAAAAAAAAGAATTCAGTGATTTTGACGTGACGTGAAGATATCAAAAATATAAATATAAAAAATTATTTTATTATATTTTTAATAAAAAATAATTTTAAAAAGTATTTTACATTGCGTTATCAGAAATAATCAGTAACAAGTGAAAACTGTATTAAAATGAGAATATATATATTTTACTAAGTGATATTTAATTTTTATATTAAAATTATTTTACTTAATGATTTGCTTGTATTTAGACATTTAAATATTTAATATGATAAAGACAAGTCTCTTGGAATATGACTAAGAAAAATGTAATAATTAATGAAAAAAAACTTATTTTATTGAAGAAAATTGATGAATACTTCATTATTAAATAGACGTTTTTGTTATAAAATTTATACAATTTTTTTGAAATGGGTCAATGTTTTGAATGGTGCGGTATTTTAATCTCGATTTAATAAGCTGATTTAATCTCGGTTTAATCCTCGGATACTAAACTTGGCATCTTATCCACCATATACAAATTCATGGACTTATTTCATCCACGAGTTATGGACATCGTAATATCAAATCAATTGTTCCTTGTCCTTTTTTATTTTAAACAGTTTTTTTTATTTAAAATTATGTTTGGTATTACTAGTTACTTTTTAAAATTATTTTTTTATTTAAAATTATACTTTTTAGATTTATTTTTATTTTTAATATAAACATATCAATACAATTAAAAAAAAACTATAAATTTAATATTTTTTAAAAAATATATAATTTTAAAATACTTATAAGAATATTATAAGCTACTGAAGATCGAAACATGTTATTTTTTTTAAATGTAATTTTATCAATATATATTGATAAAATTTTTTCATTAATATATATATCCAGTGACATAATGAGAAATTATTTTGTTGATAAAATTTATTTTATTAATATTTATTAATTTTCTGGTAATTAGCTCTCAAATTAAGAATTTGAATTCCCTTGACATGACGTTTGGAGACATTTCTCAGTGAATCATGTGCTTTCTTCCGCATAATCAAAGAAATTTCATGGCACATCAATTAAAGACTTGTTCGGGTACTCGAGACTGCAATGAAACTGGACCAATTTATTAATAGACTTTGTGGATTAGTCCAAGTGGGCAAAGTTCAATTAATCAAAGAACAGCCGTGGAGGGTTCGTCCATTCTCTCCATTTATCTGCAGATTTGACCTTTATCAGATCATCTCGATGCTCGGCGCAACCAATTGAATTCGAAGTTCCATGCATCGAGTGAATTTAACCACACAAGTTTATTGGATCTTTATCAAATGGCAAAAATAGATCCAGCACGATATTTTTTTATTTATCTGGAGATAATAACTAAATATTATTATAAAATAATGACAAATAATAGATATAATGATAATAAATAGTAGATATAATCGCCCCTGCTGTCACTGAATATCAAGAGCTTGTTCGAGTTGTGAAAATCATATACATATTTAAGCTTTGCTTTTCATAACCATTAGATATAAGTAATTCCACAATCGATAATCTATGTATCTTTCACGGGTAGACAATTATACCAAGAAAATTATCACACCAGAGATTGGAACCTTCTTTTTAAAATTAAAAATTTGAAAATATAAAAAAATCTTCTTTTTTTCTTATTAGACAACGTATTCACAGATTATACCACTAGCAAAAGCTAGCTCAAGGTATTAAATCTCATGGAGAATATGAATATTTTTTTTTATTAATATTGATGTTTGATTAAGTTTATGTATATCTTAATTAATTCTATAAATATTGAACATGTAAACCTTAATGATCTTAAAATTTTTGAGACTCGAATTAAAAACTAAAAAAACAAATTTAAATCCTCATGAGAAACTACACCTCATGAATATTTAACAAGTTTTCTTCAAAGATATGCATGAGAGATGTCCGAATTTACTTAAATTTCCAAATTTTTTTAAAAAAAGAGAGAGAGAATGCGTTTGTGTTAATCGATAAAAATCAAATCAATCATGGTGTTTCTTGATCAATGGCCCACAATGACGCCTAGGTGGTATTTGGAGAAGGAAGAAGACAAAGGTGGAGACTTTCTAGACTGGTAGAAATCAAAATTTAAAAGTAAATTTCAAACAAAAAGGGCATAAATGGCGCGAGCGGTGATGTAACACATTGGCGTGGCATGACGAAATGGGTGACGTTTACATTTTTTTAATAATATTATTTTAAAAAATTAAAATGAAAGAAAGAAAGATAAATTCAAAGTAGAAGGTCTGATTTGATATTTCTTGTCGAAAACAAATCTGACTGGTTGTTTATTCGAGAAATTTACCATTTAAATTCCAAGTTAAATTAAAGTAAAATATTAATTTACCAAAATTTATTTAACCAGATCGGATTAACACTTGATCTAGTTAAATCCAGTTGAGATCTTGTGGGGTTAATAATAAGAATTATTTTTAAAAAATAATAAAAATATTAACTTGGAGCAATCCAACGATTCACATATTAACTTATTAACCCAACAATTCATATCCTTTGCAACCATGCGATTTGTCGTTTCTATATTTTAAATAATATTTTTTTCCCCGGTTTTCTTGTTGCATATGACGAAAGCTTTTGGGTTTTTCTTGGTTGTAAAATGTTTGGTAAAAGTTTGATTTTTTTATAATTATTTTGATATATTAATGTTAAAAACATATTTTTTAACATTAATAAAAAAATATTATTTAAATATACTTAAATAATTTAAAAAATACTTTAAAAAAATAACAGCAGTTAATAGGAGAGAGTCCTATCACCTATGCTCCCGTACTCTTTAGCTTCTCCTGTCAACTTCAGCATGGCTTGGCTTTATTCGGCTTGGGATTTTTAGAGATTCTGTTATAACGGCGTTATAGGAGTTTTTAGCAAGGAAACACAAGATATATTATAATTATTTCTTTCTTTTAAGGGTTTCCAGGAACTTTTTTTCTGTAAAAAAGGTGAATTTATAAAAACGTCTTCTTCATTTTCATTTAAATTTAAAACAATAGCATAATTTATTATAAATATTTTAAGACAGATTTTCTTCATTTTAAGACTAAATTTGGTTGCCCACGAGTAAACGGATGGATTACCCAAGAGGGCACGGTGTGAATGGTTCGGCACTCTCATCCCTTAAGTAAGGTCAGGGGTTCGACCCCTCCTTGTATATGAAGACACTCTCTTGGGGAGCACTTTACCCCTCTGTGGGCCGACCCGGTACGAGCGTGGATTAGTCTGGACCAGCGTCCAAGACACCGCGTGGTTTATACCAAAAAAAAAAAAACGGATGGATTGATGAGAAAATTCTTTCCTTTATATTTAAAATGAAATGTGAAATACATAAATTAGCAAATAAATTTTTTTCCTTCCTTTTTCTTCGGAAAATTTTTAACTTTATGATGAACACTTTTTTTATTGACAAATTTCACTAATTAATGCATATAGAGTCGACTTCTATAATTAATATAAGAAAACAAGTTTCCAAGTAATTAGTGTTGATATGAAAACTTTCCACAAATCACTATAATTAGTGTTTGAATGTCGTGCATGAAATCATTCAACTGTAATTATTAGGAATTGTTTTTATGTTTTAAAAGTATGTTAAAAAGATTTAATTTTTTTTTGTTTTTAATTAAATTTTTTTTTAATGTTTTTATATTATTTTGATACGAAGATATAAATTTTTTTTCATTTTAAAAAAATATTATTTTGATACATTTCTAAATAAAAAACACTTTAAAAAACAACCGTAACCACATTCTTAAACACGCGGTTATGCCCTTGTTTTTTTTCAAAAAAATATTAAATTAATATTTTAAAATTATTTTAATATATTAAAATAAAAAATATCTTAAAAAACAAAGATTACTTAATTACCTAACATACCATACGTAAACAAGAAAAGAAAAGTCAAGGGTAGAGACCGTGGAGTCTCAGATGCAATGGTGTTCTTGGACTTAATTCTGCCTGTTTTCTAATGCGTGGAATTTCCCATTAGCTATCACAATAACCGACAGCGTTTAATAAATTAGGTAGAAGGGAAGAAGTAAGGATCTAGCTAGTGGGATACTTGGGGATTTGTTTCACTAAATTTAGCTCAAAATAACTTCTTAAAAAGTGGCAAGCAAATGGCAAATCATGCTGCATATACAATTTACCTTTCATGCCATGCTAGCCTAATTTAGGAAAAATTATTGTTCATGTTTCATGAAAATATAAAATCATTCAATACTTGTTCGGAGTTTATGATCATATTTGTATCATAGTTATTAAACATGGTTAGTTTTAACAAGTTGATTTGATACATTTGAAACTGAAATCTGACTTAGATCAAGTTTTAAGTTGAATAAAAAAAGATACTGAAACAAGAAACTTGTTGACATTAAATACTTGTTTGGAGTTTATGATCATATTTGTATCATAGTTATTAAACATTGTTAAGTTTAACAAGTTGATTTGAGAAATTTGATTTAGATCAAGTGTTAAGTTGAATAAAAAAAAATATTGAGCCAGTAAAACTTGTTGAGATTTCAATAAAACTTGTTGAGATTAAATACTTGTTCGGAGTTTATGATCATATTTGTATCATAGTTATTAAACATTGTTAGGTTTAACAAGTTGATTTGAGAAATTTGAGACTGAAATTTGATTTAAATCAAGTGTTAAGTTGAATAAAAAAAAATATTGAGCCAGTAAAACTTGTTGAGATTTCAGTAAAACTTGTTGAGATTAAATACTTGTTCGGAGTTTATAATCATATTTGTATCATAGTTATTAAACATTGTTAGGTTTAACAAGTTGATTTGAGAAATTTAAGACTGAAATCTAACTTAAATCAAGTGTTAAGTTGAATAAAAAAAGATATTGAACCAGTAAAACTTGTTGACATTACAAAGCACAATCCAAATACAATCAAGTTTAACATGAAAAAGCAAAATAAAAGTAAAGATCGAATAACCTAGATTAATCGGATTAATCCAACAACCTAATCATCTATGTCATTTTCTAAATCAATTCCATATCTAACAACTACTATTTATATAATCATCAAAGACAACATAATAAGTTCAAATTCTATTGTTTATTTCAATGGCTTGAAAGAATGAAACACGGGGTGAAGTTTGAAAAAATCAAGCATTAGTATTAAATCATTTGAGGAACAATTCAACAACCAATTAACTAGCCAGGCAGCAAGCAAGAAAGCAAGCAAATGGGCGATCAACAAAACATGATCCTACTTATCTCATGCAAGCAAAATCTCTGTGGGTCATGCTTTGACTTCAACAATACAAAAACAACACAAACAATGAAAAAGATGGAGGGTAAAACATGGCCACCATGACATTAACAATATTTGCATGGAGACTTTTGCGAGGGCAACCTTGCTTGGTGAGGCTTCCCCCAGCGAGACACAACAATCGAGCCACGTATAAAATTGTTGCACTTGTTCTTTGTTTTGATCTGCGGTACCATGTCAATCTTGATGTGGATTGCTAGCTCTCCCGTCAATCATCAATGGTGGTGGATGTGTTTTAATTTGGGATGGCAAGCTTTCACCAAACTTTTTTTGGCTTGATCTGAAGGCACACATCAATCCTTGTAAGATGGTGTTTGGTCGTGAGATAGGTGACGACCAATCAAGGAAGGATAATCATGGGTTATTAATTGCTAACGTGGCATGGAAGGAAAGGAATTAACTTCCCTTCGTTTGATTAGATTTTACATGAAGAAGTATAAAAAAATCGTAATTTCAAGGTGTCAAGATATTATCCTGGATTTACTTAAAAAAAAATAAAAAAAAACAAAACGTGGAGATATTTTTATCAATTTTTGTGGATCATAGATTTTACCTCTTTGTATTTATTTTTTATTTAAAATGAACTTTAAAGAATAGCTAATAAAATATAATTAATTATTTTCTGATTACTACAAAATTTCTCATTTAAAATGGTACTGCACTAAATATTCAAGTTAATTGTTAGTAATCATCCTTGAAGTTAATTTGTTGTAATTGTTGATTATTGAATTTGTTTCAAAATCTACATTTATCAATGTCCCTTTTCAATTTCGATAAACTTCATTTTCCCTTGTATATATTCATTAATATTTCACATCTACCCTTAGGTGCTTGAAAGTTTTCAATGTAACCCTCTTAATTTCCAAAAAAAAGATTTTGTGTTTTTTTAACATTATAATAACTTTTATGGTTTTAAAAAATAAAATTTTAAAAAATATTTAATTGTGTTAAAAAATATATATTTAATTAAAACTATTATAAAATGATTTTTTATATACAAAATAAATGAAAAATAAACTGTTTTAACTTCAACGTAAAGTCCAATACAAAAAAAAAAACTATTTAGTTAACTAAATATTTCTCTCTTCTATGGTCGAGTCTCTTAATGTTATCCTGATAGCTAAATAGCTCATTTAATCCATATATATATATATATATATATATATATATGATAATCCCTCACCATAATTGATCAATGAATTAATTAACTCATAAAAAGAAAATTTCTCACTATTTACTTAAATACTTTTTAGAAAAAAGAGTTTCAAAAGTGGGTTAGCGGTAAGATCCCATTAGCCAATCAATTGTTAGGGGCAACCTTGAAGTATATTGTAACTTCAAGGATAGTATTGGAAAGATCAGAAATGCCAGAGTGAAGATGAAACGTCTTGAAATTGCAGGAGCAAGAATGAAGTTTAGCCTTAAGGAAGATCTCAACGAATCGAGACCTTTTCTTGTCGATAACCAAGTTGAAACGGTGAAGATGAACTCCTGGGCTTGGAGATCAGGAACACCTGCAAAAAAAAATCGAGTAGAGATGCAAGGATCCTTCAATGCTTAGACAATGGATGGAGGAGTAAAACGGAGAAAAGGCCGTGTCACACAAGCAGACAACTATCATATGGGTATACAGTACCGAACGCGAGATCTCATGGGCAAAGAAAAAGACCCTCGGTCTATGCCTTCGAGACTGTCCCGAACCCAGAGATATGCTCCTTTCCGAGTATAGGATGCATGACCTACCGAGTCTTAGGCTGAACCTTGCCTCGCGCCTCTCGTCGAGCGCTCGGTTTAGGCCTCACAGTGGGGGTGTTAAGTCTGGACACCTTTCAGTTTTCTCCTCGAATATTTGGTCCCTTTTTATCTCTGCATTTCTTTTTAATTTTTTTTTTTAATTTAGAAAAAAATACAAAGTGAAATCTACATAGTGGTCCCCTACCTATGTCTAGAGCTAGAGTTATTGATGATATGATGGGTGTCAATCACCGGTGCCTTCATCAATCGATTCACCAACCATCAATTCTACAATATCACATCCCAACTTAAAACGGTTCTTTATGATTTCTTTGCGGATTTTTTTTTAAATATATATATATATATTTTTTTTACATTAATATATTAAAATTATTAAAAAATATATTAATTTAACATTTTTAAAATTAAAAGCATTTTAAAAAAAACATAAGCAGAAGTTATGTCAAATATTTTATTGGGTATTTAAACCGTAATAAAAATTATTTTTCAAGGTATTTTTTATTTATAAATATATAAAAATAATATATTTTTTATTTTTTTAAATTTATTTTTAATATCAATATATCAAAACATTATAAAACCATTAAAAATATATATATATATATACCTAAAAAAAAAAAAAAAAGCATTGCCCAACAGCAGCACAAAACCATCCCCAAATCATTGGTGACAAGGATGATATATATATATATATATATATATATATATATATATAGTAAAAACTAAAAGCCTCGTCGTTCCAAGAACTTTTTGCAGCCACATCTTCCTGTAAAAAAGAAAACCTCTCGTCATGTTGAATATCTTTGTGGAGGCAAGGTAACATTGCATCATGGCTACTCGACAAAAAAAATAAAAAATAAAATTGAAGTTTAATGAGATAGTGAGATATCATCATAGTTAATGCGCTTGGCATGGCTAGAAACTTGCAATGCACCTGGTCATGGTTGGAGCTTGGAACCCAGATGACTCGCCAACAAAGCCTGTTGAAGCACAGGAAAACGGAAGGGAGACCCACAAACGTCCTTGTACAAGGATGGATGAGGTCTCAAAGCTCCTGTCACCGAGCCATCGAAAGGCCCTCCATGGACGGTACCTGTTCTGCATGTGACCATCACACTCGTAATATTATTGCTTTCATGGAAATTTACATTAATGTTAATTGCTGGTTTCATTTTCTTGTTGATCTATCGCTTTTAATGGTTGTTTCACAATTAACTTGAATGGACTGCTGCTGCATGCTGAAATTTCAAGGAAATGATAGGCTCGTACCTTTGTTAGTTCAAAATTAAGGTTTTTTTTCTTAATAAAAATTAATACCACATCATGAATACCTTAGATAATATTATATATATAAAAAAAAGGAAAGGAAAAGGAAAAGGAAAAGAAAACCATATTGCTTTGACTAAAAAATCATGATCCATCTCGGATTAATTAACTAATAAACATATCTTTTAACTTTAACAAATCCCAAAAAAAATCTCTATTTTTTGGGATAAAAAGGCAGCAAGCAAGGGCAAAAGGGATGATGAAAATGATGGTAAACTTTATTTTTCTGCCTGGAGGACATGGATGAACCAATGGATACCTTAAGCGTTTAGCTCAAGAAAAGGATAAAGGCAGAGAGAAGCACAAGCCTCTTTGAATGGCTCTCCTTCTTTCCTTTTTAATTCCCTGTAAAAATTAAATGGAATCTTCTTGTCTTCTCTTTAGGGCACAGAAGCTCAAGATTTATTATGAACTCGCACCTTGAAAGTTATGTGTACAAGTAACTTCCAAGATATTCACAGATAAACATGAATCATATCTTCTTATCTAGAATCAACAAGGGAAAATTGTAATCGCGGGTTTGTTATCGAAATATAATGTGTTTTTTAAAAGTATTTTTTTTATTAATCATAAAAAAACATTAAAACTATATTAATTTGATGTTTTATCAAGATAAATATATTTTTAAAAACATCTAAAAATCAAAGTTATCCCTTCCCAACCAAAGGTTTTAAACATACAATATTTACCGGTTATTTTTATGTCGTCTTCTCTTTAATTATTTTAATGATGAATACACAAGAATTGTAGAATAGTCTCATTTATACATCAAAAATTACATTTGTGGTGAAGTTAGAATTTTTGACCAGATTCACCAGGAAAAAAGAAGAAGAAGACACAAGTGCTCTTGATCTTAATGTAATTCATTCATAATACTCGAAAATACATCAAAATAATATTTTTTTTATTTTTTAAAAATTATTTTTGATATGAGCGCATCAAAATGATCTGAAAAGACTAAAATAATATTAATTTAAAATAAAAAAAAATAAAAAAAATTTAAATTTTTTTAAAAGTATTTTTAAAACATAAAAACAAATTAAGCAGTGAAAATTATAAAGATTATCCAGACAAAAAAAAAACAAAAATGTTTTGTACGATAACGTTTGAAAATATCAATGTAATTTCATCAAAATTAAGCTCTATTCAAATGATTTTAAAAGTACATTTCGTATACTGGCTTGGTATATTGGCATAAATTCAACAAATTCTTTTAGATAATAAATCTTAGGATTTGAAATTAAAATAAAAACAACGAAGAAAGTACACTGTGTCCTTCTTAAACAGCAAACCAACCAGTATTTAATCCATTCAACTATTTTTTTTTTAATTTTTTTTAAGTAAAAACTCAAACCAAAAAACCTCCTCGAAGGTAGAAAAAAATAGTACAGGCAATTACATATTTTGAAGAGGGCCTCCTATGCCCTAACATACATGGGCTAAATGCTAGCTATCATCATTTTATCCATCTATTTTTAATGGGTCATGGGTCATCAAGGTTAGTATAGATTTTAGCCTTAATGGGTTATTAAAGGGTTGACCCAAAATATTAAATAAATATGTTTTTGTAATAGTTTTAAAATTAATTTTTGCTATTTTAAAACAGAAAGTATAAAAAAAATATTTCAATTGTTTCCGTCTTCCCTGTCTTTACACAACAACCAACATTACTTAATATTCTAAATAGTGACACTAAAGTCGTAATAAATCTTTAAAAGCTTTAGAAAAAATAAATCTCCCAAAATAAATCTCCCAGTTATAATACTGCACAAGGAGGGAGTTGCTAGGATAAAATTTATTTAGGGATATTTTTCATGGAAAAAAAGTTATAGACGATGTTCCAATCTAAGAAAAGATAAAAATAAATAAATAAATAAATAAATAATTTGAATACTTATTAATTATAAAACAATAAGACTCTAGGCCCACACCAAAATTGTGTATGGGCCTTCTAAATGTTTGGGTTCCTATTTCTAATTCTATCATTGTGGATCTTGGTTCAATTTTCTTTTCTTACTGTATAAATAACAATCCAATAAAAAAAATAAAAAATTACTTCAACCAAAGACAATAGATTGGTAAAAGGATTCTCAATTTCATAGAGGAAGGAAAAAAGAAGCAAGGATGGGAGAAAATACAGTGCCTCAAGCTTCTTACCATTCATCATCAAGTCTATATAGCAATTCCACTGACATTGATACTGCAGCTCAAGATGTACTCTTGCGTGAACAAGTAAGGGTTTTTCTGCTTTCTTTCATCCTCTCCTTTGTTTCCCATCTTTTTTGTTTTTGAAAATTTCATCTGGGTTTGCTTTATTTTCTCTGTTTTTGATAGGAAATTGAGACACAAAGAGTCATTCAAGGCCAAAGGTTGGTGCTTTATTGGCTTAGTGGTAGTTTAAAAAGCAAAATATAATGGCAATGAATTGTGAATTGTGTGTGTTTTTGTGAGTGTTTTAGAGATGCAGAAAGTGAAGGTGGAGCACCCTCTAAGGATAATACTGATGTTTTCGGTGAAAGGAGAGACCCTAATGCCTTAAAGGTCTGAAGTTTGAATGTTTTGTGATTCAATGATTGTTTGAGGGTTTATTTTGAGGGATTGTTAATGGGCTGTGCATTTTGTTTTACTGTAATGGATGTTATTGTAGGAACATTTACTGAAGATGGCTACTGAACATCGCTCGGAAATGGCTTTGAAGCGTGGGAAGCCTGCTGGTGCTGAAGAAGGTTGATAATGTATTGCAATCTTTCTTTTTTTATAGTATATGGTTGCATCTTTATTTTGATTTTGTCCGTCCTGTTTCTGAATATAGAGAGCTTGTTAGTGTGTGTAACCGTAGAGGATTTACTCCTGGAATATTGTGAGACTAAATTTTCTTTAATGGAAACTAAAATGATTGCAAACCTATTAAGGAAGGTATCAGATGATGAGGAAAAACTGGGAATACTTGTACAGACATGTGCATGCAAAGAGGTTGATAAAAATCTCAAAGTTTTTGATGGCCACTGAATAAGCTCTCGCTGGTTTGAGGAAATATTTTGACTTGAAAATAAACCATTTACCAATGCTCTAACTAATGGAAGTCGACGTGATTTTTGTTTGAGACAACCATTCAATTTTGAGTTGCTTATGCTTCTTTTTATAGCACATCACTGTGACAACAAAGTGAATAACTCTGGATATTTTGTGGGCAGATGGTCTCATCCGTTTCTTTTCTGGCAGATCATGTAGAAATTGGGAACGGATACGGTGTACCAGGTGGAGGTGCATATTATGCTTCTTCAAGGCCTGGCCTCGATAGCGAGTCAGAACAGAAGTCGGCTACAAAGCAACTCCCAGAGTTCCTGAAGCAGAAATTAAGAGCAAGGGGTCTCCTGAAGGATGATACAGTAAAAAGCCATCCATTGAGAACTGATAATGCAAGTTTTTCTTGGTCTTTGAGCCTCTTGTTTCTTTCTTTTTTGCTTCTTCCCATAGCTTTTCCCCCCTACTTGTTTTTTTACTTGGCTATTTTTAACATTTTGGAAATTCTGAAATTTCTCTTCATTTTTTCCTTTCAATCTATTATTTTAGTCCTTTTACACATTGCCTCATAATTTTGTTTTGCAGAAGTCGGAGACTGGTTCAACTCAAGCTGTTGAAATCCGGAAGTTGCCTCCTGGATGGGTGTGTCTTGATTGCTATATATATGTTTTTATGCTTTATTTATCTGTCTAAGGATAAACTGCTTTGCCAATCTTTGTGCATGAGAACTGTGGCACTGGAAATTTTTGGAACCTGCCAAATGCCTACCATTTCATATCTGGTTTGCTTGTATTAGGGGAATTCAGATTTAGTTTTTGTAGTACTTAATGTTCAGAGTAGAATCCTAGAGAGAGAAGTTCAATTAATATGCCTCAAGCACTTCTTATTGCATAAGATATAATGGCAGTGTACTGACCTTGAACTTCATAAAGGGTTAACGAATTTCAACTTTCTATGAGTATCCAAGTTTTGATGCCCTATGCCGCCTTATGCATTCTTTCCAGCACTTCTTTTATGCTGCTGTGGAATTCTATCTATGATTAGGTGGAAGCAAAGGATCCTGCTAGTGGTGCTTCATATTATTACCATGGAAGCACCGGAAAGACCCAGTGGGAAAGGCCAACTGATATGCCTTCAACCACATGGACTCCATCACCTTTACCTCATTTAGAAGATTGGGTGGAGGCACTGGACGAAACTACAGGTATGCCATAAGTATCCAGCTGTATATAAATGAATTGTGAGGCAAAATAGTAAAGAGGGGCTGGGAGAGGGGAAATATAGATAGTCACAGTTTGTAGTTCCTGAATACCATGCATATAACTAGAGTCCTGCAAGTAGCTTTTTTGGGGGCATTAATGGATTAAATCATGTATTTTCTAGTTTTTCTAAGTTCTAATGTTTAAGTTAAGGATGGTGTTAAGAGACTGCTCGGTTATCAAGCAAAATAACATCTCCTTTAGGTTTGCATTGACATCTTGCTCTCACCCCTAGATTGTTCCTTGTTTTAATATTATACAATTTGAGCTGTATCACTTTGAGGTAGATTTTGCTGTGCTTTATCATTTGTTTAATATTCTGTGTGTGATTAACCTTTGTAAAGTGTGTAACTGCAATAAATTTCCTATAAACATGTAGGACTTCACTGAAGAGTAATGGAGATCAGGAAAAGAAATGAGCATTCAACTTATTTGCAGATTTTTTTCCCTTTCCCTCTGTGCTTAAAGCCTTTTGTTTTCCATGTGCAGGTCATAAATATTACTACAATACGAAGACCCATGTATCACAATGGCAGCATCCAAAATCATCACAGCTAGCCTCACAACACTCTAACATCTCATATTCTGGAAATGCTTCTAGTGGGAATCAGGACAATAGATCATCCGAGTCAAAGAAATGCATCGAATGTGGTGGGTGGGGACTCGGCGTTGTGCAGACTTGGGGTTACTGCAATCATTGCACACGGTAAATCATCAGCAATTTATAAACTGGGTTCTCTTCCTTTTCCCTTCATATTACTAGTATGCCAAAAAAGAACTGCATAAGCATGTGTGGTGGTTGAAACTCAATTTCATTAAGCCACGTATTCTGTGTTTGATTTTCATGTCTTTTTCCCATATATTCACATTTGAACTTTTTATGGTTCAATCTTCTTATGACACACCTTCTGCTGAAGTTGCAGTTGGTATTGGGAGATTTTTTAAAGTGCATTGCTTAAGACCAAAAAAAGAAAATTGTCTTAGGCAAAGCACGTTGAGATGATTCATTATTTATTTACATATTTTTGAAATGCTATTGGATTGCAGAGTTCTGAATCTACCACAATGCCAGTACATGATGCCCAATTTGAATTACCAGCAGCAGAATCTTGCAAATTCGAAGGGTGATCTTGAAAAAAATGCTCCAAAACAGAGGTACTTGATCTTGCTTAAATTACTTGGAGATCACATCTCGCTTCAATGACTTTGGTTTTGTTGTTGAGTTAAGTTTTTGAATGACCATGACCCTAAATACAATTTAAATTCAAACTCTCATGCAATCAACCAAGAATTCTCTAAAAAGATTCAGTTATGGTAAAGCTATAAAGAAGAGGTCATTTTGTTTGAGGAATTAGATTGGGGGTATGTGACCTACAAAGGGGACTGTCAAACCAGGGGCTGTAGACTATGGGTCATTGCTTGGTGCTATAGGAAAGTCTTGGACTTGCAATCACAAGAATGCAGTTTCTAGTCTTGAGAGCAGGCGCTCAATGCAAAACTGTTAATGAGTTGGACTATCTCCTAATCTGAGCCAATGACACCATTCCTGTTCTGACATGACCGAGTAATTTTCTTCAGAGCGAGTGGAAGTCACCTGAGCTGCAGACTCCAAGGCCATCTGAGCACATGGATACTATATTACTATTTACTGATCTATCCCACTTTTGCTGGTTTTATTAGGGTTAGCATTCTAAGCCAGAACTCATGCAATGTGAGTTCACTTGTGGGTGGGGGGTGGATTAATTCATGCTTGATGCGTTAGTGTCTTGGTGTCTAGGTGATGAAGTCCTGCATTCAGGAAAATTAACCAAAGGAAACTATTTTATACATCTCTGTCTCCCAATCCATTAGTTTGACACTTTCAGTTTAACATCTAACCTGTTTGAGGAAATATAAACCTGTTGGAAGAATAAGGAGACAACTACAGCCTTTTGCTGTTAATGAGTACGAAGAAAGAAATAGTCATGTCACCTAATTTAATTGAGATTAAGAATAAAATCAGCTCTTCTGCTTGATGAATTCCTATACTTCCTCATTGACAACAAAAGAGAGAAGATAAAGAAAGAGAATCAATAAAATTAAATGCACACTTATGCACACAAGTTTATTTGCTTGCATGTGTAATTAATTTTGAATTGCCAGGCCCAATTGGAAACCTCCTGTGGGAAAAGGAAATAGAAGAGAGAGCAAAAAGCGTGCCTACAATGATGATGATGAGTTGGACCCCATGGATCCAAGCTCTTATTCAGATGCTCCCCGTGGCGGCTGGTATGTGATGAATAGTTTATTTTATGCCCATCACTGATCTCCTCTTTGGACATTTTTTTCTAGATATGTGAACAAGGAGAAGTACTAGAATAGTCTATTAATCTCATCTCTCTGTTCAATCTGCAGGGTTGTGGGCCTCAAAGGAGTTCAGCCTCGTGCAGCTGATACTACTGCTACGGTATGCGAACTTTATTTTTCTTGATGAACTTTTATTTTCCTTTTTCTGAGAGAGTTATTATGCTGCCACATAAAAAGGTGACGGAGGCTATGCTGGTTCTGGTCAATGCATGTCATAATGTGGCAATCGAGTGATTATGCCTTCCCCTTCACCTGACCTCCAACTTCTTTTTCAACATTGAGATTGTATATTGCAAAATTATTCTGCTAAATATCAGATCACCCAGCATTTTGGTCAGCAATTACAAGCTGGTATTTTTTCCAAGAACATTAAAATTGACACTATGCATGTACTGCTATCCCTTTCTCTTCAAATTCGCACATGTTTGTGCACAGAGATGAAAATATTCATGCTGTATCTGCTTTATAGCATATATGTATTGTACTCACTTTTTGGTGGTTTTATGCCTCTGATTGTCAGGGCCCGCTATTTCAACAGCGACCATACCCATCACCAGGAGCTGTCTTGCGAAAGAATGCTGAGGTCGCTACACAAACCAAGAAATCCAGCTCTCCTTACATGCCTATATCCAAGAGAGGAGATGGTAGTGATGGTCTTGGAGATGCCGACTGAGGTTCCTATGCAAACGGAGTGGAATTTTGTCCTTCTGGTGCATTCATCCTTAATTTTATATGTGGTGCAGCAGCACTGCATGTTCCCTCTGCATGGAAGAGTACTCTTCTGCAACATTACTGGAACCACAACAAATAGATGATCGTTCTAGTTCTATAAGTAACTGGGACTTTCTGCAAGGCAGCTTGTTGTATTTGTGACCGGCTGATTGATAGTTTGATACCTCCTAGTCATTTGACTTTTCTTCGACAAATATATCATTTGTTATGGTTAATTAAGCTTGCCTCCAACACAAGCATCTCGAACTGGAAGTTTATACGGGGTGCAAAGAACTTCTGCACAGTTGGAACAAAACGTAGAAAAAGAGAAGGAATGTCTTCAGTTCGACACATGCCTGAATTTTACACAAGATTTGCTGGACTAGAACACTAGCTCGAGCATCAATATCACATAGATTTTGCAGCTTAATTGTGGTTTAGAAAATGTTGCTAGTATTCTAGTGCTAGTCTTGTAAGTCTCTTGCCTTGTATTTGTCTTATTAAATTCTCACATGTACGAGTTTCTTAGTGGACAAAAACATTAATGTTAATAAGATAATGTTATCTTCGACAGCATCTTCTCCCCTACAATTATTATGGCAAAAGCATAACCAAGATGAGGAGCCAAGAACAATAAGCCCATGTCCCATGCTAGGAAAGCAGAATAACCTTTTTCCTTTGTCTCTTACCAAACTTCTGTCCATGTTCCAGAAGTTGTTCATCATGGTGGGACCCTAAATTACTAGCTTTCCAAGAACCTATGATCATGCGATGCTCTTGACAGTGGGGAGGAAGGTTCAGTGATAATTTCCACTAGCTGGCCACCAAAACAAAGATTAGACGACAAACAGAGGAATTAATGCAATTCGCAAATCTCATTTTTGTCCTAGTAATCAACACTCACCAAGATAAAATAGTTGCTCTATGCTTGGTAAAAAAGCAATCAAATAAATAAACTCAATCCCAATTTTAAACTTATACCACGTTAATATCTAGAGATACAAGTGACAGGAATAATAAAAACAGTAAGGATATGTTTTTTTGGTACTTATTTTGAAAGGATATAAATTGATTTTAAAATTATTTTAGAGATAAATTTGTTTTTTATCTTTAATTTTATTCACCAACCAAATATATTTTTATAATTTTTTATATCTCTTTACAAAACACTGACAAAATATAATTTAAGGATAAAATTTTAAACTCAAAACATTGATTAGAAAGAAAAATGTGCTATTTAGTCTTCTATAAGACAACAGTGCATGATGTAGAATTCAAACAACACCATCATGGAGCACATAACCATTCTTTAAGCTCTTGTTTGTTTTTGTGTTTAAAAAATATTTTTGAAAAAATTTGAAATTTTTTTATTTTTTTTACTTTAAATTAATATTTTTTTGATGTTTTCAAATCATTTTGATCTGCTGATATTAAAAATAATTTTTTTAAAAAAATATATATATTTTGATGCATTTTCAAGTAAAAAATACTTTAAAAAACAACCGCAACCACACTATCATACAAGTTATAAATATATAAACTCACGCACAAATAACCTATACTAATAACAAAATTAGCCTATACTAATAATAAAATTGAACATCTACAACCATCAATTACTAAAGAAACAAAATCTAACCAATAGATCTTGTAAGAAACAAACTGTGATAGTTATGAAATATAAATGAGTCAATTCAAAATATTGTTTTAAGATTTTTTTAATAATTAAAAAAAATTATTTAAAAAAGTATAAAAAATCAAAACTTGTTTCATTTAAATTTTGATATAATCAAAATGTCGCAAATCAATCAACTCTCGATGGACTCAAAATAAAATCTAGCTGGACTCAAATTCCAAAAATAAATGACTGAATTAACTCACCAAAAACTACTATCAATTGGAAAAACAAATTTGGAAAATGTAGCATTGAACATTCTTATTATATACAAAAATCAACAAAAAGAAAGAAAAGAAATGGGGATGTTAAGGTCAATAAAACAGCAGAAAGCTACAAATTCCAAAGGTGAAAACATCAAGAAAGAAAGAGATGATGAGAAGTGACACTTTTGAACAACAAAAATAAATACAGATGGTGTATCACGCACCACGTGTATTTTAGGATAAACAACCCCCACTTCACTTCCAATTTTCACCCCTTTGCACACTCCACTCTAGACTCTACCAAGTCTCTTCTCTCCCACTATTGTGTCGGTTAGATCCATAACTGCTGTTCAGGTAACTTAAAGTTTTTATCTTTGACTAATTCCTGCTTTATTTTTATAGAAATCTGTCAGTTCTTGATGTTACTTGAATGTGATCTTGAAATATATGTTTCCTTTTCTGGGTTTGGTCTGTTTTTTTTTTTTTGTAATGTCTTTGTGGGTTTATGGAATTGGTTCTTATTGATGAATGAGTTTAGGAAATGAAGTAAAGATGGAATCTTTTTAATCTCCTGTTTGATAAAGGGATTGAGACTTATTCAAGTGGAAAGAAAAATTATGCAAGAAAGGGACCCTTTTTTCTGCCAATTCTGCTATTGTGGATAGTTTATTATATATCTGGATCTGGGTTCTTTTTTTTTTTTTAGGGGATTTTATTGTATTTTTTTTAGATAATGAATTCACTGAATAATTAGCCTTCATTTTATTTATTTATTTATTTTTTGTGTGTGTGTGGACAAATATGTAATTCATTGGCTTTTGATAGAGATCGACTTTCTCTGATAGTTTCATAAGTGTATGCTCGGATAGGCTTGAGAAATTGCTTCATTGCTTATTGTATGATGAGGTGGCTTTCATTTTCCTTGAAGGCGTTATTTACTGTGATGTGTTTTGTTACTAATCATGTGTACCTATTAATTTTCAAGGGCATGTTGAAGTATGAGGTTATACTCTCGTTTTTTGTAGTGATGTATGATTTTTTGTTGTTGTTCAACGTTAACATCTGAGGGAATTGTAATTAATAAATGCATACTTCCTAACCTTTTGATTGTGTTGCATGGCATGGTGAGGGGCTATTTAGAAAGCTGGAAAGATTTTTTAGTAAACAATCACCATGAGCAAAATGATTAAATAGGGGGCTGTGTCCATAGACGTAGGGATTCTTACTGTTTTTTGGGTGAGAGGACTTTCATATAGTGGTTGAATACTTTATCAGATTGCTTAATAGTAAAAGGTTTATATTTGTTGTGGTGGTTTTGTCATTGTCAGGCGGTATGCTGTAGGGTAATAGTTATAGCTTGAGGCTTGTTGAGGACGAGAGGTGGGTTTTGTGTTCTGAGCCTTTGCAGAGTGAGGAGAGTAGAGAAGTGAAAAGGATGTCAAGCAGCAGAAATACCCACTGGTGTTACAGCTGCAGGCGGCCAGTTCGACTGCGAGGGCGAGATGCAGCTTGCCCCTACTGCAGTGGAGGATTTGTCCAAGAACTTGATGATATGCATCGCATCAACCCGTTGGATTTTTTTGGAATGGACGGTGATGATGATCATGACAATATGTTTGGGCTCATGGAAGCTTTCTCAGCCTTTATGAGGCAACGAATGGCTGATAGAAGCCATAATCATGATATTAGATCTAGATCAGATTCAATTCCTGAACATAATCCAGGTTTTGGTCCTCTGTTGATCTTTGGTGGCCAAATTCCTTTTAGGTTGTCTGGAAATGGTGGGTTTGAAGCTCTCTTTTCTGGGTCTCCTGGTGTTGCCTTTGCAAGAGGTAATGCCGGTGATTATTTTGTAGGCCCTGGACTTGAAGAATTGTTTGAACAGCTTTCTGCTAATGATCGGCGAGGCCCTGCCCCAGCAACCAGGTCATCAATTGATGCGATGCCCACTGTTAAGATCACACAAAGGCATCTTCGCACTGATTCACACTGTCCAGTTTGCAAAGATAAATTTGAGCTGGGATCTGAAGCAAGGCAGATGCCATGTAATCATTTATATCACTCAGATTGCATAGTTCCATGGCTAGTCCAGCACAACTCGTGCCCTGTTTGTCGGCAGGAGCTACCACCGCAAGGATCAAGCAGTGGACACAGTTATCAAAGCTCAAGCTCTCGAAGCAGAAACAGCAATTATAGTGGAAGGGAGAACAGTAGGGAAGGAAGACGCAATCCATTATCTTATCTGTGGCCCTTCCGCTCATCCAATTCGAGTTCTAACCATGATGAGACTCCTGGAAGCAGCTCACCAACCATGCATGAAAACAACCACCAGATGGGGTATTCAGGATGGCCTTTTAACTAGGGATGTTAGTATGTTATAAACACGGTATGTTTTCATTTTCTTTATGATCATGGTACCTCCATTTATAGTTGACTTAATATCTTGGAGTGAGTGGTTTGAGACCTTGAAGTTACTAGTGTGGAGTCTGTTTGAAAGGTAATTCAGGACCTTTCCGTGTCTTCGTTGCAACTTTTACTGTAAATGACTTATCTTCGCACAATCACTTGTGCTTATAATACTATCTGTTTATAATTTTGGTTGTGCCTGATGGTGGTATTGAATCTCCTTAGGTGTTTGCCCAGATGAACTTGTTCATTGTCATTTTTTTGGTTGCCCACCTCCCTTGTTTCATTAAAGTTGGCAATGGGAATGGAAGATTTTTTTCTTCTTCTAAATCTTGGTGGAATCATCCACCCAAAATAAAAGATGTTATCCAAGAAAAATCTGGGTTGTACTGATTCTTGTTCTTTGAAGAAGGGGTAGAGAAAACTTGGAAATTTCAAGGGTTTTATAATGATGGACAAGCGTAAATTTCATGGTGGTGGTTTTTCAAGTTTCACACTTTTTAAACATCTATAGAGACCCATCAATGGCAGATATTATTGTGGAAATTAATTCGAATCAAAGGGCAATATAAAGATGTAGTCAGGATGTGGTTTATTCACTCATCGTGCTTCCTGTCCGCTGAATCTGCTGCTTGAAAGGCTATATAGCCCTGTGGTTGTCTTTAATCCTCCCCGTTCTACTCTACTTCCTCAGATTCCACCATTCCTTCTGCTGATCATCCCACTCCATTTTTAACAATTTTACACTGATTGGCAATCTATTTCAATTTAACAGCAACAGTATATCCCAAGAATTACGCTTTATATTCTGTTAACTTCTGGTTGCTTTCAAGAATTCTGCTTCTTTATGGGAGCCAATTGTAACCGGGTTTTACTTTTTATCTTCCCAGCAATCAAGTTTCAATTTTAAGGGGCTTGTCATGGGAAAACCAGCTCCTTGGATCCTTTTTTTCTTAAATATTAAATAATAATAAAATCACAAAAAATAGAAAATAATTTGAAATGATCATTAGCATTTATGAAAAATTCAGTTGAGAAATACCAAAATATTAATTATTTTAAAGGGTTTTTGATTAATGATAAGGATACGGGAAGAAAAATTTTGTTCAAAACAAAATAATTCAAGGATAAAATTGACTAAACTAATGGTGCATGTCTCAATGTATCACAACTCCAATAGTTCAAGAAAAAAAAATGCCATTAAACCTGAACCTCTAGGGAGGATGACGGACAGCGGGAGGCCCTTTTCCAGCCCTAAAGGAGAAAAGAGATTTGTTGCTGGAAATGACTTTCTGCATTTCCCGTTAATAGATGACTAGCTGCTGGGAGCGAAAGTAACTGGAGACCATGAAGTCACCTTACGGAGCCTGTTTCTAAAACTAATCGAGTAAATTTATTTTTTTTGTTGGTCTTTGCCACAACTTTTACTATTAATGACTATCTTTTTCCATGCGTGTTTGTATTTAAAAATATAATTGAACTGCACTTCAGAAAAAAAAAATTGATTTACTATGTTTTTGGATAGTTTTGATAGGTTAATATCAAAAATAATTTTTACAAATAAAAATAATTTAATATAAGTAGAAAACACTTAAAAAATAATTCTAACTTCCAAACAGGCCTTTAATTACTTGTGATTAATGAATAGTTCTAGGTTACAAAGTCGCATGATGGTGCATCAGCTTAGGTTACTTTCGCCAGAAGAAAATTTTCCTGGCCTGCAAGATTGTCCAGTGGCATTTGGTTGGCTACACCAGCAGCAATTCTTGCACTTGATGCATCGTTACCAAACTATGGAACGCTTTCACAAGCAAACCACGCACCATAGATACATTAGTCTTTCTCACACAGAATTAAAAATGCAGAGAACATGAGACAGATATTCAAATCTATAAGCTCAGATCACCAAATGTCAAGGGAAGTTTGAGTTGGGTGGGAGTTGGAATCAATCCAGCAGAATTAAACACTGTATGGCCAGAACAACTCAGTTTGTTAATTCCATGATGGCAGTAACGATATCACCATCCGCAGCCTTAAGAGCTTTCACAGCCTTTGATCTGGAAACCCCGGCTTGTGTCATCACCAACTCAATATCCTTGGGCTCCACACCAGTCTCGTCTACATCTTCATCATCTTGAGCCGTGGACGATGGCTCAGGCTGTGATGCGGATGTACTTGGATTAGGTGCCTTGAACTGCTCAGCAGCCTGGGTCTGTAGTTGGGAGCTCAAGTCCTCAATCTTTGCTTCCCCAAAGACAATGTATGTGTCTGAATTAGGGCTCTTGAAAACATCAGGTTTTGAGATAACGAACATGATCTGATAAGCAAAACCATAGTACACAATAATGCATTTCAAAGATTTATCAGAACCTAAGGTAGAAGAGGGGATTAATCAATAATGACAATATGATGAGAAGTTAAACGCTTACATTCTTGCTCTTTTTTACTGTAACTCGGCTGACACCTGGGAGTGGCTTCATTCCAAGTTTCAGCATTGCCTTACGACTCTTCTTTTCACTTCTGCTCTGCTTACCCCGGCCGCCCACATCTCCTTTCCCTGCCAAAATCAATAACCCTGAGTCAGTAAACAAATCATACCCAACATCCAATATTAAAGTGTCATAAAGCATGGATTGCAGATACTCTGTCCTTGTTTTTCTCTGGCCACCATAATATTTATCCAGCAACTTCGTATAGTTCAAAATGTTCAAAAACTTTGACAAGTGCAAATTTGCTTATAGTTCCAGAAGATGCATGGTCCACTTTATTAGATGGCTAGTTCAATAACGGTAAGCTTTTAAAATTTCATAACACGCTGCCATTACTACTAAAACTCGTTTCTAAGAATACTCCAATAAATCCAAGATGGTGTTGTTCTTTATATATGAGCTAACATATAACCCTCCGGTAAAACTCATTAAAATATATGCTGTGTCTGCAATACTTCCCAATAAAATCATGTGATAATGCCTCAAACATGGATGCTTAATGCAATTTATTTCACACCTAAGCCATGAATCTAAAGTTATCACAGAGGAAAAAATGCCAGCCTCTGAATCAGACTAGCTCTAAGCTCTATATATTGCAGTAACTTTGATTCATCGCACAAGAAGTGAACATCCAGATTCATAATTTAACACTTCTCACCTTCATCATCCTTGTCATCATAATCATCGTCATCCTCATCAGATTCATCCTCATCATCTTCGTCCTCAACTGTAGGCTCACCATGCTGCAAAAACACAATTCCTGAAGTTCAAACACAGTCCAAGAAAAAAAGTGCATCTGTATGAATCAGGTTCTTGTAAATTCCAAGTATCATCATCCAATTGAAAATCAAAATGCACTACACTTATTGATGCACGAAACAACCAAAAAGTAAAGGTATGAACAAGAGATACAAAAGAAACTCTTAAACATTAAAAAACCTTTTCATGCATCCACAAAATTCCCAAACGACTTTCGAAGCTATCTAACGATACTTCGAAAACTCATACTAGGTCATGCATGCTAATTTTAAAAGTTCAAATTCCAATCTTAAACAGCAGCAAACATAACAAAACCTCAGTTTCTCAAATCACATCAAAAAATTTAGTAACTGGGTCATTTCCCTTCCGTTTATTCTCACAAAAATCACTCCCAGTCTTTTACTTTCAAAGTAAGAATTAACACAACTCAGTTCATTTCAAGAAACACAAAACACTAAACAGAGCAAAAGAAAATAAAACAGTAACAAGAGATAGATAGAGAGAAATGGGAAGTGATGAGATTACTTTGAGTTCTTGTTGTTCAAGATGAGCAGCAAGGAGTTCTTCTTGAGACTGAGCAGTCGTCATCTTTTCTTTCTTCCTTTTTTTTTCCCCTTCTACTGTTGTTCGGACAAGAAATGGTTCTGTTCTTACAAACCCTAAACTAAACTAACCCAAACACCTACAACGACTGTTGAAACCCGTTTATATAATAGTACCAAACTCTTCGGGTCCCCGGACTTAGGTTCTGTTTTTTCAAAAAAAAAAGCTTTTCTTTCTTCTTTTTTTGTGTTTTTTTTTTCAGGAGGGAAATTGAACTCCAATGGGAAGTTAATGACTTGTTTATTTAGTGTTCGGTTTTTTTTAAAAAAAAAAAATTGTTCGGCATTGTATTAATTTTTATAGTTATAATTTAAAAAAAAATAGGTTAATTTTTTTAAAAAAATTATTGCTTTTTTTTCAATTTTTTTTTCAAAAAACAATTCAATAAAACTCATACAAAACTATAATATATATTACTTAACCTAACACTTTCAAATATATAGATAAAATAAAATATAATTTCAACCACTACACTCCAACAAACTCTTACTTACAATTAAAATAAATATTATTTTTTAATCATTTTTTAACATTAAAATTGAATTTAAATAGTTCAATATGGGCTACTAAAATCAAGTTAAAAACATTGATTTCTAACAATCATGTAGCAGTTTTACTAATGTAAGGGGGTGTTTTTTTTTATTGAATTTTTTTTTATTTTTTATTTTTTTTTATTTCATGATCCCCAATTATATGTTTAGTATTAAAGTCTAGGGTATTTTTGTTTTAAAAAATATTAAAATATTATTTTTAATTTTTAATATCAATATATTAAAATCATTAAAAAACACTAAAAAATATCAATTAATAATTTTTTTAAAATAAAACATACTTTCAAAAAACAATCAAAAACAAAAATTACCGCAACTCACTCAAGCACGCATGCTTCCTTTCATCACGAATTTAATGCTACAACATCTCAACTAGAACACAAGAAATTAAATAGGGCAATCAGAGGATCACTAGAGATTAAAAAAAAAAAGGATGTTTGATAACCTAGCTGAGGTAATTTTGGCTGCAAGGAGTCATTCCCGCAACAAAATAACATAAAAAAACAGTTAATACAGGTTTACAATTCTTAAAATAAATTAAAAACTAACGTATATAAATTAGAAAACCTGAAAATAAAAATTAAAAAAACAATAAAAGTCCCAAACAAAATAGAGAAAATAAAATTATTAAACATAATATTTAATTTCTTAAATTAAATTGAAAAAACTAAAAAATAACTAATTTTTTCTACATGATAAGAGTTGTATGTTGTGCAATATATATATATATATTCAAGGGTCCTTCCACCTGCCAGAAAATGCTGTTGGAAGAACCTTGCCAGGTTCTACAGCTTTCGCCAGATCCATCCCTAGAGCTACGCCGTTACCTCTTTCCAGTCATTTACCTCGGAAACTTGGAATGGACTAGTGTTTGGCTGCTTCACCAACCACCACCACCTCCTGACCATCCATTGTCGGCTTGTGACTATTAAGAACCTCTCTTGGGAGCAGTACCGGGAGTTCAGAACTCCTGTTGTCAGTGGCCCCACTACCATTTTCTTGACCCCAGTCACCACCGCCATTGCCACCAGTACCCCCAGCTACTTTGTGCTGCACCTTTTTAAGAGTTATTGCCCCCCACCCAGAATTCTCATCGTTAGTGCCTCCACCACGATTTCCATGACCAGAGTCACTACCATTGCCATTTCCACCTCCAGCAGCACCCCACCCCCTTTGTGCTGAATCTCTCTTCGAGCTAGTAGTACCCCGCCCAGAATTCCCACTATCGGTCCCACCATCAGTTCCATGGCCCCAACCACTATTATCACCACCACTAGCTCCACCACCCCAACCATTTCCACCACTGCTTGCACCAGCTCCCCAGCCACCAGGAAAAGCTTCCCTGCCAGGTGAGTTTTGGACTTTGGCTCCTGGGAAACTGCCCCAGCCTTCATCACCATCCTTGGTTCCTGAATCCCATCTGGGCTTATCATAACCAGAATCCCGCCTCTCATTGCCACTATTACTTCCCCCGCCATTGTTATATGAGCCACGACCACGTCCTCGTCCACTGTATGGTCTTGGTGCCCCACTCTGGTGACCATCTCGACTACCACCACTTCTATAATCATTTCGACCTGTAAAAATGAAACATGGAAGAGCATTTAAGATTTTTACATTAACAGAAATTAGAAAGAAGACCAAAATCTTGTAGTAAGCTTATAGAGAAGACAAAAGCAAAATATGGATGACAGCCTAAAATGCTCATTAGATCTGAAATGGATCGGGCACCTCTAAAATCTGCCAAAACAGCTTGGAGACCTGTTGTACACCCAGAAATCTTTAACCATCAAACAAACAAGTGTGTTTAGCAACTTAAATGGTTTAGTCTGCGATATGGACCCCTATTTTCATCAAGATCTGGGTAACTCCACATGAAGGGGTAATCCTGGAGAATTCAAGTTCCACCAGGAGTGAAATTTAATGGACACAGAAATGCAAGGTTGGAAAGTGCACAAAGAATTTCATTAGATTTTCATACTAGAATTTAGTGTATCTAACTCTAAGTCTGGTATGCAGAGGTCATATAAGAAATGAAAGAAAAACCCATGCAAGCACTGTTCAACCAAAGCCTTCAGCAAACTGAACAGGCTACAGAGTGATATCTTAGATGGTTTGCTTCAACATATCGTACGTCCACCTTGTTTTTAAATGCTTTACCTGTCCTGGAACCTGGACCAGAAGAACGATCTCTGTCAAAAGACTGCCCTCTCCGACCACCTTCATAGGTTGAACCACCCCAGGACGAGCCCCCAGTTGCAGGGCTTCGCATTGGGACCATAGCAGCAACTGACCTAATTGATGGTGCTGATTCATGCAAGGAATCATCTATATGCTTTTGAAAATATGCCACCAGCCGATCAATGTCCTCAAACATACGCTTTCGGAACTTGAATCCCTTGGGATATAGACCAACATACTCGTGATGGGGATTTGTACTCCTTATATAAGTGAGAATGAATGTGCCTGGGTGTTCATGACAAATGCCAAATGCATAAACTATCCTAGTAGGCTGTTGTGATTTCTCAATCCTAAGGAGCTCATCAACTTCTGCTTTGGTGCCACTTCTGAACTTGCGATAACTTAGCATTGCCTTTAGGTAGCTCACCAAGGGATCAACATAGCGGTCCATTACCTACATCCAAAAGAAAGTCAACACCTATCTAGCAATTTCACTTAGTAAAGAACAAGAGAACACATGCCTATTCCCTCGCCAAAAAATATACAACGAGCAACCACAAAACATCATGTTCCATTTTTTTTTTCGATTGAGGCAATAATTACATGAGCAACTACAAGCGAAACCTTTGGTTCAAGAAGCTGAAATAAAAGAAACCAACCTCATCCAAATCCTCAAATGTGTCCTCCCCAATTTTCAATGTCTTCCCAATACGAAGTACACTCGTGATATCTTTGTGTTCCTTCCCACCTTCAACTATGTCTTTGTGAGCATAAACTCCGTTGTAAACTTTAAGAGTTAGAGTTAAATACGACGGCCCACGAGAACTAGGACGAATAATACTTTCTCCAGGATCCTTGTCAGATAAGAACTGCAAGACAAATTATTTAAAGAAAAAAAAAATACATAGATCGAACACAATTAATTGTAGAAAACAGAAACAAGCCAATTTTAACAAAGAAAATAATTATCAAAAAACATAAAATCAAAACCCAAACTGCATTTTCAGAGTACAAAGTAAATCCAAAGCAAAATATAAGTAAAATCCAGCCTAGGCCCATTAATGAAGAGGATTCACACAACATGGTAGAGAAGAAATATAATGGAAATCGTCTTTTTGGAATTCTAATTAAACCATATGAGAAAAGATAATCTTCACAATCCAATCGATCTACCAAACATTTGACTAACAGTATACAAGTATGAAGCATCAAGAAGATACCTCCATTGCTTCATCAGCCGTTATATTCTGGAAGCGTGGATGAACAATCATCCTAGGCTTGAAATGTTTCTTTGCAAGCTCCCTGTCTTTGCGAACCTTGTCCTGCTCACTCCTCAGACTGCTCTGGTCTTCATGATAATAGCGATCAAGGTTTCGGGCCTGCTGATATCGGTTATTTCTCATCTCACTGTCTTTGCAAACAAGGAATACTTGATATCTATTCTTCTGAATTGATTTTATCTTGCAAGTCAGTATATCATCTTCACGCAGCTTGTCGGACAACTCAGGAATATCCCTCCAATCATCAGCGTAGTCCTCCTTCGTAAGAATCCCAGTCAGACCAGATTCCAATGCACATATTGCCTTTCCACCTTGCACCCTGCGAACTGTGGCTTGTACAATTATCCCTTCAGCAAGGGTATCCTCGGTTTCACCTGAAATCATATAAAATTCCTCATCCTGGGTTGGTTCTTTATATTGTTTACGCCAATCTTGGAAACCTTGTATTAATTCCCTTCTTATATCCATGAAAGTCTCCTTCTTGTTTTCCCGCTTCTTGTCTTCGAGATACTTGTCGAAAACAAATGTTTTCAATAAATTAGGCCGCTCTTTAACATGCTCTATTGCCATCTCTAGTGCATCATCATCATCATTTACATCACCACTGTCCTTTTCATAAATGACTTTTGCCAACTCCTGTGCGAGACCATAGGACTCTGGATGTATCCTTGTATCATCCAACACGTCAATGAACTGGCTGCTGCTAGCAGCAAGGCCACTCCTCCGGACACGCAAAAATCCAACAGCATTGACAAACACTTTTTTACCAAGACCATGAGCTGTCACAAAATCCTTGCGAGTGAAAATCGCTCCAGTTCTTACCAGAGACCTCTGCAAAGATGCTGCCTTTCTGGGTCCAAGCCCAGAAATGAATTGTAAAGGAGCAAATAACCATTCATGGCTTGTGGCCAAATTAATGTCTAAGCCCACCTGGTTTGTGGCATCTACCATGACTTGTTCAATCACCATGTATTTATCATCAGGAGTGAGAAAGTTCTCCAAAGGATTTAGTTTCCAAGATAGAATCTCCCTAGCTGGTCCACATAGCGTTGCAACCATAGCCAAGGGATTTTGTAGATAACGGCCAAGAGCAACAGCCCGTTTAACAATGCCTAACCACATAAGAGAAGACAGGGTTAACAGCATGCGTAATGGACTTGAAAGATCAAAAACAGCAGCAAGACAATATATAATACCTGACTGCCCAGGTAGTTGATCAGAAGAAATCCGAGAATTTTCATAAAGACGAGGGAGAGACTCGTCCCCATACACAATACTCAGTTCATCCATCTCATGTCCAACATCTCTAGGATTTTCCTCCACCATTTTAAAAATAATCTGATAGTGGCAGGATAAAATAAAATAAGCACCAGTAGAGAAAACTAATGAGTAACATGAATTACTATAAATGACAACTGCATATGCTCAAGCACAAAGGAACTCCTCGCAAAATCAAGTATAGGTCGGAGCATAGCAGAACCAGTGATGAGCTACAATTAAGCTTTGAAAATGTCAACAATTGAAAAAGTGATGAGAGAAGGATGAATAACGAACAAAAAGATCCTTCTTCAGGAACAAAAGAAACTAAGCAAAAATGGTACAGCAGTTTGCTAGAGAAACATCTCTAAAGGAATCTGTAGCATGACCCTATAAGGACCTAGAATTCCACTCTCATCAAACTCAAATAAACAGGACAAGTATGACAAATGGAAAAAAAAAAGGCCAGCAACAATAGAGCTTTGCCAATAAAACAAGTAAAGAAAATACCCACAGCCTTGATAGCAGGAACTTCCTGCTGCCAAAAAAATTGCAGGCCTGAATGTTAGCGCATGCAAGGAGAGCTATTGTTAAGAAAAATAATGGATTAAGCATTTTTCTACCACCTTTAACAATATGTAGTAAGCTTGTTTATCTTTTCTGCTAAGCTTATTTTCAAACAGGTTGCAGGCACTCCTCAAAAATGAGTTGCAATGTGTTTATTTTTTCAAACAGAAATAAGGCCTTGTTAATTGTTATGGTTCAAGACTTCATATCTTTTGCTTTTTACAACATAGTTGTGCAGATCTTAGCTCCAACTCAAAGGCTTCAAAAAGAGAACATCCTTAGTGGTTATCCCATCTCAAGATCTATCAAGAAAACCCATCAATTAAATAGTGAATAGAAATATCCAAAAAGGTCTGTCTCAATCAAGAAGTTGTGAACTTGTGATAAAACTTCTGTGTGGTTTTCATAGAAGGCCCAGATGATCACATGCATTGATATATGCCTCATTCATGGCAGCACACTTCGAAATAGATCGCTGTGCTTGAATGAGTAGATACTGTGGAGAGATTTCTCGAGTGTAACAGCCGAATAAAATCTAGCAGTATCGAATAAAAAACAACTGTGTTTTTTAAGCAATTAATGCTGCCTAACACCTGGTAGCATCTAACTCCGCCATGTTTAAGGCAGCAGAAGCCAGGAATTTTTGTTCATGTGTAAAAGAGAGCCCCTCAATTACTCTATACGGTAATATAAAAATATAATGAATAAGCTGAGTGCACCCACAAATCACAGCATCTGACTCCAGATTTATTTGCAAAAAACACCAAGACTCATGAATAAGTTTGTAATTATTTACCTCGTAAATGTCATCCTTCAGTTTAGTACAAGACAAGTGCACAGCTCCAAGAACAACCACGTGTGGCTGGTGGTCTGTCATAAATTTCAGAACACGTTGCTGATCATTTTTCTTGCGTTGCTGATCACTAGCATGCTGAGATCGTAAGGTAAGGGACCCAGCATAAAGTACATCTAAAACCTCCCCAGATGAATCTAGCATCACAAAAGTAGTTGCTGGCTTTCCAGGACCCCAACAGCAAGCCATAACCCTAGGTGCAGCTTCATCATCCATGGAAATATCACTTTCTTTCCGTTGATATGGGCCCACAGAGACTTTATTCCAAAAAACCTTCCCATATTCCCAAAGCAACCGGTTTTTAGCTCTACTTGTCAACAATGACCTAGCCTCTTTCTCCATTGAAGGCAGCAAAAAAGCAAAGAGTGCATCCTTCAGTATCAAACTCCTTTGCTCATTCCACAGTTGAGCATATTTACTAACACCAATACTCAGGTAGCGACCGTTACAGTCATCAATCAATTGATCCATAACTTTTTGTGGAAGCTTAATAGTGACTTGAAGAAGTTTCTCCTCTTCAGCTTTCTGGATAAGGAGCCACTGTGCATCCTCAAACTTCTTGACTGGCTTTTCACGCAACCACTTGATACCTGCAAACTGATGGAAAGAATCTATAGCAGCTTTCCCATCTGATGTTGGACTCGTAGACACTACAGCCTTGTCCATAAAAATTAAACGGACATATCTCCTGACACAGGGCTCACAACTTATCTCAACTGCAGCCTGAAAGAATCCACACAAAAAAATGGTTTGGAACTTGACCTCATGAACAAGCATATCATCCAGCATAACTTTTTGTAGTTGCAAGTGTAGAAAATAAGAACATCAATCCATACCATGTGCCTAGCCCCTTTAAGAACTGTTTGGGGACTTTCAAACATTGCACATGTAAAATTTGAAGCCATCTCCTCTGGTGTTTCCTTGGCATCCTGCAACTCGTCCTCCTAGAATCAAATGAAACGATAAAGTTATGCATCCATAAAAAACATCTATGATCACTAGCCTAGGCAAACTCACCATCTTTAATAAAGATAACTGCATTCCCAGTTGCTCGGCACTGTACCCAAATTTGCTTGCAACTTCCCAGAGGCCAGCTTTACTACAGACACTGTATTGTGATCTCCGCATGGGCCTCTTGTATTGTCCTTCATCCACGACAACCTCACCAGGAGGAAAATGCAGGTTAAATTTTGCATCAACATCATCAACCTCTCTTTCCGATTCTGCAGTCTTGAGTGATTTAAGAATTGACTCAAACAGCTGCTGGTTTAAATTGAGTCTTGTTTCATCATATATCCGTCGAGATTCTTCTTCAAAGCGCTTATTGTAGTAAGCATTGAGGGCACTCTTTCGTTTCTGAAGAAGTAACCACTTCCTGTCCAAGTCCTGGATGGCCCAAAGCACCTAAAGGAACCATGTGCATGTTTAAAACATAGATTTCTACCATAGCTCTTGATGTCTGAGCTTCACTATGAGACAAATAAAGGTGACAATCTCATGATAAATTATTACCTTGTGCCACTTGAATGTGGGAATTCTACCAGTGTCATAAGGATTTTCATCATCTTCATGTTGCTCGGGATCTTTCAACAGGCTTAAACACTCTTCCTTCCGATACATAGCAATGAAGGGAATCTAAAATCCAGAATGGAACACCAATAGAATAAGGTGAAAATTGGAACAGAACACCAAAGTTCACTTATAAAAATAAAATATACTAACATCTAACTTCTGAATGTGATGTAATTCCAAAAATCGGGTGACATCATCCTTGTTTATAAGCAGTCCACTCTCCGCAAACAAAGGTAATGTTCCACTTGCAATCTGACTATAAATCCAGTTGCTCTCCTCCATTATGCTGAAATCATCCAATGGAGGAGGACCAGTGCTTCCCTCAGATACCTATAAGAAATGAATAGATAAAAAAAGCAAAGAACAGATGCCAACATGAAGACAACTGAGAGGAAAAAAAACAGTAGTATATTCTCAAAAGTAGACAAATCACAAAACCTGCATTCTTTCTGGAATATCAGTCATCCGGATCTGATCATCTTTCTCAGTCATGTATTTTTCAGAAAGGACAGTTGGCTCAAATTCATCTTCCAGTCTCCTTTCTCTCCATTCACTAGATTCTAACCCTTGCCTGCGTATCTGTATGAGTTCATCAACATCACCAAATATTTCTTGAGCTTCTTGCAAGGCAGAGGATGAAACTCCAGATGCCTGCTGAGATTTCTTTTTCTTTAGCTTCTTGCGTCTACAAAATGAGCAAAATAATTAAGAGACACTTATAAGATAACATAAACCACACACACTGCATGGGTGATGGAAACCATACCTCACTAGAGTTCCATCATCATCATCTTCATCCACAATAAAATCAGCCATCTCATCCTCGTCACCAATGTCCGCATCCTCTTCCACTTCTTCTTGCTCCTCCTCTTCAGGCATATCCTCAAGTGGAACCCCTGTGGTAGAGCATGATTACAATGACAAGCATTCAACATACAAAATACCAATAATTGGAAAAAACAAGTGCAAGATGTGCATGCCTTCATCATCACCAAATAAGCTGCGCTTCAGTTTCTCCTCAGCAGTTCGACCACCTTTACCACTTCCATCAAACTCGTCATCAGAAAGCCCATATCGGTCCTCATCTGAATCCCTCTGAGCTTTCTTCAAACGCTTAAATTTTTTGCTATCCTGACAAAAATTTTAAGCAAAGACCACATAATTATAAGCCAAACTATTCACCCATACAAGCAGTGCAAGAATTAAGCTGCAGTGTTATTGGTGCCAAACATGACAAAGCTCACAACCTTTGGCCGATGGTGGTACACATTGTTGTCTCGCAGGAGCTCGTAGTCATCTTCATCGAGTACATCCTCAGCTTCTCTAAGGACATTGAAACAGCATCATGGACACCAATAACCCCATTTTTTTAAAATCACAATTTACAATAAAACAACCCATGACTCTTTTCTCCATCACTCACAGTCACAAATATTCCTATTCCATATATCAAAAGAGAAAAAAGATTATAATACCAAAAAACTAGAAAAACACAATAAAAGTAAAGAAAACCCAACCTTTTCTTCTTTTTCTTCTTCTTCTTGTGCCTCTCCTCGTCGCTATCTGCCCTATCCTCTTCTTCTTCCACCTCTTCTTCCTCCTCGACGTCATCCACTATAAAATCATCCTTCTCATATTCATCCTGCCCTTCTTCTGCACAAAAACCACAAAACTAAATCACACACTCTTTACCGCAACTCATCACTTACATTCCAATGAAAACCCAAACCCACTATTTTTTTCCTTTATCCTTGCCACAATTCATCACTTCCATTCCAAAAAAAACACAAACCCACTTTTTTTGCCGGAAAAAAAAAAGTTAATTCCCCTCAAACTAAACACTTAGAAAAAAATATAACCAATTACCCCAAAATTTAACTAAAACCAACTCGAATTAAACCTAAAAACTCCAAAAAAAAACAAAACTTTAAGCTAATGCAAACCATCCTCCTCGTCGTCGTCGTCTCGTCCAATTTTATCTCCATCAACTGGCTCTCTCTCATCTTCGTCTTCTAACTCCACCTCATCTACAAAAACCACGAACAGCAAATGCGTTAGTGAGTTAACAAAATTGCAGCAGTTTTTAGGATGAAAATAGCGATTTGCCTCACCTTCTTCGTCAGAAACCACGTTTTTTCCCATGCCGATTGATCTGATCGAAGAAAAATCGAAAATTATGGCAAACAGATAGCCAAAGGAAGAGAAAATTGAGAGATTTGGTAGTGATAGCGAGGATTAAAGAGTGAAATTAGAAACGAAAGAGGAAAAAAACGCGAAAATAGAAAAACAGATATCCGTTGCTTGGGTTTTAGGAAGTAAACTTGTTGGGCTCTTTGTGGGCTAACCTTTTTTTTCAACTTCTTAGGTCTTTCCATTATTAAACATGATCCGGGGTTTACACAGCAGACGCTCCGGGTTAAGAGTTAAGTAATGTTTGTTTTTTGTGTTTTAAAAAATTTAAAAAAAAATTATTTTTTTATTTATTTTAAATTAATATTTTTTTTATTTTTAGATCATTTTAATATATTGTTGTTAAAAAAAAATTTAAAAATAAAAAAAATATTATTTTGATATATTTTCAAATAAAAAATACTTTAAAAAGCAATCACAATTACACTTCCAAACATATCATCTAACAAAATTATTTCAAGTTAACTTAAGTCTTAAAAGAAAATGTATATATACTATTTTAAAAAAAAATTAATTGGATTTTGACTGATCATTGGTTAATTTACTAGATAAATCGGTTGAACTCCAAATTGATTATTATTTTTTTCAGGTCACGTGTTTATTTGGCAGGGCGGGTTTAATAGCAGTGGCTTGGGCTTAGGTCTTTCTTTTTAGATAATGGGCTTAGGCTTCGCTATAAGAAACGAGAGAGGCCCACGGACTAGCCCGATAAGAATAATCCACTGATTATGCTTATCATTCGAGGCAAGATAACACGAGAAACGAAGATGTCGCAAGACAGGGCACGGCTGTTGCTACGAAGAAGGGAAAATGATTATGTTTTAAAATATTTTTTATTTGAAAATATATTAAAATAATATTATTTTATTTTTTAAAAATTATTTTTAATATAGCATAACAAAACAATTAAAAAAAAATTAATTTAAAACAAAAAAAAATCATCACAATTTTAATGTGGGGCGTCAAAAAATAATTAAAAAAATATTATTTTAATATATTTAGTTTTTCTGGATTTCTAGTTTATTTTATTTTATGGTTTATTCCCTGGTCAACCAGGACAAACTAGTTACGTTGCTTGTAAGTATCGTATTATTCATAAATAATTAAATCTAAGAGTTTTTCAAAGTTTTTTATATCTTCTCTTTGAAGATTTTTGAAAAATAAATAAGTCGTATCAATACACTATACATCATGTGAAAAATCTATCCAGATATCATGGGTCTTACTTACTACTATAGTCTGCAGACAATGAGATTTTAATATTTTATGATAAAAATATGTTTCATAAAAAAATTAAAACAAAAAAATAAAATAAATTTATTTTTATTATGATTTTATATGGATAATTTTTTGTTATTTAAAACAAGAGGTACTTGTGTTTTATTATATATTTTTTCCATCTTTAATTAGAAATAAAACCTTAAAGGTACTGCATGATATTTCCGCATCGTCCCGTGAGATTAGGTGGTAGTCCAGTGGTAAGAGCTTGGGACTAAGGGGTTTGCTCCCTCTTAGGTCTCAGGTTCGAACCCTGTGGTTGCTTATATGATGGCCACTGGAGGCTTACATGGTCGTTAACTTCGGGGCCCGTGGGATTAGTCGAGGTGCGGGCAAGCGCCCGGACACCCACGATAATCTAAAAAAAAAAAAGTTAAAAAAGCACGTAATTTTAAAAGATGTAACTCAACTAGTCAGGTCATAAGTTTGCTTTTTAGAGATTATCAATTTAAGTCTCATAAATTTTAGGGTTACTAGAGACTTACATGATTGTTAACTTCAGAGCCTGTAAAATTAGTTAAGGTAAACACACTTGCGTTAATAATAATAAAAAATTAAAAAAGCACGACCTAAAAAAAAAAAAGTTTCCACTGCCATGCAACACTGGAACCTCATCCTTATAAAAGTTAAGCCACTCATCTTCTCTCGGAATATGTCCTCTGTGTGATGGAATTGTGAAAGCTCGAACATGTATAAAATATCAACACCTAAAAGGAGCTAAAGGTCGAATCAAACTTCAATTATTTTAAAACGGAATCACTCAAATCTCAACACTGAAGCTACTGGGTATTAAAAAAAACTCGATGAAATCTAAACTAATCAAACCTGAGTAATTTATTGAATCAATCAGTGATTGGATCAAGATAATAAATAAAAAATTTTATATTAAAAAAATAATACTTTTTAATTTTTAAAAAATCAAAATATTACTATTTTAATTGACTCGATTTAATTCAATGCTCACGGGATTCAGTAGCTGATGTACTTAGCTTGTGAAGTATAATTGTGTGTGTCTGGGAATTCAAGGACATGATTGCACAATGGAATGAAAATGCTGCTGGGAAATTGGATCTGGCACTTCACTTTATTATTGACCCATGATATCATAGGATAAGAAAAGAATATGATTAAAGGAAGGATTAGTAAATCAAAGCATCACTTTATGCTTCTGCTATGAACACTCTCATGAGAGATGACAACCAGGGGGGGTTGGCACTTCACTCTATTCCCTTTAATGTATATTTTATCAATTTACCATTCTATTTTTACAGTTTTTTTTTTTAAAAAAAGTTTTTTCACCCCCCTAATTGCTTCATTTTCCTTATTCTATTTAATTATTTTTTACTCTCAAATCTCCATAAATGTGATAATTTATCATAAATACATGTAAAACTGAAAACTAACGAAAAAAACTCACCAACACACTCCATATACGAACAAAAATTTATTTTATTTTTTCTTTGAAAAATCTAAACTATCAGTAGAGAAATATCAATAAATTTATAAGAGCCAGATTAAAGTTCGCCTTGAATTACTTTTTCACGGCTGGGATTAGTGCACGTGTCAAATCCAATGGTCAAGACACCACTGGCTAAAATGAAAGTCAATGTGCTTGCGCTGCATTATCCTCTGCTAAAAAGCATAAAACACAAGTGAAGTCAGAGCAAAACGACGATCCACGCAAAATGCACATGCATCACGGGCGTGCGTGTGGGGGCGGTGAGACCCACTTATCTCCCGTGACTGCCGCGTGTGGTTCATTAGTCATTACTGTATTGGAGGCACTGTACCCAGCCACCAGCCGTAATTTCGCTTTCTAATTAGTTGACGCTTCCCCGTCACGCACGTAAACCAAGCACCGTTTGAAAACCCTGCCTGATCATGGGTTACGTGGGTTAATCAAGTGATTAGTAGGTTAATTTGAGTAAACGATTTTTTTTTAAATTTTTTTATTAAAAATAGCGTTATTTTAAAAAACTGTTGACCATGTTACTTAGATTATAGGTTTAATCATGATACTGCCCAGGTTTTCCGAGTCAAACACAAGACTAGTGCAAAAAAAAAAAAAAATCAGCTTGGTTCAGGGCTATGGTGAGCCTATCAAGCTAAACCAGGTTTCTTAATTATACTTCTTAGATAATAATAAGTTTAATGCTAATTACAATTAAAATATTATTTTATTGTTTTTTTAATTAAAAAACGCCCTTCGCTACAATATGAAACACGCACTAGGCAATCAAGGGCGCATGGATATTATTAAGCTTTTATTTATCGTGAACAAATGTAGCTTTTGTTTTTTAAAAGCTTTTATGAAAATCTAATTAATGAATAGCTCCAAGCTACAAATTTAAGAAATTAAAAAAAAATCACTGCAAATCTAGCCAGTCTGTTGTCTATAGTTGATATTAATACAGCTAGCTGTGTTCACGCCAGGTGGCTGAGTGTAAAGCCTTCTTAGTTCTTGGAATTTTGGACAGCACAGTTTTTGTCTTTACCCTCTTCTTGGTTTGAATTTATGGACATCTTCATTTTGGACACTACTACATTTCCAAAAATTCTTCTTTGATTTTTCCTGCTTATTTGCCTTCTTCTTTATTTTTATTTTTTTTTAATCCTTGGGGTCAGTCTTGTAGAGTTTGGAATTGGTTTTGCTTGGTTAATTAACTTATTAAAAATCAATTCAAGATATTCGAGTCTTACTAAATTGATATATTCTTAAATTTAACTTGAAATCCAGCTCAAGTTGAGATTTATATCACAAGTTTTATGGATAAATCTACTAGACTAAAATTTACAATTATTCTTATTTCAATCTTTTTAGACGTTGCTCAATCATTTCTTCTGCTATGAATAGGCTGTTTGAAATTGCATTTTAAATAATATATTTTAAAAAATTAATTTTTTTAATGTGTTGTTATGAAAAATATTTTTTAATATATTTTCAAGTGAAAAATCATTTAAAAAACAACTATTATCATAGTACGGACATGTTTGAAAGTGTGATTGCGATTGCTTTTCAAAGTACTTTTTACTTAGAAATATATCAAAATAATATTTTTTTATTTAAAAATTATTTTTAAAACTAGCGCATCAAAATAATTTAAAAATACTAAAAAAATATTAATTTCAAACAAAAAAAAATTAAATATTTTTAAAAATATTTTTAAAACATAAAAATAAACAGGACCTAAACATCCCGTAAGCTTTTCCAAGGACTAAAGCGTCTTTGATAAATTCAAAATTCAAATTTTAAAAATGGTTAAGATAAAATGGCACGGATTAGGATCTATTGCCGACAATCACCAATCAGTATCATTCATCGTCATTAGGTCTTTATCATAGTTAAACATTCAATAACAAATAATATAATAGAGTTTAACACCCTCTAAACATTGTTTTTTTTGTAATGAAATCTAAAAAGATTTTATATCGCATTCTAAGAAAAATAAAAGTTTATACATTAAGTATATCTGTTTTGTATAGTAGAAGTGTATAGCTAGGATTATAAAAAAAAACACTTAAAAATTTAATTTAATATTTCTTAGATGAATAATAATTTAAAAATATCTGAAAAGAAAATTGTAACAAAATACCATTGAAATTTTCATATTAAAAATCAAAATTTTTAAATGGTTCAAATAAAATGACAAGGATTAGGATCCATTGCCGACAATCACTAATCAACATCGTCCGTCATTAGTCTTTATCTTTATCGTAATTAAACATTCAAGAATAAATAATATAACAGAGTTGAACACAATCTAAAAATTGAATTTTTTTTCTAACGGAATCTAAAAAGATTTTACATCACACTCTAAAAAAATAAAAAAAGGTTTTATATTATTTGTGTTTGAGAATATGGTAACAGTTGCTTTTAAAAATATTTATCATTTTAAAATATATTAAAATAATATATTTTTTTATTTTTTAAAAATTATTTTTGACATCAACATATTAAAATAATCTGAAAACATAAAAATAATATTCATTTAAAGTAAATAAAAAAATAAAAAAATATATATTTTTTCAAAATCGTTTCCGAAATGCAATGCCAAACACACTCAGGCATGAGATTGTGATAGAATGTGTTTTTTAAAAATAATTTTAAATTAAAATTAGGTTTTTAGATTTTAATTTATTTTTTATATTATCGTATCAAAATCATCAATAAATACTTAAAAGATATTAATTTTATGTTTTTTTCCTCAGATAAACAACAATTCTAAAAGCATTTAAAAATTAAGTAGGCTGTAACGTAAAAATACGAATACCCAATTAATAAGAGGATAAAATCCACATGTCCATGGCTTGAGATTGATTCCTCGTCGTATATGGCAAAAGCATTTAGCAACATGTGAATCTCAAGTGAACACCATTACGAGCCAAGTGTAATCATTCGATCCAATAAAACTAAATAATTCTTAATTATTTGTAAAAATAAAAGCATGGTGAAAGTGCATACTTTCAAACCCTGATATTTGAAATCTTTTTTTTTTGAACAATTAGTACATTCATAAATTTAATTATTCTATACAAATAAAATGATTTAATTTGCACCACTAACAATGTTAAATTGCGAGGATTTTATTTAATTATGTAGATAAATTAATTGATCACGTAACTAAAGTATTCCAGCAATGTTTTTAAAATACACCAATATTAGAAATATAATTATTTGTTTTTAGAAATATACTTGAAAATATGATTTGAGGTAATTTCTTGGGGTTATTATTTTCGGTTCGGTTCGATTTTTATATATAAAAAAAAGCAATCAAACTAATTTTTTTTTATAAAAAAAACTGAAACCGGTTTAAACTGACCGATTTCGGTTCGGGTTTTTGGACAAAACCGGTTCAAACCTGTTTGGCTCGGTTTTTTCTGATTTGACATGGTTTTTTTGGTTTGGCTAAGTTTTTTTCCGGTTTGGGTTTGGTCCAGTTTTTTCGGTTTCAGACTTATAAAACCGAAACCGAACCGGTCGGTTTTTTCAAAATTTTAATCGGTTTAATAGTTTTTTTTATGGTTTGGTTTTTTCAGTTATTTTTTTTTCCAGTTGTCTCGATTTAATTGGTTTTTTTAATTTTTTTATTAACTTATAGTAATTTATAGTAAAAAAGACGCTAAAATAATACTTTTTGAATTTTTTTTTTCTACATGTATCTTTTTTCGAATTTCAAACAAACCACTCAGATCCTAATCTGTGTGTTAATGATAATCTACTATTTTCTTACCATGTTTTTTTAATATCTAAACCCATTGGCAAGGGATTCGATGGACGGGGATGATTTTTCTTTCTCTTCATGCTCTTTGGGATCTTCTGTTAGGTTAGTGTTTTAACAAAAATATATATAAATATTTATGGTTTAAATAAACGAAGATAAACACATGAGATAAATACATATGACAAATATAAAGTGAATTTCTATTATTTTAAAGCACAGCTAACACTCTATAAATTAAATTCTGTGTGGAATTGAGTTTAAATCTTTTTTTTTTTTGTTAAAAATTGATATTTTTTTCAAATTAAATTCTTATAGTATTTTCTGATCATTTTGATGTGGTAATATAAAAAATAAATTATAAAAATTTAAAAAATATTATTTTAATACATCTAAAAATAAAAAATATTTTAAAAAACCTATTCATTAAACTTTTAAACATCACTTTAATACTCTTAAGATTATGAAAAATTATTAATTATTTGATATATTATTTAAATAATATTATTAATTTTTCAATACTATACTGTAAATTAAATATGAAGATATAAATTTTTTATTTTCACCATCTTTATCTTTTTATCTCAAGAAAAATAAGTAACATTAACTAAAAACTCTGAATATTTCTTGAACAATATAATAGGAGAAGATTCAAATTTACTCCGCTAAAAAACTGAAAAAAACAAGTGTAGTCAAGAATGATTTGGAGCATTAATGCAGGGTCTTTTCTCATAAATTACCACAGCCTCTATGAAGCCACACATCTAGTCCTAGCCCACTGGTCAGTGCGCAGGTGGTGCCCCGCCCCATTTCCATCAGAACTCACTGGTCACTGCCCAATGGTCCCTACCCATTTATTTTTTTTATCCAGTACGATAATAATTATAATTATAATAATTCTTGCTAACAATTTTGTAAAAATGCCAGCAATTCTATAGCCTCGTGAACGGAAATAGTAAACCGAAAATAAATAGTAAAATAGTATTTACTATTTATAATAAATTTATATTTACTCCATGTGGTTTTAAATTCGAGTCATGCTATGATTAATATGATGCCTATTAAAAATTTGTATAGTTGTTAATTTTAGGACCCGTAGAATTAGTCGAAATATGCACAAGCTGATCCGAACACTCACGTTAATAAATAAATAAAAATAATAAATTTATTTGAAAATTGACATGGCGTCACTTTCGTTATGAATTGGCTAATTTATTTTTTAAAAAATAAATTAAAATAATATTATTATATGTTTTTTTTTAAATCAACTTGTTTTAACATAATCAATACTATATCAATCTTAAGATCCAAATTAAGAAATGTCTCAATTGTCAATTTTAATTAGTTATTTTAGATATATTGGCTGTTTGATATTTTACTAATAATTGTTTTTTTTTAATTTTATTTTACATAGAAATACATATAAATATTTTTTTTACAATAATATATTAAAATAATTTAAAATCATAAAAATAATTAATTTTTTACAAAAAAAAAATACCTTTCAACTCCAAAAATAAATGGAATAGGGTTCAGGAACAAGAAAGGTGACATTCATGCACCTAGACAAAAGCAATTCTCACAGTTGGATTAAGATAAACCATTTTTAAAATAAAGGTGGACTATTAATGAAGCTAACTTTTCTAATTGTGATCTTAGAATTGCTATGTACACACACAATCAATTTAAATCTCAACCATCAAGATCAATCAAACACAAACCTCAAGTTCATAATAATTAAAAATCTCCATCTCCACAATGACTTAGATTTGAATTATAATCCATAAAAAAAATACTTTCCTGATCTAAAACAACAACTATATTGAAATCACACTAAAAACTAGAAATTCACAAAATAAACTATGAACATAACACTCAATACAAACTTTTCTACATAATTGTTTATGCGCAATTTTTATTTTTGTGTTTTAAAACCGTTTTAAAAAAAATAATTTTTTTTTTTATTTTTTTTTTGCTTCAATTAATTTTTTTTTGTGTTTTCAGATCATTTTGATGTACTGATATCAAAAATAATTTTTTTAAAATAAAAAATATATTATTTTAATGCATTTCTAAGTGAAAAACACTTTGAAAAATAACCGCAACCACACTTCCAAACACGCTTAGCAATTTATATTTTTTAAATGTTTTTTATTTTAAAAATATTAAATTATTTTTTTTATATGTTTTTTTAAAAGTTTTGTTATGCTAATAAAAAAAATAAAAAACACTATTTTAACTTATATTCGCCCATTTAACATTGTAACAATTTATATTTTTTTAAAATGTTTTTTTTCTAAAAAATATTAAATTATTACTTTTTAGAATATTTTTGAAAGTATTGATATGGTGTTGTAAAAAATAAAAAATATTATTTTAATATATTTTTAATTAAAAATTGTTTTTGAAATGTATCTTGTAACACACTGTGTGAAACTTTAAATTTAAAACTGAATTACAAATTAAAAATCAAAACTAACAAGTGAAAATAAATTACCATAAAAAAGGAAAGAAAAGACATCACAATAAAAATAAAAAAAACAACAGATAAACCACCACCACCTCTCGTTAATCCAAAAACAGACCACGCTTCCTACAGATAGTTACTCCACTGTCCCTCTCTCTCTCCCACTTCAAACCCTAACTATCACTCCATATAAACAAATTCAAACTATAAACTATAATATTAAAGATTTACTAGGACTACAAGCAAAAGGGTCCTTCTCTTTTCTCCCTTCTTCTCTAGAATTCCCTTCTTCTAGCACTCTCTATTTCCCTTCCTCTTCTACTTGTTGCTCTTTCACTTTCTTACTCCAAAACAAAAAATGGGTTCAACAAACAAAGACTCAATTCACCACCAAACAACCCAAGTCCATTCTCACCACGAAGAAGAATCAAGAAGGGCCATAGTTTAGAGGGGGGTTGTCTTGTGTAGTAATATTGGCTACATTATGGGAAAAGTGGGAAATGGTGTTAATGGTAGTGAAGAGGAGCAAGGAATAGGTACAAGTGATGAGAATGGAGAGCAAAATGTAGAGAGGAGATTTTGTTGTTTTGGATGTAAAGACAATTTTATTTTTACTAGGTTTATTGGATTTAGATGTGTTTTTGTACTTTTATTATCTGTTGCTGTTTTTCTGTCGGCTCTTTTTTGGTTGCCTCCTTTTATAAAATTTGCAGATCAGGGGGGTCTGGATCTGGATTACAGGTTTAAAGGTAGGGATCGATTTTCATTTTTTTTTAAATTTTTTCTGGGTTTTTGGATCTGTGGGTGTTGGCATTTTGAACCAGGGACGGATCTGGATTATTTATTATTTATTTTTTTAGTGGATATTTTTTTGTTATGTTTAATTCGTGGGTATTTTTTTTTTGTTCGGTGAGGTTGTTAAGAAGTGTTTGGTTGATAGGAAAATGCGAGAACAAAGAGGAATGCGGAATTTATCAATTTGGCTTTTTTTTTATGGTTGCTTGAATTTGGGGTTTTGAAAGTGGTTATGATCAGTTGGTGGGGTATTGGGTTGGTGAGAAAATGTAGGGAAAGTAAATGATTTTTTTTTTAATTGAGGAAACAAGGTAAACTACGCAGCATTTAGTAATTTAAAACTGGAGTCTGAAATCTTATTGTGGTTTGGCAATTTTGGTTTATTTAGATTTGGTCAAGCTAGATATACAAGTGAAGGAAGAATTTTGGTATCAGAGTTTCTATATCAAGGTGGTGGTCTTTTGCGTTTCTAAATCGAGTATAGGTCTGGATTTTTGAGATATAGACCTAGGTTTTGGGACATGGATTTCTTAATTATGGATTGTTTAAGACTGAAATTTAGATGGATGGGATATGTTGTACGGTTTCATGCTAGTTTTAGTAAATACAATCTATGATGCATGCAAAACAAGAAATTTGAATTGCACAAAATAATTGCTCAATCATGGTATTTCCGGAAGCTAAATAGGTATCTGCTTATAGTACTATAACTGGACTTCGTGTACTGTATGCCTTTTCTGTAATGATAGTCGCAATGTTCTTGCTAAAGTTTTTTCTTTGTTTAAAATAATTTGTCATTGCAATATGTTGCTATTGAGTAGTATACTGTGCAGTATGCTGTTCCATATTGATTATGCATTAAGTATGAACTTACACCCTTCAAATTTATTAGCCTATCCACTTAATAGTGCTCATAATTGGATGGAAGCTTTAACAAGGTGTTCGAGTCTGCCGATGTGTTATGTTCCATAGATGATAGGTCTTCATATCATCGTCATGCATGGCTGCTTTTGTTAGGTGCTGCAAGCGAGGTTTTGCTGAGTTCTTTAATGACCGATGAATTTGGTTTGGCTTTCAGTCCCAATGAATTGGTGACAAAGGTGTTATTAAGCTTAGTTCAGCTGCATATCTAGTATCTTGTGGATAATTTGAACTGAATCGGTTCTTTAATTAAGTTATCACTGGTGTTTTTCATGATGCTGATAAAGCATTCATGTAGTGTCCATGCCTTTTGGGTCTCAATCATGCAGCACCTTTTATGGGATTCATTTTCATTTTGGAATAGGAATCACCTTCAGTCACATTGTGCTGTTGATATGTGCAAAAGTGTAAAATGGTTCAGTGGAGAGTATCATTGGTCATTACAGGCGTTGAGGTTTGTTTCATTGACGCGACATGTGTTATTGGATGCCTCTGTGCGATAAACATCAATGGATTTGTAGACATCCCTTGATGCTTTTACAATGATGTCAGTGTCTTAACAGTGAGTGAATCGTTTCTGCAAAAGAAAGAAAAGGACATTAAAAAATGATAAGAGAAAGGTGTTGGTTTTGAAGCTGTAGAAGAAAAGGGCAAATGAAAATGTGCCTTTCATGCTATATGTTATGTGGGTGCATGCAATGAATGATTCTGTTTATTTGATGTGCATTTTATCTTCACAAGTCCTTTTTTTCAAATTATTTCATGGGTTCAAACCATGAAATTCACTCTTTCAATTATTGTTATTAACATGTTCAATTTTTATGTATTCAGATCATGATATAGTAGCAAGTTTCCTAGTCAATAAGTCGGCTTCCTTGCTGGAGGACAATATATTGAAGCTTCAAGATGATATTTTTTATGAGATGAATGTTCCAAATACCAAGGTATTCACTTGATTGATCACTCTTATATTACTCAATCCGTACTTTCTCAATTTTGATTCAAATTCATTTGTTGAATCAGGTTGTTATCCTGTCTCTAGAGCCTTTCACTGGATCAAACACAACAAAGGTCGTGTTTGGGGTTGATCCTCTTGAAAATGATTCAAAAATAACATCAACCGATCAAAGTCTAATCAGGAGCTTGTTTGAATATTTGGTTGTAAACGACTCATCTCTCAGACTGACTGACTCCTTGTTCGGAGATGCCTTCTCTTTTGAGGTGCTAAAATTTCCTGGAGGAATTACCATTATTCCACCACAGAGTGCTTTTCTTTTGCAGAAAGTGCGAATACCATTCAACTTCACCTTGAATTTCTCTATTTTTCAAATACGGGAAAATTTTGCAGATCTGAAAAGTCAACTGATGACAGGACTTCATCTAACAACCCGTGAGGTTTGCTGATAATTTGCCTCCTTTCTTTTAAACTATGACCTATTTTGCACTTTATGTAACAACTATTTGTATCCATACATGTGTGTGAGGTATCTCTTTACAGCAGCGTTTCAGTATTCCAACTTTTGAATGTGTATTTGAGAAAGTAGCATGGTATGTTTGTGTATTGGTAGTGAGGGATCATGACTAAGGATTGGGTCCTTTGAAGTTGTGTAAAAAGCGAGTTGGTAGGAATATGTGAAGGAAGGGTTTCTTTCCTGCATTTAGAATCCTTTTTTCTGAAACGGAGAGAGAAACTCATGTGATGTAACTTTTTATCCATCAAAGATTCTATTCCATGGTCGCTCAAATAGAGATATGCCTGTTAGTTTCTCTAGAGAATTGATTCATTTACCCCTCTATGGTTTGCTGTGCAGAATCTGATGGTTTGATGTTTGAATGCAGAACTTGTATATAAACTTATGGAATTCACAAGGTTCAACAGTGGCTCCCCCTACTACTGTTTTGTCATCAGTTATACTGGTTATCGGGAATACCCCCAGGTTAAAGCAACTGGCTCAAACCATCAGAGGTCATTCCAAGAATCTTGGCCTGAATAACACTGTTTTTGGTAAAGTGAAGCAGGTTCGTCTATCGTCCATCTTGCAACATTCTCTCCATGGTGGTGAAGGCAGTGCCCCTTCACCTTCTCCTACATCTCTTCCTAACCCCCCTCACCACCACCGCCGCCACCACCACCATCACCACCACCACCGACACCACCACCACCACCACCACCACCACCACCACCACCACCACCACCACCATTCCCACCCCCCACCATGCCCATGCTCCTGCAATTTCACCTTTACCTCCAACTAAGAGAAGTGCACCTGCACCTGTAGATGGTTCACCTGGCCCATTGAAAAGTTCACCCGCACCTCATAACAGCAACGGAGCAAAGCCTCCTGGTTGTCAATTTGGGTGTAAAAGAAGGTTTACAGGGAATGGCAGAAAGGGGTCTCATTTAGCCCCTTCAAATGCACCTGGTAGTTCTCCTCACATGTCTGCCAACTCACCTCAACCTGACAATGGTCCACCATCAGTGTCACCAACCCCTTCACCAATTTCCCAAACAATTCCTGCATCTAGTCCTTTGCCAAATGTAGTCTTTGCCCATGCTCAGCCACCATCAGGGGGTAAAGCTGAGGAGCCTTATGACACAATGCCGTCAGTTTCACCATCACCGGCACCATCTTCACGTGAGTACATTAAATAAACTAAGTGCTTCTTATCAGAGATAAAAGCATAGATTTAATACTTTCTTTTCTTTGTAAATGGATGGAAATTGTTTCTCTGCATGGACATTCATCCCCTTATTTTTCATTCCGGCTCTCTTACTGCATATTTGTCAATGAAACATCACATGGGTTGATTTGTTTGGTATATGGATTCCTTTAGTCTTTTGTTTTCCCCCCTCATACACCTTTTTTTTTCAAAGGCTTGATTTTTCTTTGGATTTATTTCTAAAACAATCTCTTTTCTTAGATGGGCAATGGAAATCTTTCACGCATGAAACCATGCTCCAATGATCTGAAACCACTGGACCATTATTCAAATGGTTATATTCACATGAATGCCATGTACTGAACATCTACTTTTGCAGCTTCTTCAGGTCATCTCACTGTTCAATGGTCAATTGTGCTATCCCTGGCTGCTCTTGTATTACAATTATAACAAAGCAAAAGAGAAACGGTCTATTTTCTAGTTAAAATCACTTCTCTGGGAGTCGAAGGACTCAACTGCATCTTGCAATTCAGACAGACAGAACAAACTGGAGGAGTTAAAGTGGGAGCAACGCGAAGGGCGTGCCTCACATCCAAGTGGATACATGTTTTTGTGCGTGTAAATATTTGATTAAAAAGTTCAGCATGCAGATGCATTTTCAGGTCAAAGTCACAGAGGTGGCAGGTCTTTGATTGTATTGCTGCTGTTGTGTATTCTCTTCTGCAGAAATGTAAGAAGGAAAAAAAAGCCAAAAAAGAAAAAAAAAAAAAAAAGAACAAAACAAATGTATCAAATTACCATTTTGTTTCTCATCCCTGCCAAGTCAATCAGGTATGATTTTTTATCCTAAGGCCCCCCTGCATATTCTCTTTCAGTTTTGCCTTTAAACTTTTAGCCTTATAGAATCACAATGGCCGGATCTTGTTCATGGTGTATTGGTGTTTTGCCTAATCCTGTTCCCTTAATTTCTTTCGAGAGAGAGAGAGAAGGAAAAAGGAACAGAAGATGCAGCACTTCAATAATTCTTCTGTGTTATCTTTGTCCCATTTGTTGTATGTATTGGAGCATGGGACGAGGGATATGGTGGTTGAGTGTTGGGTGGATAGGGTTCATCTGGTATCATTGTCTCTGTTCAGATGAGTTTTATTTTTGATATTAGCTTATCAAAAAATATATATATAAATAATTTGAAGAAAAAAAATATTTTTTTTTAATTTTTTTAAAAAGGGATTTTGAAACTTTAAAACAAATTGGTTCTTACTTAGTAAAGATGGCATTAATAACATTGTTATTTGGGTTCCGTCCTAAGGTAGTAAGAGCAGTCACAAATTCAAACCTAAGTGCTTTAAGAGTGTATCAATGAGCTAAACATTATTTGGTTATTGTTCGCTCAACTCTCTCTGATGGAAATTCCAACTTATCATTGATGCAATGGAAAGCCACAAAGCCAATGCTTGTTCATGCTACATGTTGGCCACAGAGAGAGCCAACTGGCTCGGCAAAATCCTTTTTACTTGCTTGGCTGTCCTTGCCATTTTATACCCTGTACAATAATAATTTAAAGCTAAAAAAATTTATTTATAAATTATAGTTGGATTGTAATGCTAAATATCTTTTTAGTATATTAGATAATTGCTTTTTTTATATTTAGGTGTTGTTAACATGTTTTTTAATAGAAAAAAAATTAAATTATATGATATGATTGACAACTTGATTAAAAATCATGAGAAGATAAAATATAAGATTTATTTGAATAACTCATGTTTATTTGATAAATCTTCAACCTGTATGATAAGACTTTAATCCATGTTAATTTATCGTATTAAAAAAATTAAAATAAATTATGAAGATTAATTTTCAATTAATTTTGAAGGATAATTTTTTATATTAAAAAATTAATTAAAAAAATAAAAAAATATCTTGAATCAATCGAGTCAACTTGTCAAATTCAAATTATAAGACCTGAATAACTACAAAGAAAGGAAACAAAATTATGAATTGAAATTTCCAATCAATCTAAAAGAATAAAATTAAAAAAAAATTCAATTAAAAAAAAAAACTTGAACCAACCTGATTAACTTGTAAAATTTGTGATTTGAGTCATTTTATAAGATTAAAATAGTTTTATATAAAGTAAATTAAAGTAAATTAACAATTAATAATAGACAATTGTTGGGCAAGAATCTCTCCATTAGACCTTTAGCTGCCACAATGATAAATCAATGAGTCAGTTTATCATGCAGCAATATAAATAATATCAATGCGCTAAGTCGAGAGATTGGGATCGTGATTCAAGCTGCATATTTGAAAAAAAATGCTTGGATTATTGAGTCAAATATGTCGAGTTAATCCAGATAAATTATTAAAAAGAATTTATTGGTATTAAAGGGCTTCATTAACCCATCAAGCAGCCCGAGTTAATTTTCAAATTATAATTTTTTCAAGTCAATTTATTTATTTATCCATGCCGAGTTTAATAACAATATTTATAATTACGTGTTTAGTTTATCCAAGCTGGTTATTTATCTGAACAACGTTTATGACGTAAAATGTAAGCTTGAATTCCCATCATAAAAACAAACAAATAAATAAAAACAGTTGCTCTTACGGTCCGTCCCCTCCTCCATCGCCTCCATAATCTACACAGCAAACCTGATATGGGTGCCGAGTTCCCATGGAAGTCCTGAGGAAATCAAGAAGGGGCTTCAACACCTTGCCCCCTCTGTGACGCCCCTGTTGTGGTTTTTTCATATTTTTCCCCTTGCTATACTCGCTGTTAAAGCATTAATAATATTTTTTACACCTTCGAGAATTGACTGTCTCATAAAATTCCTGTGAATTGCACGGATTCCTTGCTAATTTCTTTATGTGGAGGCAATTTTTCTATCCACTTCCCTTATCATGAGCGATTGAGCTTTGTCTGTGTGAATAAAATATATACTTTATGCCTTGAAATAATATCAAAACATGGACTAAAAAATGGAACTGTGAAAATGAAAGGTTCTGTTTTCTTTCTTCTAAATAAAAATCTTGGAGATTGAGACAAGAAAAGCATCCCTGTAATAGTCCCAGACAACACAAAAGGCTTGAAGGGTTTTTTGAGATGGAGTTAGTGGTTATGGTGTTTTTTTGTTTAAAAATATATTAAGATGATGTTTTTTTATTTTTTTAAAATTATTTTTGATCAAAAAATACTAAAAAAATATTAATTTTAAACAAAAAAAAATTCAAATATTTTAGAAATATGGATTGAATTGTCGTTTCCAAACAGGCTGAAAACAATAGCTTGAACACTTTATTCTACCCTTCTTAATTATTGTTATTTGATTCGTTCCTTAATTATTGTGTGCCTGAGATAGTTAACTTTGTAGTTAATAATTAAAATTTTAAAGTTTGGTAATATAGTGTAGAATATTTTTTGTTTAAAAATATTTAAAAATAATTTTTTATTTATTTTTTATATTAATATATCAAAATCACGTAAATTTATTAAAAAAAATATTAATTTGATATTTTTTTAAATTAAATATATTTTTAAAACGCATTCAAATATAGTTTTAAATATAAAAATAAATAGTGTTTTAAATAAATAGTGTTTCGAGATAAGGCATAAGAAGGTGAAAGTGAGTGAGATTTTTTTATTTTTTTAAATTTAAGAACAGCCTTAAAAAAAGCTTAGATCATTGAATTAATTGTTTCTATTAAAATAATATTATTTTATTTTTTTAAAAATTTCCCTTAATATTGACACTTCTCATTTAGATTGGTTTTTTATAAATTATTTAGGTTATTAAAAATCTAATTAGCTGAATTAAATTTTATATGGTCAATATCCTATTTTATTTAACTAAAATCATCACGAATTAGGTCGTCAGTTCTCGGATTTGATATTAGCGTCAACATTTATAATTTTTTTTTGAAAATCTAATAAAAAGAGTTCAACACACTCCACTTGGCAGAGAAATATGATTATTCAAATAATTCTTTTATAATCATTGGACATATCAAGACAATTGACCAAACTGAAATCATCAAAATCTTTTGAATGAAGTATAGCCAATTTTTAATTGTCATAAAAAAAAGTATAGTCAATTTTTTAACTGTCATCAAAGAGGAATTTATAATTGTTTTTGAACCATATAGCTCATGATTCATGCATCTATTCACAAATTGTTTTTCTTAAAAAAATGTATAATAAATAATATATATTAGGACTGAATTTTGGATTTATTTATAAATTCAGACAGTTTGTTAGCAAGTGGAGGTGGATCCAGCAACAAGGGACACACAAACTTGGAGAGTTCTCTCTCTGTGCCATCACTCGTGAGTTACAAGTGTGTGAGATTCTCCCTTGTGGAGAGCTTTGGATTTGATTTTCATTTCTAACCAGCTAAGAGAGACACCCACACCCTTGTTGTCTCCTTTTCGATTCACAAAAGAAAAATATCAAAGCTCAACAATTTGCATATTCTCTTTCCAATAAATAATCAATAAAAATATCTTTGTATTGAGAAAGTGATGATCATTTCATTATCTGCAAAGTAACCTCACCTTTCGCTGCATTGGAACCAAACAAACCCCACTCTTAGATTCCTTTGTTTCTATAAGAGGCACTGACTGCTCTTTGTTGGCTTTTAACAAAACGTGGAAACTAGTCTCTTTTGATTGAAGTAAAGGTGATTACTGCTCATATTTCGATTAAAGATTCAATCTTTATCTCCTTTTCAAGTTAATCACTCGTAATTTTGATCCGGGCACTTGCTGTTTTTGGTCAAAATATAAAATTTTGCATCGCTTCTTTAAGTTCATGATTTTTACCTTTCGGGTCATTCTAGTTATGCTATGTTTATCAGTTAGTTCTGCGAAGTTTTTTTTTTATATATAAAAAAAGTAGTTACTAACAGAATGCGTTTTGGGTTACGGTAGAAATCAAGAAATATCACCAGGGTCTGATTTGTTTCTCAAAGAAATGGCAAATTTGGGATTGTTTACTGGGACCAAGATTGTGAAGTCAGTGAATGTGAGTTTTAGATTACCATATTATACTCACTGGGGTCAGAGACTGCTTGTGTGTGGATCTGAACCTGTCCTGGGTTCATGGGATGTGAAGAAAGGCTTGTTATTGAGCCCTGTGCATCAAGGTGAGGAGCTCACATGGTGTGGAAATGTTGCAGTACCGAGTGAATTTAGTTGCGAGTACAGTTATTATGTAGTGGATGATGAAAAGAGTGTGTTGAGGCGGGAGATGGGAAAGAAGCGTAAATTGGTATTGCCCGAGGGGATAAATGGTGGAGAGAATGTGGAGCTTCATGATCTTTGGCAGGTGATGCTTTGTGCTCTTTTCTTTCACCCCTTTTCATGCTTTACGAATTGGTGTTTTCCATTTTCATTTTGTAGAAATGTTCTTTAAAGGATTCTTTCTGTGCCCATTATTCTGGAAATGTATGTAACGGCATTGTTCTGACATGTGTCACCAACAGATTTTTCTTGTAAATAGAAGTCATCTCACAATAACAATTGCTCTTCATGGTTAGAATTATGTTGGCTTCATAATGATTCATTGATTGAAGGGGCGTAGAGTTTACGAATAAAACAATGTTGGTTTCTTCACATGTAACTTTGCTGATGTAAAAGTTCATTTTCATGGAATTCAGACTGGTGGTGATGCCATCCCTTTCAGAAGTGCCTTCAAAGATGTCATCTTTCGCCAAAGTTGGGGTTTGAACATAGAGAGACCCCTTGGAATTCAGAATAAGTTGGACATGGAAGGTAATTGTACAGACTTATTAATGTTCAATCGTTGTTGCTGTTGCTATTGTTGTGTTAATGTTTGTGCCTGATTTCTGTTTGCTATCCTTTTTTCCTTTGTGACTTCTTAACTATAATAGATGCAGTCCTTGTCCATTTCAAAATTTGCTGCCCAAATGTAGAAGAAGAGACATCAGTAAATTCTCTCTCCCTGCTGAGCTGCGCACATTTGTCTGCAAGCAAAGTTATGCATGCTCTTTTCAGCATTGCACCTATTTATGAAGTTTGATATGTCCAGGTATATGTAATTGGCAGCACCGCAAAGTTAGGGCAGTGGAAAGTTCACGATGGGCTTAAACTTAACTATGCTGGTGACTCAGTTTGGCAAGCAGATGTTGTGATGCAAAAGGGTGATTTTCCATTAAAATATCCTTTCGAAGCGTTCCCCCCCAAACAGTTGGATGTTTTCTAAATCATTTGGTTATCGTTACACTGTTCTCTCCCTCACTGTGTGTGTCTCTGTTTGTCTTCCTTAATGGTTGTTTACGTATAAGTACTGTAAATACGGAAAGGCAGGAAACTTTTCTTTGGAAACTGGTGCACATCGCGACCTTTCTATTGACTCTTCCAAAGTTCAGCCAAGATATATTTTCCTTTCAGATGGCATGATGCGAGTAAGCTATAAAGATTAACTCAAATGTCAGCATATGTTGTTGTCAACATATGTTGTGGTGCTGGGGACTTTTCAATCGTGATTATAATTCATATATATATTTTTTTAAATAGGAAATGCCTTGGAGGGGTGCTGGTGTTGCAATACCAATGTTTTCTGTTAGATCAGAAGCTGATCTTGGGGTTGGTGAGTTTCTTGACTTGAAGCTTCTTGTTGATTGGGCCGTTGAGTCAGGGTTCCATTTAGTCCAGCTTCTACCGATCAATGACACATCCGTGCATGGCATGTGGTGGGATTCATATCCATACAGGTATGCAACAGAACTACCATTTATAGAACACAGAATTTAGTATTACAGGGGGACTCTATATAGATTGTATTAAGGCATAGTTAAGTCAATTTTTCGAAGACAGAAAATGTCTTCAATTAAATCACCTGGTTAAGAAAAATAAGCTCTGACATCATCAATTTAACTGTTTGTTTTCTCTAAAATTTCATGATGTCGCAGTAAAAATTCCACTTAAATTTTTTTCTTGTTAAATTCTTGCAGCAAACAAGGATTTGATTGGCGAGCTCATTTAAAGTTTTCTCCTGCCTTGGTTTTTTGTTCTTGCAGCTCACTATCTGTGTTTGCATTGCATCCACTATACCTGAGAGTAGAGGCACTTTCAGAAAATCTACCGGAGAATATCAAGGTGGTTTCATAGGCTGTTCATTTTGTCCTATTTTACAGGATACAAGAGTAGATTTTCTTTATTATATGCTGGCAATTACAGTGAACTATATTCTTACCTATTAAACTTGCTTTTTACCCATTCCTTTTTGTTGTAAACACCCTTCCTTTCCTTTTCTTTTTCTTGCAGAAAGAAATACAGGAAGCTAGAGAGCAGTTGGATGGAAAGGTTTATTTTTTTGCGATTCTTCAACTTCATGAAGGAACACATTTCTGATGTTCATTCTGTTGTTTTTAATGACTTGTTGTGACCCAATTAAGAAAATGACAAGAAATTAGAAAAGGAGTGAACCATGACGTTGCATGCTTTCCCTACAGGACTGGCCTGCAGGATTAGTTCTTCAGTGCTTTAGCTCGTTACAAAGGCATGAAAGCAGCAAGCCATCACTTGCTATTCGATTACCTAGCTCCATCTTATATCCCTTAGTAGAATCTTGAACATTGTTGTAGTTCTTGGATGGGAGGGAACAAGCACTCATGTTAGGCAGTCTCGAACATCATTTTAACAAGATTTTTGTCTTCATGAAAAAGAAAGAAAATAAAAGTCCAGAACTTGTTGTGATTAGAATTATGATAATATGGCTTAACCAGTCCTTGTATTAACATATTTGAGCTTGGATCTGTGCAGGATGTTGATTATGAGGCTACGCTGGCTACTAAACTTTCAATTGCCAAGAAAGTGTTTGAACAAGAGAAAGATTTGATACTCAACTCTAGTTCCTTTCATAAATATTTCTCTGAGAATGAGGTCTTACAGACTTATATTTTCTTCTTCCTATGATCATGACCATTACTCCTAAAGTACTTTGATGTGCAATTTGAACTTTGATCATTTTTCTCCTTGATTATACTCTTTAGAGCCAATTGGTTATCTAATGTATGTTTTACTTGATTGCAGGAATGGTTAAAGCCCTATGCAGCCTTTTGTTTTTTGCGGGACTTTTTCGAAACATCAGATCACAGCCAATGGGGTCGTTTTTCCTGTTTTACAGAAAAAAAGGTTGTCATCTCTTTGGCTTTTCGTTCATCCAAGTTGAGATTAAATATCATTTGTTTAAATTTTATCGGATCTTTTCACACATGATAACTAGGTAATATAGATCTTCGATTCAATTTCATTAACAAAGTTATGTTATTTAAAATCTCTGACAAAATTGCACCATTTTCACACAGCTTGAGAAACTTGTCTCAAGAGACAGCTTGCACCACGACATAATTCGCTTCCATTATTATATCCAATTCCATTTGCATTTACAGGTAAGTTAATTGGTCTGATGATATTTGTCTATCATTTGCAATTTCTCTTAAGCTAGCAGTCGGTCTTATCTTGTTTGTATCATAATTTACTGGCAGTTGTCAGAAGCTGCTGAATATGCAAGAAATAAAGGGGTAATATTGAAAGGAGATCTACCTATTGGTGTAGACAGAAACAGTGTGGATACCTGGGTCTATCCAAACTTGTTTCGCATGAACACCTCCACCGGAGCACCTCCAGATTACTTCGATAAAAATGGGCAGAATTGGGGCTTTCCAACTTATAATTGGGAGGAAATGTCAAAAGACAACTATGCTTGGTGGCGTGCACGTCTAACACAGGTTTTGCACTCTACATATGATGATCATGTCTTACTTTTCCTTCGTTTCTTTCTGAAGAATAACTTATTTGTTTCAATTACAGATGGCAAAATACTTTACAGCATACAGAATTGATCATATTCTAGGTTTCTTTAGGATCTGGGAGCTTCCAGAGCATGCCATGACAGGTCTGATTGGGAAATTCCGGCCGTCTATCCCTCTAAGTAAGGTATAGCAGCACCCTCCTAGCTTTCCCGCATGAAAAGTAAGTTTAGAGGATGCAAGAGCAATTTAGGCTTTGCTATAGGGTACTGGAGTTCTTATAAAGCCTAAGTACCCTTGCAGCACTAGTCCTGAAAGCACCTGTGAGAGCAATTTCCTTTCATGTTCTATTAAATATGTTCAAATAATGTTCTGCTGCAGGAAGAACTTGAAAGAGAAGGAATTTGGGACTTTGATAGGTTGAGCCTCCCATATATCCGGCAAGAATTTGTACAGGTTACTGAGTTTTCTTTGTTGGCTGTAATATGGTCTATACTTCTGATGATTATCAACGTATTGCATTTGACTTATGACCTTAAACTAAATCAGACATTATGAGCATGTTGATTTACCCTTTCCTCTTTTTTTTTTTCAGGAAAAATTTGGAGCTTCTTGGACCTTTATTGTGTCAAATTTTCTGAACGATTATCAGAAGGGCCGCTATGAGGTAAAGTTATGCTTTTAGTTGATAATCTTTGAGGTCTACCTCTGAGCATTTTGACTGAACCAAAGTTTGTCTAGTGAAGAATTTGTGACTCCCAATGAGCCTCTAATGGTCTTTTGAATTCTTGTCATAAAGGAACCTTTTCATATGAATGGACTGAACTGTCTTGCAATTTCTGATATTAAATTTCTTCCATTAAATTTCTTATCTGGTTCTTTCAAGTTGTTTTATAGTCTCCATTCTAGCTCCAACTTATGTGCTTCTTCTTCTAGCCATTTGATTTATTATATCCCCATATATAATGCATTCTTCTAGTAATCCATTTCTGAAATTCTGTTGACTTGATATAGACAATCATGAGCTTGTATTTAGGGACTCAAGTTTGGTGGTGTTCTTGAAGCATCATTTTTTAGTCTTACTGTCAGGAAAGCGTTTCTGAATTCTTATCGCTTCTCATGTCTATTTACATCTGCTTCAATCTTATTGTATCATATTTGGTGTTTTTGTTTTGGTCTGAAAAATTGGTTGACTCATTTTTCTTCAAATTACTCTAGTTCAAGGAGGATTCTAACACGGAGAAAAAGATTGCTTCCAAGTTGAAGATGCTTGCAGAAAAGTCCATGTTATTGGAGAGTGAGGACAAGATACGCTGTGACCTGTTTGATCTTTTGAAGGTAGCATGTAGTGAAAAATATTTATATTCCCATAATTTTGGTAATATGGGATTTATGCCAGACTTGTCTCTTGATTGCTTTAGAGTGACTGTTCAATATTGATCCTATTACTAGTCTCAGTCCTTGGTTTTGATCTGTTAATTATGTTTGTAGAATATAGTTCTTATTAGAGATCCTGAGGATGCAAGTAAATTCTATCCTCGTTTCAATCTCGAGGATACTTCAAGTTTTCAGGATTTGGATGACCACAGGTACTCTAATCATATGTATTATGGGAAATTCCTAGTGCATTTATTTTGAAAGACCTATAGAAGAATAAAGTAAACTAAAAGTTATGCATCCCCCTTTTGCTTATTAATATTTCCGGTGTTCAGTAACCAAGTACTAGTTTTTCCTTGTTTTCAACAACCTCCTCAATTCCTGCTGATATAGCTTCTCTTACTGTTGTCATGCAATACAGCAAAAATGTTCTCAGAAGATTGTACTATGATTACTATTTTCACCGGCAAGAAAATCTATGGAGGCAAAATGCTTTGAAGACTTTGCCTGCTCTCCTGAACTCGTCAGATATGCTAGCCTGTGGGGAAGATCTAGGTCTCATTCCTGCTTGTGTTCACCCTGTATGTTTGTTCAATCCTTCCCAACTTCAACTCTAACTGCCCACATTTCCACTCTTTTTAGTTATTTTATTATTTCAAATCTGCATTCTGTAAAAATCAAAGCATGATTGGATAATGTTATGCAGGTCATGCAAGAACTAGGATTGATAGGTTTACGCATTCAACGAATGCCCAGTGAATCTGACCTGGAGTTTGGTATTCCTTCTCAGTACAGCTATATGACGGTGAGTTCTAGACTTCTTATGCTATATTTCTATGTCTATTTGTTCCCTACAGTTCCATTAGAGTGATATTAATTGGGCTGGTAACCATGTGCTTCAGGTGTGTGCTCCATCATGTCATGACTGCTCGACCTTTCGTGCTTGGTGGGAGGAAGATGAAGAAAGAAGATGCCGATATTTCAAGAACTTGGTGGGGCCTGATGCAATTCCTCCTAGTCAATGTGTTCCAGATATAGCACATTTCGTCATAAGGCAACATGTTGAAGCTCCATCAATGTGGGCAATCTTCCCTCTTCAGGTACTGTGACTTGGCTTGATTATCAAACATCAAATCTTAGGCTGCTATAGGGAAATCTGTATCATAACCAGTGAATATTTCATTTCATGTATTAGATTGACGTTGATCAATGCAAATTCAAACTAAACCATTGGTTTTCTTAATGATCAGGATTTGTTAGCACTAAAAGAAGAGTACACGACACGTCCAGCAACAGAGGAGACGATCAATGACCCAACAAATCCAAAACATTACTGGAGATACCGTATGTGTTCAATTCCATTTCTATAGATAGATTTAGTTAGATACTAGATTTTCTTCCAGCTAATAAACAAAGCCGATTATTTCTGTGTCATGTTCTCAGGTGTACATGTAACATTAGAGTCTCTGCTGAAGGATAAGGAACTCATAACAACCACCAAAGGTTTTGTTCGAGGGAGCGGACGCGCACATCCTTCTGTTCAAGAAACCGATGAGCTAGGGAATCAAGAAACGATAGTATTGATTCCAGGCAAACATCAAGTTACCACTGGTCAGGAAAAGATTTCCGTCGGAAAGCAACTAAATGGGGTTCCGAGAAAAGAGACTTGCGTTCCACAAGTCCTGTGATATCTTCTACGACACTCGCACATCTTGCAGCCATTAGGGCTGAAGCCATGCATAAGCTTGTACAATACGAGCAAACTATGGGATGTCCTTGTTCACATGAACCGCTTGTGAGAGTCAACATCCTTCTTATAAATGGCTTGCCAATTTATAATTTGAAGTCCTTCCTTTTAATAAATGCATACTATTTGTCAATGTTATTATACAATTAAACTAGATTACTTGATTAGCTGGCTAAGTCAACTTGATTACTTGTTAATTTGATTTTTAGTTCAGGTTTATTTCAAAACAAATTAGACTAGAATTGACATGGTTTGACTTGGTCAATCCGGTAGTTTAACTATGACATGTTTAAAACTTAGTTTGATTTTTCTAAAAAACAAAAAATTTAATTGCTTATTGATCCACAAAATTATCATGAATTATTTATTGAGTTAATTTGTGAATTATCAATTAATTTGGGTTAAATTATATTTATTAAAATAATTAATTTTTGTTTTTTTATTAGAATTGACCTAACTAAATTTGAATTACATTTTTTTTCTCTCAAAATTGAACAAAAAGAAAGATAAAAAAGACATCAGGAAAATTAAGTTATGTTTTTTTTAATAAATAAAAAAAGAAGAAATATTCTGCCGAAAAGAGTGGATCTCAACCGGTTTCACAGGATGCCCCACTTGGCAAGGTGACAAACGGTTACAGAAAACGAGAGAGTATAACCGGAAGCCAGCCCGTATGACACAATAAGAATCTGCCGCGTCTTAACATCGCTCTTCTTACGTGGCCTTTTCTGATTGGCCAGTGACAATAATAGCCACAACGGTTGGCTAAAATTGGAAAGACCAAATTTAGGCAGAAACTAACTTTTAAAAAAGGGGGAGGGAAGGAAAGGCAGTTAAAAAAAAGAATAAAAAAGAAAAAAAACAGAGGGTGGTAGGAGTGGTGGAGAGAGGTTTTTTGGAAATTTTATTTTCCGGTGACCAGACTCGTTCGTCGCTCCTGTTGCTTTCCAGTCTTCCCTGAATGCCTTAATCAGCGTTCAGGGTATTTCCTTCTCTTATACTGTCATTGCTTTGTTCCTAAGAAACACAACATTAGGACATCAACAAATGATCATATGATTGCATTTTTTTTGTTAATGTCTGTTTGAAACAATTAGTTGTGAATTTTACTACATGATCCTTAACCGATGTTTGATTAATTTATTTGTTTTGTCCTTGATTTTTTTTTTCAGAAAATTTTTGGAGATTTACCCGCGAGGAATGAGAGATTAATAGGTGATCAATGTTGTTGAATAGGGTCTTAATCCTCATTTTGTCACAGAATATGGGATGTGAAATTTGATCCATGTGGTTTAATAATCTCCAATGTTTTTAATCTGGAATTGTAGGTGCTGAAGGATTCAAAAATTTGGTACATTTTGGCCTGTATTTCGTGGGCTGTACTTGAGTGAAACAAAAGGAATCCTAGCACTTGGCTTTTCCCACCAATATTGTGTAAGCATACATTGTCTCTCTGTGTTTAATTCTGTGAATTCTTGTTGCTCAATTTTCTATCTTTTCCTGTTGTTCATGGAAGATTTGCCACAATTATACTGTGGTTATGTAAAAAACTTTTGAGGTCCATGGTATTCTTGATGTCCCACATCTTTAAACTTTTAAATTTCCTTGAAATCTGGTGAATTGTTGGAGGAATTTGAATTGCTGTAATGGGATCAAAGCATTGTAAAATGCTGGTAAGAAAGCTATGTTATGAGGATTATAGAATTAACCTTGGTTTGAATCCTAGATCTGTGATGCTGTTGTTGATTGTTGTTGAAATTTTCTAGATATGAGCCCTAGATGTTGTTGGTGACTGATTTTGATGTTGTGCCTGTTATGGATATGTAGAAATATGATGGCTAATCTCCCATGGAAGACTAAAACTCTGGGAATCCTCTGAGAAGAACTGCCCTTGGCTTGCACTACTGCCATTCTCACCTGCACGAGGTTCAACAAAATGGCAGTAGCCATTGATCAACATCATGGATTCAAGCCATTTAAAAGATCTCAGAGATGTAGACTCCAATCTCTAACTAACTTTGACTTAAACATTCTTGAAATTGACCAAACCAATCTTTCCAGCTTAAAACAAGCATTCGAAGTAGTTAAATTTCACAGAAGCTTCTCCAGTCCGTGTTTTTCCTTGGCCACTAGAGTTGAAGAAGAGCTCGACACTACTCCAAGGATTGAGATTCTTGGTGGCCATGGAGCCCCGAGAGTCCGTGATCTTGTTGTTGAGGTTGCCATAGCTTTGGCCTCCGGTGTTGATCCCATACCAGTATCAAGTGGACTAGGTGGTGCTTACTTTTTGCGCAGCAGGAATGGAGATAATATTGCACTGGCAAAACCAATTGATGAAGAACCTTTAGCCTTCAATAACCCGAAAGGCTTTGGGGGGCTGATGCTTGGCCAACCTGGTATGAAACGATCAATTCGAGTAGGTGAAACTGGACTTCGCGAATTAGCTGCTTATCTACTAGACCATGGTGGGTTTGCTGGTGTTCCTCCAACAGCATTAGTAAAGATTTCCAGTGTTGGGTTCCACGTTAACGGTGTTGAAAATATTTCAGCTCCGCCCTGCAAGATTGCCTCACTCCAACGTTTTGTAGAACATGAATTTGATGCTGGGGAATTAGGCTGTTCTGGTTTTTCAGTTGCTTCTGTTCATCAGATTGCGATTTTTGATGTAAGAGTCCTAAATCTTGACAGGCATGCTGGAAATATACTTGTAAAAAAGAACGATCAGAAGGAAAAATATGCAGCCGGGGCAGCTGAGCTCGTGCCTATAGACCATGGACTTTGCCTACCTGAGTGGCTTGATGATCCTTATTTTGAATGGCTGCATTGGCCTCAAGCCTTAGTTCCCTTTTCAGAATCTGAACTTGTGTACATATCCAATCTTGATCCATTTAAAGATGCAGAGCTCTTGAGATCTGAGCTTAGTTCTTTAAGGGAATCTTCTATCCGAGTTCTTGTCCTCTGCAGTATTTTCTTGAAGCAAGCTGCTGCGGCTGGCCTCTGCCTTGCCGATATAGGCAAAATGATGACCAGGGAGTCTTGTAGTGGAGAGGAAAGTATGAGTGTATTAGAGGATCTTTGCACAAAAGCAAAGGGAGCCGTTGTTAATGCATCAGATGATGAAGAGGATAATATGGATAGCAGAGAAGAAAAGGACGAGTTTGAACTATTTCAATTCGATGAGGAGACTGAGCACATTTCTGCTGAGGTAATGGATCTCCATCAGCTCTTACAGTCCCCTCCCGAGATTGCTAAGCCACCTAAAATTGCAAAATTCTCACCTGTAAGATCACTGCCTAGGTCGCAAGATGAAGAACTATCTCCGTTGTTTGAGGAAACTGACCACGAAGTCAAAAACTATAACGATGGTGATGATAGCAACAGGACTTCCAAAGAAAATGGCGGAGACAACAATGGGGACGACAGCAAACTAGGGGGTTTAACGAGGAGCAAGAGCTACTCAGTCCGAAATAGGGCTTGCGAATCCGAGGGCATTTCTTTTGGAGACTTGAGTGAAGGTGAATGGAAATTGTTCTTAGAGTGTTTCGAGAAGCTTTTGCTGGAGGTTCTCGAGGGCACAAATTGTGGCAGCTTGAAGCAACGGTTGGGAACTTCTTGCCAGTTCTGAGAAAGTCGAGGGGTGCTCGTATCTGGTTGGAGAAGCATGTACATTGCCCCTGTAGATTGTAGATAAACATTTAGGATTAAAAAGTGATGGGCAGATAGCCATCCTTTCCCTTTATTTTTGTTTCTCTTCCATTTTTCTAATATCTTTGTATACAGAATTGTGAATATTGTCCTTTACATGATTGATTCTTCTTGCTAGAAGTTGCATCTGAAATTATTGCAGTAACGTTATTGGATGTAAATGGCTCTGTCATGGTGGGTATCAACAGCAGAAACCAAGAAATATTTGGTGCTAATTAAGAACATCATCTACTCTTGGATCTTTGATTTCTGCAATGATCAGGATCAGATAGGTTTAACGCCTATGTTTACATGGTTCCAAGGAGATTGTCGCAAAACGTAGCAGATGCAACCAACAATCAGGCTAGGTTAATTCTTTCCAATTAAAAGTAGAGTTGAATAGTTGATGCTCCCAAAATTCATGCGTCTTGTCAAGTGGAGCTAGCGTGAATTTCATTTCATTCAAGGATCCAATCACCAACTTTATTAGACAGGCTTTAGCCCTATGAAGATCAAGGCTTGAACCCATTTCAAACTAAGCCTGTAGAAACAAGCTCATTAGAGATATCCGTCGAGGACCAGCACATCAAAGTTAAACCCATCAGTGGTGCATTGTGAGTTGATACTTCAATTAATTTCTAACAATTATGCTTACTTCCGAGTTGATACTTAAATCAATTTCTAACAATTATGCTTGTAATAACAATGATGTTTTTTTGTTTTGTTTTAATCCGCGGAATCCTCGGACCAACTAACGAGTTGTGAAAAATAGACTAAATTCATTTTAAAAAAATTGAATTCACATGATTTATCATTAGAATTAAGTCTTCATTGAAAATATATTCATTAGTCAATTATATCATAGGTGGTATACTAGAACTAATTAAACCTGCAAAAAATAGATTAATTTCATTATCCATGTGAAGTAAAAAACAAACCATCCGAAACCAAAGTAGAAAGACTCATGAGAAACTGAATTCACATTATTCATAATTAGAATTAACCCTTGATTCATAAGATCATATGCTCACTTACCATTCGAGGATTGAAAGTGTTTTTCCTCGACACAAATGTTTGGACGTGGATGGAAATCTCAAGAGTCAAACTCTTCGATCAGCCCATGAATTCTAAAACTCATTTATTTTCTGTATTTTCATGGTTAAGGTTTGAAAAAATAGATTAAATAGAAGCTATAAATTAATGTGTGTTAATAAACCAAATACTTTCAAACCCAGAAATCATCATGCCGCACAAACATAGCCATAAAACCCTTCGTTCTTCAATTCTCGGATCACAGATCTTCCACATAACAGTGTGTGAAGGTAATAAACACCAGACCAACCCAGAAAGGAATAATAAATAAAAGGCAATAAGTGAAGGGTGCACGTGTAGGTGAGATGAACCTGAAAAGTGATGATGACCCACTTCAGGGAGAGAAAGAATGATGCTTTAAGACTACTTGAGGATGAACAAAGACAAGAATTATTGCCCCTTTTGATTTGGGTTTTTGATTCCATTACGCCCTAATCTAATCATACATGAAATGATAAAATATCTCAAATCCTACCTTCTTACTTAATCTCTCTAATCCCATCAATGGACCTCCTCAACATCTTGCTAACATTGACCACTCCTTCTTCACTAACCCCACCCTGCTGCCTGTCTACTTCTTCTTCTTGATGGCCTCCCTCTTCGTCTTCTGAGCTCTGATGGAAACAATGACCGGTATCATCCACTATTTCTTGAGTTGATGCGACCAAGTTGAAAGATCCAAATTTGGGCGTGGGTTCTTGAGAATTACCACCGAATTGGGTGTCAAAAGTGAAGGAAAAGTTTGGATTTGATGGGGCGAGTTCTTCAATTTTGTCAAGTGCTGTAGGGCATTTTTTTCTTCTCTTGGATTCCCTGATTGTTTCTTGCTCTTCTTTCTTGGATTTCTGGCTTGAAGAAGTTGCTAGCAATGGTGGGTCTTGGCTGGAATCATGGCTTTTGGATGTTTTTTCAATGTTGTTTTTCTCTGCCATTACTTTGGGTCATGAGGAGAGAAGACATAATAAGAGAGAGACCTTTCTTTCGGACAGCTTTTTAATATGGTATATCATGAATTTACACAAGGTCTTTATTTGCTGGTGTAATTAAAAAAGATTCTGTCCTTTGCAAATCACAAAGTAACAACTAATATGATGATGATTATTTTAGAACATAGGCAAAGGCCCGTACAAGCATGTCCCTATATCTTATTTATAGTTACAAAACTATACTCGGAGTGTCAATTTCAAAACTTTTTTTTAAAATAAAAATCAAAGCAGTTTTGGTTAATTTATTTTATTTAAAAATTAACAAGTTAAAAACCGAGTTTTAATTTTATCTAGATCAATCAAGTTAATAGGTCAATCTAGATTTTTGATCAGATCAACTAATTTTTTTTTACTTTAATTTTTTTGATTCAAATCTATTAGGCCGGTTCAAGTTTTACCCAGTCTTAATTATATCTGGCCTGGATCAACCAAGTTAACATGTTAATCTAGATTTTTAATTGAATTAATTATTTTTTTTTATTTTTTTTAATTTAGATATGTCAAGCCGGTTCAGGTTTTACTCGATACTTTCATGGATATAATTGATAATATTTAATTGAAAAACAATAAACTAAGACAACTTGTTAGTTATTGCTAATGCAATCTCTCATGTGTTAATATAAGAGATTTCCTTACTTTTTATATTTTTTAATTTGAATTTTAAATTAGTATTATGAGATTTTTTATATCAAGATATCACTAGCTATTCTATAAGTAGTAATAGGATGCTATTAGTTACTTCTAAACATTATAAGATTTTATATATATTTTGAATGTCGTTTAAATAAAAAACTCAATTAACTCAAAAATCAATTCAAAAAACCCACTATCTTTGAATTTTTTTTTATTACTGATGTTAAAAATAAAAAGGACAAGTTATTGTTAATGGGAAAATTAATACATTCAATCGAACAACAGAGTAAACTGGAAAAACAAAGAAAAACCAAAAAAACTGAAATTAGAGAGAAAACAAAGAAACTGATTAAAAAACCAGAAAAATTACTTGGTCCGATGATGAGGTTTCAGTTTTAAAGAGCTAAACCGATTAAACTAAACTAAACTAAACTAAACTAAACTAAACTGGATTTGTTTCAGTGAAATTTGAACAGAAAAGAAAGTATAAATAGCTTACTTAACCTAACCCTAAGCTATTCTTTCCCTTGTTTTGTCTTTGACAGCAGCCACCCCACCCCACCCCACCCCACCCCTCCTCTTATCTTCTTCTTTTTATCCCCCTTTACCTATAGCCCACCATCTCTAGTGTTGACGCGGCTATGCTTAACTTATTCTAAACCTCACCTCAACTTGCTTCTTCTTCTTCTTCTTCTTCTTTTTTTTTTAGTTAAGTCTGTGTTTGTTTTTCGAGTAGTTTTCACGTTAAATAATATATTTGGTTCAAAATAATATATTTGAACCAAAAATTAATATATTTGGTTTTTAAAAGAATTGAGTTTTGTGCTGCAGGATTCACTCAAAAATTAAGTTCAAAATACAATTCTCGTACAACAGTCTTTGCATTTTTTTTTTAAATGAGGTTCGTAAAAAATGACTTCCTTCTTCAAGCTTCGAACCTGGAGAGAAACCTGGGATGGGATTGCAGCAACGAAGCAATAAAAAAAGTGTTGTAATTCATGTAGTTGTTTGTAAATTTTTATATTAATGAAATGTAAATTAATGCAATTGAAAATTAAAAACTAATTTCATGTTTTTTTTGGTAATATTATTAGTAACATCAATTTAGATCGTAATTTTTTCCAAACACCTTACACATATTTTTTACTATACATAAACTTCAATCATAATCTTTATTAAACTCATATCTAAATCTAACTAATCACAATTAAATATATGTTTTTTTTAAAAATTTATTTTTTAAAATCATAACAATAAAAATTATTTTAAAAATAAACACAGACTTGGATGGCAGTAATTCAATGAGGGAGGGTCCTTTTACAAGTCTAGTTTTTATGAAACACATTAATGCAAGGACGATTAATTCATTTTTTGGTGGCTTTTTGAGTCTTTCTACTGCTATTGATATTGTTGTCGATTTTTTTACTTTGATTTCTGTTCTTCTCGTGTAATTTAAAAATACTTAATGAATATTATTGTGGTTAGCTATGGTTGTCTAGACAATATATCTTTTTTCTCATATGTTTCCAAGTCCGAGCAAGAAATTATATGGTTTGATTTTCAAATATAGAATTAAGAATAACAAAACTTTAAAGGCACTGTTTGGTTCCCCAGTTTTTAATACTGAAAAATCAATCTTAACTAAGTCGAACCAGTTTTGTTTGAATTGTTTTTCATTTCAGTCATTTCAGTCTAGTCATATTCTCAAAAAATAATATCTCCCGAATTGGACCGTGACCGTGAACACCTTAAAATTCACCTTTCAAATGATTCAAGATAGTAGAGGGGCGAGTAAAATAACTGAAAAAACCAAACCGTAAAAAAAACCGATAAAACCGATTAAAATTTTAAAAAAACTGACCGGTTCGGTTTCGGTTTTATAAGCCCGAAACTGAAAAAACCGAACCGAACCCAAACCGGAAAAAACCTGAGCCAAACCGGAAAAAACTGAGTCAAACCGGTTTGAACCGGTTTTTGTCCTAAAAACCGAACCGAAACGGACAGGTTTGAACAGATTTTGGTTTTGTTTTTTTTTTTAAAATTTCTGTTTGGTTATCTTTTTTTTATAAAAACCAAACCAAACAAAAATTAAACACCCCAACAAAATAGTTTTCCCGTCGAAGTATTATAAAATTTAAATGTTATCCTGTCGTTAAAATATCTCATCATTTAACGTTAATGTTATCCAATTTTATATTTGATGTACTAATGACATGCCTTGTTTTTTTGTTTATACTTTGGATAAGGTTTGATATATTTATTTATTGTTATTTAAATTCTTTATTAAGTGATGTCACATCATGTAATTGATATTTTAGATCACGAATTTTACAATTATAATCATCCCAATAAATATAATAGGATATATATATATATATATAATTTCTTAAATAAATATTACATCATTTAATAAGTAAATTTTTAACAAAAGCATCAACATATGCTGATGGAAGAAGCCCAATATACGGCCCATCTTAGGATCCATTTCTTATTCTAAACGTAAAGCAATTGGGCAGTTAAAAGAAAGCAAAGTATTTATTCTTTTCTTTATTCTCATGGATTCGTCAATGTCCACTTTTATCTTCATAGTTTAAAGTTTTGCATTCTTATCCCTATAACAATGTTATTTTAATAAAAATAATTGACCTAATTTGATTTGGTGACTCATGAGTTAATCCAATAATCAAGATTTTTTCCCAATCACTCCTTGAACTGAGTCTGACAATTATACATAATATTCAAAATCCTAAAAAAAATCGAAAATAATTTTAATTGTAGGCTACTTAATGACAAGGATGATATTTGTGACTTTTATAAACTAGAAAGGCAGCATTGAAAAACAATTAAATTATAAGGATAAAAGTGAAATATTGATGAATCTATAAGGTTTAAAATGAAGTTTATCCATAAAAAAGAAAAAAAAAGCAATTGTGACTATGACCAATGTCCAATAGGCAAATAGGCTCAGGACTTTAGGTTGTTGGACCTTTTAAAGTCTCCTCGTCAGCCATCCACGATCGTATCCTCGTCGGCCGATTCCACCCCCAGCAGCAGCAGCAGCAGCAGCAGCACCAGCACCACCACCACCATGGCAATCAGCATTGAAGATCACCAACTCCCATACAATACACACAACCTCTATGATGTCAACTTCTTCGATGACAAGATCCATACTTTAGTCACTCACACGCCTTCCTTTGTCAACACATGGATAGCCGAAACCCAACAAAAGCTCCACCAAAACAACAACCCTGCTGATCATCCCCTTCTAGTTGGCCTAGACATCGAGTGGAGGCCCAACAGGACGCGTCAAATCGAAAACCCAGTTGCCACACTCCAACTTTCCACTGGCAAAGACTGCTTGATCTTTCAACTCCTGCACTGTCCCACTGGTATCCCACAATCCCTTTATGATTTTTTGAGTAACAAGAATTATACTTTTGTTGGGGTTGGTATTGAGGGTGATGTGGAGAAGTTAGTGGAGGATTATGATGTGAGTATGGGGAATGCTGTGGATTTAAGGGTTTTGGCTGCTGAGAAATTGGGGGCTGAGCAGTGGAAGAATTCTGGGATAAAATCGTTGGTGAAGGAGATTTTGGGGAAGCAGATTGAGAAGCCAAAAAGGGTTACTATGAGCAGGTGGGACAATGAGTGGCTTACTGGTGATCAAGTTCAATATGCTTGTCTTGATGCCTTTTTGTGTTACAAGATTGGGGAGAATTTGTATGCTGCTTGAGTTATGTTTCATGATGGGATCTGAGGGTTTTTTTAGTTCTTTTTAAAGATTATGTACTTAACTTGGATGATTTTTAAATTTGAAGTATTTCAATGTGTGGTGAATGTTGTTTCAACTGGTTTATTTGATTTTCTGTGCCTATTTCTATTTCTTTTGATGTGTGATAGTGTTGTTGAACTGGATCTTTCAGGCTGTCTTCCATTATTTTGATAGATACTGAAAAGAAAAAACAATGAAATCATCTTTAGATGCGAAACTGCTCTGCTCAATAATGGTGCTTTCTATTCTAGATGCCATCCATGGCCATATGTTCAAGTTGTCGAGTGTTAGATATTTTGCCTAGAAATATTTGCTATTGCTAGAGTAGTTCAACTCATTTACCTCATCCTAATATGCTCCACACAAAAGAATATGTACAGAAAAATTGGAATAAATTGGTATGGCTCTGTGGAGTTGAATGGATACAGACCTGACCTTTTCAACTGGCTGCCGATCCAGCCACAGGCCTCAATAAATTCATTTCTTTGTAATTGATAGTGCATAAGAAGTATCTACAAAGAAGATCAATGCCACAAGATATCTACAACATATATATGGTCAGAGAGAGTGTAGAGATACAGGCAGCGTTAACTTCAGAAACCAAAAGAAACAATAGCCACAAGCTTCCTCAGATATTGTTGAAGAAGAGATTCCCCGCAGCAAGGAGACATGCTGGTATGGAGCTCAGGAGGTGCATCTGAAAGGGGATTAATGTTCAACAAACAGGGGCGGTTGCAATCTTGGTAATTTCTTTAAGATAGACATTTGATTATTTGTAAATATTCAGCTATGTATAAAGCAAAAAAGATAAATGTGTTCCCTTCCATTTTTAGTTTTCTGTTGTTATTGTATAGTGTCGTTTCTGCATGCAACTATCATTTTCCCAACAATGTGAATTGTCCCCATCATTTTAATGAAAAAATGTCTTTTGTTTTTAATGGAAAACCTACAATGTGAATTGTCGACCTGTGAAACCTTGTCCGATCTGATCTGTTGACTTACTGACTCGAGATTTAGTTCAGGCAAGGTTTTTTTTTTTTATAAAAAAATTGGTTTGGATATTCATCTAATCAAACTTTGAAGATCTGGCTAGTTAGCTCAGCTCCCAATTTAGTTGGCCCGGCCAAATTCGGGTGAGATTTAAGTAAACTTGAGTAATAATAATAATAATAAAAAAGCAATTTAGCCGAACCTGTAATGATCTGGGAAAAATTCAGTGACGATGAAGAACCCAGCACTCCTGTTACCCTTCAATTATGTCACGAGAGTCTTCGCATCATCTATCATGTTTCACCTCCAGATAACTTTCCAAAGTCCTCTCTGGAAAAATTATTGAAACACAGCTGTGTAGATTTTTATGGTTCTGGATTGATTGAAAGAGTCAATTATCTTCGTAACACACACAATCTTGAAGTGATGACAATGTTTACAGACTCAATCGACCTACCTATATAGCTTGGGATCATTTTAGATTTTCCATTTAATTTTTCTATGCAAGAAGCACCCAAAGACATAATTATTAAAATTAGCTTGATTTGATAGGTTATCCCGAGATCTAGCTGATCTCCCTTCTAACTCGAGTCAAGTGTAAAAAAAATTTAACTTGGAGTAAACTTGGTTGCCATTTTAATTTGACAAAGTCAATTTGCAACATTTCTAATTATTATTTTTTTGCACCACAAACACATATATAAGTGTATCTGATCTCTTCATTTCATTAAAAACTTATTGACAAAAACCTCTCCTCTCCTCTCTGCCTACCATTACCCTTTCTCTTATTCTTCTTCAATCAAGAACAACCTTCTTAATCAAGAACTTTCAATTTAATTATCAAGAAACTATCTTTCTCAACCAAGAACCTTCACTCTCTTTGATCAAGAAGTCATTTCTTGATAAAAAAAACTGTCTTCCTCTTCGTTCTCTTCCTTATTCTTTAAACTCCAGCTTTACTGATCATGGAAAACTTTGAACTTCGCTGTAATCACAAGGGGGGGAATTATATTGGGGGAGATGATGTTTTTGACGTGAAATGTGACGACATGCTCTGTTACACAACCATTATCAATAATCCTACAAGCCTCTTGAGGTGGATTGCTGAATTGTTTGGGACTAAGCTACCAGATCGTCGCAACAGGCTTAGGGTCTCTATGGACATGATTTGGGACAAATACTGTGATGATGGCGGACTCAAAACTCCCGCTACCCTTCAATTCTGTCACGAGAGTTGTTGCATCATCTATCATGTTTATCCTCCGGATGACTTTCCAACTTCTTCCCTGGAAAAATTCTTGAATCACAGTTGCGTAGATTTTGTTTGTTTTGGATTGATTGAGAAAGTCAATTATCTTCGTAAGACACACAATCTTGAAGTGAAGATGGAACACTGGTATGATATCCCATTTATGGCCAATGTGTTGGATCCAAACAGGTTTGGTCTCAATCTCCATTCGCCTCTACAAGATATGGTATACATTGAGTTCTCGAAGTCGTATAAAAAGCCTGATGATCTTCTTAAAAGCAACTGGAGGCTGGTTCCACTTCCTCTTGATAAAGTAATGTATGCAGCCCTAGATTGCTTTTTTGCGTACAAGTTGGCAGCTCGGCTCTCCATTCCTGTAAAGATCCTAACAGAGTGATAAATGTAATTTAAGAAAAGAAGAAGAATTGGCAGAATGAGAAACAGAGAAGAGAGTTTTGCATAATTAATTCATATCCCTCCTTACACTTCAGATGACTTTTTTATAGCCAACTAATGAATGAGTAAAAACAACTGATACAATGAAATGGAAATAATGGCAGAAATAATCGGTGCATGATTCCCACACACATTCCCGCATACAACGAAAAGCAGGGCACTAACCCCACTAATTATTTGCATCACTTAAAACTAGCTAACTGTGACATGTCAGCACATGATCCACGAACGTGGTGCATGTCGTGGTTGCATGGTGAAGGTGGTCTGCGTGCATGTCGTGGTTGCCTGGTGAAGGGTCTGTTGCACATATCATTCCCCTTCCCTCAGAGTATCCTTGTCCCCAAGGACAAAATCAGGATATGTTTTCATAAAATGCCATAAATTTTCCCACGTAGCATCTTCAACAGCAACACCTTTCCATTTGATTAAAACCTCCTTCTTAGGCCGATAATGTCCCTTACATATGACACGATGATCCAAAACCAACTCAGGCTGTGGCAAAATGGTAGAAGTCACTGATACTGGAGGTAGCTCCTGAGAGATTGGAACCACAGAACCCAAACACTTGCGTAGGCGGCTCACATGAAAAACATCATGAATGTGAGACCCAAAGCAGTAAGGCAAGCTTATAGGCAACTTCCCCCACCTTAGCTAATACTTGATAAGGGCCAAAGTAACGTGGCGCCGTTTGATTGACTCGCGAAAAGCAACCGATGTTTGCCGATATGGTTGCAACTTCAAATAAACAAAATCTCCCACAGTAGAAATGAACTTCACGACGATGTTTGTCAGCTTGAGTTTTCATCCGATCTCTCGCAAGGACTAGTTGATGACGTAAATCCCGAAGAACCGAATCCCGATCACGTAAATATTCATCCACGGCTTGGACACGAGTAGTTCCCGGCACATATGAAAGCACGTTTGGTGGTGAAATGCCATAAACCGCTTCAAATGGTGAAATCTTCGTGGAAGAGTGAATGGCAGTATTATAACTAAATTCTGCCCAAGGCAACCAATCCACCCACTTTTGTGGTTGATCACCTGTAAAACATCTTAAATACTGCTCCAATGTCCGATTGACCACCTCAGTTTGGCCGTCCGATTGAGGATGATAATTGGAGCTCATATTGAGCTGAGTACCCTGCAGTTGAAACAGAGTTTTCCAAAAGGAGCTCAAAAATACCTTGTCTCGGTCGCTGACAATAGACACAGGAATTCCATGAAGCTTGACAACATTAGCGATGAAAGATTTGGCCACAGTAATGGCTGTGAATGGATGTTTCGTAGCTACAAAATGAGCATATTTACTTAAGCGATCCACCACAACCATGATCACTGTGTTGCCCAATGAAGGAGGCAACCCTTCCACAAAATCCATAGACACCTCAGTCCATATTTTAGTTGGAATAGACAAGGGCTACAGCAGCCCTGCAGGACTCAAACAATCTGCCTTAAAACGTTGACAGGTATCACAGCGCCGGAGAAAATCTTTCACATGTTGTCGCAGTTTTGGCCAAAAGAAGGTACCGCGGATCTTCGCTAGACTTTTGTGGTAACCAAAGTGGCCCCCAATAGGAGAAGAGTGATGATCTGCCAAAATTGAAGGAATTAATGGAGAAGAGGGATTTAAATATACCTTTCCACCTTTGAACCACACACCATCTTTACAAGTATACAGCTGTCGTTGATGACCTGAATTCAGCTTGAATAAATCAGTGTAAAAAGAGTCTTGTTGAACTTCTTGTTGCAAACGTATCCACCAATCAGGCTGAGGCAAGGAAACTGCCATAAAGTTGAACTCGACTTTTCTGGACAGTGCATCAACACCTTTGTTGTCAGGGCCCTTTTTGTATTCCACCACATAATCATAACCAAGGAGTTTCGGAAGCCAACGAGTCTGTGCTGGAGTTGTGATGCGTTGTTCTAACAGAAACTTGAGACTCTTGTGGTCAGTCCTGACAGTGAAGGGTCTACCCAGAAGATATGGTCGCCACTTCCGGATGGCTTTGACAATGGCCAACATCTCTTTTTCATAAGTGGAGAGTGCCAAAGATGAACCCTTTAATGCCTCACTAAAGAATGCAATCGGCTGACCTTGTTGTATGAGAATCGCGCCTATTCCAGTGCCACAAGCATCACATTCAATGAAGAAACGTTGAGAAAAATCAGGCAACCGCAGAACAGGAGGTGAAGTCAAGGCCTGTTTAAGTTTGTTGAAGGCTGTGGACTCAGTTATTCCCCAACGAAATCCTTCCTTACCTAAACAATGAGTCAATGGTGCTGCAATATTGCCAAAGCCACTGATGAATTTTCTATAATAACCTGCCAACCCCAAGAACCCACGCACACCCTTGACTGTTGTCGGTTCTGGCCAATCCACCACTGCCTGTATCTTGGAAGGATCAACCTGGACTCCTTTCTTTGATATGACATGGCCTAAATAATTCACCTGTGATACTCCAAATTGACATTTTGACTTCTTGACATACAAACTGTTACTGGACAAAATGGTTAGAACACTAATTATATGTGAAATATGTTCATCCTAATTTTTAGAGTAGATCAAAATATCGTCGAAGAACACAATAATATACTTGCGAAGATATGGTCTGAACAGATCGTTCATGAGACTCTGGAAAGTAGCTGGGGTGTTCGTAAGACTGAAAGGCATTACTACAAATTCATAGTGTCCTTCATGTATGCGGAAAGCTGTTTTCTGGATGTCTGACTCCTGAACCCGAATTTGGTGGTACCCCGAACGTAAATCCAGTTTTGTAAAAAACCTGGCACCATGCAGTTCATCCAAGAGCTCGTCAACAATCGGAATAGGGTATTTGTCCTTCACTGTTATGTGATTAAGTGCCCTAAAGTCGACACAGAATCGCCACGTTCCATCTGCCTTTTTCACCAACAAAACAGGAGATGAAAATGGACTGTTGCTTGGACGAACTAAACCGGATTCAAGAAGTTCTTTAACCATCTTTTCAATCTCAGTTTTTTGATAGTACGGGTACCTGTATGGATGAACACTAACAGGTTCGCTGTTGGGTTGAAGTAGAATCCGGTGGTCATGTGAACGATTTGGTGGCAAAGCTGTCGGTGTGTCAAAAACATGCGCAAAGTTGTCAAGGACTGTTGCGAGATCACTGGAATAAGTGGTAGTGGAGTCCACATGCTCAGTCATAGTAATCTGGAGAAACAACCCAGTTTGTTGCAAGTTAAAAAGGTCCTTATTAGATAAGGCCTCCAAACCAGCACGACCAATGCCCTGAAACATGCGTTTGGTGCCCCCGTCTGTGAAAGTCATCGTGAGATTTCTGTAATCTGTTTCAATTGGACCAAGAGTCGCAAGCCATTGAACCCCTAAAACCACATGGCAAGCAGCAACAGGTAAGACATAAAAATCAGCAATGACCACATGACCTTGGATGAGTATGGAAAGAGCAAGACACCGTCCTCCACAAACAATCTTCTCACGATTAGCCACCATCACTTGAAACGTCTTATCTCGAATTTCTTGTAGCCCGAATTGAGAGACAATGGATTGGTCGATGAAATTATGTGTACTTCCTCCATCGATCAACACTGTGACATCCTTGTTCTTCAGTTTTCCCAGTACGCGAATGGTCTCGTGGATGCTCGGGTCCAGCCGATGGCATGGAATGATATTTCTGGAAAAGATTCCACAGTTGCAATGTCAACGGTGCAATCATCACTGGTATCGATTTCTTCTGGTGTGGAATCTTCAATCATAAATAGCTGTGGCCTTTGACAACGATGCCCTGGTATGAATTTTTCATCACAATAGAAACAAAGGCCCTTCTCACGTCTTTCACGAGCTTCCTGGTTTGTTATCCGTCTAAATGAGGATGGAGCGGTGGTGCTGACTGGTTTGGATGCCGGTGGTGGTCCCAATACACCACTGTTGGTGGTTGGCAGAGGACGAGAAATGGCAGGTGATCGCACAAAAGTGTTACCTTTTCGTTGCGAGGAGATTACGTTCCTCCACCAGGCGAGCAACTCCAATGGTGTCTCCTAGAGTCTTCTACTGTTTAATTTTGACATCCCAGACGGATATCATCCCGAAGTCCTGCAATGAAACATCCAACCAAGAATGGTTCTGGTAACCCATCCACACGATGTGATAGCCCTTCGAAAGCTTCTTGGTATGCTACTACTGTTGTGACTTGTCTGCAACAAGTTAAAGCTTCAGAGGGATCCTCATACTCAGTCGGACCAAAACGTTGGAGGAGTGCTGCTGTAAATTCAAGCCAGGTGAGTGTGCCCTTTTACTTAGTCAGCCAACGGTGCCACTGCAAAGCTAATCCCTCCAGGTGGAAGGAAGCGAGTTGCACTCTTTGATCATTCGCAATGTTCTGAAACTCGAAGAATTGCTCTGCCTTATAAACCCAACCTGTTGGATCATCACCACTGAATTTTGGAAATGACAGTTTGAGCTATTGATGACTCCTGTCAAAACCAGTACTTGTAAAGGAACAAGCAGATGCTGGTTGTCGACCTTTTTGGGAAGTTTCTCCCTTGGTGAAAGAATTGACATCTTGGATAATGGTTTGTTGATTGGAACTGTGACGTAATGACAAAGTTTGTAATTCACTGATGGCGTTTTGGAGGTTTTGGAGGGATGAGGTAACTTGAGTCATATTGGTGTTCGGAGATCGAAACGAGATTCATGTTGGGTTTTAAGAAGATCAAATTGAGACGCATGCTGAGCCAAGGCTTCAGTGACCTCGTTGCGAAACTCGTATTGCTTTTGTTTCTAGTCTCCATGGAAATGAGAGGCTCGATACCAATTGATAAATGTAATTTAAGAAAAGAAGAAGAATTGGCGAATGAGAAATAGAGAAGAGAGTTTTGCATAATTAATTCATATCCCTCCTTACACTTCAGATGACTTTTTTATAGCCAACTAATGAATGAGTAAAAACAATTGATATAATGAAATGGAAATAATGGCAGAAATAATCGGTGCATGATTCCCACACATATTCTGCATACAACGAAAAGCAGGGCACTAACCCCACTAATTATTTGCATCACTTAAAACTAGCTAACTGTGACATGTCAGCACATGATCCACGAACGTGGTGCATGTCGTGGTTGCATGGTGAAGGTGGTCTGCGTGCATGTCGTGGTTGCCTGGTGAAGGGTCTGTTGCACATATCACAGAGGTATTGATTCTTTAATTATTCTGTAAAAATTCTTTTATTCATGGTTCAAAACTTACGCATGATCAGTTGTTTAAAGATTAGTTCTTGGGTGAAAATGTTACATTTTTTTATGTTTTCTTTGCACTTGCAGTTCCAGGATCTCAGAATTCATAGGACTGACGATTCTACTGCTTGGTAATATTTGTATGCTTCCTTGGGTGTTATGTAATTACTGATCATTTTTTAACTGTAAAGAAATTAAATAAAAAAAATTAAAAATTTATATAGTACTCAAATAGACGGTTTTATAAAGTACGTAAAACTATCAAAACACCTCAATTATAACATCCTTCCATATCAGTAGCCTATCTAAGTTCTCTGACCAAAATATACAGGTAAATTCTAGCCCTTGTTGATGACCATCGATCATTCAACAGATTTAGAAACTCCAAGCCATTAATTCAGAGTCAATATTTTTGTTTTCTTTTCAAGAATATTGAGAACCAATGCTGCTACAGGAAGGGCAGAAGGTAGTTGTGTACCTGATAAGGAGTTTGAATGGATGAATATAACAAGCCACAGAAAAAATTTTGACAGCTACCAAACAGAACTAGCTTGAGGAGCCATAACTAGGCATGAAAGTCTAAAAGACCAAAGCAAAACTACTGATCAGCTTTATGCCATAACAAAACACTAACAGCAGAATCACCGCAATGAATTCCAGTGCCCACAAATTAATTAACATTAAATACCAACCAGCAGAATCAACAATCCTTGGAAAAATGGAGCCTCTGGAGCAGAAAACATCAACACTATAACAATACTACCCAAGAAAAATGATTTAAAATGTTGTTGGACGCAATCCATCTGCCAGCTGCATGTATGGAATAAAAATTCGAGCATGGCATATCCGATTTGATCGAGAATGAGTGGCAGAGTTTTCCAATTTGATGCAACCACACTATGTGGTTTCACATTATACGTCATCTTGATGACATATGTAACCAGCTACTCAAGCTCAATGTTCAAGGTTTTTCCAAACCTATGCATATACTTCATGGCAGCCAAGTTAGCAGCATCCAACTCCGATTTCATATGAATAAGATAAACCATTAAGTCGTTGTTTCCACTGCAATCCCTAAGAAATCTACCAGGGGATCTCCAAAAAGCTTGGCAAGCAAAGGTGGAAAATAAGGAAAGAACTTAGGGGAATGGTAAATTATACCGTAGTGATCATAGCACAAGGATAAGAAGGTAGGAATGGGGACTCCATCGTTGGTCCGCTGCTCAATGCTCCATGTTACATCTACGGCAATCCGGATCGTAGTCTTTTAGCGGGATAAGGGTTTGGTAGGATGGATTGTTTTCAATAGGTAGAAAATACTTTTTTGATTTTAGTCTATTGAAAATACAATATTAGAGTTTTAATGAATAGTTATTAGTTTTATTTTTTTCTAATTAAAATTAATTAGTAACATAATATAGTTGGTTTCTTACTAATAATATAGTTGGTTTCTTAAAAGTTTCCTTCTTGAAAATTATGCTTTGGTCTGCTATTGAGTTTATTGAGAAACCTTATTCTATTAATTTTTTTTCTAAGACACGAAGATTATTGAAAAACTATCTCAACTTAAAAGTTTAATTTATTATGTAAAATTTCAAGATATGATTTATATTATTCTCTAACATCTTCCATTAAGTGAAAGTTAAAGAGCTTAAAACTTGAGGGGTATATTATAGAATAATTGATACAGGAAGAAGTTAAAGATAACAACAAACACATAACACAAATATTTGATGAGCAAAAAAGACTATAGATGTGAACTCCAAATTCATAGGTTTATTATCTTTAAAAGTAATAATGATAAAGTTTGCGTCCTTAAGAGGTTTACAGAACTTTAAATAAACTAGAAATCCTACCTCAACTAGGAAACATAAATAAAACTACAAAGGAAACAACGATAAAATCCAAAATAATGCATGAAATCTAACAATAACAAGGAAAATAGCAAAATAGCCAAAACCAAAGGCTTGGACGATATTTTTGATATCTAAAGATTCGACAATCTACATAGTAACATTGTGGTTACTAAAGAAAAATTAGTCTTTCTTTTGACCTAGACCTATTCAATTGGTTCATAAATACATCTGCTAGGCTATCTACATAATCTGTTTAGGGCAAATCATCATATCTTGTTATGACAGATCTACACCTGACTGCTCAGAATCACTTGTTATCTCAATAATATAAATCATATCGGGTCTCATCTATTAGCTTATATTTTTGGATTGAGATAATTATTTGACATGATATTAAAGCCTTGAAGATCAAATGATCACGAAATCGAAAATCTCATTACCCCATTCTAACTAATTATATTAATAAGCACAAGGTAATAATGAGTATGTGCAAGTTTCAAGTCCAAATAACTTTTAAATAAAAGCTTGTATTAGAAAATAATATAAATTATATTTTAGAACTTTATCTAATAACCTAAGCTTTTAGGTTATTAAAGTTCTTTTATATTAATATAATGCAAGCTAGTTTGACATGAACAGTAGTTGATCATATTAGTACCCCATTCTGATCATCAATGTTTGGTCAGTTAAGTTTATTTCTTAAAAAAAATTGGTTTTCCTTTAAACCCATCCTTAGACTTGAGCCTAAACTTCATAAATTAATGATGCAAATCCATTTCTTGGTTGAGCTGGAACCAAAGTCATTGGCTCAATGCTACAACGAGCTCCTTGGGAAGGCTAGCCCGGTAGCACTCTTTTCTTGCAACGAAATGTGCAGATTCTGAATAAGAAAATGAAAGAAACAAAAATCAAGAATAAAAATTCTGATTGGCTCACCTTCATTTCCACAAGTACTAAAAAACCAGTCAAATTATTAATATGAGTTAAAAAAAAAACCCAACCCGACATAAAAGTGAAGATAACAGAAACAAGTTAATCCTAAAGAGTTACTTGTCCGAAAAATCGGAACGGTACAATCCATAAGAATTGGTAACTTATATAGTAAAGAAATCCTCCCATTTGCCATATCTCGAACTGAAACATCCTCCTCCAAATGGTTTAACAAACTCTAAGAGCACAGCTCGACAACAAGCATCCCAAGTCTTTGCTATCTCCAGAAGAGACATGGATTCAGAAAGGTTCCTAAGAGCCGTGCTGAATCTCAACTTTGTCTTCTCTGACAAATCTTCTGGCTCTTCACTGTGTCATGAAATTGTCCAAGATGAATAAACATGAGACATTTTGAAACAGATTCGATACAGCTTGTGAAAATGGAACCAAGTGTCAGAAGTGAAAAGCAGTAAATCAAACACAATGAGTTTTCCAGTTTCTCACCAACCAACAGGTAACTTATCAAAGATTACAGAAGAAGTATTAGGATAATCGGCTGGAACAAGCAAGCGCAAGATAAGTACAGGGAACTGTAAGAAGTGATGAAAGGGATAATATATTAGTGAATAATCAACAAATAGTAATTGCTATTAATTCAGTTGGTTTAAGAATGTGACCGTCGGAGATGAAGACAAAGATTTTAAATCTCCACTAAGAGACACAGCAGTATAGGAACACTTGATGATTGTTCCTTTACTAGATTCAGGTAATATAGAATCATCCTCAGTTGAATCAACTTCTACTAAAGTTTCGACCAATCGCTGGTTTACACGTCTGATTTCATCCAGCAGATCTTTGTTGGGCTGCAATAAGGATTGTTAATTTAGATTCCAGTTCCTCATTAAGCCAAAGCAATCCGAGAGTTCTATCTGATCAGATTGTTCCATTTAAGGATTAAGAGGAACTAGGTTCATCTAGGAAACAGTGTTTTATGTACCCATGTACCAATGAGGAACACTGAATACAAGAGTAGAAGTACATTGCAAACCTTGATCCTCAAATTATTGAGCTTTGGTGTTGTAGTCGAATCAAAATCAGATTTCCGATGCATTGGCTGCCCGACTGTGTCCCAGGTCATGGCACTAAATTTCTGCTCCATCTCTCTCTCATAAATGCTTGACTGTTGGTATGCTAAGTTCATTTCTTGTACACGGAACCTTGTTTCAGACACCAAATCCTCACCAATAGCAGCCCGGGAGTGTCCTTCAGCTAATCCTCCAGCAATCTTATCGACCATGTTGACAACTGAGTCAATATCCTGGACAGCAGCGCTTAATACCCCTGGTGACATTGATTCTACCTGGGAATACATTAGCAGTCCACGTGACCATGTAAGCTTTATTTCTGAAGGAAAAATAGTAGTTCTTCTGTAGGGATAGCAGACATTCCGTGACATTGTAGCAATGAGCAATCAATCTATGTGGAGCCTTAAATGAATCAGAACAGAGTCTAATCATATTAGAAGGAATGGTTGGTTTGTGCTGACATTTAGATGTTGAGAAGCAACCAGAGAAATATACTCACAGCTCGAAGTAAGCGCTGGAATGGTTGATTTGTATCAGATGCGTTGGAGGGGCTAGTGAACTCTTCGAACAAAGGGGAGGCTGATATCCCAGGTGTGTCGGTTGCCGTAGATTGATTTTGACTTTGTGTCTGGTTATCAACTTGGGTCAATGCAACATATCTTGAAGTTGGAGTCAAGGGAGTAGAGGCTGAAGGAAAATTCTGCTGGTCAATTTGAGCAGAAGAGAGCTGAGACTTTCGAGGAGAACTGGAGTATAGTTGATTTATAGTACTTGGTATCTGTAGTTGATGTAGATTTTCTGTAGATTCAGTAGCTGGAGTGACGCATGATTGACTGTTGCGCATCAGCATCTGTTCCTTTTTGAGCTGAGTAGTTTGTTTCTGCATTTGTTGCTCGAAGTTCTGTAACAGCCTTGTGTAATGAGTAAATGGAGAATCGAAAGCATTCACATTGCTATTGCTAAAAAAATTATTATTTTGTGGTGAACCAGCAAAATATTGGCCTGTTTTCCTTGCTGACTTCTGAAACATACTCGGTCCATTCTTTTGTCCCAAACCCATTCCAGAACTATATTGAAGTGAACTGACAAAATTGGGTTGCGAATTTGGAACCCTTGATTGCATTGAAGATGTGGGAGAGGAACTTCCCAAACCATTTGTTATAGTTAAATTCACTAGAGGGAATTGGAGTTTCCCATTCCAGCTTTGAGGAGGCTGAGATATTTGGGATTGACCGCAAGTCGGCAGACTAAGTTCTGCTTGTTGCTCAGCTGAGGCAACTCTCTTCTGCCGAAAGAGGTTCACGTACTTTACAATAGCATCCTTGGTCGTCTCCAACTTCTCCTTGGAAGCATTTTTCATCTGATTTCGCTGTAATGAAAAAACCTGCATGGCCTTTTCTATCCAAATCACTTGCTTCATGTTCTTTCTAACCAGCTCCGGATCTGTTGCCTGCAGAAAAGATCAAAAGTGATAATCGGCAGAAAATCAAAATCCTTGCGGCAAAAACTAATGGATGTAAATCTTAAAAGTAAATCAATCTATGGCATCTGCGAACATATATGCTGCATGCAACCAGAAATCAAATAGTTCACATACCTTGTCAAGTAAGGACTTAAAATATATGTATAGTTTCTTGAGTTGCGGACCATACTGTAGCTTAAAGCATTGAAGCTGCAAAGGAAATGAAGATATTCTAATCAGTGGCAAGAATCTCTGACTTCATTATCAACCATAGGATACATAAGATTTGAGTGTCTGAGATAGCTTTCTTTTTTGTTTCTCCCAAAGAGGGTGGGGGTGATGCTGTGATCACCACACGACTAATCCATAGTATAATGATAAAAGCACCATCATTTGTTCTATCCAAATCCTATATGAAATGGTAAGTACCTTGGCGATGGAGATGACAGATATTCCTTTACGGAAAAACATAATGAAACTTCAAGAAATACGTACTCAGTTTAATCAATTAAAGTTACCTTTTGATAGGCCTCATCAAGCTCGTCAGCTGTATTGGCTAGTTGACCTGATGATTTGGGCTCTAGTGATGCTACAAAAGACAGATAATATATGACAATGTATTATTAGCCCCTAAAAAAAGAAAACAAAAGATATTGCAAGAGAAAGGCAGAGAAAAAAAGGTTTTGAATAAGAAATTGATAGAGCACATTTCTGCTTTTTGGTCTAAAAACAATGTTTGGTAAATGTGATGAATTATATTATACATCCAGCAAACATGTGTACAGTTTCGTAGAAATTGCTACCTGAGGAGGACCCAGCAAATGATATCTGTGACTGAAAAAGCTTCTGCTGATCAGCTATACTCCTCTGCTGATGGAAGGAAGCTGAGGTTTGTGGTTTTCGCTGGATCCCTTCTTGAGACAAGCCGCTTTGTTTTTGAGAACCCAGAATCTGATGCAACTGACCAGGCTGTGTGATTTTATGAACTTCTTGTTCAGAAGCTGTAACCCCTGGTTGTTGAATCATGGGGCTTGAACTCCGATGCGATTGAGCATTGAAGATAAATGGTTGTGATCCAGCCATTTTTTGCTGAAGCTGCATTCTAGAAACATCTCTTTGTTGGCCCAGGGGCTGCTGGAATGACGGTAAAACATTTTGTTGGGGAATTGACCATTGTAGCTGCTCTGAATCATCACGTTGCTTCCCGAGTTGCTGATTCTGTTGAAACATTGGGCTATTTGATGGCTGTGCAAATGGTGTTTGACGGTATTGTGTTGTTACTGATGGCGGCTGAGAAAATTGATTCTGAGTATTCTGTGATGTAACATGATGCTGCCGCTGATGAGGTTGGCGGTTTAGAATGTCAGGTTGGATGACAAAACTCTTACTAGTATTCTGGACCTTATCCTTAAGGATCCCATCCTGAAACTCCTGCTGTTGTAATTGGTACTTCAGTTTCTGATCTGAAGACTGGCTTCCTAGCATTTCCCTCCGAGAGTTAAAAGTAATATTTGGTTGCATATTTTGTTCAACAAAATTATTACCGACTAAACGTTGGGAAAATCGTGTGCCGGCATTTGTCTCCGAGCTTTGCCCAACATCGTTTGCAATCGAGGTCTGACCTAGACCTGTAACAGAAGAGATTAGGTTAAATTAACATTTACAGTTCATTCACTTAAGCAACTATATATGGTGCTAAGAATTGCTATAGCTTCTAACACAAAGAACAGTACTGCACTTCTGCTGTAATTTTGTGCATGTTTTGATTGAAAACTAATAAGGGCATGTACCATGAAGAGAAGAAAAGCAAGATAAAAAATAAACAAGCAAAATGAATGAAAAACACACAATTTTTATGCTCTACACAATTTTCAAACCTGTAACATGTTGACGAAGCTTGAACGTAATTAGATTAAGAATCGAAGGAAACAGGAAGATAGAAAAAACACGAAAAAGGTGAAGAGGATCCCGAGCCGCACAATTTACTCTCAATAAATTTATTCTGCTACCAACTCCCCTCATAAAAAGGTTTACAGTAGTTTAAATAGGTCTCTCACCACCCTCATCCAGAAAAGGAAAATAAAATCCTAAGCAAATAGGAAAAATAAAAGACGAAATCCAAAATTAACTAGAAATACATTAAAACTGAAAAAAATAAATAAAAAACAGTATCATTTGGGCCTAATTGGAGAGCCTTCGCGACTTTGGCTGGTTAAAGCTAGCCGGCCAACTATAGAACATGGCCTGTCCTGTAGAACCCCCTGCATCACATATCTTCTTCTTTCTACTGTTTGTTTCAACAGCAATTAAACCAATGTAATTCTCATGCCTTCTTCATGCATAAAAGCATTCGAATATTGGGGTTGAGTCTGGCGATGCATAAACAACAACTTACCTGAGGAATTTTTACCAGTTGTCTTGGAAGCTTCAGACTTGATGGGACCAAACGAATTCATCTTCTTACCTATTGTATATACATAACTTTCCTGAGAAACAAAGAAAAGAAATCATAATAACTAAGTAAAAAGTTAATAGGAAGATAACAAGAAACAGCTAATTCCTGCATCTATAAAATCATAAGCTTCTTAAATAATTTCATTAGTGAGGTTATAAACTCAAGGGAGATCAGAAACTTGTTAGCTAAGAAGCTGTAAAAATTTCAGCAAGCCGGAATGTGTATCGTGGAGATATTATCTTGGAAACAATTCACTAAGAGAAAGATTGATGACGCTGATGGAAACCGAAACAAGGTAGAAATAAAAGATGAAGAAGTAAATGATTTCCAAATATTTTTTTTTCTTGGATAATTGACAGAAAAAGAAATTAAATATATATATAAGATAACAGTCAGCAAATCATGGTTGAAAGTTGGCAGCATACGTTGAAGATCACAGTCCAAAAACTGATTAGAAATCAACATTTTGCATACAACAGATTGGTAAAGTGACTTTTGAAACTTGATTATTAATATTAGTACCTTCGTTGCTGAAATTCTGAATGTCTTATCCTCGAATTGCACAGCAATGTTCGTTAGTCGAGTTAAAAACTCAGGATCGGAAGAAGGCGTGATCATCTGGTAGTGGTTGCTCAAGTTTGCCAGTCTATCATATCATAGCAACAAACGCAAACTCAATAAAAATCTCCTCCCTTTCATATCCAACATATCATGAAAGTTAGTATCATCTAAAATGAGGAAACAAAAAGCTTGTCAAGCCAAGAAGTAACAACAACTGTTGATATGTAATTCTAAATGCATGACATACAAGAACATCATAGTTGACATGATACTACATTAAGATTAAGACAACGTAAAAGAATTAGCAATTCAAGTTTAAAATAGATCAACAAACATTGATATTTTATAAAAAACAATGGACAACAATCGCAAAGAAAAGCGAAGGCTTTTTTTTACGATGCCTGGGGTTTAAACCAAATTCATTGTTCTCAAAATACCTTTCGTATATGGATTCTTAAGGAATTGTGTAAAATCTCTTTGGTGATTTTGATAACTCAACAGATATTTACATATCAAGGTTTAGTTTTCTATAAACGATTGATCGGATGCTGAAACATCTAGTCAACTAGTGACCAAATGTTTTGATTTACGCCGTCTGTCACAATCGGATGCTTCAGCATCTGATCACGGCCACAACCGGATGTTTTGACATCGACCGGATGTTTGACCGGTGTTTTAACAAATCAATAGCTCGGAATAATTTTTTTTCCAAACATATAGCTTGAGATACCGACAGTCTCAACTAGTAACCAATCAACCAAACAGCATAATCCCAAAAACACTTAATAAAAACCTCACTCCAGATGGAAAATAACAAGATATCAAAACAAGACTTGCCCTTTACATACATACATACATATATATCTTAATCAATAAAATTAAGAAGAAAAGGAAAAAGAAAAGAAAAAAACATACATTTTGTTGACAACTTTCTGTCTAACTTCAGGAGTCAATGCTGCTCTCCAATCCTGGCTTTGAGTCGCCATCCCTTCAACTTGAAAACCCTTAAGACGTTTTTCGTCTATCATGCAAAAACCCCACCAAAAGAACTTGAAAAAAAAACACAAAAAACACAAGCATATATTAAATAATATAATAACAGATTCAAAATAAGAAAAACAACAGAATACCAAGTCTTGATAACAGGAAAAATATCCAGAAAAAAACCCTTACAGGGCAGGGTTTTTGAAGAAAAACAAAAGATGGTATGGTGTATACACCCTTTTGTTCTTTGAAGCAGAAGACAAGTGAGAGGAAGAAGATTATTTAAAGTGGATATATAGATTTGGTTTTGATTTTTTGTTTTCTTTTTAGATTTTGGACAGGATAGACAAGACTGTTTTGTCAAAGGAAATCTACGAGAATTTGGGATTCGTTACGTGAGACTTAGAGAGTGTGTAGATTTTACGAGAGAGAGAGCTGGTTACACGTTGTCTGGTGTGCACGTTATGCGGCCACGAATAGGGTTGGTGCCATTTGAAGCAGCTTCTCAGCAAAAGAGTAGGTTAGGATATATATAAAGCCCAGTGAATTACCTTGGGCTATACATTAAGGATATATAGCTTGCTCACTCTAGCGAGTCTCCACTTAACTATTTTCAAGATTTGAATCTAAGATATTTAAGTAGATATTTCAAATAATTAACTATTGATGAGGAATTCTATTTGGGAATATTTTTTACTATTATTATGTTCATGTGGATATGCTTGAGTTAGTATGATTTAGAGGCATATCAAGATGAGATTCACTTTTTGGGTCTGGTTAATTAATGAGAAGCCATTAATTGATTGTTAGATTGGAAAACTCATAAGTGATTATCTTTTCATAATATGGTTTTAAGAAGAAATTTATAATATATTGTTTAAGTTTTTATTGTTAATTAGGTTTTTATTTTATGTGAGTTTTAAAAGTTGCAATGGAAGTAGTATTGAATTAATATAGTTATTTTTTTTTAATGTGTTTTGAAAGAGTCTTGTTTGGTTGTGTTCATGGCCCAAGTTCTTCACATGATTTACTAACCAAATTAATGGGGAGTTAAACTCATGCTAACATGTCTTCTAAGTGTTGCTATTAACGCCATCAATTTATAGGGTTCTTTTTTTATTTTTATTTTTAAAAGGAATGCAAATATTGTTGTAGATCATGTGATTATACCATCCTCACGTTATGTATCAAATACGCACACGTACGTGCTTTACATTTTTTATGACAACATAAGGTTAGTTTACTACATGTTATGCTCTTATTTATTTGGTCCATGATCGATGCATGTGATATTAATATATATATAAAGTGTTTTATTAAAAAAACAATGATATGTATTATTCCAGTAAAGACGAGGCAAATTAGAAGTTAACTCAATTATATTTAGGTGAGGTTCTACGCATGATAATTTGGAGATCATCTTCAAAGTATTGAGGGATAAGTCATGCTCTGTAGGGCTACCACGTTGCTCTTTCCAGGCAGAAGCACCAGCTCCTGAAAGATCAACACGACCGATTCTATGAGGGGGGAAATTGAACAGATTGGAAAGTGAAGGTCCCCCCTGGTTTGAAGCACCAACAGACAGGGGCCTGCGACTAATTACCAAGCTGTCTATATATATGAATTACGAGCACTTGCAAACCAGTAATTGTCACGCATGTAATTGGTCTGTGAGTTATTAGAGATGAATGTCTTCAGCACTGTGAATAAGATCAGCTTTTACATATGAAAAATCAGGTTTATTAATCTTTATTCAATAGAAAAATCAAGTCAAATTAAAACTGTATTTCAATTCATTGTTTTGATATTAAAAACAACTTGATTACGTGTGAGTTAAATTCCCCAAGCTACTCCAGGCCTGCCAAAACTTCTTCTACAACTTTCCAGATGCAAGTGCCTGCCATTCATACAATAGATTATCTATGATTTTTGGGATACACCACACAACTCTCCACTAGGTATCAAATGATCCCAAAAGGATTCCAAAAGGGTTTGCTTCAATGGCCTTTTCGATCTCTTTTCATAACAGCTCGCTCTTTTTTTGTGGGGATTTTGGTGCCCACCTAATGCTTGCGAGCTGGGAAATTTCCTATCGCAAAATTTGCAATCGTGTTGTCTCATCTCTGCAGGCTGCTTCGCATCCTCATCATTTGAGTCCGGTGAAGCCTTGGGAGAATCAGGACCAAACAAATCCAAAATGTTGACTTCTTTCTTTTTGGATCTCTCACAGCCTCACCGCTGAAAATCCTAAGAACAAGCAAAGGATCTGATTCAGGCTCCATGGTGGGTTCCTCAAGAACCTTTCCTTTCATTTTTTTTTTGTCGTCAACATCTGTAGTAGATGAACCCCTCTCCATATATATATTTTAATAATATTCTGGATATAGTTTAAGCCCTCACAATAGTATAGTTGCAAGCAAGATAAGACATTTATAGACTGAACAATGAATTCTCTTGTTTCATGTATAGAAAGATATATATCTTAATTGCAATTGCTTGAAAAGGCAAGGTACTTAAGTAAATGCATGCTAATGAAGTTTTTTGAGAGTCCCCTAAGAGCATTAGTCAGCAATAATTCTCAAAATTAATAAATCTACTTACAACCTTTTTTAATAAATCAACTGACAACGTAGACTATTGCGTATCCTTAAAAGTTTTGATATGTTAGAATTACTTTCCAAACAAGTATTTTTGTTATCTCACTCTGTGGAACTCCCCCCCCCCCCACAATAAATATTTTGCATGAATTAGGTTTAACTTAATCTCTGTCGCTTGTTTTTTTTTTTCTTTTGTCGATAAAATTGGAAATTTTGCTGGTGCAAATGTTCTTCAAATTTGAATTTAATATTCCAGTCCATAAATGGTTGTTGCAGTGACCATAAAATCTGGATATGCGTTGGTCCAAATTAAGAGTGTGTGTGTGTATATATATATATGATCTTAAAGGAGAACCTAAATGTTGGTCCCACTAATCCAATGGTCTATAATCTTTTTGAGGTTTTTTCTTGTTGTTAATCTTTTCTCTTAATTCGTGTAATAATTTCTCGTTTAACATTTACTTATATTAACTAGCAGAAGGCTCCGGCGATGTTGTGAATATTAAATTATTTATGATCATATTTTAAAATATAAAATATTAAGTTCAAGGAGATTTTTTTAGATGAGAAATTAATGCAAAGAAAATCAATGATAACTATCTATCATCATTTCCAATCAAGAAAATCATCGAAATGCCAATGTTGGTAAGATGAATAGCATGAATTTATGAACTATAATAATTCATAAACAGGAGCAGAGCTAAGAAATTTCTTCAGGCTAAGATTACGCATTGAATTTCTGGTAGTAGATCCATAATCAAAAAAGTGTTTGTGATTGTTCCAGAAGAAATGAAACAAAAGATACGGTAGAGCTAGGACAGTTATTGTATGAGGTCTACCCAATGCTAGATGCAGAGGCGCATAATAGATCGATATGAACATCATGAGCTTCCCCGTAATAAAACCGTTATTGCCGATACCTTCTTCTCGGTTCCTTCTTCTCCTTCTTCTATAACCCGAGCTCGGAGAAGGAAGAGATAAGAGGGTCCCATGGAGAATGTGGTCAGAAATCCATAAGGGGAGCCTTTTTTTTTTTTTTTTAGGAGCCCGGGTCGTAAAAGAACCATCTCAACCCAAAAGCTTAAACTGTTAGGTGAGGTTCCAGAATATGATTTATATTATTCTCTAACACACCCCTTCAAGTGAAAGCTCTTTGGGTTTGAAACTTGCACAGACCCACATTATCTTGTGCTTAATTTTTTTATCAAATAAATGGGGATGGTGAGATTCGAACTCGAGACCACTTGGTCATCAAGGCTCTGATACCATGTCAAAGAATCATCTTAATCCAAAAACTTAAGCTGTTAGGTGAAGTCTCAGGATATTATTTATATTATTCTCTAACACTGGCCCCCTACCAGCCTCGCTCTAACTCCGCCCCTAAACATAAACCTCGTAGTTTTAACAATGTAGCCACTCTTAATTAGCAAACAAATTTTTGACGAAAGCATTTTAGTTACTATGTTATTTTTTATATATATAAAAAAAAGTAGATCCACACATGTAAGTTAACTAGAAAAGAAATTAACTTAGCATGTATTATTTTCAGAAAATTAGTTTAAACCATCATCAATGCTGTGGATTCCTTTGCTAATTAACGAATTAATGATGAGAATAAATTGGTTTATTTATCAACTTGTCAAGATGAAAATAAAATCGAACTCTCAAGGGAGGAAAAACACAGACATGAAAGGAAGAAGAAATTCTTTCTAGAAGGAACTGGGTATTCCGAATTACAAATTAATTACTAACAAGGAAAGAAACAAGAGATGGACAAGACAAGTATAAGATGCATATAATATGCTTATTAAAGACTGAGAGAAATGGATAATCAAAGCTTAAGTGACAACTTAAGTGCATAGAATATATCGACTTATTCTAAAAAAAGCTTAAGTGACAACTCAAGCCCTTTGCCCTCTTCCTTCTGCTTCAGAGAAGTGCTGGTAGAACCCCCAAGGTTGACGCCATTAGGAACCATGCTAGCCAAAGATTGAAGCCCTCCATTTTGCAGTTGCTGCAATCTAGGCTGATGGTTCATAATAGAAGCCCTTGATAGCCCCGAATAATGGCCACCATTGGCAATAGCACCACCGCGGAACCAGTGGTTATAGGCCGGTTTATGAATCATAGAGCTCATATCCACACCTAGGGTTTTTCCAAGAGAAGGATAATGCATAGCACCACCATTGTCTCTCTTCTCTATGGCTCTCTCCCGTTTATGGGCATTTTGATGCCCTCCTAAAGCTTGTGAGGTGGAGAACTTGTTCTTGCAATACTTGCATCTGAACATTCTCTTACCTCCATTTGATTTTACCTCAAAGAAATCCATCAAATTCAGATCAAGGTTATTTGATCCATTATTATCCATATTCTCAGAAGCCCTATTTCGCTCAAGAGAAGACATGGCAAGAGTACTGATAACAAAGGTTTTACGCTAATAATGAAGTGAGAATTTGGGTGTGGCCTTGAAAGATATGAGGGTGTGTGGTATATATTGTGGAAGAACTAATATCATATCTTCCATGCATGGAAGTATATCTCATATTGCATGTATCCATCAAGATTACACACACACACACACAAAAATCAAGTTGGATAACCTGTTATTTACTTTAATTACTGGATCTATCTTTTTTAATTATATATATATATATATATAAAAGAGGAAGTCTATATAAACGAAGATATGATTGTTATATTTGGTGGATTCTGGATTTGACTAGATTTGATTTTTCTCTCGTACATGTATGTATGTACATGTACACGTAACTAATTACTATTTGTGCAATATAAACTTTTTCATGTTTTTCTAATTATATATGTCATACAAGGATATATATTTTGGTTCTAAAATCTTTTATAATTATGCAAACAAGTCCTAGATAAGAAATTTCACTATTTTTCTTAATATGTTTTTCCCTTGCAACATTCAGATAATTATATAGGTAATGAATAAAATTAAAAAAAGTGTCAAATCTAGTAAATTAGTATTACTTATTACATTTAAAGATTTGGGACCAGGTGACCCCCACTTCTTTTTTTTTTCATTTTCAAAGTTTTTCTTCTTTTTAATTCAGTCCTTATTATGACGGAATTAATTTTGAAGTTATAATAAAATTATCAAATTAAATTCAAGTTTTTCATTTTCAAACACCGAAATGTCAAACATAATGGAAAATCAAGTTTGATATTAAATTCTTGGTGATTTTCATTTTGATCCAAAAATTTATTCTGTTTATTTTTCAGTCTTTGAACGAGAGAGACAACCTTGCTAAAAAATAATAGTAGAGAGAGAAAGTAATTAGTTGTGATTTTTAAAATCATAATTGCCAAGTTTTTTTTTTCAAAAAACTATTGTTTTATAATTAAATAAAACAATTTAAAGAGCTACACACACGAATATCTTGACATGTATTTTTATCTCAACTTTCTAATTTAATTTTTGGTTTAAATCAATATATTTATTATTATTATTATTATTATTATTATTATTATTATTATTATTATTATTATATATTGACACATAATTCTCTACTATGAAAATACACTAAATGGTTTGGAAAATATATTGAAGCTCTGCAACATTTTTCATACACTCGTATTATGGCCAACTTTATGTTCAACTAGCTTTGATTTGTTAACTAATTATAGGATTGAAATGACCAAAATAGAAAAAACAGGTAAAATAAATTGCAACTTCAAATTGTGCACAAAAAAATTCAATTTAATCCTTATACTTTGCAATTTTTTTCCGATTCCTTTGGTTTTTGTAATTTTAATTTTAGTTTAGAGCTTTTTTTTTTTTCAGTCCATGATTTGAGAGAGAAAAGAAAGTCGTATGATCTTGGTGGACGGGAGAGAGAGAGAGAGTTGGTTGACATCGATTTAAGCCACAAAAAAATCAATCTTGGTGTCAATGAGTTTTATTCAATAAGGAGAGTCTTACTTAGATGTTTTTGTGGTCTTCTCATTGCTTGGAATGATATATTTAAACTCAAGAATTTGTTTGGTTTGGGGTGATTTTAGGTTTGTGGACTTGTTTTTGAGTTATTTGAGGTGATGTGTAAGTTTATTAAGGTGTATAAAATGTTTTTATAGGTATTTTGAGTTTAAAATAGGTTTCTAGGTTGAACAACTGATAACCTTAATTTTTCTACCACCATTATGGGTAAAATTTGAGAAGTAGTGACTTGTTGTCTACTTTTTTTTTTTTTTTTTTTTTTAAATATCATCTCTTCCTTAAAAGAGAAAAAAGAATTGCTAGCCTAGACCCACACGTCTAGGCTTTTTTTTGGTTGAGCATTGGTTTTTTTTTTTTTTTTTTCTTTTTAATTTTTTTGTATTCCAATCTTATCCTTCATAGTTAAGCTTCTATTGAATTTTCTTATTGGCTTATTATTTTTTAATTTAAAAAAATTATTATGATGTATTATTTTTAATGTAACACTTTAATTTTTACTTTGTTTATAAATAAGATTTCAACTTTTTTTTCTTGATATTAGGAGTCATTCTTTAAGTGTAATCTTTACTTAAATTTTATTCAATCGCTTTTCTAAGTGTATTTTTGTATATATTATCGTTTTATTAAATAAAAATTAATTCAAATAAATAAATTTATGGAATATAATTGAGTTGATGACTTGTTTTTCGAGATCAAACATTATATTCATATCTATTTCTCAATTTTTCATTTTAATTTTTGATTAAATATTATTTAGTTTTTACTTGATTTTCATATAAAATAATTATATATATTTTTCTAATATGTACAACATTGTATAATATTTTTTTTCTTTTGATTTTATTCAATCACTTGTATACATGTTCCAAGATTAAATATTTTAAACTATATTTATCTCTTGATTTTTTCAATTTAATTTTTAGTTATCATTAACAATTTCTTTTTTTACATTTACTGAAATTGATATTTATTTTTTTGTGTTGAAAAAACAATTATCTACATGGATTTGATAGCTATTACTTTTTCAATCACTGATTCACTGTGTTAACATGATATACAAAAATTCTGAATTATTGATATATAAATGAAATAATAGATATGGAAACTCGTATTGCTTTCTTTACATTTTCTTGCAGTTCCATCATGTTTTTTCATTTGCAAAAATGAAATAGCATATAAGAAAAACTTTACACCACTAAAAGTTTTTTTTTTCATTTTCTAAACAATAATGTCAAAACAGGAAACATGCCTGGAGCTGAAGCGAGAAAATGACTCCAAATGTAATATAAAATGAATCTAAATTGGGGGGGGGGGGGGGACCGTCCCCTACGCCCACAATGCAATCTGCTTCTCAATAACGAGCAGAACAAACATCAAAGGTGCACAGATTGTTTACGCCAACACAACTTCCCCAGCCAGAGCATGATTGTCACGCGTGCGTGCTTCCAGATCTCACTTGTAGAACTCAAAGTCAGTGTCAGGCTTCTTCACATTGGTTCGGTAGCCTTTCTCGAAGTCCTTGGGGAGAATGACATACCTGTTCTTGCGTACTGCATGCATGCCTGCTTCTTGGCAGATAGCTGCGATCTGTAAAATTGCCATTCAATTGCAAGTCACTGTTAGAAATTTAGTCAGAGCCAAAAAATAACAGAGGGAAGGGGAGGGGAATTGATGGTAAACAATGAAATCAAAAAATACTAATTGGCTCTAACCCTCCCTCCCTGTTTGGAAGGGCAGTAGCTTCCACTTTTGAGGTGCTTTCCAAAAGTACTTTTACTTAAAAAAATCAAAGTGTTTTTTTTATGATTTTGTTGTACTAATATCAAAAATAAAAAACAAATCTGATAAAAATTATTTTGATATATTTTCAAATGAAAAGTACTTTTGAAAAGCACCATGTATCACAATACCAAATACCTAATCTCCATCTTAAACCACTGTTAAAAATCGTAACAGACAAGCCAAGGGCCCAAGGGAGAAGAGCTGGCCATACATTGAAAAGTTAATAAAGTTCCAAATGCAAAGCCACAATTATCCAACAAAATATAAGGATACATAACCCTAATCCAAAAGCTTTTGCTGCATCACATTCCTTTTAGTGCAATTTTCTGGTAGGATCACTACATAATGCAAGAGTTTTATGAAGTCTAATTACCAGCATTGTCCTCTCATTTCCTTGACAAATAGCATCTTGCAAGAAATTATTAGCTTGCCATAAAGACATCTACTAATTCTTTCGACCTTATCCATAACATAATCCAAATCAAAATATACTGTTTTAACATCATATCCAATCTATGATTTCTACAAGCCCTCCTCTCTCTCTCTCTCTCTCTCTCTCTCTTTTCCCAAATACAACCCAAAACCTGAATAATCATAAGATCTCCATAGGGGAGTAGCACTAAAGAAATCAGGTGAAATAAAACATGCAAAATGAATAGGACATAAAATGAAGGGATTCAAAACAAAACAAGTTGCTAACAATAAATTGCAAGACCTACTAACCTCGGCAGCACTAATTTTATCAGGGCGAGACACATAATCCTCCATGTCCACCTCATCACTTAAATTCATTTTTGCAGTGCAAACCTGTATAAAAACAAACCAACTCAGCCAATTTAACTGGTATTGAACCAGAGATCAGAACGCCAATATATTGTGAAATAAGGTGATGAGAAACAACAGCATCAGAGCATAAGAGGAGGTTCAAAACAGACACAATCATCAATCTTACAAGATAAGAGAAACAACATATTGCCACTTGAAACACAAAAAGAAATTACCTGGAAAACAAGCCTCTTTTGCCGTCTATCAGGCAAAGGAAATTCAATTTTCCGGTCAAGTCTTCCAGGACGCAGAAGAGCAGGGTCCAAAGTGTCAGCCCTGTTAGTTGCCATTATGACCTTAACATTTACCGTCTGATCGAACCCATCCATCTACAGCAGAATTCAATCATGAACAAAAGTTCAGAATTGGTCAACCAACATAACAAGCACATCATCAAGAAGTTATTTAAGTAAAAAGACAAGAGTTACATGCCAGACCACCAGTATATGTTGAGTGTGAATTCCGTAAAGATTTTCATCACTCATACCTGATTCAGTAGTTCCATCAGAATACGCTGAACTTCTCTATCAGCTCCAGTTTGAGCGTCAAACCTAGCAGTAGCAATAGCATCTACCTCATCAATAAAAATAATTGCTGGGGCGTTCTCTTTAGCAAGACGAAAAACATCACGAACCATGCGGGGTCCCTGGAATAAAAGGGAAAAAATATATTATATTGCAGTGCATATGTAGGCAATCATCACCAACTGCTTAAGACAATGATTCTGCTTTTAAATACTCAGATGCTTATCACTTAAGAAAACATTAAAAAAGGTGGATATGATACAAGAATGAATGATATGGTTCTATCTATATCAGGACAGAAAACAAAGTTCAGATGCTTGGAACTTTCATAAGAAGTGCTAAAACATGGAAACAAATTTAACACATAAGACTGCTGATGATAACTCAAAATACTTGAGCAGGACAGGAACATGCAAAACATACCTCACCCAGATACTTCTGAACAAACTCAGAGCCAACAACTCTAATAAAGGCTGCAGTTGTATGATTAGCAACAGCCTTGGCGAGCATAGTTTTTCCAGTTCCAGGTGGACCATAGAGCAACACACCACGAGGGGGGTCAATACCAATTTGTTTGTAAAGTTCATGGTGAGTCAGTGGCAACTCAACCGCCTCACGAATTTCCTGCTTTTGAATGTCACATCCTCCAATGTCCTGGCAAAACCATAGAAGAAAAGGGGAACATGTGTGAGTTGAGGTTGAGTTCTTTAACTCAAACAAGAAACTAAAGAACACAACAATATTAATATTCAGCTTGCAGCCTATGTCACTTGATCACTAGTGCAAGAACATGCTAAGAATCAAAATACAAGCAGTTCTCTAGATCTCAGTGGTACAAAAATCCCGAACCAACAATCAAAAATCAGAAAACTTAAGGAGCCCCCCGTCAGCACAAAGTACAAAAAAACTAATCAAGCTGCAACAACCACAAATAATAAAGCATCATTTTTCAAAACCTCAAATTCAAACCCCTAGCTAATTAGTCACCAATTTGGGAATACAACAAAACAATCTAAAAAAACAAAATTTCAAACCCTAACTAAAGAACCCCTAGCTACTCCAACACCAAATTAGTAACTAAAAACACCCAAACCCCAAAACCTAAAAAAACCAAATTTTCAAAACCCTAGCTACAGAACCCCTCTACTCAAACACCAAATTAGTAACTCAAAAATCCCAAAACCCACCAAAACTAAAATTAAACTTTAACCTTATATTATTAAGTAACTAACATCAACTTAGCTAAATATAGAAACTCATAAACCAAATTCACAAACCCTAACCTCCAAATCCCAATTCAAAACAAACCCTAATTTCAAAAATTGAACTCTAGCAAACAAAGAAAAAACTACGCTTAACCCCAACTTACCAAACCTAGCTAATCAAATCACAAAATCACCAATTTTAGAAACCCCAAATCCAAAAACCCACAAAAAAAAACTTTTTCACTTACATTATAAGTAACATCAGGTTTCTCACTCTGACTAAGCAGAGAAATACTAGAATCAGCCTCAGGTGGCAAAACATCAACAAGAGCATTCGAATGCCGATGCAAAGCCACAGAAGCCGACGGCTTCAACAATTCCCTATCAATCGTACTCAAAATCCTCACATAATAATTCGAACCCGTAGTAGACCCAACAATCCCATTAGTCTGATCCACCATCTCCATAAACTGCCCGATTACAAGCGGCACCGACTGGATCCGCTTCACCTCTTCTTGCGCACGAAGTAGCTCTCGCTTCAGATTCTTCTGCTCATCCTTGACATACTCCTCTTGTATGTCGATGAATTCTAGCTGTCGTTGCAGAGATTTTAAGCGGCTGTAGAGGTCGTCGTCTTCCGTGGGTACTGTTGTTGGGTCGGGTACAAGGTCCAATCTTGGCTCCACCGTCGGGGCGGGTCTCGGGTCAAGTACCATTGTCGACATGATGCGTTGATTGAGAGAGAGAGGGCTGGGGTGCAAAGCAAGAAATCTGAGAATGTTTTATTTATAAACGGAGAAGGAGATTCTGAAAGGTTTTAGATGGGCTGGGGGGGAAGTCTTTGGATGTTAATGGGCTTTGAGTTTAGATTCAGGCCTTAGTGTTGTAGGACGGGCTTTGTTAATTTCTTTTTTTTATATATATTTATAGTTATTATAAAATAATAAATAATTAGTGATATTAATTTTATTTTTCAATCGAATTCAAGGAAAAGTAAGTTAATTCAGTTGATGTTTTTAAAAAAAACATAAACCTTATTAACTTCGAGTAAATTAATTGAATTATCTAGAATATTTATAAAAACTAATATAAAATTAATTGAATTAAATAGATTTTTTAAATTTTTAATAATTATAATTAGAGAATAAAAAAATGATTTTATTTCGGTTCTAAAATATAAAAATGCTAAATTTTTTTCTGATAATTTCAATTTCTTTGATGAATATATAGAAATCGAAGTCGGTTTCGGGTTTCTTCACATTGGTTCGGTACCCTTTCTCAAAGTTCTTATGAAGTATGACATACCTGTTCTTGCGCACTGCAAGCATGTCTGCTTCTTGACAAATAGCTGCAATCTGCCCATATCAATTCAATTGCAGACAATTTAGTCAAATCAATTTAGCACATCTATTTGCTCCTTAATAGTTCCTTGGCGGAGCAGCAATGGAGGAATTCGGAAGAGTTATGAGAGCAAAAAACGGCGGCAGCTGCTGCTACGAATAAAACAGCAACACCAACTAACCTCAGCAGGACTAATTTTGTCAGGCCGAGTAATATAATCCTCCAAGTCTACCTCATCACTCAGATTCATTTTAGCAGTGCAAACCTGTACAAAAGTAAACTAACTTCAAATCTTCTTAAGACATTATTAAATGTTTCGAAACGAAACTTTTCATCAGCAAATGAATGAAGGAAGAGGTTCAAATAGGATCAAACCAAACTGCACCATGCAGAAGAAATAGAGAATTACCTGGAAAATAAGCCTCTTTTGCTGCCTATCAGGCAAAGGAAATTCAATCTTTCGGCAGGGTCCAATGTGTCTGCCCGATTAGTCGCCATTATGACCTTAACGTTTACCGACTGGTCGAAACCATCCATCTACAGCACAATTCAATCATGGTAAAATGTCAAAACGATGTCAGCAAGACAACGAACAGAACATGTACATGAACAAGCTAGTTGTGGTCAATTACAGAACTTTTAGAACATATTATAGCAGGATTTCACATGCCATCTACAGTATCTATCATGTTTCCACTATACAAGATTTTTCTTAGCACAAACCTGACTCAAGATTTCCATCAGGATTCGCTGAACTTCTCTATCAGCGCCTCTTTGAGAATCGAACCTAGCAGTAGTAATAGCATCAACCTCATCAATAAAGATGATTGCAGGAGCATTCTCTTGGAAGCCTAAAAATATCGCGAACCATCCGAGGGCCCTGAAGTAAAACAAAACAAAAATAAATAAATCTGTCACGACTTCTGGAACTAATGTTTAATGGAGCAGGAAAAAGCTTTATGAGCATTCAAGACATGCCTGGCCAAGATACTTCTGAACAAACTCAGAGCCATTGACTCTAATGAACGCTGCAGTTGTATTATTTTCTACAGCCTTGGCCAGCATAGTTTTTCCAGTTCCAGGAGGATCATAAAGCAAAACACCCCGAGGTGGGTCGATGCCGATTTGTTTGTAGAGTTCATGGTGAGTCAGTGGCAACTCAACTGCCTCACGAATTTCGTGGTTCTGAATGTCACATCCTCCAATATCCTGTAAACCAAAATCAAAAGAAATTGTCAGGTAAGAATAAATCCTTAAAATCCCTAGGGGTAGGACGAGTGAGATACTTCCTAAAAACTGAACCAGACCGATGTGGGGGCACAAGATGACTCGAGAACATCTTACGCTATAATTGACATCAGGCTTCTCGCTATGGCTAAGAAGGGATATCCTAGAATCAACTTGAGGAGGCGCAAGAGCATGCGAGTGAAGATGCAGCGCAACGGAAGCTGACGGCGTTGACAACTCCCTGTTAATCGTACTCAAAACCCAAACCAAATATTCCTTATAACCAGTGCTGGACTTAACAATGGCATTATTTTCATCAACCATGTTTATAAACTGGCCCACAGCAAGCGGCACAGACTGAATCCGCTTGATTTCTTCCTTTCCATGGACTAACTCTTGCCTTAGATCTTTATATCATCTTTTACGTGATCTTCTCGGATGTTCATGAACTCCACCTGCTTTTGGCATGATTTTAAGTTTCTGTAGGGGTCGACTTCCTTGGATTCATTATTGGCTGCTCGCTTCTGTCTGGCTAGCTCGAGTTCTTTTATAGCTCCTGCCTTGCGTTTAGGGTCCATTAGATGATTTCTTAGCCAGAAAGAAACACAGAAAGAGAATGAGATTTTGATGGAGCATTGAGGAGGAGTAGGAGAAGAATAATATCTGAATCCGAATTTCCGATAGGTTAGTGGATTGCATTAAAGGAGTCAGATGCGAGTTTTAAGTTCAACCCAGTACTTTGTCATAAAGAAGCCCGGAGTGACGGTTATCTTGCTCCGAATTCCGATAGGTTAGTGGATTGCATTAAAGGAGTCAGATGCGAGTTCTAAGTTCAACCCAATATTTTGTCAGAAAGAAGCCCGGAGTGACGGTTATCTTGCTTACAGAACCTGATCGGATTAAAGTTTAAAGAAATCAAATACTGTAGATTCATTTTTTCACTAATTATCAACCATGAGATTTTAAAAAAAAAATCATTTTTTAATTTCTTATATTTTAAGTTTAGCCTCTAATTAATTTTTATAAATCTAATTACTCTCAATTTATTTCCAAATTCATATTGTTATTCTTTAACCTATCTTTATCTCAAATATTAGGATTCAAATTAATGTTTCAGATTTAAGAAAATAAAACTCATCATAATTTATTTTAATAAATAAATAATTTTTAATATCATGTAATAATTTTTTTAATAAATTAATTAACCTTGAATTTCTTCTATGATTTATCTTGAAACTAAATCAAAATAAGTTTTAAATCCCAAGTTTTCCGATTTAACGTCCCGGCGAAGCTGGGTTTAACCATTACTATCTGAATGTGCTATTTCTTTTCTGGGCAAGGTGTGTTAATATTCTAAGCTCATGGCTCTTTGTAGTTATTAAAGCTTAATTAAAAAAAAATACATCTTACAATTACTGTTAGAAGCATTAATCATTATCTTAAATATTTCTTAATATCCAGTATAAGATAAACTTCTGATAGCTAAGATTAATTTTCTATCCGTATCAACAACGGTTTGGTTTACCCCAGAGTGCCTCTATATATAATTAACGTAGCCCTCTGATCCTTAAAAAAAGAAAACCCTAGCAACACAGCTTTCTTTCTCAGCTTACTCGCTGCTATTCTTTCTCATTGTTAAGATCACAAGCCTATTCTTGTTTGCACAATGCAGAACATTATTTCTCGCTTACTTCCAGGATACAGGTTCTGCCCCACTGAGGAACAGTTGATCTGCTATTATCTATACCAGAAGGTCCGTGGAGGTTTACCCAGCGAAGCCGCCACGATGATCAAGGACTACAATCTTCACGGTGGAGAAGAACCCTGGGAAATATTCAACAAGCTCGCAGGTCACAAGGAAGGTGATAATGTTCTCTATTTTTTTACAACATTGGGTAAAAAAGCATTCAATTGTGCTAAGAGGATGAGTAGAACTGTTGGTACTAATGGTGGTACGTGGCATGGTGGCATCGTTGATGTAGTGAAATCTAGACGAGATAATAGAGATATTGTTATAGGAATGAGGAGAAGATTCCTTTACCAGAACCATCGACGACCAGACCAGCATGGTCGTTGGATACTGATGCAGTATGGTTCAGAATCTATTTCTGGAAACGTTGTGATCTGTAAACTTAAGATCAGTAGTGACCATGGTCTTAAAGAATCAAGAAAAAGGAAGTCGATGGATTATTCGTCACAAGTTATTCAAAGAAATATCAATATTGATGCGGCAATCAACTCAGGACCTACAATGGCACAATTAACACATCAAGAACCGCGGCAGATTATCCAAAATCAGGAGATGTGGCCTCTGGTGGGAACTGTTTCAATTGAGGACAATGGAGGTTCCTCAGCTACTGGAGATACTTTCTATAGTATTCAGAATATGGGGCTTGAGGCGCCGGCAATTGTCAACATCGAACCTGCCTTGCGATTCCAGCCTCAGCAAGCAAACTTCATTCAAGAACCAATGATTAGTGAACATCAACAGATGGCGTTTGCAAGTTTCAGTGATAATCAGAAGGTGCTTCAGTCAGAAGCTGTCTTTGATGGTTATGGAAGGAGCCAGAATATTGTTGAGAGTTTCTACGAGCATCCAATAATCAGCTTTGAACCTATAACGCCGCTCGCCGAAGAATCTATCATCATCGAAAATGAGGAGACCATGGGGCTTGCAACTTTCTCTACAGAAGATTATTTTGAGAATGCAGCAGCAACCGTCAACATTGAGCCAACGACAGCTAATGAAAATCAACAGATGGCGCTTGCAAGCTACAATGGTGATGAAGGGGTTTGTCCTGCTGGTGATAATGCGATAACTACTGAGGATGCAGCACCAGCAGTGAGTGCTATCCCTGTTATGGATGCTGGCTTGATCGAGTACTTGAAGAATGAGACCAACTGGTTTGGTAATTTCTAAGCATTGTTAATGGAGGAGGAGGATTCCTACCTAGATTATCAGATTTAAGGAGCTTATGGTCACGAAGATGGAAACCTATTTCTCTATGGAGTACTGATTTTCCACGCAGTTTTTATTTTTTTTAATGTATAGTATTATTAGTTAAACAAAAGCTGTAAACTTTTATTTACCCATCAATCAATATATTAGTATTTTTCTTCTTCGTTGTGTTTATTATTATTATTATTTGTATTAAAATTATTCATCATATTTTTTTTTTATAAACATGAAATATACTATAAAATATTTTAAAATCTGATTTGATTTTTTATTTTTAAAAAATAAGTTTTTGTTTTACTAACATGGGTTAAATTATTTTATTTTTTAATATAAAAAATTTTAAAATTAACTTGGATAAAATCTTGTTTGTTTTTATATTTTAAAAATATTTTTAAAGAAGTTTGAATTTTTTTTAATTAATATTTTTTAGTATTTTTAGATATTTTGATGTATTAATATTAAAAATAATTTTTAATATTTTAATATATTTTTAAATAAAATAAAAAATATTTTAAAAAGTACCTAAACACACTCCGCAAACTCTCTATTAGATCAACTTGATCATGGGTCATCCCGCAGTTTAGCTGATAGATTTTAATTGGACTGTTTCTTTCCTTCCTTCTTTATCTAGGGTTTATGTGATTGCAAATTAGGATTTCCGAGAAAGAGCAGGCAAACAATTACAAATGGCTCTTCTTGTCTCTGTACCAATTTCCTCTTCATCTTCTTTATATGGCGTTTCATCAACCAGGGTCACTCTTGGTCTCCCATGTAAGTCTCTCACTATCGCCAATTTTAGCTCCTACTCTGTTTCTAGGAAAGATGATGAAAAGGGAAAACAGGGGGCTTGGTGAAGAAAATGAAAAGGAATATTTTTTTTTTCCTTTTAGGGTTTTCTTTCAAACACGATTTGTGCATTTTCCATTGTTTGGTTGAACTTGTAGATTTTAGGTATCCTGGTTTTGCCTCATCCAATTTTCTCTGAGTGCCTACTTTTGGTTTTATTTATACTCTGAAATCCATGGATCGGTACTGGTTTTCAGCTTGCAGGTTACCCATTGGTGTACTCTCAAAGTCTTTTGATGGAATTTGCTTAAGCACCCCCGTGGGAAAGGGTTTAATGACAGTTAAGGCGTTGTCTGACAGTAAGGGGACAAGTCCAGATAGTGGGCAACCTGTGTCTGAAAGTGATGATGAAGAGGAGGATGTGGTTCTTGATAAAATTCCTTTGGATTCGAAGCTGCAGCTGAAGCTTGAGCACAAGATGAAGATGAAGTTGGGGAAGAAGATAAGGCTTAGGAGTAAGAAGCTTGATCGGAAGCGAGGGATGAGGAAGAGGGGACAGTGGCCACCATCAAAAGTAAACAAGTTGAAGAATGTCTAAACTGCCTGTTATTTTGCAGGTGCATTTCCTATCTCAACGAATGATCTAAAATTTGCAAGTTTCTCTTTTGTATTCTTTAGAGTTGATTTGTTTATGAAGTCTTGTAAATGTGGATTGATTGATGTCCACGTGTCATGGAATTGAATCAGAGATCATGGAGATTTTTGCTTGTGCTTCTTTTCGTGATAATTGATAACTAACATTAACGTGTTTGTATGTAATTTTTTGTGAATTGTGCAGTGTTTTTGTTGAGTGAGTAACTCAAAGTGTGATTCTTTATGAAATTTCGATGAGTTTGATTGAGTTAGTGGATGAAAAGAGGAGAATGAAATCAAATAGGATAGAGATTAAGACACTGAGAGGTATTCTTACAAGAGGAAAGGAGTTCTTGAAAAAGAGAAGAACAAACTTAGAAAAGAAAGAAATTATGTGGCTGTTTTAAGGGTGAGCCACTAGTATTCTCGTGGTGGAAGCTTGGTGGTCTTTAGGAATCTCCTATAGCCATTGTGTAAATAGTTACTCTGTGCTAGTAAGGCACAGAGATGAATTTATATGAACTTCAGTTTGAATCCCTCAAGACCTTTTTTTTTCTTGATGTATGTGCATTCTATTATATAGCCCTATTGCAATTGAACTGCTCTATGCTCATTGTCTTCCATGCATCAAATTGTGCTGAGGAAAGGCCTTTGTGAAATATTTCCTAAGGAACAAATGCAATTTCTCACAAAGTTTACAAACTGTCATCATCTGTGTCCGGTTTGCTGTACCATGATCTCGCAATCACCTCAATTCTCAAATTTATCCACTTTTTAGTCACAGCGGTTAGGCATCACTATTGAACTGCTCTATGCTCATTGTCTTTCATGCATCAAATTGTGCTGAGGAAAGGTCTTTAAGAAATATTTCTTAAGGAACAAATGCAATTTCTCACAAAGTTTACAAACTGTCATTCATCTGTGTCTGGTTTGCTGTACCATGATCTCCCAATCACCTCAGTTCTCAAATTCATCCAGTCTTTAGTCACAGCCGTTGGGTATAAAGCCTTGTTTGAGGGATATTTTATTTCTCTGGTAATGTTGAACAAGTCCTCCAGATTCTGTGTTGGTCTTATTCTCAGTAGGAAATTGCTCAGCAAAAAACCATTTCTTTCTCCTCTGTATGAAGTTTAAAAAACCTCAGAATTCAACAAAAAGAGAAGACAAAACTGATTATTTTTGGGCACTGGATTCAAGTGTTGGAAGTTAATCTGTCCACTTTCTGACTTGTATGAGCTTTCAGTTTGAGGATATATATTTGCCGTAACAAATGTCGTATTTGATGTAACAGATTGAGCAGATGCAGATTCCCTACAACAGAGATTCAGCAGTGCTTGTGATGTTATTCAGTCAAAAACATCCCTTCTCTTTCTGTGCAGTTTCAATGTCCATGAAGTTGGAGAATGAAGATTATAGCCGTATAAATAGTACTTCAAGGAGCATATCAAACATAAACTTTTGGCCTCATCAGGCTCAGTTCCAATCCTTTTTTGTAGCCTGGACGAGCCATTGATTCCATGCTAGGCATTCTTGCCTGTTCTGTATATGTAAACTTGCCTTTAATTACTTCTTAAAAGATTGTATATTCAGTAAGTACATCATGTAATTGCCATTATTTTGCTGCTTCAAATTTGTAACTAGGTAGCATCCCCTTTACCAATTTCTTGTGAGACTAAAACAATTGGAGTCCATGTGTCCCAAGCCCACTAGACCACAGACCGCCAGGTAACATGGGTTACTCTCAGGCCTTGACTCTAGCCTTCACGAGCTGAAATAGAGGAATAGAACACTGTCTAGAATTCAAGATGAAGACTTACTATGCCCAGACCCATGGTCACAGAAGCTGGACTAGCTTAGATTTGGTGGAAATAGAGATTTAAAATCTTAATAAATAGGATAAACAGGGACTCGAAACAATAATTTAGATCTAAAACTATAATAACAAAGAACATTGGAGTTAGATCCATGAAGATCTAGAAATCTTTTATTCAAAATAGAAAACCGAAGAACTTGAAATTGTAAAAAAAGGAAGGAGACGAAGCAAGGAAGATTTTCGACTCACCACTGGCTAAAAATTGGGTAGCGACAGCCCTCTATGGCTAAATAGTAGGTTTATTTTATTTCAAAGAGAAATAAGATTTTTTTAGAGAGATTCTGATTTTTTAGAGAGATTCAACTATATTTAAAAAATGTATAGGGTTTTTTTTTTTTTTAACACAACTAATAGAATAAAGCTATCCATCCCGTAATATTTATGCTAAGTTCTTTTTGCAAAATAATATTAATAATTGGATAAAAAAACTCATTAAATAAATATTTTGAGATGAATAACATTATTTAAATTTCACGCTAAAAGAAAATAAAATTTAAGCTTTGGATGATAAAAGAAAAGGGCTCAAAAAAATATTTTTAAATTAACACATTAAAACAATAAAATACACAAAAAAAAAATCTAATCTAGAACAAAAAAAAATTCAGAATTTTTTAAAATTACAGTTGATCAAACGAATGTTAGACACCAACTAAAAAAACCGACTATGTCACTCCTTGTCATCTCCAATCCTCTCACCTCAATCTCACTTTCCTCCTCTTCTTCCTCATTGTCATCTCCTGGTACCCATCTCTCTCTTTGGATTTGCTTCATTTTTGCAGTTTTATTATCTATTCTTGCTTCAAAAATAGTTTTATTTTTTATTTAGAACGGAGAGAGAGCAAAAATGGTAGCCCTTAAATACAAAACCCAGACACAAATTCTTGCAAGAGGACTACCACAAACATCAATAACTAGATACAAGGCCCTCGCCAGTCCTTAAACCTCATGCAACCAGAATAAAAATGAAAAAAAAGACGAACTCGTAAGCAAGAGATCTCCTTTCTACGAGAGAAGCAGTTGGGATACTTTCATTTTTAACAAAAGATTTATTTATTTTATATAATGATATTGCATACTCAAACATCATACATAGGGGGATTAGGGAATTGAAAATAATATGGATGGAATACAGTTTTAAGGGACAGCAATAATTTGTTATCATTTATTTGAGCTGCTAGATATTGCCTAGACTTTGGGGCCAAAGGAGCGTATGAGTAATTATTACGACAGACGCCATACCTGGTTAGCTCCTCCGTTGAAATCCCAAATTATTATTTTGAAGGGGTTTAGAATGGAATAGCTCACATCCAACACCAATGCATTATTCACGTTCAAAATGGTGAAAGAAGCTTTGCCGTGGCTGTCCCCAAACGTCCAACGTTGGTTATATGACACAGGGCTACAGGAGACAACGAGGACCGAGCTTCCTCTGGTATTTCCATTACTAGTTAGGCACAAATCTGTGTTTGCATCAAGCCTTATCGAACCATCTGCGTAAAAATTCCATTTTTGTTCAGTCTTGCTCTTCACGCACTTGGCTAACTTTGGGACATATTCGTTAAATTCCAAGCAGTAGCCCCAAAGCCCGACAATGGACTTTGGTGATGGTTTTGAAACACTGGTGAAATTCCAACCTTGGCCCAAGGCATAAACATTGGTTTCCAAGGTGAGTAGGGAGCCACTTTTCCCCGACTTTGAGGTCAATACTAGTGACGAGGAGGGGTTTAGGATGGAGCCATCCTTTTGTACTTTCCAAAATGTGGCGCTAGCCTTCACCTTGTTGCAGTCATAGATAAACACATCGCTTCCTGGACTTGTGCCGTTTGTGGCCAAACACATGCCATTAGATTGAATGGTTCCGTCCTTCTCCAAGCTCCATTGTTGATTCACATCTCCGTTAGATTTACACGGCTTCAACTGTACAACGTTTCCATCAAAATAGAGATCAAGAAGCACGTCAACACACAAATTATTTATGCCAACAATGTGTTGTGTGGACTTTGCACCAGAAACAACATCATCATTTTTTGGCACGACAGAGCGGATGATCATGTCCCTCCCAGTTTGATCTATTGCCAATGAGTCCATGTTCCCAGCTTCTGTACTCACCACGAGTACAGTCGACAAAAGATATGTTGCCACCACAATCCACAGCTTCATATTTCCTTTCAATTGTTTAATCTGTCAAAATAAAATGAGAGTTTTATTGGGATTTTCACACAGATTAAATAGAATGCATTCAATATGATGTCAGCTCATACACTTTTATTGTATTTAGTATATTATCTATTAAAATTAAATGGAGTGGAATAAATATGTGTGAAATCTATTCAAAGACAGGTAGAGCAGTAAAATTTATTTGGTACTGAATTCTTGTACTTTATATATATATTGAAACATGTAAATAAGAAAAGGATTCTCATTATGGAATGGAGGGGTTATATGCTAATCATAATATATAGCTAAAATAAGGAAAATGGAAGGAGGCAATGAGGGAAAAAGAATACGAACAATGAAAGTCTGTATGCAGGGAACTCTTGTGAGGAAATGGGAATTCAAGAGAGACGAGGGATGATTTCTATCGTTGCAAGTCATCTGCTTTTATAAGGGGTTCGTGGCTTCGTGCATTTTTTGTTTTCTTCAACCACGAGTTACACATCTCAAACAGTACATTGTTATCATTAATTGTAATATTTGGAGTATTTTTCACGTTGTAAATCGTATATCCATAAATATAATTACTATAATTTTTGTTTACAGAAGCATTTATTTTCATTCTGATAGAATTTGAGCGCTCAAATTACATGTTTTTCACTCTCTTGGATCGATCATCCATTACAAGGAAGATGAATCATCTTATTTTCAAGCCTTACCATCCAACCTTATCTAACATTATGAAAAGAGGATCAACGGCAGAATCCAATTACAAGTCAATAAGGGTTAGAATCTCTGATTAATAAGATTAGAATTATTTTCCTTCTATAGAACTCTTAATTGGAAGGCTATAAATAGTGAATGTACGTAGAACATTCATTAGCATTAAGAAATTAATCTCAAATAAATCTAGAAACTTTTTCTAAACCTTCTCTTCCTTCTTGAGTTCTCGTCTTTGGTGTTCTTATTGAGAGGCTACCATGAATGACATCCCATAAGAAGCAATTGAAGCATTGGAGCCTGGACTTCAAACTCGTAGTTTTTTTTCTTATAAGCAAAATAGTTAAAGCCTAGAAAAGGCAAAAACAGCAACCCAAGGGGTTAGCTGTAAAATACATCAGTTAAACAACAATAGCCAAGCAAAAGAGACCTGGGAAAACACAAAGACTAGAAATACAACAATAAAAAAACTCCAGCCGGCCCCAACTGATGCCTTTTCCAGAAAACTAACAGCAGATAGCACCATAGAGAATGAATTGCAATCCCCCAAAAAATAGCTTCAGTAACTTCAGCAGAACCTGTTTTTGACTTTTTAGCACATAACAGTAGTCAATTTTTGGAGCAGCAACAAACACTACAAAGATTTATCATCGCGAAAATTTAACTGAAACCAACTACATCAAAACTCCACAGCCAATGTTTTAATCCCAGCTCTTTTAATATCAAAACATCGTCACATCATCACATTCAAGCCACAAACTCACAGATTCTTGAACCTGCTTATTTCGCAAGTTGGTCTGCATATGATTTGCTTCCCTCCTAGTATGTGTGAAATTTACAGTCCTCAAAGCATATGAAAATCTAGAAGCCAGGATGAACAGTTCTTGGTAACACCACAGTCTATTACTTGGGGTAAGCACCCGATGTACCATATTTGCTGAGTCAGATTCAACCATTATACTTCTTCCGAACATATCTTCTCTTGAGGAAGTTAGTTCCAACGCTTTCACAACATCTATAAGTTCAGCTTCATTGGAGTCTTTGATCCTAATAGGTATAGAGAATAAGCATATCACCTTAACATTGCAGTCTCTTAAAACTCCACCAACACCAGCCATACCAGGTTTGCCTAGTGATGAGCCATCAGCATTCCATTTGAGTACTATTGTAGGCTTAAAAGCAGACCATGTAATAGAAGGTCTAATTTTCTTGACATTCGTCCATTAACTAACCCATCAGCAAAAATTAGAAGGTCTAGTGCACAATATGAGAAGGCAGGATAGAATGCCTCGATCATTTCCTAAGAATCCATGTAGACCAAGATATGGCAAAGAACAACATTGACCACACCTTTCTTTGAAACTCCCCATGGACAAGAAACTCCCATTGTTGGAATAGTTCCGAAAGATTCCCAGGGCAGCATCAAGAAAGCCCCCACCATTCTATTAATTTCAACCAAATGCTTCAATGACAGTGACAGTGAATTCGTAAGCGATTAATCAATTCCACATATATATGACATACATAATGGACACAGGACACGTAGCATGACTTAAGAAGCTGAATCAGTTTTTCCTATTTATTGCTATTTTTGTGGCTATGACCAGTTCTTTCTATTATGTAATAGAAAAATCTGATATCCAATGAGATTTTCTAGCAATTCAGTTTCATTTCTATTGTATAAATAAATGATTTGATATTAAATAAAATAATTATCTTCTACATTTTAAGAAATATAAGACCTGTTTTATCTTTTATATAACCAACAAATTGATATCAAAGCTGGTTATTTTGAGGAACTTGTGAGATTAAAAGAGCCAAAACACAAGCTCTAAACACTTATCACCTAACACTACACATCCAATATAAATTTAGAAATGTTATTCACTGTAATTGCACCTCCAGTGTTTGATGGGATAAATTATCAGGTCTAGGCTTTTAGAATGGAAGCTTATTTTAATGCTAATGATATATGGGAAGTTGTTGAACAAGTATATGAAGTTCCACCCCTACTAGACAATCCCGCTGTTGCACAAATAAAAAATCACAAGGAGAGAAAGCAAAGAAAATCAAATGGAAGAGCAACTTTGTTTGTAACAATCTCACCAATTATTTTTAACAAAATAATGACTCTGAAAATAACCAAGGAAATTTGGGATTTTTTGAAGCAAGAATACAAAGGAAATGAAAGGATCAAAAGTATGCAAGTGCTAAATTTGATCCGAGAATTTTAGATGCAAAAGATGAAAGAATCAGAAACAATCAAGGAACATCCTAACAAACTTCTTGACATTGTCAACAATGTAACACTTCTTGATATTGATTTTTATGATTCTAGAATTGTTAAAAAGATCCTAGTAACAATTCTTGAGAAGTTTGAGGCAACAATTTCATCTTTAAAAAACTCAAAAGATATGTCAAGCATTACTAGAATTGTTGAATGCACTATATGCATAAAAGCAAATGAGGCTTATATGGCAAGAAGAATATGTGGAGGGTGATTTCTTGGCCAAATCTCAAAACAACCATGATGGAAAGAATAAGAAAACAAAGCAGAACAACAAGCTTGGAGGTTCTGCAATCAATATAAAAACAGCGGGAGTAGTAATACTCAAGAATTTCCTCTTTGCCCTTACTGGAAAAAAAAAACAATCACCCACAAAAAAAGTGTTGGTAAAGGCCTGATGCACAATGTTTCAAGTGTGGCCAGTTAGGGTACATGAAAAAGATATGCAAGATTCAATAATAACAAGGAGAAGCCAAGGTTGATGAGGATCAACATCTAGAGGAACAATTATTTGTGGCATCATGCTTAGCCACCAACAGTTTCATAGAAAGCTAACTTATAGATAGTGGTTATACAAACCATATGACTAATGATTGAAAGCTCTTCAGAGAGCTTAACAAAAATGTTATTTTCAAAGTCAAAATTAAAAATGGATCACACCTGACAGTAGAAGGCAAAGGAACAATAACTATTAAAGGACACTCATGTTTAAAATTAATTTCAGATGTACTATATGTTTCTGAAATTAACTAAAATTTGTTAAGTGTTTCTCAACAAGAACTGTGTGATTGAAGATGCAAAAAGCACAAAGGTATTCAAACTTCAAATGAAAGGCAAAAACATTGTTTTGGATTTTATTAATGAGCAGATTGTGGTACACAAAGAATATAATAATTCAATGTTTTGGCACAAGAGAATGAGGCATTATCATCATAAAGCTTTGCTTTTTCATGAAGAAGAACAATACGGTGAAAGGCTTGCCTAAATTGGAAAAGGATTCTCGTACATGTGCTGCTTGTCAATATGGAAAACTATCAAGGTTTCCTTTTCAACAAAGCAAGGCCTGAAGAGCCACACAGAAGCTGCAATTGACACATACAGATGTTGAAGGACCAATGAACATGTCATCTCTAAATGGCAATACAAGCATTGAACATCAATTAATAACACCATATATCCCTCAGTAAAATGGAGTTATGAAAAGGAAAAAAATAGGACAGTGATGGAGACAACAAGGTGCTTGCTTCATGATAAAGGGCTTCCAAAAAAATTTTAGGGAGAGGCAGCGAACACATAAGTTTTTATGCTAAATAGATTGCCAATAAAAACCTTGCAAACAAGAACCCTAGTTGAAACTAGGTATGACTACAAACCAAAGAACACATTGTTTGTGGTTCTCTTATATTTCTCAGATCAAGAGAGACAAATTGGATAAGAAAGCTAAAGCTGGATTTTTTATAGGCTACAGTTTTGTTTCAAAAGCTTATAGGATCTTTTTATCACAAAGGAATAAAGTAATCATCAGCAGGGATGTTTAATTTTTTTGAGTCTAGTAGCTGGAATTGGAAGGATGATAAGCAATTTGAAGTTTAGGAATAAAAGAATAATACAAATGATGAACATGTCAAAGGAACCAAAACACTTTCTTACATTTATCAAAGATACAATGTTGCTATAATAGAACCTACAGACTATAAAGAAGCTACAATTGATCAAAAATGGATAGCTGCAATGAAAGAGGAGATAAAGATGATTAAAAAGAATCAGACATAGGAATTAGTGGACAAACCTCAACAAAAAAAAAGTTACAGAAGTCAAGTGAGTTTATAGAACCAAATTGAATTCTGATGGTTCAGTGAACAAGTATAAGGCTAGGCTTGTTGTCAAGAGATATACTCATATGTTTAGGGTATATTTTTCTAAAACTTTCATTCCACTTTCCAGGATGGATACAATAAGAATGTTATTAGCATTTGCTGCATAAAAAGGTTGGACTTTATATCAAATGGATGTCAAGTCAACTTTTTTGAATGGATATTTAGAGGAATAAGTTTTTATGGAGCAACCTAAAGGGTTTAATGTTGCAGGACAAGAGAAAAATGTATATCAACTAAAAAAAAGCCTTGTATGGTTTAAAACATGTTTCAAGAACATGGTATAGCAGAATTGATGCATACTTGGAAAACTTAGGTTTTGAAAGAAGTCTAACCGAATCTACTCTATATATCAAGGAAGTTGATGCTAAAGTACTTGTTGTGCCTTTATATATTGATGATTTACTCATCACAGGAAGCAACAAAGAGTTGATTGATAAGTTCAAAGAAAAAATGATGGCTATCTTTGAAATGACAAACCTTGGAAGAATGATATTTTTTCTTGGCATGCAGATATTTCAAAAACAAAATGAGATATTCCTGTGTCATCATAAATATACAAAGGAAACTCAAGAAATTCAACATGGAAGGGTGCAAGCCTACTGTAACTCTAATGAATCAGAAGGAGAAGTTTTGTAAGGAAGATGAAGTTGAAAAGATCTCTGAATGGCTATACAAGAGCGTAATAAGTTACCTAATGTATTTAATAACAACCAGACTGGATATCATGTATGATTTAAGTTTGCTATCCATGTATATGCATTATGCTAAGGAAATTCATTTTCAAGTAGCAAAAAAAATCCTTGGATATATAAAGGGCACAATTGATTATGGAACTAGGTTCAGTCAAGTTGAAAAACTCAATTTTCATGGCTATTCTAATAGTGATTGGCTAGTATTGATGATATGAGAAGCACCTCAGGTTATTGTTTCAGTTTTGGTTTTTAATTGTTTTTATGGTGTTTAAAGAAGCAAGAAATCCTAGCTCAACCTACAACATAAGCAAAATATATAGTTGTTGCTACTACTGCAAACCAAACACTTTGGATCAGGAAAATTATAGTAGATTTGCATCTAGAACAATAAGAAAGCACACAATTATTTATAAACAAACAAGCTGCAATATTTATCTCTAATAATCCAGTGTTTTATGGTAAACAAAACACTTCAATTAAGATTAAGTTTTTCTTTATAAGAGAAGTTTAAAAGGAAGGAGAAGTGAGGTTGTTTTTATTGCAAAACTGAAGAATAAAGTGCAAACATCCTAACAAAAGCACCGTTTAAGTTCAAATTTGAGTATTTGAGGTAGAAATTAGGAGTTTATAGCTTTAAAGTCAATGAGATAACAGTTAGTTTCTGGATAGACAGGTGGAATGATTGTGTGGAATTATAAAGGAGACGTTTCCGTGTCTTTATGCTATAGCTTCATAACCAGCAACAACGGTTTATGATGTGGTGACCCTAAGATTGAATCTGGTAACTACAATCTCTACACCTTTTGTCACATGTAATGCAAGAGTTGTCTTATTATATGATCAGATAGATAGATGGTGTTGGGATTTTAACACTATAGGTGATTACATAATTAAATCTGGATGTATCACCATTGACAGGATAATATTCACATATGTGTCTACGACCACTGCATTATTGTGGAATGGTCTAATACCAGCTCCTAAGATTGAAGTCTTTCTTTGAAAATTGATGTATGAAAAATTATATACCAGGTAGTTCTTAGCCTACAAACATATCATATCCCATCAACAAGCGATTTGTCCGATTTATGAATATGAAACAGAATCCTTCAGTCATCAGTCCCTATATTGTTTGGAGCCATGAAAACCATGGAAAAAAAATTAGGAATTGGCTTAGGATCTAGTGGTGCATGCCAAATTCAATTCATCATGTCTTGCTGTAGTGGGATCATTTGGTGATAATGAGATTTTAGTGGTGAGAAATTTTATTGTTGTTTTATATAATTCTTTGAGGGATCTGAATGACTAGAAATAACATAATGTTTCAGGACAAGGATTGGGAATGAAATATTGATTTTCATCTTATACTTCAGAGATTGGCTCTTTGGTTAAGTCTACTAACATGAATTTTCACTATACAGGCCTGGATCTACATATAAGCCCCCCTGAAGGCATCTTATAATGGACAAATTAGATTTTTAAGACTCACTATTTTAGTTTTTCAATTTGATATAGAATTTTCCTTTCTTTCTTTCCTTCTCCTCTATGTCTATATACACAAACACAACTTTTCTTTATCTAGTAATTAAGCAAGTCTTTTTGGCACTAGCTTTTATATAAAATCTCTATTATTATCAAAAACATTATAATAAAGATTATGATTATTCCCCTAGTTGTTGTAATTTTTATTTTATTAGAACTCTTATAAAGCTATAAATAGCCAAAGTATGCTGAGTTAATATTCATGAGCATTAAGAAATAAAATTTCAAATAAATCTGACAATTTTTTTGAAACCTTCGATCCCTTTCCTTCTTGATTCCCCATCACACCATTGTGGCTTCAATAATGTACACATATGTCACTTTAATGCTTCTCTTATATTATTGGTTTACATTCCTTTCTTGACAGTTCATGGTGGTGGTGTAACGCTTTTAATTTTATTTGGTCGGTTAGAAGATATATTGATGCAAAAAGACTCCGTTTTTGTTCTGGCTTGGCTTTCACACCCTGTTCTAGCAATGGGACATCTTTGTTAGCTTGCAAACAGAGATTTTTAATTAAGCCCAACAATGAACTTTGTTACTTGTTATGAATTATTGCTGAGCTGCCAACGTTGACCCAAGGCATAAACATTGGTTTCCTCTGTGAGCACGGTTCTTATATTCCCTGATTTTGCTATCAAGACTATGCTGGCATCTAAGCAATGTGTGAGTTCTTCGCAGGGTTTCTCTATTGAAATAAATGGGTGTCGATTATGAAAAGATTTATCACACAAAATAATACAAAAGCTTTGAAAATGTCAGCTATACTCGCACCTTGAGAGAAGGAAATGAGGTTTGGATAGAGCTGGAGAGTTTATAACGTGGCTTTGAGTTTTGTTTTTTTTTTTTTTTGTCCTTCTTGCCTGTTTGATAGCCATCTCCAGGAAGGTGCTTTTGTGATTTCTTTTAGGGTAATGTAGTGAAATACATGTCAGAGATCAGATGACACTCGAAGATAACCAGATAACACTCAAAGATGATCACTGTAAGATGATTAGTTGCCACAGGCTGATGCCTTTCTCACCAGCTAAGCATACAGTATACTATATGTCTAAATCATTGCATCTCTTATGATAGTGGCTGATGTTCCTTTCGCCACAACTTCCATGCCGTGTGAAATGATCAGTGTATTTTATGACACTGGTGTGGTGGTTGGGATTTAATGCTGGTATTTATGGCTGCTTTCAGGCTCTGACTGGATCGATTAATTGTGAAATGGTCACTACTGAATGTGAACGGAAAGGCATGCAACTCCCACAATTTGGACCTCCAATAATAATCACGACAAAACCTTATAATTGACATGTTGCCAAAATTAATTAAGGGTAACACCTTGAGGCAAATAAATAACTTAGAAGAAGATGGGTTCGAAGAAGTCTCTAAAGATGTTTGTTGTTTTATTCTGTATTGCCTATTACTTGAAAGAATGTTCCATGCCTTATATCCTAACCTAACAAGGATTTTACTTGTTAGAAAATAACTAATAAAGATAATTTTACACTAATTGGCTTTCTACTGTCAATTTTCAACATGCAATTCATCAAGAGAATAATCAAGTAGCAGATAATCTAGCCAAGCAAGGAATTATTAGATGTTTTTAATATATAGCTATAATAGGTGCTTAATAGATTATTAGTAATAGTTGACACAAATCAGACCTCAAGTCTGCCCAGTTTGGTTCGTAGGATCGATTCCTCCTCTTTCTTCCAATCCAGGTCCTTCTTGGAAACTACCTTTGGTTGCCGACTCATAGGTGCTGCAATTACACCTCCCACAAGGACTCCCCAGCAACCAGCAACGACGTACTGCCTGGAATTTCTGTTGCTTTCGTTTCTCGGCTGTTGTTTCCTTGCTTCTTCCGTGCCTTCGCTGCTCTATTGTAGGTGTTTTTTAGATCCTCGTTGTTGTTAGTACGTATATATGTTTTGTAGCCAATCGTGATATTAATTTTGTTTATTTAAATAAATTTAATTTATTAATAAATATTTATTTATTTTTAATATCCATTAAATATTTTTTTTAATGAATCTAGCTATTATTCGATTAATGAATCTAGAAAAAAAATAAGATACTTGGAACAAAAATTTTTGCAAAAACATTTATGAAGTTGTTATAATTATAAGATTCTTATTGCATCAAAGTATTGTTCCTACATGTTTCTGATAAATATTCTATTAAGACTGAATATTAATTAGAGCTTTAAAAAATTAAAAAGAAAAAAAAATCCCATGAGAACCCCCTAAAATTAAATTAATTTTCAAAACTTGTAATTTATAAAATTCTAAATGCAAGCTTAACAAAAAAAAAAACTTAAATCCAAATCAATTAAATGTTGAAGTTGTTATTGTGTTACATTTAATTTTATCAGCACGTCAATTATAAGGTTATGTCGTGATTATTATTCGAGGTACACATTGTTCTTGTGTTACCCTTAATTTTGTCAACATCTGAATTATAAGGTTATGTCGTGATTAATATTATTGGAGGTCCACATTATTCCTGTGTTACCCTTAATTTTGTCAACATGTCAATTATAAGGTTATGTCGTGATTAATATTATTGGAGGTCCACATTTTGGGAGTGGCATGCCTTTCCGTTCACGTTCAGTTGTGACCATTTCACAATTAATCCAGTCAGAGCCTGTAAGCAGCCTTAAATACCAGCATTAAATCCCAACCACCAGTCTCATAAAATACACACAGCAAAAGAAGTTGTAGCGAAAGGAACGTCAGCCACTATCATAAAAGATGCAATGATTTGGCGTATGATCAATCCAGTATTAAAGCAGAAGCTGTGCATCATGTTTCACGCGGCTTCCTGCAAAAGCCTGGTTTTATACAATCTGTTTTGAATTGCTTGAATGGACTTAATAATTGGTTTCAATTGAGTTCTTGGTGGTGCCTTCTCTCAAGGTGCGAGTATAGCTGACATTTTTCAAAGCTTTTGTATTATTTTGTGTGATAAATCTTTTCATCGACGCCCATTTATTTCAGTAGAGAAACTCTGACAAGAATTCACACATTGCATAGATGTCAGCATGGTCTTGATAGCAAAATCAGGGAATATAAGAACCGTGTTCACAGAGGAAACCAATGTTTATACCTTTGGGTCAAGGTTGGCAGCTCAGCAATAATTCATAACAACAAAGGTCATTGTTGGGCTTAAAAACCTCTGCTTGCAAGCTAACAAAAATGTCCCATTGCTAGAACAGTGTGTGAAAGCCAAGCCAGAACAAAAACGGAGTCTTTTTGCACCAATATATCTTCTAACCGACCAAAATAAAATTAAAAGCGTTACACCAACACCATCAACTGTCAAGAAAGGAATGTCAACCAATAATATAAGAGAAGCATTAAAGTGGCATATGTGTACAGTATTGAAGTTGCAATAGCGTGATGGGAATCAACAAAGGAAAGGGAAGGTTTCAAAAAAATTCTCAGATTTATTCGAAATTTTATTTCTTAATGCTCATGAATATATTAACTCGGCATACTTTGGCTAACTAGAAAAAGAAAAGCTGTGTTTGTGTATATAGACAGAGAGAAAAAGGAATGAAAAAAAGAAAATTCTTTACCAAACTGAATAACTAAAATAGTGAGACTCTTAAAAATCTAGTTTGTACGTTATAAGATGCTTTCGGGGCTCTATATAGATCCAGACTTGTATAATGAAAATTCTTGTTTGTAGACTTAACCAAAGAGTTAACCTCTGAAGTATAATAAAAACACTATATTTTGTCTAGGTACCCAGATCCCCCAAAGAATTCCATAAGACAGTGATAAAATCTCTCGCCACAAAAATCTCCCTGTCACCAAATGATCCCACTGCAGCAAGACATGATCAATTGAATTTGGCATGCACCACTGGATCTTAAGCCAATTCATAAATCTACTCCATAGTTTCCATGGCTTTAAACAATGTAGGAACATATGACTTGAGGATTGTGTTTCATAGTCACAAAACAGACAAGTCGCTTGTTGGTGGGATATGATATGTCTGTATGCTAAAAACTCCCTGTACGTAAGTTGTTATGCATCGATTTTCAAAGAAGGACTTCAATCTTAAGAGTTATTAGACCTTTCCATAATAATTAAGTGGTCGGAAACACTTGAAAATATTATCCTGTCAATAGTGATCAAAATTTATTGTGTAATCTCCTATTATATTAAGATTCCAAAACCGTCTATCTACTTGATTAAACAATAAGACAACTCCTACGCCTTCAGATGATAGAAGGTGTAGAGATTATAGTTTTGTACCTCCCGGCTCTATTTGCCGCTGTAAGTTCAATCTTGGGCCATAACCTGTTGCTGTTGGTTCTGAAGCTATAGCATAGAGTCATGGAAATGTCTCCCTCATAATTCCATAATCATTCCACCTGTCTATATAGAAACTAATCGTTCTCCTATCACCCAATCTGAAATCGACTCATTCCTTTAAGGCCTCTTGAACACCATATGTACTGGTTATCATTGTATTGATTCCATGCCACACTGATGAGATAGTTCTGAAATAATTTGGAAGACCATTTTCAAAAGTAATCTGATGTATCTTTGTAGCAATCTCCCTCCAATCTTTATTATAGTGTCTTAAGACAATTGACTCTGATCAGAACCTTTTAAATCATAGATTCTTACCCTGCCAGTATCTATTACTGACTTGTAATTGGATTTTGCCATTGATCCTCATCATTCCTAGGAAAGTTACTTAACTCCGGTGAGAGAGACTTCAAAAGCGGGCTTACAGCTCTGATGATGGTATGACTAATTTACGCTGCTTGTCCTTTGTACTTCTCTGCATTTTAGTTATGAGGTCATCTTCTAAATGGGCATATTCAATGGCCTTCCGCTTTTTTGCCTTGGTTTCTCTTACAAAATTAAGTTTTAGACCTTCGATAAAGGTTCATCTCCAATGAAGGTGCCTACAAGGGCCTTCGATCTTTTAAGAGTGTAGATCCCCTGTTTATTGGATGCGAGATAACTCCTTACCATAGTCAATATATCATGGTTTTTTTTTTTTCCCAACAAATCTTCTCAACCCTCCCCCACAATAGATTAGCCTCCCTTTCAAGGAAAAAAAAGATGTAATTAACCATGTCTTCCTTTTAAATCTCCTGGAACCTGAAGAACTAGTATTCTTGGCTGATCTAAGCGACGGGATCCTCCCCTGCAAAAGATAAAAATCTCATTCATGTTTTGGAGGAATGTTTTCTATCGAGATTGCTAGTAGCACCTTCTTCTGTAGAAAAAATTTCTTCTCCCGATCTTGATTCTAAGGCAGACTCGCTGTTGTTGACACCGGAAAAAGTAGCAGTCCCATTCCTATTAACATAGGGACCGGAAGTGTAACGAAAGATATAATCCATAAATATTGATATGAATGTTCCATAAAATAAATCTTATTATTTTTAATTAAAAAAAATGAATTCTTTCTTGTTTATGATTTATTGACTCTTATCTCTTTTTAATTTTTAAAGAATTAGTCAATAAAAAAAAATGAATTAAGTTTAACTTATTTTATAACTATCTTAACAATTTTTATTTTTAATCTCTATAGAAAATAAAACCTTTGATGCCTTCAATCCAATTATAAAAAAGTACCAGGCAGATAGAAGATAGCTTTCGGCCCGAGTCCGAGCTTCTACTGCATTGTCCTGGACTCTTCATGATCACCTACTTTAGGTGACTAATCCATTGCTAGACATCATGAATTCCAGTTTGAACATTTCAACTCTTGAAAATATTTTAAGAAATGTTATTGCAAATGGTTTTATGGATAAGTTGATCTGGAAGGCAAATACAAATGGAAAATATACGGTAAAGTCTATGTGTGGAATGCTATCTGCTACTTTCCAATCTTAATCATATTACTCATTTTGTGGATTATAGAAAGGCTTAGTTCCCCCAAAGATGGAAATCTCTTTTTGGATGGTTATTCTAAACAAAATAAACACAAGAGGAGTTTTAGTTAGAAGAGGTATACTGGGGATTAATGATGCTATGTGTCCATTATGTATGTCGACGTTTGTTGAATTGGTTGATCACTTAACAATTCACTGTCACTATCGCTGGAGCATTTGGTTGAAATTAATAGAATGGTGGGGGCTTTCTTGGTGCTGCCCTGGGAATCTTTCGGATCTATTCAAACAATGGGAGTTTCTCGTCCATGGGGAGTTTCAAAGAAAGGTGTGGTCAATGTTGTTCTTTGCCGTATCTTGGTCTACATGGATTCTTAGGAATGGATCAAGGCATTGTATCCTGCCTTCTCATATTGTGCACTAGACCTTTTAATTTCTCATGACGGGTTAGTTAAATGGACGAATGTCAAGAAAATTAGACCTTCTATTACATGGTCTGCTTTTAAGCCTACAATAGTACTCAAATGGAACGTTGATGGCTCATCACTAGGCAAACCTGGTATTGGTGGAGTTTTAAGAGACTGCAATGGAAAGGTGATATGCTTATTCTCTATACCTATATATTAGGATCAAAGACTCCAATGAAGCTGAATTTATAGCTGTTGTGAAAGCGTTGGAACTAACTTCCTCAAGAGAAGATATGTTTGGAAGAAGTATAATGGTTGAATCTGACTCTGCAAATATGGTACATTGGGTGCTTACCCCGCCAGGTAATAGATCGACTGTGGTATTACCAGGAACTGTTCATCCTGGCTTCTAAATCTTCATATGCTTTGAGGACTGTAAATTCCACACATACTAGGAGGGAAGCAAATCATATGGCAGACCAACTTGTGAAACAAGGAGTTTCGAGAATCTATGTGTTTGTACTTTGATGTGATGTTGTGATGATGTTTTGACAATAAAAGAGTTAGGATTAAAACATCGGCTATGGAGTTTTGATGTAGTTGGTTTCAGCTAGATTTCCATGATGATAAATCTCTGTAGTGTTTGTTGCTGCTCCTAAAATTGACTACTGTTATGTGCTAAAAAGTCAGAGACAGGTTCTGCTGAAGTTACTGAAGCTATTTTTGGGTGATTGCAATTCATTCGCTTCGGTGCTATCTGCTCTGTTGGTTTTCTGGAAAAGGCATCAGTTGGGTCCGGCTGGAGTTTTTTTATTGTTGTATTTCTAGTCTCTGTGTTTTCCCAGGTCTCTTTTGCTTGGCTCTTGTCGTTTAACTGATGTATTTTACAGCTAACCCCTTGGGTTGCTGTTTTTGCCTTTTCTAGGCTTTAACTATTTTGCTTATAAATAATAATAAAAAAAAAACTTAGAGTTTGAAGTCCAGACTCCAATGCTTCAATTACTTCTTATGGGATGTCATTCATGGTAGCCTCTCAATAAAAACTCCAATGACGAGACTCAAGAAGGAAGAGAAGGTTTAGAAAAAGTTTCTAGATTTATTTGAGATTTAATTTCTTAATGCTGATGAATGTTCTACATTCACTATTTATAGCCTTACAATTAAGAGTTCTAATAAAAGGAAAATAATTATAATCATATAAATCAGAGATTCGAACCCTTATTGACTTGTAATTGGATTCTGCCGTTGATCCTCTTTTCATAATGTTAGTTAAGGTTGGATGGTAAGGCTTGAAAATAAGATGATTCATCTTCCTTGTAATGGAAGATCTATCCAAGAGAGTGAAAAACATGTAATTTGAGCGCTCAAATTCTATCAGAATGAAAATAAATGCCTATGTTAGGGTTAGCATTTTCAGTTCGGTCCAGTTTTGGATCAAATAAACAACCAAACTGATTTATTTTTTTTTGTTTTTGAACCAAACCGAATCGAAAACCGGTTCAAACCGATTAATTTCGGTTCGGTTCGGTTTAGTTTTTTCCCCTTTCAAACCGGTTCAAACCGAAATGCAATGCCAAGATGCCATCCTCTAAGAATCAACAACGTTGTTCTTGTTGTTACAACTTCTTGCAAAGGAAAAAATAATTGCAAAAAAACAGTATTAATTCTTAGCAATCACTGCTTTGATTTTTCTGAACACTCTTCAGCTTCTAAACCTGAAATAATTCCTCTTTGACAATCGAGGTGGGATCTTTTTATGTCGTGACCCATGAAGGAGAATCAAGTAAATCAATGGAAGAATCATCAGCAATTCACCTCTGCCATGGCAAGTTTGAGAGATGAGAGACAGAAAGCATGAAAGATTGGAAGAGAAGAAGATAAATTTTACTCAAATGTTGAAAGGAAATATTAAAGCTTTACCTGTAATCTTTACTTTTCCTTCACGTTGAGAGATAAGAGACAAAGAAAGCATAGGAGCTGTGAATGAAAGGGACCCTTCAATGTGAAAGCATTCAAAGACTTAATAGGAGGGGAGAGGGCGGCTGCGTGAAAGGGAAAGAAATGATAAAAGTCTGCTAGGGTTGTTGGCTACTAGAAGGGAGGAGGTGGCCCGTGCTTGGTTTATTATTATTTTTTCATTTTAAAACCGAACCGGTTCGGTTCGGTTCAGGTTGGCCGGTTCAGGCACACCAAAACCGGAAACCGAACCGGACCGGATATTTTCCTAAATATTTTAACCGGTTCAATCGGGTTTTTTTTACCGGTTCGGTTTTTTCGGTTAATTTTTTTCGGTTTTCTCGGTTAAATCTGTTTTTTGGTTTTTTTGCTCACCCCTATCCTCTATAAACAAAAATTATATTTATGGATATAAGATTTACGTACAATGTGAAAAATACTCGAATTATTACAATTAATGATAGAAATGTACAGTTTGAAATGTGTAATTCGTGGTTGAAGAAAGCAAGAAACGCACGAAGCCACGAACCCCTTATAAAAGCAGATGACTTGCAACGATAGAGACCATCCCTCGCCTCTCTTGAATTCCCATTTCCTCACAAACAAGAGTTCCCTGCATGCATACAGACTTTCAATGTTGGTATTCTTTTTCCTTCATTGCCTACTTCCATTTTCCTTAATTTAGCTATATATTATGATTAGCATATTCCCCCTCGATCCATCCCATAATGAGAGTCCTTTTCTTATTTACATGTTTCTATATATATATAAAGTCCAAGAATTCAGTACCGCCATATAAATTTTACTACTCTATATCTCTCTTTGAATAGATTTCACACATATTTTTCCCACTCCATTTATTTTTAAAAGATAATACTCTAAATACTATAAAAGTGTATGAGTTGACATAATATATATTGAATGCATTTTATTTAATCTGTGTGAAAATCCCAATAAAACTCTCTTTATGGGATGTAAAAACTTAATGATATTAATTATTAATTAACAAATATAGATTTTGATCATCTTCACGTATATTTTGACAGATGAAACAATTGAAAGGAAATATGAAGCTGTGGATTGTGGTGGCAGCATATCTTTTGTCGACTGTACTCGCGGCGAGCAGAGAAGCTGGGAACATGGACTCATTGGCAGAATATCAAACTGGGAGGGACATGATCATCCGCTCTGTCGTGCCAAAAAATGACGATGTTGTTTCTGGTTCAAAGTCCACACAACACATTGTTGGCATAAATAATTTGTGCGTTGACGTGTTTCTTGAACTCTACTTTGATGGAAACTTAGTTCAGTTGTACCCGTGTAAATCTGACGGAGATGTGAATCAACAATGGAGCTTGGAGAAGAACGGAACCATTCAATCTAAAGGCAAGTGTTTGGCCACAAACGGCACAAGTCCAGGAAGCTGTGTATTTATCTCTGACTGCAACAAGGTGAAGGCTAGCGCCACAATTTGGAAAGTACAAAAGGATGGCTCCATCCTAAACCCCTCCTCGTCACTAGTTTTGACCTCAAAGTCAGGGAAAAGTGGCTCCCTACTCACCTTGGAAACCAATGTTTATGCCTTGCGCCAAGGTTGGCGTTTCACCGATGTTTCAAAACCATCACCGAAGTCCATTGTCGGGCTTTGGGACTACTGCTTGGAATTTAACAACTATGTCCCAAAGTTAGCCAAGTGCGTGGAGAACAAGACTGAACAAAAATGGAATTTTAACGCAGATGGTTCAATAAGGCTTGATGCAAACACAGATTTGTGCCTAACTAGTAATGGAAATACCAAAGGAAGCTTGGTCCTCGTTGTCTCTTGTAGCCCTGTGTCATCTAACCAACGTTGGACGTTTGGGGACAGCCACGGCACAGCTTATTTCCCCATTTTGAACGTGAATAATGCATTGGTGTTGGATGTGAGCTATTCCATTCTAAACCTGTTCGAAATAATTATTTGGAAATTCAACGGAGGAGCTAACCAGATATGGCGTCTGTCGTAATAATTACCCAAACGCTCCTTTGGCCCTAAAGTCTATCAAGCCAAGGCAATATCTAGCAGCTAAAATAAATGACAACAAATTATTGTTGTCCCTTAAAACTGTATTCCATCCATATTATATATTTTCAATTCCCTAATCCCCCTATGTATGATGTTTAAGTATGCAATATTATTTTATGTAAAATAAATAAATCTTTTGTTAAGAAATGAAGTGTTCCAACTACTTCTCTCTTGTAGAAGATCTGAGAAGGAGATCTCTTGCTTACGAGTTCATCTTTTTTTCATTCTTATTTTTGTTGCATGGGGTTTAAGGACTGGCGAGGGCCTTGTCTAGTTATTGATGTTTGTGGTAGTCCTCTTGCAAGAATTTGTCCTTTGTATATGGAGGTTTTTGCCCTGTGTTTCAGTTATGTATTTAAGGGCTACCATTTTTTTTTCCTCTCTTCTAAATAAATAATAAAACTATTTTTGGCGATCATAAAAGTGCAAAAATGAAGCAAATCCAAAGAGAGACATGTGTACCAGGAGATGACAATGAGGAAGAAGAAGAGGAACGTGAAGATAGAGAGAGCGAGAGGATTGGAGATGACAAGGAGAGACACTGTTGTCTTTCTTATAGGTCGTGTTTGGTATTACTGTAATTTTTAAGAATTTTGAATTCTTTTAAGTTTTAAATTAGTTGTCTCTTATCTATCTCCGAATATTAAAAATAAATTTTAAAAAATTAAAAAATTTATTTTAATATATTTTTAGATAAAAAGTATTTTTTAAAAAAAATTACTATATTTCTAAACACACGTTTAGTTTCATCGTTTACGACTTTACGTTGTTTATGGCATACTTTCTTTTTTTTTCTTTCTTTCTTTTTTTAAGGAAAGTGAGCTCGTACCTTGGTTTGCTCTCACTCAGAGAGGAGTACTGTGACGAAAAATTTCAGATAAGTTTCAAAACGTTTTCAATTCTTCAACAAATACATTTTGTTTTTACCCTTTTCTTTTATTATCCAAAACTTAAATTGGCAAATACAAAACAGAGACACTGACAGAATATTTTTGTCGGTAAATTATGATGAGTTTTTCCAATTGAATATGCTCTCGCAGTAATATCCATCAGTAAACACCGATGAAATTATTCTCTTAGTTTATACCGAAGGAATTACAGTAGGAAAAGAATGAATGAAAAAAAAACTAAAAAGTACGATAACGTGTTATTTTTACAAAAATAATTACCGATGAATTTAAATTCATCGATTAATTTCATCGGTAAATCCGTGTATAATATTTAATTTATGACCTGATGAGCGACCCTCCTCTCCCCCTCCCCCTCCCCCTCCCCCTCCCCTATTTCTTCTTCCTCCTCCATTTTTTCTACGCAACAAACAACACATCCCCACCACCCCAAATTTTATTACAAATCAACCTCCCACTACAAATCATGTCACCCTAATACTCAGTTTGTCAATATCTCTATTCTGATTGAAATTTTATTAAGGATTCCCCCACTTCAAGTAAGCAAAACTACCCTTTTTTTAACTTAATTTTCAAATGTTAATTTTTATTGTATATTTTTGTAGTATAAGTATTTTGTTTGGGTATTTACTTGTTTTATAGTCTTTTCCCATAGAAATATGTTGTATGAATATATGATTTGTACATGTTAGGGTTTGTCTGAGATTTTATAAAATTGTATTTGTTTGTAAATTGATGAAATTTAATTTGAATTTCTGACTTAGGTGTTTTGTGATGAAATCAATAATATCTTATTTAACAATTCCATTTTATATTTTGTCAATTTTATTATTGAGTTAAAATTTTTGATAAATGTATAGAAATTTTGATTTATGTAGATAATTGATAATGAATTAGTTGTACTATTAAAATAGTTTGAATAAGTTTGAGTTAAACCAATTTCTATTATTTGTTTAGTTTATGTAATTAACTAATACATGTTGTCATCAATATTCTTTATAGGTTTGACATAAGTAATTGATAATCGTTCGTGGATATATCAAGATTCACCTGAAGGGTTGTGTAGGATGGATTATTATAATTGAGTTCAGGGTTTTATTGATTACACACTATCTAATCCGAGAAATATTAATGGAGATGATATTAAATGTTCATGTAAAAGATGTAAAAATAAAAAGTTTCTCAATCTAGATGTTGTAACAATGCATGTTCTATATAAAAAAAAAGTTCATAGAGAAATACATGTGTTGGTATGCACATGGAGAACCATATATTCCTCATGAGATCATGATAGAAAGGATGGTTGGGCAATGTGCATGAAGTTATAGCTAACAATAATAATCCTTATAGAAATATGTTATGGATGCAATAAGAATGAATCAAGGTTATGTCGGTCAATTTTCTATAGTAGATGAAGAACCTAATATAGACTCGGCCAGGCTTTTTGATCTTTTGAAAGACTCTAACGAACCATTATGGGATGGATACACAAATCACAGTAAATTATCGGCCATTGCATAATTGTTCACCGTAAAGTCAAATCATGGGTTGAGTGAGGATACACATATCACAATAAATTATCGGTCATTGCATAATTGTTCACCGTAAAGTCAAATCATGGGTTGAGTGAGGCAAGTCACACTTGAAGGGAATAAGTTGAAAAGAAACTTTTATGCTATTAAATCCATGATGAAATCCCTCAACTTAGGATACTATAAAATTGACATGTGTTCAAACTTCTACATGTTGTTCTTCCATGAAAATACATAGTTGACCGAGTGTAGAATATGTGGGCATGCTCATTATAAACCCTAAATTGACAGAGGAAGGACTCTTGTCGCATATAAAAAACATAGATACTTTCTGGTTACACTTAGACTACAAAAGTTATTCATGTCACCAAAGACTGTTGAGCACATGACAAGGCATTATTCACATGATATGGTGGATGTAGTGATGGTACACCTTTCTGATAGTGAAGCCTATAAACATTTTAATAGGGTGCACCCTCATTTTTCAATGGAATCAAGGAACATGTGTCTTGGGTTATGTATAGACAGATTCAATCCATTCGGGTTATTTATTGCTCTTTATTCTTATTGGTTGGTGTTACTCACGATTTACAACTTATCACTAGGGATGTGTAAGAGGCTAGAGATCATGTTTTTATCTACATTTATACCTGATCCTAATAATTCAGATCAAAATATAGATGTTTGTCTTCATCTATTGATTGATGAGTTGAGGCAATTATAGTCATCCAGGACTTTGACATATGATATATCGAGGAAACATAATTTTTAGATGAATGCAGCTTTAATGTGGACTATTAATGTTTTTCCTGCATATGAAATGGTTTCTAGTTGGAACACGTATGAAAAACTAACATGTCCATACTATACGGAAAATAACAAGGCTTTAACATTAACAAATAACGGTAAAACGCTTTTTTTTTTTTTCGCCAATGGTTCTTGCCAAATGATCAAAAGTACAGAAAGAATATAAAGGACTTCTTTGTTGGCAGAGTTGAAAGGGATATTGTACCGCCGCTACCATTAGGTGAAGAATTGTATGACTTGGTATTGGAGTATGATGACATTGTGTTTGGTTTTTTAATCCAGTAAGCAGAAGTTTCATGGTTTTGGTTTGACTCACAAATGGATAAAGCAAAGTATTTTTTAGAAGCTTTCTTATTAGAAGGTCAATCCCCCCGCCATAACCTTGATGTCATGCACATTGAAAAGAACGTGTTTGGAAATATTTTTAACATGGTTATGGACGTGAAAGGAAAGACAAAAGACAACATCAAGACTATAATGAATATATCTTTGTTTTGTCACCATAAAAATATGGAGTTGGTTTATGATGGGTCCCAGGTTAGAAAATCCAAAGTCGCCATAGACAAGAATGCACAGTTACTTGTCTACCAATGGCTTAAGAGTTTATGTTTTTCTAATGGACATGTTTCGAATATATCAAGGTTAGTGAATTTAAAGGATTGCAGATTGCATGGAATAAAGATTCATGATTGTCACGTGTTTATGCAAACACTCTTTCCACTAACTTATTAGGATTTATTGTCAAAGGGGATATGGGATGCATTCACATAGATCAGTCACTTCTTTATAGATATATGCTCCAACAAGTTGCAGAAACAATACATAGAGAGGCTTGAAACGAATATCGTCCAGACAATATGCAAATTGAGATGATATTCCCTTTTATCGTTATTCGACTCAATAAAGCATCTACCCATACATCCACCATTTGAGGCGAGAATTAGAGGCCTAGTCCAATAAAGATAGATGTATCCATTTGAGAGGTTAGGGATTACACATGCATCATAATTAAAATTCTAGTCTTTTTAAAAAAATTAAAAACATTCATTTAATTTCATGCACGTACTTATTCAGCCTTAAAAAAAATAAAAAACAAGTGCATGTTGAGGTTTTGATATGCAAGGCTTATATTATTGAAGAGATCGCAAAATTTATCTCATACTATTTCGAGTCTCACATGAGAAAAAGAATCAACACGTTTCATGGCATAATGACGATGGGAAAATGCCTTCAAGTGGAAACTTGTCAATATTTTTCCATCGTGGACGACCCGTACCAAAAAATATTATGAGGAAAAGATATTTGACAGATATAGAATTCAGACAATCACATAATTATATGTTATTTAATTGCGCGATGAACTGAGACTTTTTATTCAGTAAATATAATACTTCATATGTTGTTGCTTTCGAACAATTTATCTCTTATACTATCATAAACTGATAAATTGTTGAATTACTCATAGGCAATATCGTCAATTTCTACTAAGGGATTTTGTTAGAATAATTAAAATACATAAGTCTAACAAGGTGCAGAGAACAACAATACAAGAAGGCAAAATAGTTTATACATATACATACTATCTACTAACCGACCAAAATAAAATTAAAAGCGTTACACCAACACCATCAACTGTCACGAAAGGAATGTCAACCAATAATATAAGAGAAGCATTAATAAAGTGACATATGTGTGCAGTATTGAAGCTGCAATAGTGTGACGGGGAATCAACAAGGAAAGGGAAGGTTTCAAATAAAGTTTCAAAAGTTCAGCAATTTTGGAAAGTTTCTAAAGAACATGTTTTCTAAACAGAGAAGGTGCCACCCCTCACTCTGTGTTGTCTCAACCAAGAGAGAAAGAGATTGGTAAAAAAAGAGAGAGAGAGAGAGGACACAGAGTGAGGGGTGGCACCTTCTTTGACACCTCAAGAGAGAAAGAGAGGACACAAGATCATTGATGGGTCAAAAAGCAGCTTTTATGAAGCCCACGTGCACCCTCCTAATCTTAAACCCCACCTCCGCCTTACATGTCTTAACTTTCTTTAGATGAATTGGTGAATGGGAAGCAGACATGTTCAACATGTTCTTTAGAAACTTTCCAAAATTGCTTAACTTTAGAAACTTTATTTGCCTCAAGGTGTTACCCTTAATTAATTTTGGCAACATGTCAATTATAAGGTTGTGTCGTGATTATTATTGGAGGTCCAAATTTTGGGAGTTGCCTTTCCGTTCACATTCAGTAGCGACCATTTCACAATTAATCGATCCAGTCAGAGCCTGAAAGCAGCCATAAATACCAACCACCAGTGTCATAAAATACAGTGATTTCACACGGCAAGGAAGTTGTTGCGAAAGGAACATCAGCCACTATCATAAGAGGTGCAATGATTTGGCATACGATCAAAATCCAGTATCATACTGTTAATTATTCCAGGCATTTTCTTATACTTTCAATTACAGTCTTCAGTGCTTGATATAAAGACTTTACACTCTGTTAAGAACTCACACACAATCTAAGCTATTCGATAGGGCTTTTCGTTTTTTTTATTTATTTATTTTGGATGATAATCAAGTGACATTACCCTAAAAGAAATCACAAAAGCACCTTCCAGGAGATGGCTATCAAACAGGCAACAAGGACAGAAAAAATATATATATATTCAAAGCCAGGCTATAAAAACTCTCCAGCTCTATCCAAACCTCATTTCCTGCTCTCAAGGTGCGAGTATAGCTGACATTTTTCAAAGCTTTTGTATTATTTTGTGTGATTAATCTTTTCATCGACACCCATTTATTTCAGTACGTAGAGAAACCCTGAGAAGAACTCACACATTGCTTAGATGCCAGCATGGTCTTGATAGCAAAATCAGGGAATATAAGAACCGTGCTCACAGAGGAAACCAATGTTTATGCCTTGGGTCAAGGTTGGCAGCTCAGCAATAAGTCATAACAAGTAACAAAGTTCATTGTTGGGCTTAAGAACCTCTGTTTGCAAGCTAACAAAGATGTCCCATTGCTAGAACAGTGTGTGAAAGCCAAGCCAGAACAAAAACGGAAGTCTTTTTGCAGCAGCTTCTATTTATACGGGCTTACAAGCACCAGGATATGTGCCTAACGCTGGATGTTTGAGGACAGTCGCGGCAGTGCTGATTTATCATACCCCATATGATATTTCATTCGTGATGGATGCCACTGAGAATCATCCATGCTTTCACCAATCTATCATTTGCCATTACCATGGAGGAGATAACCAGAAATGATTGAGTTTTGTCAGCTGTTGCTTCTTTGACCATCTAGTACATTGTCATGGTTAATAAACGTGGAACATGGTGGCTGCACAACATTGTTACACACTTGCAATACAGAAAAAAAATGTTCATGTGAAGGAAGAAATAATGCTTAATACGACTTGTGGATATATTTATAGATTATATAGATAAGATAAAGTTATTACTTTTAGAGTTGAGAATAATTAGGAGGTTTAACCTTTAGTTAGCCAATTCTTTTTTATTTATCTATATAAAACAATATACAATAATAAAAGTAGAGATTACAATACAAATAAGGCAAATACATATGCATACTATCTGCTAACCGACCAAAATAAAATTAAAAGCGTTACACCAACACCATTAAAGTGACAAACGTGTACAGTATTGAAGTTGCAATAGTGTGATGGGGAATCAACAAGGAAAGGGAAGGTTTCAAAACAATTCTCAGATTTATTTGAGATATTAACTCAACATACTTTGGTTAAATTTTAAAAAATATATATTTAAAAGCGATAAAAATTGTGTTATGACATAAATAGTAAATAAAATTCTGATTACTATTTAGTTAATTATAACCATTGTACATAGTTCATCATGAACTAAAAAATTAACATGAGGGTTAATTTCAATTTTCCTGCTTAAGAAGGTGAATCCAGTTTATTCTTATGAGGTTTTAATTGTTTCAATGCCCCCTTGAGGTTTCAATTTCATATCAACTAAAAAAACTTTTTATTTTGATTCCTAAAACTTTGAAACTAATTGATCGATTAGGAATATCTTTTGTGAATATTTTAATTAGATAAAATCTTATAAATTCAATTAAAAACTCTATAAGATGCTACATGTATATATCATATAAAAAAATAGAATACATAGAAAACTAAAAAAAATACATGCAAAGTTAAAGTTTAAACTATGAAGTTCATTAAAAATAAATAAAGTATTTTATTTTTTTCTTTGATGAGTCAAGCACTGCATCATCTCTGAGTGTTGACATTAATTGATTTTATCAAATATATTGTTGATTTGTTAGGTACCTATAAAAGTCTAAAAGTTGTTTTTTTTTTTTTAAGACATTATGCTTCTTAGTTTTAATGTTTTAATATTTTGTGATCTCTCTAATTTAATAATTTTTCTAATTTTCAAATTACTTTTATGTTTTTTTATTTGTTTTCAATGTAAACCATATTAAAAAAAATTATCTTATATTTTTAAATATAAATGATATACATGATATCATTTGAAACCTTTATTAATTTAGAGTATAAGATTTGATCTCATTAAATTATTTAAAAAATATTTTATTTAATCAGATTTCAAAAGTTTGGGGACTGAAAAAAAGAATTTCTCTAATTTTGGGTAACCTGAAGAGGAAAACTGATACCTAATTGAAATTTCATGAGAGATATTGATAAAATCAAAGAATAAAAAAATGGATTCACATCAAGTCTGGAGTTAAATTGAAATTATCCTTTAACATAATTAATGAATTAACACCCGGCTAATTAACTCACAGTAGCCATGGCCATATTATATTTGGCCTAAGAGCCAGATTTGCATCACACACTGCATCTCTTATAGAAACTGGTATCTATTTCCCAGGAAACAACACGTGTCACGCATGTTCTCGTGGCTACAAGCATGATTGTGTTCTTGTGTTTAGTTAATATAACATTATTGTATGATTACACATCATGTATTAATTATTTTCTAAATTGATGATCTAGCCGAAGAATCGGTTTGTGGCATCCTGATATTGTTTGATTCTGTTAATAAATCAAGTGAAGTCAAAGAATATGGAGCGATTATAATGTTCATGTCTTTGTCAGCATTCTCAAGCAGACTGAGGTCTGGCACCACCTGCATAACGTGAAGATGCCGGAACGGGTAAGCAGGATGGCATTCACCAAGGTGTAAAAACAAATGTAGAAGATTTGCTATATGAAGTTATGAACTGGCATTGAAAGGTTCTTAGATGAATGAGAATTCGTGAGTTCACGATAAATATGTCAGATACCTTGTTTGGATCCGTGAAGGAATTCTCGTCCATTACATTCGAAGAAGTGAGGACAGTTTTTGTTGATCCAGACAATTGTGAGTTGAGCCCCAATCCATCAACTGAAACTTGGAGACTCACGTGCCTGTTCCCAAAATTCACAATCTGAAAATACATTTGCCTGGAAGTAAGAACTTGGCAAAATAATCAAACGGAAACTCTTAAAACTCAGAATTTACAGAGTGTTCATGTTTGTTGTCGACCAGTGGAATCAGTGGAATTAGTGGGTAGGACATGACAGCAAGCTATGCTGGTAATACAAGGCACTCAAGTTCAAGCAAGTAATTTCCAGACCTTTATTTTCAGGTAAGTTTCACCATCCACTGAGTTTGTCCAGGTAATTGCAGATGCAACAAGTGAAGAGGAATTTGTTTGTAGTTTAGCATCAAGCAGAGTTGCTCCACTCGACTCTCTGAAGAATTTCAGCACCCAGTAGCTTGGAGTTCCATAGTGCATTGAGGAGTTGAAGACAATTGCATCTGGATTCCACCTTCATGTAAAAGTTTCTTTCAGTGTCAGAGTACCCTCTGATGAAAAATGATATTCCTAGCCTGCATGCTTGAATTAATTTTAAGGAATAGCATGAGACTGGTACCTCCTATCATTGTCATTCACGAAAAGTGGTGCGTAGCTTGCCATCTCCACAATATCACTGCAATGGAGAAATAAAGGCCTCAAGAATTGGAATTTTCATGATAAGTATAAAAACACAAAAAAAAAAAAAGAGAGACTTCGTCCATGGCATCAAAATTTGAACCAAAACCATCATGAATGGTGATCTGAGAATCTTTTGCACTCGATATTTAAAATATTTTCTTTCTAAATTCTCCATCACCCTCTCCAACAGGAACAGAAAGGGGGAAGGCATCAAAACTTTGCACCTCGAGCACTGACTTGCACATTGATAGCATCTTAAGAGTGCTGGAACAACTATTACAAACCTGTTCTTTTCCAGCCCAATGAGGAATCCAGCTTCAGCAAGTGCTGCTAAAAGACTTCCTGTGCCAGCATCTTTTCCAGTCACAGCATACTCACTCACAAAAGCCTGAAATATAGCAAATTTCATAGCTACTAATCACATATTTTTGTCAGTAGGTTGTCAAAAAGCATATTACTCACCTTTGGACCAGAGCGGGATGTGTGATCAAATTGATGAGTCATAGAAAACAGGTGGCTGGCAGATGTATAAATCTAGTTCAAGGAATAAAAAGGGGTTAATAGTGTTTCCTGACGAATAAAAATATGCACATATGCAATTCTGCAAAACAGAATGACAAACAAAACTGTGGTGACAGGATGTTTACATGAAAATCATAGTAATCAGCAGGATGATCCAAAGAATGAGAAGACCCATCACAGTTTGAGATTATTTTGATGTCGGGATAGGCACTTTTTATAGCATCGTAGAACTTGAGATAATTTCCTGGTAAAAAGAGCACATAAATTTGAGTTCTGAAACTGGTTTATCTTCCAGAATCTTGAGTAAAGAGTAACATTAGCAGAACTTAAAAGACACTTTTTGTGAAGAGAATCTTTCTCAACCATAACTTACTGCAGAATTGAGATCATGAGACTTTATCATAGAAACTCAACTGTGAAATCAAATAATAGATCATTCGATGCACAAGAACTCTTGAAAGATAAATGCAAAAGTGAGTAATACTGCATGAAAAAAATGTCGTATCACCTCAAGAACATATCATCTCCTCCTAGAGGGGTGACTAGTTCAAATTAGAAGGGCGTGTTGCTTGCTATGGACTCAAACCTGATTCTTTCATCTAATGTAAAAAACAGATTCATATAGGCATATCGGAGTTTGTGATCCATGCATGTTCTTGTGTGCACAAACCTCGGTAATTCTTCTTCCAACAGTCCTCGTTCCCAACAGCAACATATTTCAAGTCAAACGGCTCTGGATGCCCCATTGCTGCTCTTACAGAACCCCATTTAGAATCAGAAGCGCCTCTAGCAAACTCAAGACCATCAAGGGCTTCCTGGAATAGATACAAACATTGTTATAACATGATATACATGTTAGTTTAATATGTGATGTAACTAATTAGTTGGTTACATATGGTATTATTATATTCATGTAAATACCTATTTATTATTAATAAAGCTTAATTTATCTTTATATTTATTTAATATAAGATCAATGAATATAATATTTGATTTATGAATCTAAAATAAAGATAAAGTTCATGGGACAAAAATACTTTGCAAATAAAATTATAAAGTTATTATAATTATGGGATTTTTATTGCATCAAAACATTATTCCTAAAATATTCATGGTCGATGCTCTCTTAAATATTAGACATTTATTATAACCGAAAAGACTGATATCTATTATGTTCTTTCTTTTATGAAAAAAAAACAATTGTTCTCATAAACTAAAGTATAAAGGATACCTAAAACTAATATGTAAGTGCTTATCATAAGACATGTCTAATGAACTAACCTGTATAAGAATTCCATATGGAGAGATCACTTATATCTATTGAAAAGCTCACGTGATGGTTGTGTAAGTGATCATTAGACTTGAAATCGCAAAGTTATCTTATATAGAAAATGTTATGCTTTGATTCTGTTGCATGTTAAATCGGAATATTATTGATGAAAAGATATTAATTTCACTGAAAAACCAGTCAATGAAAGATTAAGTCAAACCACTAATGATTTTTCTAATATTTAAGAGATCATAACACGTTGCTAGAAGATGCACATAAACTTCAAATATAAATTAATCAATTGTTAAATTGATAATAAATTAAGTTGTTTAATTTATTTAATTCTATTTAATTATAATTAATTATAATTATAATTTATATTTGGATCAACACATTATGAACCTAATAGGTCACATACATTAAGAACTATTAGTCAGAAATTAAACTGAGATGATTTAATTAAATATGACTTGATTAAAATATATTTTAGAAATTAAATACTAGAATATAATTAATACAATGATTATATTTCTAAACCTAGAAAAATTTAGGATTTGATTGAGTTAATTTCTAAAAATATATGGATATTATTCAAATGGAAAATTGATATTTTATCAATTTATAGGGTTTTTTAAATTTTTCTATAAATAGTAAGTCATGCCTTTTATTTGGGAGTTATTATTTGTTAAACAAAAAAACTACGCAAGTAATAGAATAGAGAGTTAACACTTTAGGCATAGCAATCCCTCTATTCTAAATGGAAATTTAGGAGATTTTTCACTGGTAGTTTGTTTAGATTACCGTCGAAAACTGAACAATTGAACAGCTTGTGGTTTGCGACAACTCAGCCTTTAAAAAATTATTTAAAACCGAAAAAGATCAGATCTTCAGGCAATAAATTCCTAAACAACTCTAGATCTGTCTAACAGGATCCTAGAGACTCCCAAATAATTTTGTTTTATTGTTTCCACTGCGTGTATGATATTCAAGAAACCAACAATACAACAAAAAAGCTCTCGTCTTTCACATCAATGTCAGTAAAATTGTAAGTAGTTTTGTCTGCCCTACTTTTCCCCCTTTGTACCTGCAAGCAGGTTGTGGTTTTCAAAACAAATGATATTAGAAACTGATAAAGCACCATTAGACGTGCGTGCGTGAGTCTGTAGCTTCAACACTGGTGAATGCTGAACCTTCTTCCATACTAGTCGAGACTCAAAAGGAAAATTTGCTAGCTTATTTCTTTTTATAATCATGAAACTATCAGGTTTAATCTAAGCAGGACTGGTATTGTTTCAGTTGTTCTAACTTCTAATGGATAAGTCAGTTTATTTGTGCGTGGAGGGTTTTAGCAAAAAGGAAAGCAATGAATTTGCATACTTGTACAAAAGGTGAGACAGTGGTGGTATCAACTTCATCCCGATGGCTGATTCCTGCCATGTTAACGAAGCAAAATAGGAAAGTGTAAAAAAAAAAAAAAGATCAATCAGACAGGATGAACTGGGAAATGCCAGCACATGAAAGTACCATTGTTGAACACCCATATAGGCCGTGCACCAAGATCTTCAGATAGCTGCAGAAATGAGTGAACGTAAATTATATCTTCTTATGTAACAGGGTTAGCAAGTCCAGTTTCAAAGAACTGCACAGGCCACAGTTAACATAATCCTGCACCTGCATGACAAATCAAGATACCTACTTGAAGAAACTCAAAGTAACCAAGTCCATCATCAGTCCAATACATCCAAACATCACCAAAATGCCCAGGTCTCTCCTCCCAGGGTCCAATGCTTTCCTTCCAGCGAAATGCATTTCTCAACCATTCACCTTCAACGAAGCATCCACCTAGTGCAAAATGATCAGAAAATATACCCCATCAGTGAGATCTGAACTGGAAAGATAAAGCTAGTCAAACAGATTATGCATTGAGTTTGAGAGATTGTGGTGTTTGATCAAGCTAAACTTGCACCAGAAAGGGGCCCGCAGCTCCAGATTTGGAGTTTGAGATTGCAGTTTAGGGCTGAAATCCTTGGAAAGCGAAAGAAAAAGGAAGGCTCTCCAGGGGGGAAAAAAAGAGAGGATTAGGCCATCAAATTTCCTGCTTGCTTTTCTCTTGAAGACTCAAAATCCATTTATCGAAAACAAAAAAGGATTAGACCATAAAAAATCCTGGTCACACTCACAAAATCTCTAGTGAGCTGTGAAGACAAAGCCTTTAAGCAAAAGCCTCAATAAATGGAGCAAGAATTTGGAATTGTAAAACAATTGTAGCCAGGGATAAAGATGTGGAGCCATGGACTTCCCTGTGTAATATATGATAACCAGATTCCACTATATAAATTTCCATCTCCTCAGCAAGAAACTATTCAGGCATACAAATACTACATACATACCAGGAAATCTGATAAATTGGGGTTTTATATCTTCAAGCATTTCAATGAGCTCCTTTTGGAAACCATGCCCCTGTGGCAAAACAGAGGTGGTACCGATACTTTAGACAAATGGAATCTATGTACCAGGCATAAAATCTCTGTAAGAAAATATTTCACACTCTAGCAAACCAAGAAATTCAGATTTTTATCTCCACAACCTCCATAAATAACCAAATCTTAAATCCTGTCTACCTGTAACCTGAAATTATGATTTTCAACTTTCGCCCTCTATAAATATATTGTCTTCTACATTGCTAAGTGGCTTGAACTTTCCCAAACCGCATGGAGAAAGATTTATTCTTTTATGTGAGAAGTGCTGATGAATAAGAATACCTTGTATGTGTCCAAAGGCATAGCTGACACTTGATCAAACCATATTACACCTTTCCTGGATGTTGTCAACTGAAGCCTTGAACTAGGATTTGTTCCTTTGGCTTCCAATAGAACCTCGGTCTTTGTCCAGTTTGAAACATCAGAATCTCTGCAAAAAAGGAAAGCATGAAAAACACAAACTCCTGGTCAAAGAGAAACCATTCATTGCAAAATACATTCAAGTGGTGCTCACACAATGTTAGCAGTTGCCAATATCTGCAGCCCATCTGAGCTCGTCAATGATACAGATACATTGATTGATCCAAGAGAACGAACATAAAGAACTACTTTGTAGATCTTCCCTTGTTCAATATTCTGAAGGAAACAGAAGTCAAAGACAAAAGGGTCTGATTTCCAGCTTTTTTTTCTTCCATAAATGCATGCAAAATAAATTATCACATCTAGTGTCGACTAGTTCTCACCATGCCCCAAAACCCTGGATTATATATTCCAACTCCGCCAGCTGGGCAAATATTACTGCCCTCGCTGTCACAGAGCACATGCATTCGGAGTGCAACCTTATTGCGCTCAAAGCAAGAAGAACGATCAGTAGATACAGTTAAAGATGACTGATCACCAATTATAGACCAGGGAGCAATATTTGAGGGAGTATTTTGGCCCCCAGCTTCAAAACCTGGGAAACAAAGGAAACAAATCGAAGAGGTACATGTGAATCCCAAATCCAAAATACCCAGATAAATGTAGAAAGGCTTGAATGGTTTGATAATCAAAGTAGCGATTAACTCCAAAATCATAGCTCACACAAAAAAAGTTCAGATCTTTTTATCAAGGCACTGTTTGATAAAATTAAGAACTAAGCACTGAATAACTAGGAAAAAAATTATAAATCCTGAAATCTTGGAACTGGAAGTTAGTTTTGACTGCAATCGGCCTATTGCACAATTTGAAACTTCCCTTACTTTCTTCGTTCTTCTTTTCACTTGCAGAAATTAATATATTTGAAAATTACCCCGATTGCTTACAAGCTCTGCCCATATCCCACCAGCTCCGGCATGGTTTATCTCCTGCAGAAAAAACCATTTCAGATAATGCTCGCTATCCTTACTCAACATCCTTATTTATGCATTGTAGTTTAAACAGACCATAAACTAACTAGACACAAATCAAATCATAACTTGAAATCGAATAAACTAACCTCGAAGAAAATTCCAAAGAGTGTTTCAGGAATAGGCCGACCACTGGAGGCATTAACGATCAATTTTGCTGTCTGATATGCATCAACTTCAGCAGCAGAGCATTGATACACGGAACAAAGACCAGCAAAGAAGCAGACCAGAAGAACACTGCAGGAGGCCTTCCAATAACCCATCTTCTCACTCCTTCACTCACCACGTCCAATATTGCCACACCCTAATATAACAACAATATATAACAAATTCAATTACATTTTATGATCAATCATACCCCAAAAAGGAACAGCTCCATAATCTGTCACAATATCTAAGAGAAACTGATCCATTCTCATTCTCTTCTGTTAGCGCAAAAAACTATGGATAAGAATCAAATAAAGAAAGCAGCAAGGTCAGCCTGTCAGATAATATGTCACCTGACACCATCTTCTACCTTAAGAAGGTAACCCCATCATGATTCACCACTGTCATCATAATTTGGACTGACTCGCAAAAAAAGATAACAGCAAAAACTAAGGTCAAGCTCTAAAAATTCAGACTCCTGCCATTATATTTCCAACTATCTTGAATTCCCATGATCAAAGTTTTGACCTTTACTCCAAAACATGATAAAAAATTTGAACTTTACAGCAAAACATGTTCAAAATTCAATACAAACATGTCATACACAAACATTAGAACCAACCCACCAAGTGAAAGTATTGAATTCTGAACAAATAAGGATCAAAGATGATCAAAGTTTTGACCCTACTCCAAAACACGATGAATTTTGAACTTGACAGCAAAACATGATCAAGATTCAATACAAACATAACATTCACAAACATTAGAACCAACCCACCAAGTGAAAGCATTGAATTCTGAACAAATAAGGATTAAAGATGATAACTTTACCAGAAACAAAGGGTCAAAAAGACAAATTCTGCTTTGGGTTCTTTGAAGATACCTGCAAATGAGTGGAAGTGTTGACTGGTGATAATTTTTAAGATTAGCTAAGGAGTTGTTTGTTTGTGCTTATAAATAAGAGATGGGCACGCATATGACGCTTGTTCTGTTTGCCTTAGCGCCTTTCTTTCACGTCAGACATTTGGCAGTGGACTGCAAGGAACATAAAATTACTCACTTCTTGTCTTTACAGTGCGTGCAAGCTACAGATCACAGTTATCTCATCTGTTTTGAAGTAAAAATACTACATTTAGAATCACTTTATTAATGAAGGAAATTCCACTATTTATTTCCCCTTTAAATTTAGCCAAATTTACAATGCCTTATTACTTTTTTTATTCTTTTTTTTTAATACATGTGAATTCCTTTGAATCATCCTCTTAACCGATCCATGTGAATTTTGAACTCTACTCCATGAATGCTAATAGACAATACCATGGGGCTGCTCCAATTCAACCCTTGTCCATATAGACATTGATTAAATTACAAATATCCATGGAAGGTGTGTCCAAAGCACAAATAAAATAACGAAAAACTTGTGCTTGCTGAGTGTGTTTTTGGGTCATCGATGGGGACATTATCCCTTTCTTTCTTTAAAAAATTTGGACTTCTTAGAAACGACTATCAATGCTAGCGGTGTAAGCAATTCTTATCCTCATGAATGCTAAGAATTAATAGATTATCTATCCACTGTGCTTAGTTTAGTATATTCTTTTTGTCTCTACAGTAATTACGCCTATTTATATTTAAGCTAAAATATTTGAGAGTGTGGTTGTTATTGTTTTTTAAAGTATTTTTTATATCAAAAATACATAAATATGATATTTTTTTTATTTTTAAAAAAATTATTTTTAAAACTAGCACATCAAAATAATTTAAAATATATAAAAAAATTAACTTTTAATAAAAAAAATTAAATTTTTATAAAATATAATTTACACCACGTTTTCAAACTCCCGACTGTGAAAGCTTAAACACAGTTTCTTGAGTCTTGACGGTGAAGATACCTAGAAATGTTTTTCTTTACTGGCAGTGAATGAAAAGGCCAATTGTTGGGCTCTGAGTGCAACCATGAAATCATCCCTACAAACCCTAAAATAATATTAACTGGGTGTTGTTATCCAGAGCTGATAGTGATTCTTGTCAATCATGGAGTTAGATTTCCAGAAAGACAAAACTTGTAGCGTGTGCCTTTGAGGTTTTTAATGTTTTAAATATTTTAATAAAAATAAATTTTAAAAAATATTACGACAAATAGACTTTGCCTGCCGTTTTCTTATCTACGAATGCTGGATGGAACTTATCCAAATGAGGTCATTTATTACATCCAATATGATCTTGATGATGCTGACCCTTTCTAGGTGTCTGCTATTAATACCATCATGAGAAGGAGATCCTGGCAGCTTAAGTTAAGAAAATTAAATAAAGTTAGAAATATTTTAATGTGCTTTTTTTTATTTCATTTTTCCTCAATTTAATTCCTTGATATTTAAAAAAAGTTATTCTTCATTGCTTTTTTTTCTTTTTGTAGGCTAGTTTCAGCCTCATGATTAGAATTATAGATTTTAAAGGCTAACAATGGTTGATTTTGGTTTTTTAAAGTTTATTTATAAAATTAATTTATTTTTATTTTTATTTTTTAATTTTTTTTTTTTGAATTGATCATCGCATTTTTTTCCACTTTCCTTTGGGTGGGGTTATTTTGATTTTAGGTTGACTCAAATTTTTTTCATTGTTTTTTTTAAATAATTTTATAGTTTCATCGCTAAGCATTTTATTATTGGGACTTGAGAGTTTTGCTCCGTTGTTTTTTGGGTTTGTCTTCTATGTGGTTGGTATCAACTTTATTACCACGATCATGAATTTTAAATATTAGCTCGAGTTGATTTTTTTAATTTTATCATTCAACATATATTCTTTTGGGGATTGATCTCCGTGCATTTTGTTTTTCACTTTCCTTTGTAGGGGTATATCATAATCTTGCGCTCATGATCACGGGGTTAACAAGTTAATTTAGGTTGAGCCATATTTTTTTTTTAATTTTTTTAATTATGTTTTTTCTCAGTTTCGCCATTTAATGTTTGGTTGTTTGATAGTTAAGTTTAGCTTTATTCAATTTTCTTTCATAAACTACTCTTTTTTTATCTTTCATTGACACGGACAATCGTTAGATTGAATAAAAAATTTATCTTAAGAAAAGAAAAGTTATATTAGATACAACTGAGTACATAACTTGTGTTATGATATTAAATATTTTAATTTTAATTTTTTATTAAACAAATATCAATTTATTTAATTAGATACGTGTATAAATATTTTGATTTTTGATTTATAATTTATAATTTTTTATAAAAAAAACATATAAAAAAACTTATATATTTATTTATTTTATCAAAAAAATTTATCAGACCAATGGTAAGGTTGAGTCATGTAACCAATAACCTTCTAAAAAATTAGCTGATTTTTCTTAAAATTACAATAATTATTATCATTATTTCTTAAAACTGGTAAAAAGAATAAAACATTACAGAAACTTTTATTTATTACATTTTAGAAAGTAAACTTTAATCTTTTTCACTTTAACACAAAATGCCATTTTTTAAACACTTGAAAATTATATTTTTACCCCCAAATAAATAATCACAGGAAAAATTAACAAAAGTAATCAAAATCAATAGCAAATTGATTCATAAATGGAGTGTGTGGACTGCAGATTTTGCAGTTAGGCCCAGTACTGTAAGGCTAAAGACTAGACAGGGTTACAAGGTTTAGATGCCGTTTGGCACTGCAGCTATGGCTGCGGTTAATAAAAAAAACAGGCCCGAGATGTTTGGTTATTTTCAACCACACTTTTTATTTAACATGGCCCCACTAAAAACTGAGGTTGGACCTCAATTTTTGAAAAGCAAGTAACACCTGCTTTTCACTCCATGCCATACACTTTTCACGGACACTTTTTTTCTTGTAAAAAAATTTCCTTGCCCGAGCTTAAGCTCTGTTCCCTTCCCCTCTGTTACTGATCTGGACAAGATTGATGAAGATTGATGCCAGAGACAGTGTTCCATCTTGTTCCTCTCTGTCCCTTCTCCTGTCAAACGAAAGATTTTAACACAATATTTTCCCAACCTGAGCTCGTCTCCTCTGTTCCCTTCCCCCCTGTTCCCTTGATCTGGACGAAGATTGACGCCAGTGACAGTGTTCGTCATTGTTCCCTGCTGTCCTTTTTGTTGTGAAGCAAAGATCAGATCACCTTCACCGAAATCATTTGTGCCAAGCAGTCTCCATTGTTTCAGTTTGCAGGAAGCACAACAGTGCTGGGAACTTGTTTCTGAAATCTTGATTTTTTAATGGATATTGTCTGTTGAAGAAATTATGTAGTTGCCATTTTGGGTTTTGAGTACTGATTTGGAGATTTTGTATCCAATTTATGGATCAATTTTTTTTTTTATTTATCTCCTGTGGGGCTCTTTTTGTTGTTAATCTGCCATTCAAACTTGTTGTGTTTTCCTTACACTTTGTTGATCAGTTTTCTTGGTAGTGTTGGCGGATTTCAAGATTTCAGTAAACTGTCTTCTTGTGTGAAGTTTTATCTGTTGGTGATCTTGATTTCTTGAGAGAATTGTGCTTTAGGTTTCGGGGAAGCAAGATGATGAGAGTTTTTTTCGAGAATGATTGTAATTTTAATTTCATTCAGATGATTTTTTATCTGATATTGTCAAGAATCACAACGGTTTTTATATATGAATTTTGATATGAATGTTATACAAAATGAAATTACAAATAGTTTGACAGGAAAACAAAAAAAATATTTTATATAAAATATTATTTATTTTATGATATAATAGGAGTAATTAATTCTACAATATTTAAATTTTAAACCATCAATATTAATATATATTTTTTTAAAATTATTTTATAATCTTAATTTCAAAAACATTCTTAACCAAACACATTGAATTTTTTTTTTCAACCTCAATTTCAACCATAATTTAACCAAACACCTATTTTTTCAAACCAACTTTAATTAAAAATATTTTTTATAAAACAATTTTTTTCAAATCATAACCACAATAGCTACCACAATACCAAATATACTTAGGAAATGTTTGGGAACACGGTTCAACCCGCGTTTCCAAAAAAATTAAATTTTTTTTTGCTAAAATTAAATATAGTTTGTATGTTTTGGATCGTTTTGATGTGCTAATGTCAAAAATAATTTTTAAAAAATAAAAAAAATATCATTAATATATATTTTAACATAAAAAATTATTTAAAAAGTAATGCCAACCAAAAATAAACTGTTATTGGTCGCAAAGCCATTGTGAGTTCCTCTCACCAAGCCAGTACAATTAGATAGTACGAAAAGCCAATTTATTGGGTTTTGAATTTCAGACCAAAGTGACAAGAACTAATGAAGGAAGAAAAATCAAGATTAAAGGTCCAGACTTTAGGGTTCTTTTGGGTTCTGTTTGTGGTCCTTGTAAGAAATTCAACTGATGTTCATTCAAAACAGCAAAACCGAAGAACTCAGGTAATGATATTATTCTCTTAGATCCTCTTTTTACCATCTAAGATTCTTTATTTCCTGTCTTATAGTTTCTGATCTGCTAATAAAGAATTTCCTTTTCTATTTATTTTTTGTTTTAAAAGGACTAAAACCTGCTTTGTCTAGTGATTCATTTTCAAAGTCTTTAAGGCAAAGATTTGAACTTGATCTGTTCTTGGTTAATTTCTGGAAAATAGAAAACTGCGTCATTTTCAATTTTATGTTTCTGTGATGTTTTGAGACTAGTTATGTGTGAGTCTGTTTGTGTTCGCAGTTTTTTGAATACCAAGTAGTGCTCTTTTTTGTTTTAGGGTTTTTAGTGAATTGGTAATTGTTTTGGTTGTCTTTGATTTGATGCATGTGCTTGCATGTAGAAGGAGTATAAAAATTTAGCAACTTTTGAAACATTTCTGTGAAGATCTTGCAGTTTTGTGGTTTGGAAGTTTGTGTCTTAGAAACGTTTTCAGTTTCATTCTGCAATAAAGTGCTGCTCTCTTTGTACCTTAGGTAATTTCATCAGATTTTAGAACAATTTCTTGTTCTTGTCTAGGAAGTGTATGAAATGGAACAAGAGAAGTCAAATGTGAGAGACTGGTAATAGAAGGAGGTTTTGTTAGCTAAAACTGTGATTTTGTTTATTCAGAAGTAATAATAATGGAAGAATCAGCAGGCGAAGGCCCAATAGATAAGTCCAGGGTTTTGAATGTAAAGCCCTTGCGGACTCTTACTCCAGTATTCTCTTCACCATCAAATTCCAGTTCTTTTTCTCAAGGTTCTGCCCCTTTTGTTTGTGTTCCCCCAGCTGGTCCTTTCCCACCTGGAGTTTCCCGTTCTTTCCATTTTCTGGTACAACTAATCAATCTTCCGGTGACCACACCCCAATATCATCAGCGGTTCCTATCAATTCGTTTCGGTCACCTGAGCCTCTCAGACGTGCTGCAAATGGAAATGCTGGGTCATCAAGGAGGGTTAATAGAAACAACAGGGGTGTGGAAGAAGATGGGTATAGCGATGACCAAACTCAGAGTTCGCAGAGTAGATATCAGAAGAGGAAAAAAGGCGGCCATGATAAATTTGCTTCTCCTGATGTTGACACAGATGTGATGGTAGAAAATATTTTCCAGTCCTATAACCTTGTGCAATTTGAAGCAGCACGACTATATGATGGCAATAAAGATTCTGTAGGATATGTACTCCTGGTTTTCAATTTGCTCCGAAGACAAATAGCACAGCTTGAAGATACAAAGGAAGCCACATCGGGGCAATCAAGGCGCCCTGACTTGAAAACAGGTAATGTTTTGATGACAAAAGGAATTCGGACGAATGCCAAGAAGAGAGTTGGAGCTGTACCTGGTGTTGAAATTGGTGATATTTTCTTTTTTAGAATGGAATTGTGCACAATTGGACTGCATGCTCCAAGTATGGCTGGAATAGATTACATGTCTGTCAGGATCAGTCAAGATGAAGAACCAATAGCTGTTAGCATTGTTTCATCTGGAGGATATGAAGATGATGTTGACGGTGATGATGGTTTGATTTACACTGGCCAAGGTAAGGAAATGGATCAAAAGCTTGAAAGGGGTAACCTTGCGCTGGAGAAGAGCTTGCACCGTGGTAATGACATTAGAGTAATCAGGGGTATAAAGGATGTGGGAAATCCAACTGGAAAGGTATATATGTACGATGGTTTATATAGAATCCAAGAGTCATGGTTAGAGAAAGGAAAGTCTGGTTCCAATGTTTTTAGGTATAAGTTGGGTAGGTTACCTGGCCAGCCTGAGGCATACAAAACATGGAAAAAAATTCAGCAATGGAAGGATGGTAATATTACTAGGTTCGGGATTATACTGCCTGATCTTACTTCAGGGTGTGAAACTTTACCTGTTTCTCTTGTGAATGATGTTGACAATGAAAAGGGGCCTGCCTATTTCACTTATTCTCCAAACCTCAAGTATTCAAAACCTGCACCAAGGGATCCTTTTGTTGGCTGTGCTTGCAATGGTGCATGTCTCCCTGGAAACGAGAAATGTGATTGTATTCAGAAAAATGGAGGCTATCTTCCTCACATTGTGAATGGGGTTATTGTGAGCCAAAAATCTGTGATATATGAGTGTGGTCCTTCCTGCCAGTGCCCTCCAACTTGCCGTAATCGTGTGTCTCAGGGTGGTTTGAGAGTTCGTTTGGAGGTGTTTAAGACTAAGGACAAAGGTTGGGGTTTAAGATCGTGGGATCCCATACGAGCTGGAGCTTTTATATGTGTATATGCAGGAGAAGTTGTTGATGATTCTGCACAAGAGCTTGCAGGTGAAAATGAAGATGATCACATCTTTGATGGTTCCCGCACTTACCAGCCAGTGGAAATTTTGCCTGGTGATTCCAATAATGCTCCAAACCTCCCATTTCCTCTTATAATAAATGCCAGAAATGCTGGGAATGTAGCTCGTTTTATAAATCACAGTTGCTCTCCAAATCTGTTCTGGCAGCCAGTTTTACGAGGAAATAGCAAGGAGTTTGATCTCCATATCGCGTTTTATGCCATCAGACACATTCCTCCTATGACAGAGTTGACATATTGTTATGGGATGGTACCTCCTGAAAAAGCAGATAGTGGGAAGAGAAAATGCTTATGTGGATCACCAAAGTGCAGAGGTTTTTTCTATTGATAGTCCATTTACTGGAGTATTTGGATAAGGATGGCCTTGCTAACTCATGTTTCTGGAAGAAGGTTTGTATTCCAATTTGTTAACTCAGTTTTTGCTCTCTCAGGGACAAATGTTTACATTTTCTTTGTTTTTTCCAAATGCTTATAAATTTACTGGATCAGTGCATAACAAAGTGCTAGAATGTGGCTGATTTTTAAATTGTTTACAAAATAAAGATGACTGTTCATCCCATGTACACCTAATTTTCATGTTTTTTTTTTTCCATTCATCTTGCAAACAGTTCTATTGCATACCTGTAACATGTTTTCCAACCTGGATGCTTCGCCCTTCAGGGATCATGCATTTGTTTTAAATATGCACTTGATTATTAGACCTTGTTTGGATTTCTTTCGGTAAGATTCTTTCAAAATATCCCATAAAGCAATGTTGTAATACGGGGAAGTGGCTTGTAGAACTGTAAGTTCATTTGTGTGACTATACTTAAACTACTCATTTTTTTCACTCCTGAAGATGTCTGAACCAGGTCTCCACAAGGCCATCCAGGGAGGATTCTTTTAATGATCCTCTTGTCATATGTATTTGTTTGCAAGAAGGAAGAGCACTAGCTTCATCTTGTGATGGGTGATAAACTTCATATGCAAATCATGCAGATTTACTGTCATTCATAGTAAAACATATCTTAAGATTTTGGTTTTCCTAGATTTTTACGAGACCTCTTATTTATAGATTCATGATTGGAGAAGATTGGATACCGGATCACACAACTTGTATGCTCTGGTTTGATAGTAGATGCAATTAAAACATTTGATAATTTATCTGAATTGCATTGCCGCCACTATGCTTGAACATTTTGGTTGGCCATATTTACCTTTCAAAACTGAATTCTCGCTTTTGCGTATTCACTTTTCCACCATCAGCTATTTTGCAGTCCATGGCAAGGAAAAGCTTCAGGATGTCTCAGCAAAGCCCTGTCTTTTCACCAGCTGTTGGTGGTATATGGTTTCTACTCTGTGCATGAATAAACACCAAATATATCTTCCATGACTGGAGCAGACAGGCCCATGAAAGGTTTTCTTTTGTTGTACAAAACTTGTGTTGCTGTAACATGAAACAATAGGATGCAGACTTGTAACTTACTTTAGCTGTTATCCCTCTGCGTAATGTTCCTAGATTAAAGTAGTCCTCGCCTGTTTTATCTAGTGTGCACCTTGTATTCAATAATTGAGTGATGTGCCAAGAAGGTATCCTAGTTGCACTCATTTTTTCTGTTAACATCATTTGATATGCTCGTGGTTGCATCCATTTCCGTTTGGAAAAGAAAAAAGGGTGATTTGTAGTTGAATATGAACTGAAGCTTAGGTTTTGAAGGAAGGCTGTTCGAAGATGCCACCATGTTTGCGTCTTCAGCTCGGTTTAGTGTCTGTTGCCGGAAAACCACTTGTGCAACCAAAGTAGGTGCAAGGAAGAGATCTGCATCTGCAGTTCCACCTATCAGAAGGTGGTAGTTTTGTTTCAATGACGATTTTGTCAATAAAACAATAATTTCATCACAGGCAAAAAAAACGTTAGTAAACCATTCATTGAATATTACAGTGATAGAAGGGAATTTGTGACTGTTTTAAGGTTCTTACTATTTCATGTTAATTGTCAATTGATTTGGTAGAAAACAACCTTTCATCACTGATTTTAGTAGCATTAAAATATTTGGCTGCAACTAAAAACTAAAAAAATCTACATGCCCGCTATCTCCTTTTACAAAGACAAATATCAAAAGCATAATATGTATTATGTAAGCATCAAAATTCTTGAAACCATCCTGCTAGTAAGTGGATATGTGCTCTCTAGCTTGGATTCAAGTGCCGGTTGATCTGCAGTGAAACCTGTATTTTTCATTCAAAAGCATCATTTCCCATAAAAAAAAATGTTTGAAAAAAGACTTATTTTATATTAAGATGATATTATTAAATTTGTGCAGCTTTTGTGGGTATTTTTGTGGGTATTTTGAGTAACACATGGGAAAAATTGAGAAAATCAAAGTATTTTTATTTGGAAATGTATTAAAATAATATTTTTTATTTTTAAAATTTATTTTTAATATCAATATGTTAAAATGATTTAAAAATATAAAAAAAATAATTTAAAATAGGCTGAAATTCGGTGCAAATACAGGCATATTATGGTTAATTATTCTGATTTCTGAGTGCAGTTTCATTTCGTGCAAGAAATAATGATAGTGGAAGCCAATTTCTTTCTTTAGACATCTACATGTCCCCTCACTTTCCTGGAAACGACCTGGCAAGAAGAGTGATTGAGGTTGTCACTTAATTAACTATAATCAATTTGGTTTTTGTTTTAGATAAGGTTAGTTAAAGGATATATCGTGTATGTAAAATTTAATGGTATTTTTATTAGACTAATTAGTTAAAAAAATATTCTGAATTTTTTATCAACAAAAAGAAGATTGGTTCGAGCTAATTCGTTTAATAACTATGGTTAAAAATTTCGAACTTTGAAAAGAGACAATCTTAAAATAACAAAAACACTAGGGGCTTCTTTCTAAAATTGCAGCTTATTTTAACTACTTTAGCACCCGCGAAAAAACCGTTGGAAATCGTTGCTTGGTAGGAAAAGCTGACAGCAAAGGTTGTAAGAGAGAGAGACACACACAGATATTAGTCAGAGGATTGGTGTCTGTGATCAAGGACAGGTAGGTATCATCTTGTGTCTCGAAGAGAGAAGAATGTGTAAAAGAAAAAATACCCACCTGTCTTTCGACTTCTTTCCAAACCAAAACATTTTCTTTCAAAAAGAAATTTTGTTTTGATTTGGTTGGGTTTCATGTGGGTTTGATTTTCAAGGAGGTTTTGTTGCGTAATATTTGTCAATAGAAGACGAACAAACACAAGAGTTGAAAATCTTCCTATAGGCAGCAGCAATGGACCCTTCTCCCACAACAAAATCCAAGAGGCTCTATCAACTTTGGAAGGGTAACAATGTAATCAATCCTCTTTTCCCACCTTCTGCATGTCCTCATTCTTTATCTATTGTGAATTGCCTGATTTATTTCTTATGAATTCAAGAAATTGTGATGATTTGGTGTTTGCATCATTTTATTTTTGCCATTTATTTGATTATTAATGATTCTTGAAGGGGATCTAATCAATTTGCCTTGCGTCAATCCAATGTTTCTTTGCCTTTGAATATATAAATGATGGAATGTGAAGAAATCAGCACCGTTTTCTGCCTTTTCCCGTTTTGCCTGACAGAAAATGTCAGCCATGATTATCAGTAAGACTTTAGTTAATCAGAGGAAAGATTCCTGGATTTCTAATTGGTAAATGTGTTCGAAAATGAGTTTTGTCGGATCATTATCGAAATCGATGAGTATTTTGCAGTAGTTGGAGATGGATTTGATGAGAAAATTGTTGTTACAGATTGTTGTGTTTTCTAGACCAGGACTAACAAAACTTCCCGTTCTAATATCAGAAATTCCTCTGTGGTGGGAGAGCAGTCTTTGGTCCTGATGCAGGATCTCTATTTTTGACAACATTTTTAATTGGAGGTCCTGCAACGGCATTCTGCATAAAGATGCTGCTGCTGTTAGTCAGAAAAGATGATCCCTGCTACGACATTCCAGTTCTAGTTGGGGGATTGGTCCTCGCTATTATGGTTGGTAAAGTGAAGTTTGTTGGTAATGACTGGTCTTGTTCAGAAAATAATTTCTGAGTTTAATAAAAATGTCATGCAGGACTTCGTATTTCTCTTCATGACATCAGGTAGAGATCCAGGAATAATCCCTAGGAACTGTCAGCCACCTGAATCAGATGAATCGGTTGGCATCCCTTCCCAATCTATGGAGTGGGTTAACAACAAAATTACAGACGTGAAATTGCCTCGTACGAAGGATCTAATTGTTAATGGCCACAGTATTAAAGTGAAGTTCTGCGACACTTGTCTGTTATATCGTCCGCCACGAGCTTCACATTGCTCCATCTGCAACAATTGTATTCAGAAGTTTGATCATCATTGTCCATGGGTGGGTCAGTGCATTGGACGGGTAAGTTGCTTCTTGGAACTCTTTAGGATTTCAAGATTCTTTGAGATTTTGAATGTTCCATGCAAACTGAAATCTATGGACGTTTCTGATAACATCTGCACGGATTTTTTAACATGGATTATCAACAATCAACCATCTTTCCAGCTCGTGTTTTGAATGCAAGAATGAAATCAAAGCTGAAAGTTGCTTCTCCTGCTTTAGTAGCTGTTTTTTGACAGACACTAATCAGCTTCTTCTGTGTTGATCCGCTTGCAGCGCAACTATCCATATTTCATAGGCTTTATAACCTCATCAACCACTTTGTGCATATATGTGTTTGCATTTTCTTGGTTTAATGTTCTCCGGCAACATGGAACTTTGTGGAGTGCTATGTCGAATGACGTTCTCTCTGTTGTTCTCATTGCATACTGCTTCATAGCGTTCTGGTTTGTTGGTGGGCTAACGCTTTTCCACGTCTACCTGATTAGCACCAACCAGGTATGGCATTTACAAATGATTAACAGAAACTAATCATATGTTGTAACTTGCCTCTAGCTAGAATCTTTTCCTTGTTTTCCACTGCTGCATCTAATCTTTTCCCCTCTCATTCATCACAGACCACTTACGAAAATTTCCGGTACCGCTATGATAAGAAGGAAAACCCCTTCAACAGAGGGATCATAAAGAACTTTAAACAAGTATTCTTCTCGAAGATCCCAGTTTCAGCAATCAATTTCCGAGAATGGGTGACAGAAGATGATGATTCTATAAAGGGTGGTTCGGACATAAATGGAAACTTCGTTGGGAAAGGGAAATTCGACATAGAAATGGGAGGTAAATTTGGCAAGGATGGAGCCATGCATCTCCCTAGTATCTTGCAGAATCTGGATTATGGCAGTCTTGATGATAATTTGAAGAAAAAGGGAGAAGAAAAACCTGCATTTGACCCCTTTTTATTCCCTGCCGATCAAGAACAGCCAAATTCACCGCAGATCTCCATCGATAAAAGCAATCCTGTGGGAGATAACAGGAAACAACAGCTTTCATGATAGCCAGACATTCATCCAAGGTAAATTTAGTTCTTTTGACATGTGCATGAAGTATTCTCTCACAAGTCTCTGAAGGTTCAGGATAGAACAATCATAGATAATCCAGCAAAATAATACGTGTAGAACTCATTTCTAAAATAACTTGCAGGTCCGAAACAGCACGTCGCCCTCTTGTAGCAGTTGATAGATTAATGAGCTTGAATTCAGTGATGGTAGAAGGTAAAAAAGAAAGCTTTTTGATTTATCAAATGCTGTAAAGAAACAACGAGGTGAACATTTTTTTGTTGAATTGAATCATAATCCATTCCTTTGTACAAAAACAAAGTGTTAAGGAGAGGCATTCTCGGCAAGACAGATAGCTCTTATAATCCATTACTTGCAAACACAAAAATCATGCATGGGATTTTTTTTTTTCCTAAGTAACAAAATTCATTATCTTCAACCATCTAGGTGGTGGCCCAATGGTAAGAGCTTGGAACCAAGAGGTTTCCTTCCTCTGTGGTTTCAGGTTCGAGCCCTGTGGTTGCTCATATGATGGCCACTGGAGGCTTACATGATCGTTAACTTCAGGGCCCGTGGGATTAGTCGAGGCGCGCATAAACTGGCTCGGACACCCACGTTAAACTAAAAAAAAAAATTCATTATCTTCACATATAAAATACCATCATGGAAATTAACTTTATGAAAATGGGATAGAAGGTAGAACATAACGAACAACAAAACTAACGCAAACGCAATAAAGGATGAAGAAATTTGTTATTTGATGAAATCATTAAAAATCAAAAACACTATTAGAATAGGAAGACGCTTAAAATATTTAATTTTGTTTATTTATGTCTTTGCATGTTAAAAAGCTATTAGAATTTTTTATATAAAAAAATAAAAAGCCCTAATAATACTAAATAAAAAATAAATAAACTAAGAGAAATATTCCTTTTAAATAGAAAAAAAACTAGAAATTAAAAGAATCATAATAAAGAATTGGAAAAATAAAAAAAAAATTATCTCTTTTTTTAAAAAAAACTTATGCATAATTCTTTTGGATTGAAAGGAACTCGTCCTCGATTTTAGTTTTTAGTTAAAAATTGTCCCCATCAAAAACATCATTTTGTGCATGGATCACCCCATAATAAACCCTTAATACCTTTATGCAGGTTATCACATCATAAGTCCCTAACACGATACTTTTATAAAGATTGTGATCCATCATGAATCTTTAACATAACACATTTGTATGATCACTTTATTGTGAGTCCCACCACCAATATTTAGAATGATACATACGAAAAAACACACACTAGTTCTTGGATGTTTTTTCCCTTAAGGAGAAATCTCCTTATCTCCTCGTACACGAGCATGTTCTGTTTTGCTATATCTTCTCCAACCATGGTTATCTGCAACACACAACAAATTAAAGGGTTACCAAGATCGTTAAGCTCTAATAAACATTCTCTATGACTTTCAATCAAAATCATTAGGAATTGTTGGGCTCTAATACCAATTAACGAAGACAAGAGAGAGAAATAAAGGATTTTATTATATGTTTAAACCCTTAAAGATCAAAAACATAATAAATATCGTGAGATTCTCAAAATATTTAATTTTATTCATTATGTCTCCACTCAAAAAAAAACTATTACAATTTTTATATAGAAAAAACTAGAAACTTTGATAATACTGAATAAAAAAAATAAATTAAAATAAATATCACATTTGAATAAATAAATAAATAAAACTAAAAAAGCATCATATAAAAAAATAAAAAAATATATATTTTCATTTCGATAGAACTAGGTTTTTTATTTATTAAAATAAATCAAGCTATTAAAAGTATTCTATTTTAATGGATTAATGAAAGGTTAAAAAAGGAAGGGAGCAAGGTTGTTAAAATCGCGAGCTGACTCTTAAAATCTTACGATTTTACGAATCAACATGTATATAACATGTCAAATCGGGTTCAAACTCGAAATCGGTCAAACTCGGTCAAAATCGGTCAAACTTGGTTAAATCGATAAAATCGGACCGATTTTATGAGTTTGACCGATTTTGACCGATTTCGAGTTTTAACCCGTAAAAGTTAAAAAATTTATTGTTTCCTTGTCCGAGTCCCCTGACACTCCACTACATAGTCCCCACTTCCCAGTCTCCCTTTCCTCGTTGCCCAAATCTCAAATTTTCAATCTTAGTAGACTAACACTAGCATTAGAGGATCTTGAGTATGGAAAAGCCTTATACTATATTTTAGGTTGGGAAGGTATAATCGGAGGATCGAAACTGTGGGAAGATAGAGGCAGATGGTGAGAAATCAAAGGAGTAAATAAGAAATAGGAATACTTATATAGAGAGAAATACTGTGTTTTAGACTAACTATTTGTTAACTACAAAGAGAGACGACAAAAACTCAGAGAGAACTTGAAATACATGTCTTACTTGGTGGGATATTTGGATATTATTTCTAGGACTTGTTACTAGCATAAAAAAGGTGGAAGGTGAAGTGGCATGAGATTAAATTAATGTCATTTTATACGTTTTTGTTCTCGTTGTCACATGTTTACTGTATTGGTCTCTGTTATTTTTTTTTTAAGTTGGTGATATACTTTAGAATGTTGTATCATTTCACTAGTTGCCTGTAGTGTGTTTCAAGACTTGTCCTCTAAAAAATATTCTGAAACTCTATCAATAAAACATAGTTATTCAATCTTTTTTTTTCTTTTCATATTTTTAAGTTATTTAAACCATGTATGAATTTTTATTTGAATTATGTATTTTAAGGTGTTTGGACATTTGTATTATTAATTTTACTTTTATTTTAATTGTGTTATATTATTATTTACTACTTGACTGAAATTGTCAATATATAATTAGTTAAAATATTTTTCTTGTGATTTTACAATCTGAGTTTATATTGTATATTTCGTGTCGTGTCAAAAAAACGTTTTTGACAACCTTGGAAGGGAGCCATGATTATTTATTTTTTTAGCTAATTATATTTTTTTTTAGCTAAATCTAGGTTTCTATCTAATCAACTCAAATATATGAGATATACATTGTTATCATACCTCAATTCTTAAAATTATATCAAATTATAAATGAAGAAAAAAAGGGGAGGCATAATATTTTTTTTAATTTAATCCCTTTTTGGAGGCTATAATATAAGGATCATATGCATCTTATATACTTGAATTAACATTAATTAAATAAAAATTCAAGTTTAACTAAGAAAAGGATCTAATTAGCTTTTCAATTTGATGAAGATGACAATAAATAATAATAAATTTTTTATTATAGATCAAAACCTTCCACCACTATAAACATTACAAGTATATAAAAACTCTCAAGATAACTAATACAAATATTTATATTGAAAAATTGAAAAAACTCTATATACAAAAAATAAATAAAAAAATATTATTTTCAAATAAAAGATTAGAAATATATATTTTCTAAAAAAATTCCTGCGTCACAATTTTATTTAAAGCTTCGATCATTGAATATATTTTTAGAAATAATTCAGCGTCGTTTGACACCTTCTACACTTAAAGAAATAAATTTAGTTTTATTCAAATTCATTTTTGAATTCATCATATATATATAATTCAGGCAGAAAAGCCGCGAGAAATTGAAACGACCGCCCCGAACTAATCGCCAGCATTTTCCACTCTAACAGAGTTTTGTCTAAAGGGAGAGAAAGAAAGAAACAATTCCAAATAGTATTGGAAAAGTTTCAGTTTTTACAAGAATTGATAAGAGAATCTTTGTCTTCGTATAATCACCGAGAGAGAGAGAGAGCGAGAGAGAGAGAGAGATTTTTGGTTAAGCATAGAAGCAGCACCTGTTTTTTTATCCAAAAACCTCTCCACCTTCCCTTTCTTTCCCCCTCTTTCACATTTCCACTCCATTGATATTTACAAATCTTGGGTTCTCATTGCATTTCCAAAAAGGAAAGAAAGATCGGATCTTTTTGGCTATGGTATGTGTAGATAAATAAAAAGAAAGGTGTATGTGTGAGTGTTTAGAGGTGGAATATTATGAATCCGAAATCGGGTTCTTCTTCTACTGCTGCTTCTCCTGTTAGAGAAGGAGGAGGAGGGAGGATGGACAAGGGTCATAAGCCTAAGAGGCTCTATCAAGTTTGGAAAGGAAGCAATGTTAGTGTTTCTCTCTCTTTATGTGTCAACTTTGTTTTTTGAAAGGTGTAATGGGGTTGTTTGATCATGTGTTGAATTGGGTTTTGGTTATTTTCTATGTTTTGGATGCGTGTACTTCTGCAGATTTGGAAGTTTGGGTTTTTTTGGGGTAGCAATTTGATTTTGTTGATCATGGAGGTCGGCTTGGTTGTGATCAATGTTTCATTGTGGAAGTGAATGCTCTTTTATCCTCTTTGTTATTTTTTATGAAATGTTCAGATGCATACTGAAAAGTGGTAACAAGTGTTAATTTTTCTTGATCATAATTGAACTGGTTGTTGAAGTCATTTTTTGTAGGGTTGAACTTGGTTAGATATTGTTGATGATCTCACCCTGCAATTTTGATCATGATTAGTGGCAAGAAGCGTGTCCTGTTTTTGGTTAGATTTCACCTTCAATATTCCAAGTTTTTTAATCAACTTAATAAAATCTGTATCTGGTTCATTGTTCTTTGTCAGTAGATTAGTCAGGTTAGTCTTTGAACTCCCTGTGTGGTTTCTGGTGACCATTTCTTGATTCACTTGTTCAAGTTGCAAATTTGCTGATTATCGATCATGTTGTATTTGAAATGCACACAATCACGTGAGATTTTTGTTTCTTGGTTACCCTTTCCTATTGTGGAATTGTAGCATTGACGATCTTTAGTTGTTTATTCTTTTGGTTTCATCAGAGATTTTTCTGCGGTGGGAGATTGATCCTTGGCCCTGATGTGGCATCAATTTTTCTAACAACACTTCTTATCGCTGCCCCTGCTATTGCCTTTTGTATTAAAGTCTATTACAAGATCTTGGATGAAGGTTCTGTAAATGCCCGGTGGTATCCTGTATTAGTTGTTGGATCCATCCTTACTGTATTAGTAAGTATTTCTTTTTCCATTTTGGCTTCGAAGAGGCAGAACTACTATTTACTTCTTCATAGGGAAGCACGGCAATTGAATGAAATTTGTGGGATTTGGTGGTTTCTTTGGCTTCTTTATGGGATATTTCTTTTGCTGCATATGATGTGAATTTTCTTATTTAATTAAAATTTCCAGACAAAATATTTGATTTTAAATGAACACCAAATGAAAATCTTATGAAATTATAGTTTTTGTCAGCTGATGTGTTGTCAAATTTTGCAGCATGTGTTTTCTGTGCAAACTACCTCTTATTGCAGATCATGAAAAATTCCTTTGTAAAGTCTTTTTTTTTTCTGTAGACTTTAGTATTTCTCTTCTTGACATCTTTCCGAGATCCTGGAATAGTCTGTAGAAATACAAGGCCTACCGAGTCAGATGAAACAGGTGGTGCAAATACCCTGTCAATGGAATGGATCAGTGCGAGAACCCCCTATTTGAGATTACCTCGGACAAAAGACGTGATGGTAAATGGCCACACTGTGAAAGTTAAGTACTGTGACACCTGTTTGCTTTATCGTCCTCCCCGTACTTCTCATTGTTCAATTTGCAACAACTGTGTTCAGAGATTTGATCATCACTGTCCATGGGTTGGCCAGTGCATTGGAATAGTAAGTTCAAGTTTCTTGTGATGCAATTTTATGTTTTCCAAGCAACTTCATTTAGATACACATTATTTCTTTTGGTGGGACAACCAACAAATTCAACTTTTTTGTAGATTATCTGTATGTTCTGGAAAGAAGATGTAGTAAGAATAAATAATATTTTGAAAACCTTCCTCTTTTGGTTCTATTAACCGGATGTGCATGAAGATCAATTACTAAGTACAGCCATGGAAATTATTAGCATACCTTGCCATTCTCATTGTTTATTTCAGATTTTGGATCCTTTCCTATGGTACTTGCTGCTCCTTGATTGCCCTATTAACCATATCAATCTTAGCTATAATTTGTGTGTCAAAATCTGAAAGATTTCGAATCTGGTCTTACTGCATCCAATTGCTACCTGATGTAAGTATTAGCTGCTTTAAATTTTGTGTTATGATGGATTGATTCATGCTTTCTTCCATGGATTTTGCTACCATCCAAACTGTGCATCATTTACTTTCAATCGGTATTTTGATGGGATTCTGCTTCTCCTTTTGTGGTAAAGAAGAAAGAAAGTGTCCTTGTTGTACCCTTCTCCCCCCATGTAATTCTTGATACCATACTTTCCTGTTAATATTGATAATTTCTTTGGACTATTTAGGCAAAGTTTGGTCTCTTATTATGGAAAAGGCTAGGACATTGAGATGTTAGGAATCACATGATTTATTGTTGATATCCATATTATGCTTGTTGCCAATTCTGTGGCATTTAGCAGTAATCTTGCAAAAATCAAACTCACAATGACCAATTAAAAGCCAGGATACACAAAGTCAAGGCACAATTAGGCTACTGGAGTTTCCTTTACTTTTTGGGGCTATATGTTTTCAATAAAAAAATGTAGACTCCAATTACTAAGGCAAGCAGAACAACTCTCATCAATCCATACAGTTTTTAATATGGCTGCATCACACACTGTTACCTTTCTGTGGGAAACTTACTGTGTTGTCATGTCTCGCTCTGTTTGCAGCGTAACTATCGGTTCTTCTTTATGTTTATATCGACAGCAACCATCTTGTGCTTATACATTTTCGGGTTTTCTTGGATCTTCATTCTTAATGGAAAGAGAAATGTTTGGAAAACTGCAACACACGATATACTTGCTGATTTTCTCATGGTCTACTGCTTCATAACTATCTGGTTTGTTGGTGGCCTCACAGCTTTCCATTCCTATCTGATTTGCACAAACCAGGTGACATTCTTACCTAAAATACACTGGCCAACTAGTTATTCTTTGAATCATGTTTGACAATTTCTGGTCCTTTTCCTAATACAGACTACATATGAGAATTTCCGCTACCGGTATGATAAGAAGGAGAATCCATATAATAGGGGAGTGATAATAAATATTAGAGAAATCTTTTTCCCAAAGATCCTGCCTTCAATGAATAAGTTCCGATCATTTGTGGATGAAGATGAACACATGGCAGTCGGATCTCTGACACCAAATCTTGGAGATAATTTGGATAGGTCCAAGGGGAAAATCGACATTGAAATGGGAGCTAAGGTTGCAGGAGCTAGTAATTATTCCCTTCCAGAAATTTTATGAAATTTGGATTACGATGATGATTCAGATGATAATTTAAAGACGAAGGTGGAAGATGGAAGACCGGTCATGGACCTGTCCTTTCATGGAGAGCTAGATCTGAAAGAATCAGTTCAAATCTCTATTGTTGGCAATGGATCAATAGAATCAGTACATTGTCCAAATGCCTCAGATGGAGTGAGGAAATCTGCTATAAGTTCAAGGGAATCTGTTCAAATTTCCAATGCTGAAGATGGAGCTGGAGAATCTGCTAAAAGTGCCATTGCTGATAATGCAGTGATAGAATCTTCGCAAAACTCCACTTCCGAAGATGGGGTATATATCAATAATTCTATTGTTGAAGATAGGACTAACCCAGCTGAGGGCAGTACTGATGATCACAATTCTCATCAAACCACAGCACTGGTTCTTCAAGTATAGAGGTTTGCATCTTGCCCTTTTCTCCATTGTTCTGTTGCTTCTGTTCTTGTACCTTTTGACCTCCAAACTAGCTGCGTCATATAGAGAATAACATGAACTTCCCTTTCGTAACTGCCCCTGCTGGTGCATTGAAATGAACTGTAATGCTCGTGCATATTTCTGAATGAAGTGACTTGTCATCTTCATATCATTTTCAGAATATTGAGATGATTTGATTATTCATGTAAATGCATCCACATAAATAACTCGATCCACAAAAAAATCATTCTAAATTTTGCATCGGAAATTGGGAGAAGCAGATTTGAATTTCTTAGAATCTTACTCAGTTACTTGCTGAGTTTAGTGACAATCATCCTAAAGCTCCATTCTTCTTTTCTCTTCCAATGACATTAACTTATTCTTTGACAGGTCTTGTTGCAGAAAACATCTTCTGTTGCTCAAATATATTGAATCATAGACAAAGGATAGCTTCTTCCTGTGATTGCACTAGTTGGTAGTTGACTGGCTTCAAAGGGCTGCAAGTTTGTAAAGGTTGAATGCTAGCTCATCAATGCTCTGCTGTTGCGGGAAAAAGAATAGGAATTGACCGAACACCGACTTGACGTTGTTGCAAGTAGTAAATCTGACATTTTGTAGTAATCCAGAAACCTGCAAACGAGTGAACGTATCTGTGAGGGTAAAATTGCTAAGATTTATTTTTCTTTTTGATAGGTTTTTTCTATCTCTTATCATTTTTTCTAAGATTGATTGGATTTTTTTTTCATGTGGTTATATATGTAGAGGTTTGGAATCAATTTTTTTCATTTCTATAGACTACAAGTGATTGATTCGTTTCTAAAAGTTGCAGTCCTTTACTTCCACTCTCTGTCATAGATATGAGTCGAACCCACAAGATGATTGATCGATGGCGGGGTCTAATAACTTTTTCTCTTCGTTTTTTTTTTCCGGCCTTACTTAATAATTTGTCAGCAGGTGCTTGTATTACCACAAATGTTGATAATTGTATTAACCAACAAAGGAAACAAAAAATCTATATAACTCCTTAAAAGAATCTGACTTTGGGCAGCAAGACAGACCACAAGCCATGAACCAAATGGCAATATAGCATGGCTATTTTTCTGTAGAGTCGACTGAGTAGATCAACCTGCAACCCGATCTGAGCCAGACTGGGGCAATTGCATTAATTCAATAAATCTTTTTAAACCATCTTATTCACCTATATTTATAAAAAAAATAAAAAAATTGCTAGGTTTTTTTTAAAAAAAAATCTAATAACAGTTATCATAACCACCGAAGAAATCAGGCAGGCCTATAATAATCTGACATATGTCAAGTTCCCATTTCGAGACATAGATTTCATTGGATGAGATTAAATCACTTGTCAACCAATTATAAGTCACATATCCTATCCTTCTTAGGCTTGTAGCCCCTCCTTTCCCCGCTTGAAAGCTCATTTCTTTCCACCACCATTGCCACTCGAATCAAGAGCCTTTCTCCGAGAAAAAATGGCTGTAGAGATGGCTTTAGTAAAACCCCTCTCCAAATTTAGCAGCACACCCAAATTTGGAAATCCAAGAAGTTTCTCCTACCCCAAATTCATTACCATCAAAATGTCAGCTACTGCAAAGACAACAAGTAGCCCAAAGCCGAGGAAGAAAGGTAACAAAGGTGAAATCAAAGAGACCCTTTTGGCACCAAGGTTCTACACCACTGATTTTGATGAAATGGAGACCCTTTTCAATACTGAAATCAACAAGAACTTGAACCAGTCTGAGTTTGAAGCACTTCTGCAAGAATTCAAGACTGACTACAACCAGACTCACTTTGTGAGGAACAAGGAGTTCAAGGAAGCTGCTGATAAGATGCAAGGGCCTTTGAGACAGATTTTTGTTGAGTTCTTAGAGAGGTCTTGCACTGCTGAGTTCTCTGGGTTCCTTCTCTACAAAGAGCTTGGAAGGAGACTCAAGGTACGCCTCTACAGTCACTCTAATTTCATGCATAATCTAATTCCTTGTTTTCCAGTATAATTATCTATCATCCACATTTGATGATGTAGAAAACCAATCCAGTGGTAGCAGAGATTTTCTCCCTCATGTCCAGGGATGAAGCCAGGCATGCTGGGTATGTGAAAACCTTACCCTTCTTTGTGTCACACGGTGAATTACTCTCCAAGAATGATTGAACCTTTGTATAGTTAATTGACCTTTGTTATATTGCATGCAGATTTTTGAACAAGGGTTTGTCTGATTTCAATCTGGCATTGGACTTGGGGTTCCTAACAAAAGCTAGGAAGTACACATTTTTCAAGCCAAAGTTCATTTTCTATGCTACATATTTGTCTGAGAAAATTGGTTACTGGAGATACATCACAATTTACAGACATCTCAGGGAAAACCCTGAGTACCAGTGTTACCCCATTTTCAAGTACTTTGAGAACTGGTGCCAGGATGAGAACAGACATGGTGATTTCTTCTCTGCATTGATGAAGGCTCAGCCTCAATTCCTCAACGATTGGAAGGCAAAGTTGTGGTCACGTTTCTTCTGCCTATCGGTAACTTTCTTACCCTGGATGCATTTTCATAGCATATTTAGACTATCTGTAATGTTTCTGCAAATGCTTGTGTGTGTACAATGAGCCATTGGCCACTAGATATTATTGAAAATCTTTACTAAAACATCTTGATATCCCATATAGGTTGCTTTTTCTTGGTATGTTAACCAGTCAACAAAAGTATTGGCCTTCAACGTTGAGACTAATTTAAGGATGATATCATGTCTGTTTCCTCGCTTCTGACAGCTTAGAGACTTGATTTTGCAGGTGTATGTGACAATGTACCTCAACGACTGCCAGCGAACTGCTTTCTATGAAGGCATTGGACTCAATACCAAAGAATTCGACATGCATGTCATCATTGAGGTGAGACTAATGCTCTATACCTGCCTGCTTTACTCATCTGAGTTTTGTTTTTTCATTTGCTTCCATTTCCATGCTGAATTATATATAATATGCAATCTAGGTTTGAATTTTATTGCTTAGTTTTCTCATGTCCAGTGATATGTTTCAGTTGATGCGATGTTAAATCTCCTTTTGCTCGCCTAGACGACTTTGAAAAGGGAAATAAGAAATCGATAGCCTAGACTAATGGATTTGAATGTTTGATTCAAACGTTGTAGATTTTCGATAGTCTTCGAGTTTGTTTCTGAAATTCTCTTAATGCAGACTAACCGCACCACAGCGAGAATCTTCCCAGCTGTGCTTGATGTTGAGAACCCAGAGTTCAAGAGGAAGTTGGACAGGATGGTGGAGATTAACCAGAAGTTGCTTGCTGTTGGTGAGAGCGAAGACAATTCCTTGGTCAAGAACTTCAAGAGGATTCCCCTTGTTGCAGCATTGGTTTCTGAAATCTTGGCTGCATATCTAATGCCACCAATCGAGTCTGGATCTGTTGATTTTGCAGAGTTTGAACCAAAACTTGTTTACTAATACGGGTTTAGCAGATTTGCCATATGAAACGGAGGAAACATCCATGCAACTGGTGTCCGTCTGTAATGTAATTGACCCTGTTTCAGTCCTCTTGAGATCATCTATATTTCTCCCTTCACTCCATGTTGCTGAACAGATATGGGTTGTAAACTTATAACACACAAAGTTTGCAAGCGGATTGAGTATAAGTTTTCCACAAATGGAGGAATTAGTAACAAGAACATTCATTTTCTTTGCCATATCCCACGCTGCAGCGAGTTAATGTCTAAGTCGCAAAAGCATGAACAGAGTACTGTTGACAAGAACTAATGCCAATTGTCCACACTCAACTTGGAAATTGGAGTGTCAAAATAATTCACGGCGAATAACTCCCGTTATTTACAATGATCATTGAGCCAAGACTCGTAAATTCCCATTATTTGCAATGATCAATGAGCCAAGAATTGTAAACCTAGATGTGTGGCAAGCAAGTTAGAGAGAAGGCAGGAATGACGCAGATATTGGACAGAAGAAAGCAGCAGATATTTTTTGAGATGATGTTTTGTTGTTGTGGTAGTTGGTTGTCTCTTAAAAATATTTTTTATTTAAAAATATATTAAAATAATATTATTTTTATTTTTTAAAATTTATTTTTGATATCAAAACAATATAAAAATATAAAATTAAAAACTAAACAAAAAAAATAATTAAATTTTTATAAAGCATTATTTAAATCGCATTTTCAAATAGTACTTTAGTTATAAAACTTAGCTCAATAAATTAATCTAAAGAACTGTCAATGCAGAGTCTAGCCCATGCCAGATTTTACTTAGAAACAGTTTTTTTATGCCTTCATTAACCCAACAATATGCAAGTCAACCAACTCAACCCATGATCTGGATCTTAGGTCGTGTTATACCCGGGTTATATCTTATAACTACAGATATTTCACATGTAATGAATATGATCACAGTGAATTCCTTCACTGTTATTTTCTTCAGGTTTACATAAATTTGCCCCCTTCAAAGCTTGCAGGTTAGATAATACCACACAATTTAACTGAAAGGTTCAGAGGCATTTCTTCAATCTGTTTTGCCCTTCAACTTTTCTTTCTCGTCTTGTTTTTGTGGCCGAAAGAGCAACTTAAATGTATATGCTGCCAGAAGAGCTCCCTGTATCGGGGCAAGCCAGTACACGAGTATGTGCTCCTTGGTTATATGATCCCCACGGGCATAAGCCCATCCCATCACCTACAGATTTTAAAAAGGTTCAGGTCATCTCTACGCAACCTTCTTGAGGCTAAAACGAACTTTCGATGCATGCATTGTGTTGTGTTGCAACTAAAAGATGCGAGCATGACTTACTGAGGCTGGGTTCATACAACCGCCCGTTAGATCAGAACCAAGTATGTGAAGAGATAACTTTGAAATACTTGATATCCAAGTCTTCATGAAGAAACTTCCAGGGATCTTTCTTGCAAGCCCAAGAGAGATGGTAACAACTCCAAATGCCAGCAATCCTTCTGTGAGAGCTCCTTTATGGATGTCAACATTCAAGCGTGGTCCACGTCCAATCTCAGGAAAGGTGTCGATAAGAAGCCGAACCGCAGTGATAGATCCAATCACCTACAGAAAAATAAACCAAAAGACATTGTATTCCAAAGTAGTTGTCTTCAAGTCAGAAACTTTGTTCACCAAAACGAGATGGGTAAATGATCGAGTAAATGAAACCTTGAAAAACGGCGAGGACAACTGTTCTAGCAAAACAATCTAGTTACATCGAGAATACCTTGTTCAACCAATTTTTATCCTCTAAGTCATAACAGCTCCATGTTTGCTATCACAAAACATACATCCAGGTTTTATATCTCGTGCATGGAACTCGTGGAAGTTCTCTGTTCTAAAACTGCAGGTTGCCCTAAACAGAACATAATTGTAAAAAAAAAAAAAAAGGCCTGTCGGTTTGCTTTGGGCTCACATGCATTGAATAAATGCATGATCGCCACTGGATGGTAAGTATAAAGAGCTAAAGAAATACTTCTTCGGTGCTTGATCACCACTCATTTTTCACCAAGCATTCATGGACCACAAACTATGTACCTTCTTAAAAGTGAAATTAGCACGAAAACCAATTTAAGCTAATATAATTAGAATTAACAAGAAAAAATACAACCTCAGCGATCTCACTGGAAGAATACATCAACGCAATTCAAAGAACAAGATAAAAGCTTTAACAAATCACTCAACTCAACAATCTAACATGCAAACAAAAGATCAAGATCAATGCTCTACAATATTCATCAAGGGACTCGTAAAATTGAATCCTCTCTAAGGAGAAGTCATGGAAAGTAATTAAAAGTATCCATCACATTTTCAGTTCAAAAGTCAACCACAATACAAACTTGCTTAACAAAACCCCAATTTGAACTCATATTAAAAGTCATGTAGATCCCAATAGCATCTGACCTTTCTTTTTGAGAAGAAATAACAGGCAAAGAAAAGCTTAAATTTTGCATATTAACTTGTACCAGTAACCCAATCACATAAAATTTGAGCTGAACCCATTATTTGAAACCCAAAACACACACAAACAAGAAAACAATAAAATGAAACCCACTTCACATCTAGAGAAAAAAAATCCAAGTCAACATCCCAGAGGGAAAGAGAAGCAAACCTGAGCAGGTATTCTAGTCCCAATGGTGAAGAGAAACTGAGAGAAATCCCCAGAAATAGCAGAAGACAAAACAGCAAGAGGATTAAAAGACGCTCCTTTAGTAACCTTAGCCAAGAAAGCAAAAAAGAACAGGCTCACAACTGTCAAAGACTGCCTAATAAATTCACCTCTTGAATCATGCCCCATCTGCAAAACCTTGAACACAAATATCTTTATCAAAGCACCATTCCATACCCAAATAATAGAAACTATAAAATCTGACACAATTAAACGAGTCTTAGAAACCATTTTGTCAAAAAAAAAAGATTGAAACTTTTTTGTGGGTTAAGGTTTTCGGAGATGGGTTCTTGCTTTTATTAAGGTTTTTGCTTTGGGTTAATTGTTTGTGCATGCATGGCTGTGATTGTGAATTGCTTAGGTAATTTCCTGGGAGTTATACGTGCTGCTTTTTGAAAGTGTAGAATGCATTGATTTTAAGTTTTTTATTCGTTAATATATTAAAATAATATTTTTTTATTTTTAAAAATTATTTTTAATATCCACAAATCAAAATAATAAAAAAATTCAAAAAAATAATTTAAATTTTTTAAAAAACAATTAGGAACCAGTTCCATATAGCACAATAGTTGTTGTCACTTAGAAAACAAAGGTGAAATTTTTTTTATTAAAATAGTGTTATTATATTTTGTATTTAAAAAGAGTTAGTGTTGATTTAATGAGGTCTAAGCTAGATCAATTTAATTATTAAAAATAGACTTCATTTTATTGAATCAATATCTTCGTTCAATTTTACTTGAAACTCAATCCAAATTAAATTTTAAATTACAAGCTTTTTGAGTTGATCTTCTCAGCAGAATTTAACAATTATGAGTTTAGTTTTAGCTGTGAAGTTGTCTGTCTTTTGTCTAGTTCCCTTTGTATATAGTCTATAGTTGTTGTTCTATGACAAAAGAACAATGTGTTGGAGCATTTTATGGGATATCGGCAGCGGCAGCAGCAGCAGGCAGCGGCGGCGGCGGCAGCATCAGCATCATTATTATTATTATTAATTGAAGTTAATTAAGAGATTTTAACTTAATGAAACATATGTTTAACATGATTCATCTAAATATAAACTGATGGCCGATGATTCCACTGTTCCAATCTCTAATTATTTTCTTCCATTGTTTTCTCTTGGTGGAATCCATGTTCCCATCATTCAAGATATCATTGCTCGAAATCCAAGTTTACCGAGAAAAACCTCATCTCATGAGCTAGTTTTTAGAGAAAAATGGGTCCAAGATCACCCAACAATTGAAGCATAGTTTGTTAATAAAGAGTGTTTTTGTTTTAAAAAAACATTTTTGAAATTTTTTTAATGATTTTGAAGTGTTTTAATATGCTAATATTAAAAATAAATTTTAAAAAATAAAAAATATTTTAATATATTTTTAAATAAAAAACACTTTACAAAAAATTGTTAAGGTTATTCCTTATTGGATATCAAAAATGCCGATTAAAATTTATAAATGTGAAGGAATACTTCATCTCATAAGCTATATATATATATATATATAACAAAAAGAAAAAAAAAAAAGAGAAATCCAAGACACCGACATGATTTGTCAGACCAGGTGTTATCATACTGGTTTGATACATTCCTCAGCATTTTGTATAAAACAGAACTTTTGCCTCTTGCTTTAACTCTAGTGCTAGCTTGGCTTTTGCTTCTTTTCAAGAGATTTTCAAAAAATCCATGCATTTTACAAATCAGACATCATGATTTCGTGCTGTAAGAGAGAGAGAAATAAAATAAAGATAAAAATAAAAATAAACACCTTGAAAGAACACGCTGATATCCAAAAATCTGCCACCATCAAAATCACGGCAAAGCTATCACGAATCAGACGGCGGCATTCCACACCGAACATGAACCAAGTGAAGAAACTTCCTCAACAACTGTGAAGCTGAATTCTGTCCGTGAGCAATTGTTTTTGTGCGATTTTTGTTGTCTAATACTTTCCAAAGTCGAAGAGTACTTGCTACGGCTGATAATACATGCTTACTCTTCCGATCCACGGACTTCGTAGGATATTGTGTTTGCTAACATAACATCAATGATCTAGAAAGTCCTTGAATATTTCCTGATTTCGTACATGATTGACGATATAGACACAAGATCTTTGTTCAGCGCAGACCCGCCGACGATCTTCTTTATTGTATCTGATAGCCTAGTATAATAAAGCAGGAGCTGTGTCAATGCAGCTCTCAATATCTCCATGCCACATAAGAAGTTGCTGAAAGAGGTGATAACATCTTTGTGCATCAGCTCTATTGCAGCTTTCCATCTGCTTGCAAAATCCTTCACAATTGTCTCGACTTCAGCAACAGTTATGGGCTTCTCGGTGCTAGAACCCGGTTCCTCCGCTGGCAAATAACTTGCAAGTGAGGCCATCTCCTTTAATAATGAAATGAATGCAGAAATCTTACAAATGACATGTTGAAATATAAACTTACAGGCTCGGGATTTCACGAACTTGATTAGGTCACTAAAATGCTCTAGTAGCAGCTCTTCCTGCAGGGAGTGGGCAATAAACAAACTGCCAATGAAATTACAGTAGGAAGATAAAGCAAAAAGAACTTAATTTTTAGGAGAGGATGTCCTCGGATAGGATGATATCTCACAGGACCTTCGGCGTGACTCTTAATTAATTATTTCACCCATTTTGCTTCCCCTTTTATGATTGTTGTTATATAACAGGTAGGGGGGGAATCAATTTTCAAGATATTGCCAACGTGAATATCATCAAAGAAAGCAATTCCTTGTCAGCAGAAAATGCTTACCACAAACATCGATGTGTTGCTCTTCAGCAGTTCCTCAAAGTGCAATTGAATTTTCCCACCTTCTGAGCCAGCTTCCTAAAATTCAAATGATGGGAACAAGGGGGCAGTGCAAAGAGTAAGAACAGTCAAATCTAATAGAAGTTACAAATTGACCAAAGAACTTGAGTCAGCCGAGTGAAAATATATTTTATGAAGTAATTATCTACCTTCAAAACAGCGATTGTCATATCATAGTTGTTTATAAGGAACACAATTTGTGGTTTTGGTTTTGGGAATGTTTTAGCAAGCTTCATGAGCAAGTCATCAATGGCCATTCTCAGCCTCTCCATATTCAATTCAAGCTGCAAATATTGGGAGGCCGAAAACCATAAGCATTACATGACTAGGGGGGAACAAGAAACAAACAAATGTTGTTCAAACAACAATTTAATATATTTTTATATCTCTAATTTGGAAATATATCTAACCTGTCCATCTCCATATTCAACATTAAGGTGAATAAGAGAAGCTGTAAATTCAGCATAACGCCTCATAACATAATGAGGATGGACGTCATCTTCCCACAATGTCTTTACATTTGCATTACGGAGGCTGCTAAGGTGCAGGTCAAATACCATCTTAAAACGAGGCCATAAAGCAATGTTGACCTGCTCAATCAAGCTAACAATTAATCACATTTGTCATTAGGTATGGTAAGAAATTGCTGCCGTGCAGCACAATGTAGTATAGTATCAACTGCCCATATGTAGATCCTTCTTGATCCACAGACCCATATAAACTCTAAAAGCTCCATTTATAAAAAAGCCAAAATGTTATTACATGTATGGACACATGAAATGAATAAACTTAGTAAGAATATAACATACCTTGTCCAAATATGAATCCAGGCATGGAATCCGCCGCCGAGACATAATGAGCTGAAAAGTGAAAGCAGGTATCAGAAATAGATGAACTCCTTGCAAGCATACCAATCTGTCCACGTTTTTATCGCAAGCTTTTTTCTTTCTCATTGTTTGAGCCAGAGAAGCCAGCCAGCACAAAGCACACAAATGTTCAACACAAGCCAAGATTCAAACTAAAATACCACAAAATGTACTGTAGTGGTCTAGCAATTATAATAACAACATCAGATTGCTTAAGAAAAGTGAATTGAACACATTGACATGGTAATTATGGAAAGATTTTGACCTGGTGCTGATGTATTATGCGAATCATTAGCATCAGGCCTATGGCATCATAGCAATTAGGTAGTATAGAATTGAAGTGTTCATCAACAACAGCAAATGGGCCTGATGAAATTACAGAAATGAATGAAAAGTAATTAGTTTCTCTCCATATTAGCAACAGAATACAAAAACTTTTTTAAGTAGGCAAGTAAAGAAATTTCTTTTTTTCTGCGGAAAGCAATAACAAGTCTAAATTTTGAAACTAACAAATCATGGATGGTCTCATTCAAGGGAGAGAATAAAAACAATAATACTAGCACAGCTCATCCCAACTTAAACTATATCCCAAACTCCTCAGCATGACCTGCATGAATCCTTTCCCTCTATATTCTATTTTGGACCATAACTAATGAGAGCTTTTTGTTACTAAAGTATTTTGTGTTAATTGGGCATACAATCCTACAAGCACAAGTAAACAGTGAATTCCAACAAAATTCATTTCAGCATTTGTGTAGGAAATACTTTCTACGATTACTATGAAAAACTTTTGCAATTACCTGCAAAAATTTCATAAAAAATGGATTCTTCCCCGAAGAAATCATCACAGAAAAGATACCTGCAGAATGAGAAATTGTTGAAATTCTTGCATGCTTGGATTTAGAATTTCCCAATCACTAGAAAACAAAATCAAGGAGCAGAGCAAGTCTAGCATACTCGGAAGTAGCAGTATCCATTAGCAGCTTGTGCAAGCTCCTGAAAAGAACCTCATAAGGATACTTTTGGGAACCAGCTTCAGCTATATGAGGAATCAATGCCGGTTGATCCATGTCCTGAAACCAATTAAAACTCTAACAGTGAATCAAGTTTGGCTAAAAAGAATGCCACCTACAAAGAAACACGTTCTACCATAAATTAGGCAACTATCCTCCAAAAATTATCACAAAGAATGATAGAAATTAATATTTTAAATCCAGTTCAAAAGAACAGAAAAAAAAACCTTCAAAATGTTGATCCTCTCCCCCAGAGCAAATACAGCTGATTTATTCTTTAGCGGTCCTCTTGCAGTTGAGAAAAGACCAGTGCTTCTTGTGGTCTCAACACCAATCAAATCACTAGATGTTGCTATATCTAACTGCAATTTCTCCAATGCTTGAATGTAAGCACGGAAATGTGCACTAAGTACCTGCAGAAAGCCCAGCAGAACTTGAAAACTCATGCATATATTTTCACCATGGTAACTTGGGATTTAAATTACACAGTGCTTAAAAGCAAGCAGAATTGAATTAGGTGTTAAAATGTGGTCGTCTGATACATAGAAGTAAGGACATATGAGGTATGATGCAGGTAGCATTGAAAAGAAATTAAAATAATCGAAGCATGTACACCATTTGGAAAGCCAAGGTCATTACTGCAGTAGATCAAAATCATATTTACAACTACAGAAGCTTTAGTAGATATTCTCATGTTAGAAATAATGAGAAAAGGAAGTGGTGCACTCCACCGAACAATAAATGAAAAGGGAGAGATGAGGTATGAAAGTCCTAGAAAGTCTATATTCAAAGGCAGATGAAATTCTAATGCATTCACCTTGTTCATCGTATCGATGTATGCAGCACGAACCTCAATATATACCTCCTTGGCATGTTCCTTGAGGAAAGAAATGACATACCTACAATTTCATCCAACCATTTAGTCGACTACAACAAGCACACACAAGTAGCAAAATAATAATGGGCTCAAATGTAAACATCAGAGCACATACTACATAAGCACCACTTTGGATGCACAACTCACTTGTTTTTTAAAAGAACACTCTGTTGAAGGATCTGAATATTTGTTTTGGGTTTTCTCAAGGCATAAAGTTTCTGAACAATGAAGTCAAACACCTGCAAAAATATAAATATAGTGCCATATCAATGTACACATTACCAAGGAAAGCTATTAGCAAAAAAAAATTTTGCAGTAAAAAATCACTTGAGGAATAACTTATCAATAAACAAGTAAGCAAATTACTAACTAATGAACTCCATCAGGCATCTAGTAGAGTTATCAACCTTTGTAACTGCTTTCTGCCTGAGCTTTTCAAGCTCAGGCTGAACATCTTTCAGAGCTTTAGAACCTTTAATCAATTGATCTGCTTCAACAAACTTCAGCTTCTTACTAAGTATTTCGAGAGTTCTAAAATACTCCTCGTTAACCTGGAAAAAAAAGAGTTGCACTGCAAGTATATTGGTGCTGATGAACATGAACAAATACAACAAACTCCACATGAATAGGCTAAATCAAAAATCAGCATTAGAGTGCAAGCTTTTACCCCCTTTTCAAAAAAAAATGTGAGGGAACATAAATCAGAAATACCTCTCCATCAACAATTATGTCTACCATTCTGGGAGGGACTATAATGTCTTCAACAAATTTTGCCAGTTTTGATTCAGCTGCCTGTTCAAGTAACACAGAAACATAAGATAACAGACATATAGGGAAAAGGACCGTTAAAACATTAGACTGTGGATGTGAACTTTTAGCTTGAAGTAAAACATTACTTAGAGGCAATATGTTAACTTAAAATGGACATGCCCATATGAGAATGACAACTAAATACATGCTACAGTGTTCCCGATCAGATATGCACAAGCTCATGTCAGCAGTGCAGAACAATGATAACAGCAAACATACTAAACACCTTATTAGAACCATCACACTTATGTGTTGACTAGAAATCCAAGAACAGTAAAATTTCCAAACAACTAAAAGACTTTACAAACAGCAAAGTCATAACACCTTAAGATCCTATGGTTAACTCAACAAGCTATCTCTCTTCCCAAACTCATAAGGAACAAGAAAAAGAAAATCCCTAATCCCCACTTCTTTCTTGTGCTGAGTAAAGAGAACTAAAGGTCAACACCATAATCCGCATCCAAAGCATGACATAAATGCGATTCTCCAAAATCAATGCAGACAATGAAAAGATGTGAATGACGGCTTTTCTAGCAAAAAAGATACCACACCTTGCGATTCTTTAGCTTCAGGCCCATATCCATCGACTTCTCCTGGAGAATCTTAATGTCCGAACTTATAGAACCAATCTCACCCTAACAAAATTTCAAAATTAAACACAATTCAGTTGCAACAAGAAAAACAATCCAAATCCACCACGGACAAAACATTTTCAGATATTACCAAAAAGGCAATTCATAAACATTCATATAACCAAATCATCTCAAACAAATTACTACAAATTTATGATCATACCTGGAAACCACTAAGTAGAGTTTCCATCTGCGACAAGATGATATCACAATCGCGAATTTGCTCATGAAGAGACACTAAATTATCACTTTCTTTTATATAATCCTGCAACATTTCAAAGATACCAACATAATCATGCATCAATGCATGAAAACATGGTACAAAAATTACCAAGAACTAACCACCAACCTGAATCGAATCCAACTCAACTTGCCGTAAATTATTCTCAACCCCTTTCGTGTGATCTCTCAATTTCGTCCCTTTCGACAATATATTCGTAACTACCTACACATCAAACAGTAAAAACCATTTTTAAAAAGAACGTAAATCAACAATTCAGTCTAAAAACATTAATAAAAAAAAAAACTATAAATATCAGAAATAAATAAATACTTACATCATCATTTCTGCATTCTTCTAGTTCCTGCTCAAGTCCTTCTAATGATATATCATCACTACATAAGCAAAAAAAATATAAATAAATAAATAATATTTATGTTAATTAACAACAAAAAATGTACCTAGCGGCATCATCTTCAATGGAGCCTAAATCACCAACAAAAGCTCCTAAATCAAACACACTTTTTGCGATTTCATTATTTGATTGCGCCTGTAAATTTTCAAAAAACAAAACCGGATTTTGTTAGATCTCGTGAACAGAGTAATCAGTTTGATCGCTTCAAAGACGCAGAGAGAGAGACTGACCTCAGTCGTAGTCGCCATTTTCTGAGTGGAAAACGCAGCGGATTTGCGAGATTTGACGTCGGTTTGATCTCGCTTCTGCTGCTAAAGCGATTACAGTGGTTTAGTTTTGAAGATTTTTAGATCTCTGGAGAAATTACGGTAAAATTAAATTTCTTTGAAGCTGATTTACAAGCAACGTCGTGTGCCTTTTTAATTATATTGGGCCTAATTATCGGAAAATATAACATTCTGCCGAACTACCTAGACCCAAATACGCAGGCCAAACAGAAATAGTTTCTCAGAACTTGTAGGGAAAACCTGGCCCATATAAGATTCTTGCCTACCATAGTATTAAATCCAGTCTGATACTTGACCTGGCCTAAGACACGTCTCATGAGTTTTCTATTTAACAACTAATAACATCGTTTCAATTTAAAGAAAAAAATACTTTTTGAACAAAATTTTAAGAAAATACTTAAATAATGTTATTTTTGACAAAAATTAAAAAAATATTGAAATTAACTCATTCATGTATCACTAGTTTTGATAGGGTTCTAAGTTAACTCATTGAATAATCCAGGTTTAATTGGGATGAATTTTGAAGATGATTTGAATAAAAATCTAGTCTTACCCAAGCTATGGATCATCAAGTCGATTTATCAAATTAAGTTTAATAACTATAACTAATAACAATGGCATGTGTAGTATCAACTTATTGTACATTTCTTTGTTTCTTGGGCAAAGCGCAGAGAAAAACAGCCATGAGAAGTGTAATTTAATTGGTTAGGTTTTCGATTTGCTTCATAAAGATCATCATTTCGAGTCTCACGAACATCACTAGAGACTTACATGGTCGTTAACTTCAAGGCTCATGAGATTAGTCGAGGTGCGCGAAAGTTAACTTGGATATCCACATTAATAAAAAAATATATAAAAAAAGAATAAAGATGATGTATTTTAATTTTTTATGTAAATCATGACTTATTATTTGCTTTCTCGTAATTGATCCCTATGGCACAGATTCCTCAATTATATTTTCATTAACATAACTTAAGGGATGTTAGAACCTTTGAATATAATTTATATTAAGATTTTATTTTGAGATTCATTCAAGAAAAGTTCTAAGTATTTATTAAAATGATATTGTTTTATTTAAAAAAGAATTGTAGGTGTTGACTCGAAAAAGATTTTATAAAATCAATTAATTTTTATTTGGTCAACATTTTATCTAATTTGATTAAAAACTCAACCCGAGTGAGGTTTTAAGCTTATAATTTTTAGGTTTAGACATTCAGATTTATTTTTTATTGTTATTATTTGGTCAATAATATCAACACCTTCTGATTATTGTGTTGTACTATCCAGCCTACATAATCATGCCTGCAGAGAAATTTGCATCACAAAAGATGATATGATATCTCAAGCATGGCATTCAAAATATAGTTGTCTAACTCCTTCCATTACCAATCCTTTAAGAAGCACAAACTCTCTAGAAACCCTGGATTTATAGAGAACTAATGCACAAGCCTTTGATTTTTTAACTAGAATACAAGGAGTATAATATTTAGATTACAAGGAAGAAAACAGAGGAAGAGAGAAGAAATTAGCTTCCAGGCTCTTGTCCTACTGTCTGAACAGTGTAGTTCTGCTGCTTCTGCAGCCGCGCCAGGTTTTTAGTTAAACCGAATCAAACATTGAGCTAGTAAAACTCGATCGACCTTAATAGATTATTAGTGACTCGGTTGATACACCCAAACTCAGCTGAGACAATGCCAAGAAAAAAAAATATTATAACCATTACAGGGCTAAACATGGTTGCCCTTTATTGCCTGCTATTTGCTTCTGATGCTTTTAGGCTTTCACAACTTCAACTTCTCTCTTTAGTTCAATGCCAATTCCATCCTGCTGAACTTGAGTAGTATCGATCTTGTTAGAGACCTCTTCTGGCTTTTTTTCTTCATCGTCCACTTTAGTTTCTCCATTTAGAATTTTGTTATTGTAACTGAGGGTTTCTGTGGCCCAAGCACGTAGCTGCTCCGTGGCTGCCTCATCTGTGTTGCAACATAAAATACTGATCATGCAACCAAAATCACTTCAATTATTTATATAGCAATTACAACCATAATCATAGTTGTCAAACCTCGTTAGAGGATTGTTCAGGTCAATCATTCATTTTGTTATTTTTAAAGAAATCTTGAAGTTGATCCGGACAGGTTTTAGACGGGTTTTTCAGGTCAACAGGTCATAAAACAACTCGGTGAGATCAACCGAGTTTCACTGAGAGGTCAGACTTTGAATCACTTATTTTTTTAATCAACCCACCAGGCCAGCACAGGTAAAATGACTATGAACATAACAAAGTAGCATTGAACTGGAAGTTTTGAAAACCTGACATGGTCGAGTATTTTCGAAGAAATTTAATTAGAGTTAAAAAAATAAGCATCATGACCTACCAAGTCTAGGAACAGTATGGCCCTGTGGATGTCTTATGATGAGAGGGCTGTCAAAGGCAGTGGCGAGGTCCTCTGAAGGTTCTTTCAACCAATCTTTGGCTCCTATAAAGTGGACTGACTTTACCTTGATGGTGTCTTTATAGGCAACATCACATATGCTTGGATCTCTGAATTTGGACCCTGATACCGACACAAACAGTTTAAAGGGTGGATGATCCTTCAATACTTTTCCCTGTTTCATCACAAAATTTGCCCTTTTCATTGTCCCACATGATATTATCAAGGCCTCGAAACAATCTAGAAAGCAAAAAAGTCTACATACCTGAGCTTGATAGCCAAGTAGCAGGGCTGAGAGTGTGGCGCCCTGAAGAAAAGAGAAGGGACTTGATAAAAAAAAAGGGGGGGAAACTAGATGTACGAGTCAAATAGAAGAACACGGATCACATTTATTAAACCCGAACTGGTCTAGCAGGTTGATCCAAGACTCAGCCCTTGAACCAAGCTGGGTTTAAAAAAGTCAACTTGTACTTAACCAAGTCAAAACAAGATTTAATCTTTTTTAAAAAAATCTACAAAAACATCTGTGACCCAAGCCCTGAGCTGGGTGATAGTTCGAGCCGGGTTTAACAAGTTTGATACGGATACATGCCTGAGAGAAGCCGAGAAAACCATCAAAAGGACCTCTAGTTGTGATGTATTCACACAAATAAGAGATGCATTCTTCAAGGTTCGTATACTCAGTAAAGTCCTGCAGGTTGACACTCCAAATATTAGCATTTACTGATACTTGTATATAAAATTTGGAGCCTGGAAAGTAAATCTTATCGATGATTTTCTTTTCCTATGGCATATCATCCTGCTTGTCCCAAAAGAGGAGAGATCCTAGCATACCTTGTCGAACTGGAACCACTCAAAGTATGGTGGTGGGAAAATGCCTTCAATTTCAGATTTGCCTCCAGCTGGAAATACTCCGTCTGGAAAATCCTGATGATGGTGTATGACCAGTTCAAAATTAGTATTCCCCAGTATTTGAGCGTAATCCCATAAATTATTACACGAATCTGATTCATCGACCAAACCAATACTATGGTCTTCTATTATTTTCTTAGGTAACGAACACTACTTTCCCTCTCCTGTGCCGACATTTCTCTGTTAAAATTTGGATTGTAACTATGGCTACACATTTCCAACCGATGAGATCGTAAAATGTTTGCAATAATGTCAACTACATGATCAATGATTAGAGTGTTACATACCAAGTCAAACTGAGAAAAAATGGAAGGATCCCACTTGCTAATTTGCCTTTGAAGAAAACTTCCACTGGTCCTAAATCCATGGAGACATAGTATCTTCATCTTCTTTTCTTCTTGGGATGTTGCCATTTATGTAGTTTTCTCAATCACTTATTGAATCAGCAAGCAAGAAGGTCACAGTAATGGCTATGAAGTTAGAGTAATGCTGTGGCGGGCCTTTTTGTAAAGGAGATGGTCGTGTTAGTTGCTACCTACCACCAAGTTTAAGGTCCTAGCTACCGTTTCGTGGTTAGGTTTGGAGGTTGCAACGTGCGCTCTTTGAATTAATTGAGTTTCATTTAAAGGTTGTTGTTTGTTCGGTAAGTGATTTTTAAAAAATTATTTTTATTTATTTGTTATTAAAAAAATTGGTTAATGAAAAATATTTTACAGTAAAAAAAATTTGACTTAATTTTTAGAAAAGTATTTTTTTTTATTTTGGATGGAAAACACTTTACAGAAGTTATGAAAAAATTAAAAATATCATATTATTTGTTGATTATATCAAATTTGGTCCTCAAACTTTTAATTGATATATATTCTGTATAAAAAAAATTTTAATTTCATCCCTTAAAATTTGATTCAATTTAATTTTTATATTAACTTTGGTTTTTATTATTATGATTATTATTTGCTTTTTTCTTATTATTTTTTTAATTGAAAAATAAAATCACATTTGATTGATTTATTTTGTTGCATATATTGTAATGTTCAAAATTCTCTTTTCTCTTTTCTTTTTATGAATTTCTTCCACTGCTTCAATAAAAAAAACATAATTTTTTTTAAATCACAACGGCTAAACCCGACTTGATGACTTCCAATGAAAAAATTTGATTTGAAATATAACTTTGATCGAGTTCAGGTTTAATTAGAAAAAAAAAACATTGATTTTGTTAAATTTATTAATGGGATGTTTGGGAGTGTGATGGTGGTTTTTTTTCAAAGTGTTTTTTTCTTGAAAATACATCAAAATAATATTTTTTTATTTTTAAAAATTTATTCTTGACATTAGCATGTCAAAATGATCTGAAAATACCAAAAAATAATTAATTTGATACAAAAAAATAAGAATTTTTTTTAAAAATATTTTTAAAATATAAAAACAAGAATGCCCTTAACCTAATTGTGTTAACCTAGTTGGAAGGTGAATTGGTTTTATGCACATAAGTTGGAGACCAATGACTGTTACACCAATGAGATCTTTTTTCAAACAAGAAATATTGTCTGCAAATAATAGAAAAAATTAAGATTTTAGAGAAAAACTCTTGCAATCTTATTTGGGCCATTGATTTTTTTTTCTTTATGTCAGCATGTTCCTTCATAAAAGAAAATTATATAATTCAGTGATCATTGGTTTCATAAAAAAAAAAAAATTCATTGTGATTAGGATTTCATATCTCATATTAAATTTAAAAGAATAACTTGGTAATTTTTTGAAATCAACATCTAAAACGATTCACTAGATTTTTTTGAATATTTCATATTGATATAAAAATTATATTCTTAAAATAATTCAAATAAAAAATTAATATAAATTGACATATAAATTAATTCAAGAATATTACTACCATTAAATTAAGAAATAAAACAACAAAATGTTTGAGATTCAAAAACTAGAAAGGGTGAAGGGATTCAGGGCATCTTGATGCAAAGGCATTTTGAAAAGAGTAAATGTCATTTACATACTCAACCAAATAAAGTCAGGTTTGTTTACGCGGTGAAAATTATAGTTTAAGTAAAAAAAAAAAAAAAACATTAAAAAAAATGATGACTTTTTACTTAAAATACAATTTGAAACGCAGATGAAGAAGTAATAAATAGGCACTTAATGATGGAATGAGTGTTCCTTCCCAGCGATGCAAATTAAGATAGTGTTTGGAGTGTATCCGTGATTGTTTTTTAAATTATATTTTATTTAAAAATATATTAAAATAATTTGTTTTAGTTTTAAAAAATTATTTTTGATAATAGTATATGAAAATATCTAAAAACAATAAAAAACAATTTTAAACAAAAAAAATTAAAATTTAAAAAAATATCGTTTAGAACGCAATTCTAAACAACCTCTAAAGCTTTTAATGTTGTCATTGACATATCAAAACGATCAAAACACATAAAAAAATAATTTTAAGCAAAAAAAATTAAAATTCAGAGAAAATACTGTTTTGAATATAATTTCAAATAGCCTTTAAAGTTTTTAATGATGGCACTAACATATTAAAATAATTTAAAAATATAAAAAAATAATTTTAATAAAAAAACTACCTCTAAAGCTTTTTAATGTTGCTAATGTTCATGTGAAGCCTCCATCCAGGCATAAACAATCCCTAAAGAAATACCAAAAGAGAAACCAAATCACACAGAAACCAAAACCATCACAAGCAAGAGTTTTATGATTGCCTCCGTAGATTAGCAACAATGCCTAATTTCTCAGTATGATTTGGTTATATGCTATTTCCCTTCCCTTCTCTCTCTTTTTTTTTTAAAAAAAAACTTTATCTTAGGATATATAAATTTTTATAAACAAAGTAAGGGGCAATGATCAACATTAATACAAATAACTATGAAGCATTTTGTTTTAACCTCGTTATTTATAATGTGTTTAGTATTGTTGTATAATATATTTTTAAAAAATATTTTTAATTAAAATATATCAAAATAAGTTGACACAGAAACTTGGATTGTTACTTCATTAAGAGTCATACTTTCCCCTCATTTTTACAATCATAGACATAATTCTGAAATTTTATCCACCAAACCCTTCCTAAACTCCATCCATACCTAGACAATTAATGTCATTAATCTATCCACCAAACCTAATCCTAATGCTATAGCAATCTAATCCTAATGCTATAATTGCTAGAATAAATAAATTTTAAATAGTTAAACTTGGAATTACATTCATTATACCTAATTCAAGGCATGCATCAAGAGTTGAGTTTACTAGGTAAACTCTAAAATAATATCATTTAATTTTTTTAATAAAATAATATTGTTTTATATGTATATTAGAGTCCATGAAAGTAAAATTCATAAAATTTGACTAGATTAATTAAATCAACATCTAATATAATTTAAAATAAAACTCTAAATTAATGAATTATGTTGATCAAGTGAACCATCATATATGATTGCTATCCTTCAGCTATTAATTACTATAAAAATTAAAGTCAAGAACAAAAGGCAGAACCTGAGCTAAAATTATTTATTAAATGAAAGTTAAAATTAATATAACAAAATATAATATTTGTTGTTGTTTATCTCTCTCGCGCTTTCTCTAAAAGCCAGTTCATTTGGCCAGAATAGCTTAGCCAAATAGAAAGCAACAATGCTATGTATATATTTTTTTTTTCATTTTTACTCGCTATTATAGCTAAGAATTAAGTTTTACAAACAAGAGCATGGATATTCAAATAAATCAAATCGAGTTTAGATGCTGTTTGTTTTGTTGTTGGAAAGTGTTTTTTTTTAATATTTTTTTTTAGTATTTATAGATTATTTAGATGTATTTATATTAAAAATAAAATTTAAAAAATAAAATAAAATTATTTTAATATATATTTTTTTAAAAATTAACTAATAACGCAAGATAACTACCGCATGCTAACGGCTAGTCGGGGACGATGACAATCAAACGGTCACATATTCACACCAGCCTCGTAAGGCCTGAGCTGAAAAGAAATCAAAATTAGAGTGGGCCCCAAATCAAATTAAATAAAAAATATTTTGTGGGACCCGCAGCTCCGACATGTTGAACGCCCACCTAACTCGCATTTCAAAAAGGGTCCTCTTTAATTTCGGGTTCTACACATGATATGACTCAAGTGCCCTTGCTCTGCCTCTTAAACCACTGGTCTTGCCTTCCCATCTTGTTTGATCGAGGGCGCTCCTCTGCCTTTTTTTTTTTTTTTTCTTGTATTAAATAATTGATTTTTTTAATATCTTCATCATCAAAATTATTTGTTGAATTTCTTAACAAAGATTTAGAGTTATGATCAACGATGCTAGTTGTTATTTAGATATAACATAGAAAATAAAATTTCTAAATTTTACTAGAGAAAACTCAATATAATCTCATATTTTTTATTTATTAATTAATTTTTTAGCTATAAACTACTATTTTATGCTTACAAAAAAAAGACGCTGTATTAATTTACATATTATTATAATAACACTTAATTCAAGCTTATAATAAAGTTATTAGAAAGAATGAATAATATAATGACAATATCATTGATATTATTTCTCAGCATTATAATTAAAAACTTGAATTATATTGTGAGTTATTTTTCAACTATAAAGCGTAAAAGAAAGATGAAAAAGAATTATAAAACTTAATATATTCCTAACTCGTAAAATTTATTAAAATAATACTCAATATAATATATATTTTAAAAGGAAATAAATTGTAAATTTGCTTGCATGTGATTAATATGAATTTAACAATTAAGAAAAGTTCTAATTTTTTTTTTAATTTACTTGCATGTGAAATATTTCTTTTCAAATCATTTTATTTTCATCAAACTCTATTCTTGCCTAAAAACTATATCATATCTTCAGAAAATAGAGAGATTAATTTTTATACTAATAAGTAATAATAATCTCTCATGTGGGAGGCTACATTTGTCATTCAACTTATCAATTAGCACCAAGAAGATATAAATAAAATAAAAAACTAATGACTCAGATTAGGGCAGCAGATGTCAGGTTGATTTTAAGAAATTACAAAACTATAACCTTTTCACTCGCCTACAAACAGAATACACAACACGCGCGAGCCCTCTTAGTTCAATCCTTAGTTTACAAGACCCCACTTCACCTCTGGTCGTGGATCATCCCGCGGATAATGGATTAATAATAGTTTTGATTTTTTTTAATGCCTAAAATGTCATTGTTTTGCCAAAAACAATGTGATATAAAATCTAAATGGAATGAAGCTTAGAATTAGCTATAGTTATAAAACTTGTACGGGCTAATCTAGTACTTAGACTATTTATGTTAAAGAAAAAAAATTAATATATTAACCTAGTTTCACTTGATTAAAAATTCAAGCCAATCTAAAGATTTAATCTAATTAGGGTTAAGGTCAATCATAGTTATGAAATTTGATCTGATTGATTCAATAATTTGACTGATATATTAATTTAGCCTGATTTAATTAAAAATTCAAGTTAACATGTGTTCTAATTACTCTAGAATCTAAATCTGTTTACGTTAAAAAAAATTAGGCTAATGCATTGACATGTCACCTAGCACCTAGTAAAAAAATTTTGGTTTAAAACAATAATGTTGTGATTTTTTTTCTAAAAAAATAAATGAACTTGAATTAATCAGACGTGTTACGTGAACTAGGACTTGTTGCCGATTTCCAGATAAAGTTTTATAATTGTGGAGTCAGTGAATCTTTTCTTTAGGGTGCTCGTCTGCCAACCCGAGCCAGGTTTATAGCTATGGTTCTATCTCTTCACACAACGAACCACACTAAGAACCCGGCGCGTGGGACTAGTCTCCACCTAACTTCTATAAATCCTCTGTATCTTGTCTAGAGACAAGTTAATTATTACAAATATTTTATTTGCTTAAATTTTCGAAAAGTTTTTATTTTTTATTTTTGTATTTCTTTTGTTTGCATATAAATAAATACTAGCAATAGAAAAGAAAACCTCTCTATCTCTAAAATTCACCAATCAATCATTGATTACAAGGAGAGATCGCTCTCTCACTGTATATTGTATTTGCATAAAGTTCACCTTCCTCTCTCTCTCTCTCTCTCTCTCGAAGGAGAAGAAGATAAGGTAAATTACCCATCTGGGTTTTGCTGTTTTTAAAGTTTAATTGATTCTTGTTCTTCTTTTTTATAAGTTTGGTTGATTGATCAGTTTTTAAAGTGAATATGATTAGTTTTTGATAATTCTTGTTGATTAGAAAGTTAAAGTTTTGTTTTTTTATTTGGTTAGTAACTTGATTCTTTACTTCTTTGCTATTTTTTTTTTAATATAAATTTGATTGCTTTCTTGGAATGTGATGGATTCTTTGGAGAGTTATGAGGTTTGGTGTTCTGTTTAGTTAATTTTGTGAGATGGGTTTTTGTGGTTTTGTTTTGTTTGGGATATCTGAGGTTCGTTTCTTTGATTTATGTAATTGGGTCATATGCAATGCTTGGTTTTGGTGTTGACTTTTTGAGTTGAAAGTTTTCATTAGTTTTCTTTGATTTTGTTAAGTGGGTAAGTTCTTGATCGGGTTGTGTATGGTGGTTTTCTAGGGTTTAGGTATTTGTGTTGCAGGTTTCAACTAATGGGTTTATTCTGGCTGTTTATCTTGTTTAGGGTTGGATTCAGCCCTTAAACTGTTTCTCTTTGTAATTGATATATGTTGCTCAATTTTTTGATTTAAGTCTCTAAACTGGTCATCCTTTTCAAAACTCATGAGAAGATCAAGGTGTGGGAAAGCAATTTTGTGCATTTGTAAGATTTTGGGTTCACCTGTATTTTAAAAGTACAGGCTTGTGCCTGTGCAGATTACAGCAGATTGTGATTATCTAATGGAGGATTCAATTTCATGGCATTGTAATTTTGGCGCAGTTGGTTCTTTGAAGTGCTGGCTTTTGTAGATTCAAATGGGAATTGTGATTAGCTAATGCAGGATTCAATTTTATGGCATTGTAATTTTGGCGCAGTTGGTTCTTTGAACTGCTGGCATTTGTAGATTCAAATGGGAATTATGAAGCTATGCTTGAAACCTTCATCTCTTGTCGAATTTCGTGTTTCTCTAAATTAAGCTTAAGAGTACAAGTATTGGTTGTCTGGGTTCTTTTTTCCCTGCTTGAGAACTGAAAAGGTGGTGAGAAATTCTGGGCTTGCAATCAGGTTTCCATGAATTGGAAAATTTTTAGACAGGCAGGTGTTTATAACTAGATTATTGGAATTTCATTGATTTGTAGGAGCTCTGAATCCTAATTATTTGGCACATGGGCCCACAGGTGAGAATGTGAGTTTTACTTTTTAAACAGGCACATGTTTTATTGACTTAGTTTCCGCCAAAATATGAACCTTGAAAGTTTAAACCATTTAAGTTGTGAGAAATTCAGAGCTTTCAAAGTTTAGACCATGCAAGTAATTGATGTGTTGTTGGGTCTGTGAGCGATTACAATGGGCCTGCAATTGTCTATAGGAGTGCTCTGTTTTTTCGCAAATAGAAAGTGCTTGAATCACCATCTTGGTTTACATCTGATGATTAAATGCTTTCAGCTTTAGGAATTAAGTAGGCTCACTGCATGGATATGAGTTTAGGAGCTGCCCATTGAAGAGCTAAATGTCATCGCTGCAGGGTTTTTAAATTCATTTCATCTCATTTCTGTGTGTGAGAATGGATGCACACACCCTTGGTTTTTGTACTTCTTTCCATGGAAATAATGTGTGAACTGAACTGTATTCAATTCTCTCTCTGAAAATTATCTGCGATGATCTTATTTACAGGTCATATCTTATTTGTTACTGTCAGCAGGAAGTTTGGATAAGATTGTGGAATATCAGATTTTTAATTTTGATTTCATATCAGCAAGAGCAACAAACATCCTTGCAAGCATTCCCTTTCTGTGGCCATGGTAAATTTATCTTCAACCCCCCCCCCCTGGAGTTGGAGTTGTAGAAAGTAAAATAGTGAATGATAAGATAATAAAAGAATCAGAGTTTCCCACTGTTGACAAATGCCCAGAAATAGCCAACAAAACCAACAAATTCATAGCTTTTTGTGATAGGAAACAAATTTTAATTCATGTATGATGGTGGAAACATGCCAGTTGCCTCGGATCTGGATGAGCACTTAGCAATTCCTAGACTAAAGAAAATATTTACTTGCATTGAGTTTATCTGTGAAGCTTGATAATAAGGCTGCTACTCATATTGTTTCACCTCTATCTTTCTTGAAGGCAACAAATGAAAATCTTCCACCCAATGTAATAAAACAACTTGCAAAGGAACTGAAGAATCTTGATGAATCACCACCTGAGGGAATTAAAGTAGGAGTAAACGATGATGATTTTTCGATCATATATGCTGATATTGAAGGCCCAGGCACTTACTTTTTCCTTCTAAATTTACATCCTTTAAGATATTCGTTTGGGGTTTTATACTCAAGTATATTTTTGGCCATGCAGCTGGGACTCCATATGAAAATGGTGTTTTCCGCATGAAGCTGTTATTATCTCATGATTTTCCTCACTCTCCTCCCAAAGGTTTGTGGATTCACTTTGTTAATATGACTTGAAATTTTCTGATATGTATTTTAATTTAATTCAAGGGCTTACTTCCAATTGTGAAGAGGAAACTTTTTTGGTAATGGGCAGTCAAGGGCTGCCTTTCTTCATACTACATTCCGGATTTAATTTCCTTTCTTGAGTTATTTTCTTTTGTTAGCTTGTGAATCCTTTGAACATTTATGTTACAGGTTACTTCCTGACTAGGATTTTTCATCCAAATATTGCTTCTAATGGTGAGATTTGTGTTAATACGCTTAAAAAGGATTGGAATCCAAGTCTTGGACTACGCCATGTTCTGACGGTAAGTTCCATTGGGACTCTTATTTGGTCTAATCCATCTACTTTCATTTTCACTTCTTATTTGGTTTTACTGATATTCTGAGCTTGTTGATATCAGGTAGTGAGGTGTTTATTAATCGAACCGTTTCCAGAGTCAGCTTTGAATGAACAGGCTGGCAAGATGCTCCTTGAAAATTATGAAGAGTATGCCAGACATGCCAGGTGAGCCATCCCATATCTTACTAATCAAATATCATGGCAGTCATTATTAGTTAGGACAGACCTGATAGTGGATCTAATCCAGGTTATTTGGGACCTTTGCAAGTATTATTATGAAGATGCCAATCTTTTCAGTGTTAAGAGACCACAACTTCTTAAAACTCCTAGTTCACAAGCTATTTTAGCACCAAGTCTTTGCCTCTTTAAAATGTCTAGCTTGGAGTATTGCCACTACTTTGGAGGCTATACGATAATTACATATCTCGTAATTAGATTTCATGAGACAGTTCACTCAAACAAATAAACCGTGGAAAATGCTTAAGAATCTGAAAGAAAATGCATCATTCTAAAAATAGAAAAAACCTATTTTTCTCGTATGGAATGAAAACTGCTTAAAGATAAAGAGGGTAACATTAGAAAGTTAACAAGTTACATGGTTTCATCTTGGAATGAAAACTATGTTGTTGATGACTAATGTGTGATTGCAAACTTGTTTTCAGGATTTATACTGGAATCCATGCAAAGCCAAAACCTAAGTTCAAGTCTGGAGCCATTTCAGAATCAACTACAGCTCTTAATGTTGATCAGAGCAACACTTCAGTTCTTAATAACGGTGACCAAAAGAATGCAGCTGTTAGTGCCGCCGTTCCATTGCAATCTCTACTGGCCCCTTGTACGATGGCCAGCAAAGGAGGAAATAGTCAGGATCAGCTAGCTGCTGTAGGTCCAATGCACGAGACAGAAGTTAGTGGATCAGCTGCTGCACCAACAACCAGCACGTTGAAAAAAGATGTTGGGCTTTCAAAAGTTCAGGCAGTGAAGAAGAAAATGGATGCAAGAAAAAAGAGCTTAAAGAGATTATGATTTGATGTTAAGGTTACACATGTATTGAACTGCCATGATGGATATGTGGCCAGCCTCTGTTGTTTGTCCATGAATGGGCCCATGTAAGTGATGAGGAAAATGGGAATATATCATGTAAGGAATATTTCCATTGGTGGACAAGTGATGGATTTATTTAACTTTATCGCTTTGTTTGACTTGCACTATGATCCCCTTCTTTGTGACTGAACACTGCAATGCCTTCCTAGAAGAAACCAGGCGTGCCAGGAAATTGCAAAGACCTATATGAATTTTTTTCTCACAGGTTATTCTCAACTTTTCTATTACAGGTTATGAATCCAAACTGGAATTAATTATGGAAGACATTCGTTCTTCTCGAAGAGATTTTTCTTTTTCGTTGACCCTTTAATGATTAACACTATGATGTATCAAAATACAAAATCATCTTTGCTTTTTGGCAGTTGACTGAGGTTTTGACAGTCTGAGGCTGGTAAATGACTTTCTGCTAATTTAACCTTTGGATCCTCTTAATCAATGTTGGATCAGGCTATCTTCATACCCTTTTCTTTTGCATTTAAGTTGGATCGGGCTATCTTCATACCCTTTTCTTTTGCATTTAAAACTGCCTCCTATAGCTATCCAAGAAGGGTAAAACCAAGGCAAGAACAAAGACAAGAAAGCTTTGCAGGTGGGCACAAGGAGATGGGCCAAGGGAGCATGGATTACTGGTCCAACGAAGATTTGCCAAGAATTGTATATTCCACCATCAAGGGATGATGCAAGGGTGCATGGATTACTGGTTCTCAGCAGCTTCTGAAAACTAGAAGCTGTGCATGATGCATGACCACAGGGCACAGCGCCAAATCTTCAATGAAAACGAAAGGAGATTGCCCTGCCAACAGAACAACTAGAAGAGACGTTTCATGTGCGTAGTAGCAGAATATGAGCAAATATAGAATTGGTCATCCATTCAACATACAGGCTCGATCTTCCCAAGTAGTTCAAGTTTACAAAAGATCAAATAAGCAAAATATAAACTGGCAAAGGCAACTGAGTTTCACAAGACATTAAAGGAAGCGTGCACATTACAACAAAACCACCACAATAAGCCTCCAACACCACTTCCTTTAAGAGCCTTGATTCAAAAAACCATCAAATAAAAGTTGTTGAAAATGAAACTAGAAATTCCATTATATAGGTCAACCCTGTTATCCCCTCCTAATTTAAATTTATAAAAATATTTTTTTCCGGGGGGAAAGGGATATCACTTAGCCATCATAACCTTGACAAATTCCTCATAATTTATCTGGCCATCACCATCCACATCAGCTTCTCTGATCATCTCATCAACCTCTTCATCGGTAAGCTTCTCACCGAGATTAGTCATCACATGACGGAGCTCGGCTGCAGAGATGAAACCATTCTGATCCTTGTCAAAAACTCTGAATGCCTCTTTAAGCTCCTCCTCAGAGTCGGTATCCTTCATCTTCCTTGCCATGAGGTTCAGGAACTCAGGAAAATCAATGGTACCATTTCCATCAGCATCAACCTCGTTAATCATGTCCTGGAGTTCTGCCTCAGTTGGGTTCTGTCCTAGCGATCTCATGACAGTCCCCAATTCCTTGGTGGTGATGCATCCTGTAATACACAAGACATCAAAAACCAATTCACCAACTGTTTTTGATGGTCTCATGTGCCTCTCATGTGCACACACATAATCAAAGCTTCGCTTTCAGACTATAATTTACTTCTGCAATTGTAACAAGCCAAACGCAGCAAAAGGTAGGATCTGAAAGAACCTTCTGTTTAGATATTCTTAGTAGCAAGCTTAATCTCATTTACCACTTACATAGGCATCTCGTAAAGTTTAAAAACAACATATTTCGGAAACAACCAATCACATGCATTCAAGAACCTAAAATACAAATAAACCCGGCAGACAACAATAAGCTAACCATAAAAATTGATAATTTGGCACAAGACATCCATTTGCAAAGCATTAATCAGCAAAGAAGTTCACTACGTGTCACCATGTTACAATCATTAGATGCAAAGAGTCAAAGATTACTGCTAATTTACCACAAAAAAATCCCTAAATCACAAGCCTTGGATCCTGCAATATAATTAACGAACATCATACATGTATTATATTCCATTGTTGATTGGATCATTAAAGGTAGCCCAAAATAAAACAATCTGCTTTTCAATAGTCAAAATAAGAAACGTTTTCAATCAAAATCTAAAGAACCCTTCACCAATTTCACTAAGAGAAGCTACCTTTTACCAAAGACACTAATTTTCCCAATCTCAGCCGAACAAATTTCCAAATCTCAAGAAGAACCCATCAATCAAAATCACATATTTCCCTCAAAGAGACCATCTTTTTACCCCAAACAACATGATCTAAAACAAATCAAGCTAAAAACACAAGCAAAAAACATAGAGCAAAAGCAAAAACACCCCAAGAAACAAAGCGAAAGACAGATCAAGAAACATACCATCACCATCCTTATCGAACAAACTGAAAGCTTCCTTGAACTCGGAGATCTGGTCATCAGTCAATTGATCCGCCATTTCTCTTTAAGAAAGGCAAAAGTCTAGAGGGAAATAAAAAAATCTGAGAGATAGAGAAAAGAGCGCGTAAGAGAGAGAGAAGGAGTCGTGTTTTTATATGAGCTAATTTAGCCGCCCCTAGCTTTCTTGTGGCCCCACCTATCAATTCCAACTCACTTTTTACTTCCAATCTTGCCCTTCTTATTTTTTTCCTTCATTCTATTTTTTTAATGTTTTCTGGGATTCATGATTGATTAGCCTTTTAAATGACCATTATGCCCTTCATTGTGTTTTCTTTTTAACGAGTGTTCTTGGATTTATAATTCGTGAAGTATTGCATTTTTGTTATATAATTCTGGATAATTTTACCTTTTGGGGTGTTTGAAAATAAGTCATCCAAGCCAATATCAAGAGATTAGTGAGGATTTTGCTTCTCATGATTTTCCATAGGGTTTGAATATTAGTGGATAAATAGAGGGATGTGATGTACTTCTTTAACTTTCAATCTCTTTATATTGACACATTTTCATGTATAATTTTAAAAAAAGTATTATACAAATTTCAATGTTTGCCAACTTGTGTATTCTAACTTCGTTCGTGTTTGATATTGTAATAATACCTGCGGTAATGATTTAAAAAATATTTTTTGTTCAACCACATAAGAAAACTGCTTGGTTTACTAAATAACTTTTGTTTTTTGCACTGGACCCATAATATAATTGTATTTTAAATCTTGGTTTTTACATGTAAAAATTTATTTCATTATAGTTTTAACCAAGCACATATTTTTTAAAACATATAAAAAAACACAACTAAATGTGTTATTATTAAATCTATTTTTTTAAAAAAAACCGCAACCACAAAAACTATTACAATACCAAGCAAACAAACTTAGATGTGGTTTTTAGAAGGCACGTCTAAAAGAATATGTGTTTGGTTACATAATGGAATTTTTCATGCAAAATAAATAAAAAATAGGTATTCATGAATAAAAAACGAGTTATTTTAATTTCTATAAAATTAAGATTTGAAATATAATTATATGTGGGGTCTAATATAAAAACAAAAATTATTTGGTAATAGCCCGGCCCAACTTGTCATATATTGTCCGTTTTGGGTTTTACCGCCGTCACAGTTTTGTTTCTGGTGACGCGAGCCCACTTCTGAGCCTGACTCTCTAAAACGCATATGACAAATTAGTAATCAGTACTACTAATAAGACCAACAACTAACTCATCACTCGTCGATGTGAGATATTAAATATTTAATGGAAAAGGTAAATAAAATATATGTGAGTAAATTAATTTTTATTTCATGGAGTGATGCATTTGTAATTATTATCTTCCTATCATGTCAATCATCATTTTCTTTTGTAATTGTTAAGAGAGGAACCTTTGACATTGATAGACTTATCGTCCTCTTTTCCAATGAATTGTGACTCCTCAAGAACACATCACTTTTCAAGTTTGGCAAACGACGAAAGATATTTTCAACGCAATTTATTGCAACATATTTTGTAAACCTACTTGACAAGGAAAGGAAATTCATCTCTTGCTAACTCTTTATCAATCAATCTCACCTCTACTTTCGGTTGCCACCAAATTTCATGTCAACTTATGCGATCAAATCACTAATAAAAAAATAAATATTTTTGCAAATTATTCCTTTTCTCTTCGACCGAGCTCCTTTTTAACAAATTCATAAGCTTGTATCTCTTATAAAATGAACTTTAAATTCAATTATATAATTAAAATATTTCGAACTTTAGAACTAAAATTATAGAATTTTTCCAACGTTCACTATGCAATGCACGCCACTATTCAATGTAGCTTCATTTATAATTACAAGACCCGACCAAGTCCAAAGTCTTTATCATTAATCATTTGTGTTGATTTTAGTTAACATAAGTTTTTTTAATAAAATAATATTATTTTAAAAAAAATTAAATTTCACTACCAAATAATCTCATGTCAATCACTAGTATAGATAACAATGAATATTCATGGATCGTGTTTTTTATATGTATACTCTATTGAATGCCTATTAAGTAAAAAATTTAGATATTTATATTCTATTTAACAGGTTTCAAGTATCCATATAAATATATATTTTATGATTATTATTTATTATTCAATAAACAAATAAAAAATATATATTAGAGTTAGATCTGGGTCGGGTTTTGAGTATAGTTTGACAATATTTATATTTTATTTATTATTCAATAAGTAAGGTAATTATCTATAAAAAACTTATTTTTTAAATTAATTTATATTAATATATATCAAATTCAAATTAAATTGTCACCGCTACTGTATACTATATGGGTTTTGGGTGGAAAAAGAAATGTTTTCCAGTCACCCTGTGCATGTGGGGGACCAATTTTCGAAACCAATAAAAGGGTACTTAAGTCATTGCAAATTTTGAAAAAATTAAACCCTCGAAATAAAAAAAAATTGCAGTGAATAATCATCAGGGGTAAAATCGTACAGCAGCATTAAACAAGTAAAAAAAAGCCAATCACAAGGAGAAGAAAGAGGTTGACAGATCTGTCAATAACAATACAGTTAATTACCACCCATCATTAGAATAACCCATTCACATAATGCCACGTAGGTTTCTTTGATTTTAAAAGATTTCTTGATGAATAGTTATTGGTGTACAGTAATTTTCGGTGAGAATGATGGCGATTTTAGTGAATCAAAATGGCAAAAAGCAGACGTGCGCGTTTACGCGGTGTGGACGCGGAGAATCATGCAATCTCGCGGTGACTGCCACGTAATCTCTACATCTCCTTCACCATGTCACTATTCCTATCACAATTATGTCCGGGGCCGCAGTTACCAATAAAATAAATTTTATAAAATAAAAAAATATATTATTTTCATATATCCTAAACAAAAAAATTCATTTTTAAAAATAATATTTGTTATTATTTTATACACCCTCTTAAACTAGGAATGTCCTAGCATATTGATCCGAGACTTGACCAATTTACCTCTTATACCAGATTGGGTGTTAAAAACTTGACATAATCTGATTTAAATTATATATATATATATATATATATATATGAATGATGTTATTTTGATTTTAAAAAAATAAAAATAATATTATTTTGATTAATTTAATTCAACTTGAATTAACTTATTTAATGATATTAAATAATGAAATTAAAAGAAAAAAACCAATTAAAAAAAAATCACGAGTTAACTGGGTTAACCTGTCAAATCAGGTTAACTCGTTAAATTTAAAATTCGTGTCACGAGATTATGATAATTAAATAGAAAAAAAATTAATACTAAAAATCTAAATTAAACAAAAAAATAATTGAAAAGAAAAAAAAAGATTACAATTATAATTTGTGAATGGCTTTGTCAAATCTATGTAACATGTTTTTAACTATATCGATCATGAGTCGGACAGATTTAATTACTAGTATACATATGCATTTATGTTTTATGGTTACCTGAAAGAATTATAATTATAATACTTTTAAGTTTTTGAAATAATAATAAAAATTTAAAATATTATAAATCTCTACACGTTTTTAGTTTGTAAGTATTTAAATGTGGGTTTTTCATGACCTAAATAATATTTTTTTATTCTATAAAGTGATAATAATCTTTTTAAAAAATTTATATTTATTTTTTCGTAGTTATGAAACTATCATAATTACAGAATATGTTGTGATAAATAATTAATAAGTTTTAAAATATTTATATTTTCAATATTTAAAATAATTAAAAAAAACACATACAAACATAGCTATTAATAAGGTGAGGGATGCAAAATCTTAATGCTGAGGAGAGATGGAAGTGGAGTGCCAATACAAATATACGGTATGCGAATACCTACAAACATAAAAATTATATTTTATATTAAGTATATGTTTGGTAACATGATGTAAAAAAGTATTTTTTAATTAAAAATATATTAAAATAATATTTTTTTTATATTTTTAATATTAATGTATTAAAATTTTTAAAAATTATTCTAAAAAACATCGATTCAAGTAAAAAACAGTTTTAAAAATATTAAAAAAAAATAAGTTGAACCGCATTACTAAACAAAAGGAAGACATCTTGCATGTTAAAATAAAAATCAAACCAAGATAAAAAAAAATAAAAAATAAAATAAAATTTGAAGGTGGATTTTGGGTCAATGCAAGAAATATTAATTCAAGTACACTAGAAACTTAGCCTTTTCTTACATGATTCAAATGGTAGAGGTCCTAGTTGGTAAATGCAATCAAATCCCATTTCTTTAACAATCTCTTCAATCAAGTCCCTGAATATATAATCTTGCAAAGCCAACCCTGTTCTTCCAATCTCCCTTCTCTCACCCCAGGCAGTATCCCTGCACACCTCATTCACACTCTCTATCATGGCTTTGCTGCTCCATAAAGGTGATGAAACTACACTCTCATGGCTCTTCCCATGGATCGTATTTTCTTTGGTCATGATTTTGTCAAGGAAATCAATGCTGCTGATGTCCTCTCCTCCTCCTTCCTTCTTCGTCTGTTGTTGTGGCACTCGTTCTGCAACACAAATAGTAATGCTCCCTTCACTTAATACGCATACAACAGTCAGGAAATACAGTGATTTATTTTGCAGGTAAGGTCTCATGCATGAGAGCATTAACTTGTTTGTCAGTGTGGTTGTTGTTGTTTTTTAAATAACTTTTCGTGCCGAAATGCATTACAATGATGTTTTTTTATTTTTTTAAAATTATTTTTGACATCAGTACATCAAAACGATCCAAAACATATTAAATTTTAGCGAAAAAAAATTTGAATTTTTTGGGAACGCGGTTTGCACCGCGTTCCCAAACGGTGTCGAAGAACATATTTGGATTTTGATTTTGTTTTATTTAAAATTATTCTTTTATGATTTTAGATTGTTTTATATATCAATATTAAAAATAAATTTTAAAAAATAAAATAAAATTATTTAGATATAATTCTAAATAAAATATATTTTCAAAAACCAAATACGGTAGAAATGGCTTCATTATCTCTCAAATTATATGCATACAAGGGAAAAAAAAAAAGGGTTCGAACTACAATCATAGCTATTAAAACCGACATGTCCCATCAAATTAACGGTGACTTATTGATTTAGAGTTAAGTAATTAGTAACTTAACGGCTCAACTTCAAGGAATTTCTTTCTATTTCTAATATAATGTAATTTCAGGTTTTTTTTTAAAAAAAAATTATTCAAAACAACTTCATATATTTTGATATAAACCTAGTAAATTGATTCAATAAATCTATGACCCGAGATTTTAACTAGATTAAATCTCAAATAGAGTTTGATAACTATATGAGTTCAAGACCCGTTGAGATTATTTGCTTTAATTATCTTATTAAACTTGTTAGCAGCTTGCCCCTGTAGACAGGGGTGGAGGCAAGGGATGGCTGGTCGGTGACATAGCGCCGGCGGATTTTTTAATTTCCAGACGAAATGTACTGGCTCCGCCGCTGCCTATAGATTAGTGGCAGAGCGTGTAATCAAGTTTTTATTGATCAAATTAAGGAAAGAACTAAATCAAGTTCTTACTCCTGATAAGCACCCAGATTAATTTTCTCACCATTGCTTGCCACAGCTGTTAGTCAAATCTTGTGGTTTTATTATAATTGCAAATAGCAGGAATCGTGTCTCCCACTATAAGGGTAATAATAGTCTCAACACATGGTGCTATGATTGTTAACTTGGAATCCTAGACGGATGGCCTGTGGGGCTTGCGCACTCCATAGAAAACCCACCAGTGTCTCCCCTCGAGGGATACCATGCACTGAATCCCTAGAGCTTTTTCATACAAATTGCTGTAAATTACATATAGGAACACTATCCCATTGATTTCCCAACTACCCAGGATTTATCAGTTGGTGAGGATTTACAGGTTTGCATGTTTGCCTTGCAGCTAGCTGGAAATTCATGCACTAAAAGGGACAGATTTTTCATTTAATGTCAGTGAAAATCTCAGAGATTTGAGGTGATGAGTAATGAGTATTGTGAGGATGCTCGTTTTTAGAAAGATGAGTCCAATTGTGTTAATCTACTGATTTTGAACGTTTTGTACACTGTTACCAAGTACGTTTTTGTCCAACCAACGAGTTCATCTGGTAATTTTCTAACTTGGAGCTTGGCTAGAGGTCTCAAAGCTGAAATTTAATTTAATTTTTAAAAATATTACTGTTTTAGATTCACTCGAGATTTTAACTACACTAATTTAATAAATTTGGTGGGAAAATATTGACGAAAGGCATGCAATATCTAGAACATCAATGTCTATATATTCTCATGAACCCTACCATATCTTGAAATGGAAGCTAATAAAAAAGTGCTTGATTAGGTTTGAAAACTTTGAAAAAAGCCAAAAACATCAATATAATGAGACCCACTCATGAAATAATTTGACAAGAGATTAGGTTTAGCATGTGTTTACGCAAACTACTTTTTGTTCATCCCTTTTTCTAAAATACCAAAAAGAAAACGTTAACGAGACAAAAAGATCAAGGAAGTAGACCGTGTTTCAATACTCATGACATTAATTTGTTTAATCTAGTGATTAATTACTAATTAATCTATTCAAAACAAGGAGATTACTAGAGTGTTTGTTTTTTTGGGCATGTTAAAGTGTTTTTGAAATTATTGTTTTAGTTGAGAAAATATCAAATTAATAACTTTCAAATATTTTTTAATGATTTTAATTAATGTGTAGATGTGAAAAATAAAATAAATTTAGAAAAAAAATGTATAGAACTAGAACACAAAATATTCTCCATGCTATAAAAAAGTGAGCTACTTCTGGTCAAGTAGAAAAATAAATATAAAGACAAGAAACCATGAAGAATTTTGGTGTTTTTAAATAGAATCATGCCAAAAAAACAAATAAAACAAACAATATTTGTTTGAATTATGGTATTTACATGCATGATATATAATATAGTATGTAGCCAAAAGAAAAGACAAACACAATTAATAATAAAATTGTAATCAAGGAAGAGAACAGAAACTTACCATTAATGGTGTAACGTTTGGAGAATCCACTGAGAGCCGAACGAGTGAACTCATCGAGCACAGACACTGGACTGGGTTGCGGCAACAATGGAAGGTCATTACCTCTCTCTGATCTTCCCTCATCATCGTCGTCATCACCAGTACTAGCCACACTACTACTCTTTACTACATCAATTATTTTCTTTAATGCTTTCAAGTCCTCATCGCATTTCTCCAATGCCCCCATGAGCCTCCTCCTCTTCTCGGCCAACTCCAATTCGGCGGTTGTCATTGGTGGAATATCACTCAACCCCATTAGTCTTGCCACCGGGGCTGGTTGAGCCCGGAAACTTTCAGGGGAGTTTAAGGATCTTGACCGCCTTATTCCGGTTGGTGCCATATCGCATGGGAGTCTTTGGAGAACTTTGTTTTCTTGTTCTAGTGAAGTGGAAGAAGATGACGGAGAAGAAGAAGAAGAAGGTTGCGATGATGGTGTCGTTGGTTTTGGAGAAGTAACCACAATATCCTTTTCATGCCTTTTCCCTGAAAAAATAATGTTATTGTCTATCTCTGCCCAGTAGCTTGAACTTAGGTAATTCGTGAATAAATCTAAAAGCTCATAATTAATCAAAGAAGAAACGTACCAAAAGTGATGAATCTACGGCGATTATGGTATTTGTAAACGAATTGGAAAATGCCAGACATACATCCGATGCTCTTTGAACGAATCTTTTCGGGTGCCGGAGAGCATTCTCGCCGGGAAGATGACGAGACCAAGGGATCTTGTCCCTTCATGTTTCTCTAGCTTCTTCTCTATCCCTGTTTTTTTCTGTTTGATTGTGTTAAGAGAGAAAGTGGAGTTTTGCCTTAACTTAAAGCCACTGAGTGATTAAGGCCATGCACGTGAGTTTCTTTTGGAAGAGCTCAGGCCTTTTGATTGAGGGGTGTGGTGGGGGGCTCGTTTATTTACAGTCCCTGGATTTTCAGATTGCCAGGCCTTGACAAAATCTGATGAGCTCAAGAAAAGAAGAAGAAAAAAAAAAAAATTAAAATTGTGAGGCTGCTTTTTTCAATTTGTTTTATTTATTTCTTAGTCTTGGTAAGCTTCTAATTATTGTTATTGTGTTTTAAATGAGAGTTGAGTAAAATTTAATTTTTTTTGGTTTAAAATTATTATTTTATATATTTTTCAACGATAATAATTTTTAAAAGTAAAACAAATTAAATACCTTAAAAAATACGTGTTTGCTGCAGCACGGGATTTCAATGAGTCAAGTTGTCCAAATTGTATTGTGTATTCTGAGCATAAGTGTTAAAGCTGTAATGAGCTGACAATCTAGCGACTTGTAGGGGCCTTTGGGGCGGGTTTTTATTGAATTGTTTTGAATATTGGGTGAATTAAATTCGCAATTTAGTTATTCTGGTGAAGTCTGACTCCAAGATTTTTCTTTTATTTTTGTTGAAAAAACAACATGGTTTTAATATCTGTAAAAATTTAGTCGAAAACTGTTTTAGTCTTTTTTTATATATAAAAAAATAATAGGCATTTGATATTTTGTTTATTCTACTGCATGTAAATCATGTTGTTTAGATTACTTTCTATGATAAAAAAGTTCGAAATCATTTGGAGGGTTCTGTTTATATAAATAATAAAGTTTTTTTTCTTGAATTGTTTTTGAATCGAACAAATTAATTTTATTATGTCGAAACAACTTATATATAGTTTAGCAAGAAGGCTAGTCAAGAGATTTTATTATGTTAATTTTAATTTTATTTTTAAACTCTTTTTACTGATCGGTTAAGATGTTAATGGACCAATCAAGTTGACTAAGTCACGTTAAGATAATTTTTATATTATTTAATTTTAAATTTAGATTAGGTAAAGAGTTGGATTAAGAGGTTTAAGATTAATCTACTGAGTCACGTTTAATAAAAATATTAAATAATTTTTTATAATTTAAATATTTTTTGTTAATTTTAAAAAAATTAATTCAACCCGTAATATAGCATATAAAAATTAAGCATAAAATAAAATAATGTAAGTTTATGTAAGTTTTAAGATAAAAAAAAAACTTTAATTTGAAATGATATATTAAAGAATAATATAAATTATATTTTAAATTATTGAATTAAGATAATTATTTAAAAAAAATCAGAAGAAGTGATGAAGCAGGCAAGAGACAACATTCTCAAGATCAGCCAGGACTTCTCTGCCACCTCAAGCACGGGGCAATGTGCCTCATCTTCTAACTACTACACCTCTACTATATATTTTTGCTTTTATAAAAGTTACCACCCTCACACCCCACCACAAAACAACACTGCCTGAGCTGAGAATCGCATGTTCTGCAGAGGATTCATGCATTTTGTGACTGCGGTACTGTCAAATGTTGTATCATGATGAAAGGGTTTTCGATGTTAGCTTATTTTGTCATTCTCTTGCAGTACTCATGTTGGATAAATGCCTGACCCTTCCTAAATCCTTCTAATTAGTTTGATATATTTATGTTTTATGGCTCTCCTGACCTATGTATTGCCAGAGACTTATCAGGTCACTTGATGAGCTAAAAAAAACAAACATAGAAAGGTTAAAAACCCATGTTGATGCTTTAATGAGATTGTTGTTGAGAGCAAATCAAATTTTTGTTCACAAGACATTATGTAAGAATAAATGCTTGTCAAAGTTTCGAGGAGAGGCACAGGGACGTGAACCTCTTTATTACATGCCACTTTTATTACAGCAAACACAAGGCGAGTGACAATCAGAGTACAGACAACCACCAGCCCATGATTTCATTACTTGTGCTAGCTAGCTAGCTAGCTAGCATTCAGGCTGCCACAAGAAAGTAGCACCAGCATTCTGATCACTGCAATACAAGCAAGGATGTTGTTGCTCAAATCCTTGTGCCTGTAAAACCTCCCTAGCCATCATCACAAGTTGTTTGTTACTCAATTGACCTAAATGTTCTTTCAACACCATTTGTACTGCATTGCTAAATGCTCCATAGGATTTTCCACCACCCTCATTTGGGCTCATATCAGCAGAAGTCTCATTTGCTTGGCACCCACTGAGTAAAATTCCCTCGTCTGGATTTATTGATTCAAATTGGTCCCTTTCAAGTGGTGGTAACCTGAACTTAAGGCTGGCATCAGATCCAAAAAACTCTAACAAGTGAGTACCAATATCAGAAGTGTTGATGTTTGTTAGAGATGTAAGGTGCTGTAGTACAGACTCAAATGGGATGACTTTAGGGCTTTGAGAAGGCACTTTGGCATTATTGGTTGTGATTGTTGCCTTAGGCCCTATTTGCTCCTTCTCTTTGTCAATCAGGCCACCACTGTGGCAAGAATCGGAAAGGACTGTCAAGCTTGCTCCTTTTGGCAGCCTGTTCACTAATTGCCTGAAATCCACATCTGCATAACAGTGATAGAAGAACCTTTCAGTACTCAAAATAATGTTACGGATACAATCGTCTTATCTTAATCATAAGTGCATAACATATATGTGTAAACACACAACCGTCACGTTTGTCATGATTGTCCTCAGTAATCTAAAATGAGAGGGGATATGTACCGGTGATGAGATTAAAATCGCAGGGCACAATAGCCTCATCGTGCCTGAAGGGATGGCCACGTTTGACGGATGGGATCCTTGTTCCATGTCCACTATAATGGAAGAACAGGACATCCCCTGCTTCAGCCTGATCAATCATGTGACTAAGTGCCTTCTTTATATTTGCACCAGTGGGCAGAACCACGGACCCTGGTGCATCAGTCAAGAGCTGGACACTTCTAAGATCAAATCCGAACCGTTTCACAAGCACTTCCTTCATTGTCAGCACATCATTGATGCATCCATGTAATTCATTTCTGGTGTTTGGATAGTTGCACCCTACTAAAACAGCCATCCTCTTATTTCCCATATCCATTTTGCAGGCAATCAGAGTGCAAAAACAAGGCTAGATCTCAGTTTCTTCTCTCTTTAGTGCTGCTGCGTGTATGTTCTGTGGTTTCATATATAGGCCTTGACAAAGAGTTCCTTGCACGTATATTTTGCTTGTATGTTGTTGCAAGCAACATTTCTAATTTGTACACTGCATAGCTTTCAAGCGTGGGAAGGTTGGTTGATGACAATATTATTGTAGCAGAAGCTCCAGATTTCGTCAAAAACTCAATTTTGTATTGATGATTTGATGGTCGGCATGGCAATAGGGTTTGCTTCCACGACTGCCTCCCCTGGCTACCTTGTAAGGTCTTCTCCTATATTTTTATCCATAGATCTACCACCACCGCTGCCACCAAAACCACACTCTACCATCGCTCCACAATCAACCCAAACCCTCAACTTAAAGCTATTGCGGGATCACTAAATCAATTTGGGGTCATATCACCGCTCAACATCAAATTTGGGCTGTAACGGTGGTGATAAATGGTGGAGATGGTGGTAACATGAGTGAAGTGGAGGAGACAGGCACTGCATCTTCACAATGGGTAATTACACTAGCAACAAATTGATACATGTAGCAACAGCTGTTCCATGGGCATTACGATCAGCTTGAGAAAAAATATTAGTGAAGGAGAGTGGTTAAACTTGATGGAGTGCCAAAATCAACTCGCTATGCGTACCCCCACATAATGGTTTTTGCCAACCATGTTTGTTTTTTACTCGTTTAAGTCAAACTCAAGTAATTCACAGGTCAACCCATCAATTTATAATCTAAGTTAACCCGATCAAACCCTAGTAAAACCTAATCATGTCAACTTCAAAGATTTTTTTAAAAAATTTTATCCATAACAACACAGTTTCAGTTTTTTAAAACTTTTTGTTTAGGATAGACAAGGGTTGGCCAACCAGCAACCCAAGCCTTGGAGCAAGTCTAATAACTATGCCCAGATATCATGCAGTATGTAATCACATAACTGTATTTGACCATGGTATCATTGACATGAAAAATATATCAAATATATTTACAGGTAGATATAAGTCATCCTCTCATGTAAACTGTGACTGTAATCACATGCTAGACAATGAACGAAAACACGTTCCATTTCAGCTTGTTGAAGAGCAGCAGAGAGGGGAATGTATGAAAAGAACAACTCTAGAGATCTTTCCAAACACTAAAATCAGTAGCTGAGCTGTTATAGTTTATCGTACTGTCTTGGCACCCTATAAGGTATGCAGTATGTGTGCGATCCATATTTACTATCGCATGGCCTTTTCCACTTGGGCTAGCTGCAACAGCAACTTCATCCGTGCCGACGATCACTTCGGCATAACCTTTATCGACTATCTGATTGTTCTCCAGCTGCAAATGGTTGGGAGAAAATTATAAGGAAGATATACATGAGAGAATAAGAAATCAACAGAAAGCAGGATTTTTCTAATTGTACTCAATAAGGGAACCATACACAGCGACAAATCAACAGTATCCAAGACATCTCCAGTCAAGCATTCACATCCATGCTAAGTCTTTTTCAAAAACTTATTTTCTCCTCCTTTTATAGAGAAGTAAACCAATCAGTTGGCCAATTAATCAGTGCCGTGTACGAAGATATGATCTTTCATGCCAATTAATCAGTACCGTGTATGAAGATATGATCTTTCATAAAAAAAAGTGATATTTTATCGTTCTATGCATCTTCAGCACATGTTAGCATCCGGCTCATAGGCAATAAACTTGGGTGCACCCGTCACGTGCAGAATCACATGGTGAAAGCACAGGTTAGAGTTTATCATGGGGCAAAGAAACATAGTATTTGAACCAGTGGAGTTCTGCAATTCCACGTATTGATTTGACAAATAAGGTTGAAAAGGAAGGTATCAAATAAAAACCCGTCAAGGTCTGATGCAGTCTATTAACGATCTGATCAAATACAAGACTGCAACAACACAAGAAAGGTAGAAAAGAACAAAGCAACTCAGAAACAATGGAGTTCCAATCTTCTTTTATGCTGAGAGAAAGGCAGCATTATTTACATAGACATCTTAGACACAATTCTAGAATATTTTATTTATTTTAACCGATCATATGAAAACATTTGAGACCCCAAGACATGCTCAAGACGCCAAACGGTCAGCTAGTTATAAAGATAATTGACAAAACGCCAACATTTTCATAAGAAAGCAGACTGAAAAGACACGTGGAAGATTTCTGAAGTATTTGAACGCTACATATTCATAGCTTACCATTCATGCATGGTTCAATACACAATTTATTACTGATTTCATCAGCAACATCCATAAATCAGATAACATTGTAGATAAGAGAAACCATACCCTAAATAATGTTTTGGCACCCCAAATGACAAATGTCTCATTGCAAGTATGGTGCCTGTGATTTCCCCTTACACCACCAGGTCTAATTTCACCAATATGAATAGAAAAACAAGACACAGCTCCACCTGTAACAACAACAACAGCAACAAAATCCTCCTCTTTCAGCAACAAAGTAACACAAAAATAAATTACTTTAAATAAACCTCAACAACATCAATCTTACGCAGCATTTAACATTATCAAATTGGACAAAGATTAGACTATCAACCAGCAAACAGCTGACTTTGATATTAAACAAAGAAATCGTTCAAAACAATCAAAACCCATTATTCTTAGTGAATCATATAACACTAAAAAGACCGAAGGTGTAACCTTTAATGCCATATTCAAGAGCAATAGACACAGGGTCAAGCAACCAGCCACGCTTATCTTTAGAACTTAAGAACCCAGATTTAAATCTGATCAGATTAGCCTTCTCATCCTCCTCTTGGCTCCATTTTCTCTCATGGAGATTGCTAGAAGAAAAACTTGAAGAAGAGTGTTGGAGTCTGAGAGAAATCCATGCGAGGAGGAGAAAGATAGAGAGCAAAAAAGGGAAAGCAAGTGGCTTTTTCAAAAAGTGCTTTATAGATGATAATCTTGAATGGTTTTGTAGCTGAAATGAGTTCTCTGTGTTGTTTGAGTATGAATTCCTTCTAGGGTTTGCCATGTTTGAGCTTTTTTTTCTCTGTTTATCTCTGCATTTCCTTTATTTTATAGCATAACTATAGTGTTTTTAAACATAACAAATTAGATTTATGTTTTTTTAAAAATATTTTATTATCGAATTCAGTTCATTTTTTTTTATATTAATCTTACAATAAAAAACTTATCTCATTCAACCTTCATAGCCACCTCTTTTTACCTCAAACTCTTCTCTACAAAATTAAATTCAAATAATCATTTTAAAAAAATTTAATTTATTTTTATACCATTTTTAATTTTCTTTTTCGAACATGCTGATCCTTGTTTTTCAAGTGTTTTTTTTTTTTGTTTTTTTTAATGTTTAGCTTGTTCTTTTTTTGGCAGGACCCGCCAACTATATACAATTGTTTTTGGATAATATGATTTAGTCCTTACAATCTAACCTGGAGCCCACCTTAGTCCCTACTAGGCTGAAATGAAATGAGTGCGATCCATTTAAAACTGCATCCCGAGACTTATCAGAGCTATCATTTAATGTTTCTTCAATTAAAAACTTTGGGGATGATTTTGTAAACACTTTACTGCATTGACTAAATCAAAACCTACAAGAAGTTGCAGGACTATATCACACTAGACATTACATCTTGTTCAAGCTGCCCTTGTGAGATGTGAAGCAGAACTTCAATCCATTTTGTAATTATGAACGGGACAGGATGTCCAGTAGGTGTTTGTCTTGAGGCCAGTTCATTGTCCAGGCATATGTAACCAGAGGGATGATATTTTTTTTAATCAAATAATCATGTGAGACTAGAAGTAGTTTCAGATCTCTTACAAGCCCACCAAAGTTCGAAAATGAGAGAAGAAACTAGAGCAGATGTCATATATCTGCATAAAGAAGAAGTTACTAGCTGTTGATATCATAAGAGTTATGATGACATTTGATTACTGTCTCGAGATAGAAGTCGAGATAGAAGAGACGGGGAAATAATAAATATACAATCCATCTCATGCAGACAAATTCAATCAATACAAGGGCTGCTAGAGATGTAAGTTACCAATCCTTGATCCTTACCATGCCAGAAGAAAATATGCATAAAGGCACCTCTTCTGTGGTTTTCAGGTTGATTACAGGTGGGAACGGTACAAAAATCCTACATAAGGTGATACACTTGAGGGTCGGCTGAAGTTGAAGAATTGGGCTAGCTACGGGAAAGAATTTGGAATCAATCTTCATGGTTTTTTAGCCTCTGTTGGTTGATGTGAACCTTTGAAATTGAACTAGGAAATGTTGTCATCAGGAAGGGCTAGAAATGGTTTGAAGGTCAAGAGCAGTCCTATGACCTCGATCATGTTAAGGAGGAAGAAGATCATTTGATCACCTGCATTGCAAAGGATCATTCAGAAGCTTTCATCTTATGTAACCAGGCTTCAACTATCACAATTTTAGGGCACCATATATATGTTAAAACTTCCCTGACTAGGCCTAGGAGGCTGTTTCTGTATTAAGGGCAATCAGATTTATTACCGATCTATAAATTCCAATTAGGTGGTCTGAACAATTGTTCTTTCCCTTGGAAAAACTAGTCTGAGAATTCTTTATAGGGCCTGCATAACTTCTTTACCTGGAAAAAAGAAAGCATCCTGACGCTTTTGTGCCCAAGAGAAGCTGTAAATATAGAAAGCACGGTCAACTGTTGTGAAATACTGCTGGATATGTTTAAAGCACAACATATAATTTAGTAGAAAGGCTTATGATCCACACTTAATTATGCAATGAAATCCACATACAGTGTAACATCTTATTGTCTATGCAGTATAGACTCTCGTCAAGCATTTTTCCTGTTGACCCAAAATATTCAAGAAGAAGTTCTTGAATGTTTGGATGAACCAATAAGGAATGTGAAGAGTCCTCAGTGTGTTGTGCATTGGTTCATGATACTGAAGTTTTTTTTAGGCTAGCAAGGCACCTTGGAAGCATTCCAATGACACTTTAAAATGTCAGTGCAAACATGTTTGATGGAATGCAAGATGATCATATGTAGGAATTCAGCCGTAAGACGAGGGACATGTTCAGCTCATATTTTGTGCATGAAATGTAAAGCTCTTCAAACATGTTTCATAGCTTCTAGGATTAGATTAATAAAGTGCACCAACAATTTGAATCTCACAGTAACGAAACTAGCCAATTCATTCAATCGAGGCTCGAGATGACACTTACAGAGAACCCCCAGCACCTGGACCAATTGCTTTGAAAAGGGACATGGCAGACATCGAAATTCCATTTGCAGCACCTCTTTGTTGTTGTGTCTGACATTAAGTTCAAGCAATGCATTTTACAAAATGCCGTTGTTTACCCATAACCTGTTGCTAAGATACAAGATAAAGAGAGAAACATAGAGCCAAAAGAAGGGTAAAGTTACCACTGATCTATTTTGCAGAAGGAACAATCCTGTTGTGATTGATACCTACACAAGTCAAAAAGAAATGGTAGTGATTGGTGAAAAAATGTGAAAGCTTTTACGAAACCATTCGAACAATATGGTATAATTTGCACTCTAAAATCAATATGTTAATGGCACAAACACAGGCACTTACAGCGAGTACGTTCTTCAGGATGGAAGCGCAGTTGATCAGCAGCATGAGGGCAAGGCCTTTCAGCATAGCTAGAAAAGGGTAACTAGATAGCAATGGAATGGTCAAGACCTTCACAAACAGCAAGAAAATATTATATAAAAAACATGACTCCAACAAATACAGATGCAAGATGATTTTTAAGCAGAAAGTTTGTTAAGGACATACTGCTCCTATGCGAGATACCATGACAGGTCCAAAATTTCTCTCAACCAGTGGGTATATAAATAGCTGAAAGAGTAGCAGTCCAAGGCCTAGCAGATTGGAAGACAAAAAGGAAATTAATGGAAAAAGAAAGTGAAGCAATAATGCACAGTCACAACTAATGACAAGCCTACATCTATAGCGTTCGGTTTCTGTCTCAGATAAAAAAAAAAAAAAACAGAAATAGCAGGGATATCACATTATTGCTTATTGTGTACAGAAATTTCTCTTCAACTAAACACGTTTCTGTCTCTTTATACATGTCCCTTCAGTTCTTGAACACTAACCAAACACAAAGTGATGAAGTGAGTGATATCACATGCATAACATCTGACAACATTGGAATTGATATTGTTAACCTGACAAGGGACAAATTTTTAAATGTTTAATCAATTATATGATGCTGGCTGGTATCTACTACCTGAAAATGCAAGAACTTCACCAACATCTGCAGTGGAAAAGCTCAATCCTCCATGCTTCCTAGGACTAACAGCCCATAATGAGAAAATCTGTGGTCAGAAAATAACCAGTTTGTGATCAAGCATGTTTGTTATTATTTAGAAAAGAAAAATCCCCAGAAGGGAAATATGCTCTAGGTGAACGAGCTTAGTATTATTAGTGAATATTACCTCTGCATAGGCCATATCATGAAGTTGGAACACACAGTACACAATAATAGATGATATCAAGGGCCAATTTTTCAGTAGGCTTTTCCGAGGAGAGTTAGACTCGAATGCGGCGGCCCCAAGCGCTACAGAATCATTGCACTCTTCGCCATTTCCTACATGACTGTGCAGTGTCTCCTGCAGAAATTTTCAGGCTCCATGTTAAGCTATATGAAGCTCTGATAAGAAGAACACACATATATGTATTGAGAATATCTAATCAACACACTTAAGCTTCTGAGCAGTGAATAGTAAACTATCGATGCATTAACCAGGGAGAATCGGACGAGAAGCAACATACCGGAAGCAAGCAACAAACGGCAATTACTCCTACAGAAAAGATTGATATCAAAAGGCAAGGTAAGAGGTATGGAAACCTGCAATGCCATCCATGTTGAGGAGAGTAGCAGAAATGAAAGGCAAAAGATTGTTACAGTAAGGAATGAAATATGAAAACTAGAAACACTAATGCTTACCTTCCGAAAAGAGAATCGGTAGAAAATATGTTTGGATATTTCTCTGCGGGCTACAACATCAACACTTCCAAGGTTAATTGATAAATAAGTAATTTAATTGAATTAAACAGAGAAATCTCATCTCTTTGATAAATAGTTTGATGATTTCAGTACAAGTACTTTATAGGAAATTTCATTACAATTCACGATGAATACTAATATATGATGTGTAACATGTGGATGTGTTTATAGATTAAATATACAAGTCAAAGTACATGAAGAAATTAAACACCTAGTTTGACAATAACAACTATAATTTCATACTCAATTATTAGACGGGCTCAAGTTTGATGAGGAGATTTTACATGTCTAATTCTATATGAGGGTTGATTCATTTTTAAAAGGTCTTCAAATCAGATATAAAAGATGTTATTTTAATTATTTTCAATTATTTTTAATTATTTTTTCAATTTAGATTTAGATTCTTTTGATTTGATCAGTTTTAATCTCTATATAGTGTTTTTGTTTTTTCATGAGATTTATGAAATGAATTTTTTTTTAGAAACTCAAAATTTTCTAAGTTTTCTCGTAATAACTTTAGAACTTGATAGCTCTGGTTTCTTTCTACATAGCCTAAAACTGTAAGAATTCAGGAACTGAGAAACTCTAGCGCTATACGCTGCGTCAAAATCATCTTTTAACATTGTCTTTGATTTGTCAGGGTGCATCAAGAAGTACCTGAGCAAGAAATCCTCCAAGAGCAGGACCAATGACTAATCCAATACCCCATGATGTGCTGATCTGAAACAAATACATTCCTTTCAATATTTCATAGTAAACTACAAGTATTCTTCAACAATCTATAGAGTTGAGGCTCTCTTACAATTGACATTCCCAGAGCTTGATATTCTTTACGGCAAACTTCTGAAGCATATGCCTGGTCAAATGAGGACACTCAAAATATGCACAATAATTTCAAACCGAAGGCAGTGCAAACAACAACAGTGTTAAGCATTGGTACAGAAGAACAATCATTTCTAAGCTACACAATCAAGTAACACAGGAAGAAAGGCCAGATGGCCTCCTCCAAAGAGTAGCAGGCATTGTTTAACTGTTAAATCAACCACATAGCCCACAAGCAGTCCATACAGGACACCAGTAGGCAAGGCAGAGAGGGCCCTCGGCTTAAAATCTTCGAGCAGCACACAAATAAAAGAAAATGGAGTTCTCCGAGGGCTAATGTTCAGGCAATACAAAGATGAAGTTTCAGAGGTTGACTTCAAAATTGGTCTCCACTTCCATCATTAAGATGCAAGAACTTGATTAAACTTGGAATTGCATGAAAATGAAACTGTTTCCTATAGAAGCTTTCAGGAAAACTGAGAATGATGTAAGGAACAGTAAGCCATTAAAACATCTCAAAAGAGAAGTACCCTCATTGGACCAAGAATACCACACAAACTTCCAAGAAGAAACCTGGTAGAAACTGCCATCCAAAAGTTTGTACTAAAGCCGAAAAGGGTATTGAAAATAACCCTGAAATAAGAGGGAAGTTAGGGTTACATATTACTGATGAACTCTTGAACAATTACACATAAAAGAGATGTACAGCAACACTTACACTGATATTGTGCCAAACATTATAACCGGTTTTCGACCATATCGATCGGCAATCATTCCCCACAGCACAGAAGTTAAAGCTCTTCCAAACATAAAAGCAGATCCTTCGGGGGATGAATGGTGCAATGAGAATTGAGGAGCTCAAACAAGATATTTATGTAAACAGACCGAGTACAAGTCATATGTAAAAGACTCTCTCGCCCACATAACCAGCATAGTAGCCAATGTCCTCCTCTCTTTTTGCAATGTGGAAGTCCCTTATCTGCAGAAAACAAATTTGCAAGATCCACATAAGTACGAGTGAAGAACATGAAAGAAGAACAGATTGACAGATCCACTATCACTGAGATCTTTCATGATCATGGCCCTAAGGCACCTTAGTGCCTGTACTTTTACTTAATTTGGTGTCAAAACAGCAACAAGGATTATCATGCCAAAAAGCAACCTTGTTTACATGTCCTGCTAGCGGCCAACATTAAAAACCACATCCCTTCTTAATTTGATGCTCAAATGCTCCATTTACTAGGTGCTACTCTGCTGATAACCTCGAAACCCCCCCCCCCCCCTGCCGCTAATACAAACACTGGGAAAATTCCTCAAGCTATAGGTATGTGAACCATCAGTCCCAAATCTCAAGTAAGCCTAATTTTCCAGTATAACATGCTCACCATGAAATATAGGAAAGGAAAGAGAGACGATATAGGCAAAGCTGCAGAAGTCAAAACCACAAAACACAGATATTAGAGGGCAATTCCAATATCTTAAACCAAAGCATTTAATTCATGAGAAATTCAGTGACAATAAATGAAACATCAGCCCTTGCAACTGCTCTTAACCTGCACAAAATGAAAACTTCATTAGCAGCAAAATTGTGTGTGAATCCCTGACCTTTTTGTACAACAAATATTTTTTCCTAATCAACAACAATATTTTCCTGAACAATGTCTCAAAACAAACTGTTTCATTGAACAATCATCCGAAACAAATTGAACAGTGCATGCACAATGCAAACCCATTCAAGAAATCTCCAGGTACCACCTCTCTTCCCAAGAGGCGCGTTTCAAGAACGAAACCTACCACGAGGCCATGAGTCCAAGGTGGGATAATATATACCTCTTGTGGGCCAATTATGCAGCAGAAATGGGCTAACAAATCAAGAACCAAGTCTTTGAATGATACTTAACCTGCACAAAGGACAACAATCCCGACATAGAGCAAATGTTTAAAAGGGACACCAGTGTTTGTCTCTTTGAAATGTTCAATCTTGCAACCTGGGCAATCCTCATGGTACTTGTTCTTCTTCAACAAGGATTCTCCAATCCCATTCTCAGACATCTTGACTCACTACAGATTTTTTTTTTCTTTTCTTGTGTTTGAAAACTAGTTACTTTTCTAAGAGAAAGCATCATGCTTTCCTTTCATTAATTTATGGCATCAGAAACTTTTCCGGGTAGTTGGGCCAGCTTTCTTGAAGGGAACTGTTGGTAGAACCTGCTAGTCAGATACCCTTTTGAAAACGGCTTCCTTAACTAACATTCTATCGTCATTAGGAAGGAATAAGAAAGCTTTCTTAAGCTTTCCTCTCTCTTTCTGTTTTGTGGGAATCGAATCATGGAAATTAAGTCAGTACTGATCAAGCAGTTTGTCTATGCGGCCAATCACGTACGCAACCAATTGTATTTTAAACTTTAACTAGCATTCTATCGTCATTAGGAAGGAATAAGAAAGCTTTCTTAAGCTATCCTCTCTCTTTCTATTTTGTGGGAATCGAATAATGGAAAGTCAGTACTCAAGCAGTTTGTCTACGCGGCCAATCACGTACGCAACCAATTATATTTTAAACTGTGATTAGCCATGCAAAAATATAAAAATAATGTTTTTTTTTTTTTGTAATTAATTGTATTTGAAACGCGATTAGCCGTATAGATATGATAAGGGCCTTATCATATCTCATGTCAACACGTTACTAGATTTATCAAGTCAAATTTAATAATATCAATAAAAAATTAAATTAATTTTTTTATGATAATTTATATATCGACAATGCGTTTTATATATTTATTTGTTAAAATACTTATATATAGTTGTGATTATAGTGGAATTAAACAAACATTTTATTAATAATGCTAAATATTTGAAAAATATAATAATAAAAAACTCAAAAAATACACATGGATTTTTAAATATGTGGAATCTACAATTGGATTTCACTTTAAAAATTATATAACGATCCATGTGTATTTTTATTTTTTAATATTTAGCATAATTTTTATGAAATTATTTGTGCTTTCATTTTAATCATTAAAGTATTTTTGGCTAATTTTCATATATTTTGGGCAAGCCATCCATCATACACCCAGTTTTACACATTTTTTAAAAAAGGTCTTCAATTCAACAGAGAAAAAGGAGAAAGATTAATTTAGTCAAGAAATGAATGTGAACAAATGCTGTAGGCATAAAGATAATATGCTCAGAAGCATGTTTGGTATTCTTCTATCCACAAGTCTTGCGACGATCTACCTAATTACTTCATGCAATTCCTTCTCAGAAGCTTGTTTTGCTGCTACTAAATCTGATTTTGAAGATTCATTCTCCAGATTTTACTGTACAATCTGGACTATCCTACGCTTCTTATCTGAACGGCGGCGCCTCCTGCTGTGTTGCATCGAAGATTTCATTTAGTTCCATTTCAGGAAAAAAAAATCCGCATGTTCTTAGAGCCGCTCAAAAGTAAAAATCCATCAAGACATCACCAGAGAGCATTTTGATTGAAGTTTTTGTACCTGCCTTGATGATGAGCAAGGTTTACCTTTATTTTTTAATTTAATTATCATGGATGTCTGGGTCAGCTTGTGCGCACCTCGACTAATCTCACGAGTGCTAAAATTAATAACCATATAAATCTCCAGTGGCCATTATATTAGCAACCACATGGCTCGAACCTGAGACTATAGGGGAAACAAACCTTTTAGTCTCAATTTCTTATCACTGGACCACCTATTAGATGGTTTAGATTTATCTCTTTTATTTTTATAAAAAAAAAGGGAGTTTAGGATTTCCAAGTATTAAACCATTCAAAATCTTGCATTTATTGGGGTTTTTTTTTTGGATTTTCTTGTTGAATTTTTAGGTGTTTGTATGATTTTTTAAAAGTATTTTTGTTTCATTTAGTTATCTGTATTTTTTTTTTTTGTTTTCTTTCAGTATCTTCTCCCTATTCCCTGTAATAGACCAAGTAACCTTCTTCCCTACTAGTGTAACTTTACTGGAGCTATCGGGTTTTTCAGTTTTCGAAGCAAGAAACTAACCTATACTAAACCGAACTGGTTTGATTTGGTCCATGTCAAATTTTTAAAAAATTACAACTCCTTATTCGATTGGAATTTTGGGTTAAAATTGAACTAAATCAGACTATAAACACCCATAAACTTACTACTTGCACTAAGCTGCGAGTTAAATCATATTTTTTTAATATAAAAACAAATATTCATGTCAAGAGAAATTATTTGACATTGTCAATGAACCGATTCAACAAGATAGATTTGAAAACTTTTGTCTCGACTCCTTGTCTAACGAGGATTTCAAATTAAATTGTTTGGGAGTTGTCCTAACATGACTCAATAATCCTGGCATATTCAAAAACAACCTGGACAACTAGTAAAAACATGGTTTGACTTTAAAAAATTTTCAAGATTGTGTCTTTTTTTTTAATATTAAAACAAAGACATATTGTATTGGTTTGGGCTTCACGGCTTAACTTGTCAAACCTGTGACCCAGGTCATGGACTCCAATAAATTTAATAACTTTGTTTTTTTAATTATTTTTTACTTAACTATATGATAACAAAAATATATGCTTGCAAAATCAGACACCAACCAAATATCAAGATTTTTATTTGAGAACACGTTAACCCTATAAAAAATAAGCTAAAAAAATTAAATATTAATTAAATATTAAAAGATAAAATAAAAAAAATAAAAAATTCAATAAAAACTCATTATTAAATTATAAAATTGAAAAAAAAAATAATAAATAAAACTATAGGAATTAAATATTAATGAATGTTTGGACCAGAATTAAAATTATAAAACTATAGGAATTGTGAAATATAGAAAAAGAAAAGCAGGAGGACTAAAAAGAAAATAGTTTATAAATCTGGTATTTTTTTGTGCTAAATAAAACTCATTTATAAAGAAATTTTTTTTCTTTTATGTTTATTTATTTATTTATTTTTTTTCCTTTTTCTTTCAAAGTTTCCTCCTGAATATATGAACTTCCTTTTTCCACCCTAACTTTTTTTTTTAAGATAGAACAATTAAATATATATAATTTACAAATAAATTCATCATTGTCTTCTTTCATTTCCGTTTTGAAAATACATATATTCATTTCAAAATTATTTTAAACATAAATTAATTTTTATAATTTTATCTTTATTTTTATAATTAAAAACATTTTTCTACTTTTTATACATCTATACTAACAAAAAGTAACCTTGAACAAATAAAATTGCCAATAACATATGGCACATCACACGAACAGAGAACTTTCGTTTTCAAAGAGGAAGGCCAAGAAAGAAAGATGCTGCCGCGGTTGAAGCAAACACTTCAAAGCTTAAAGAGAACAGCAACAATCTCAAAGGCTCAAGCAATCAAGAATTTGAGCACCCAAATCAAGAAAGAAGATGTCCCAACAGAGAAACTAGACTGTGTGGTTATAGGAGCAGGAGTGGTGGGGATAGCAATAGCTAGAGAGCTTGCTTCCAAAGGCAGAGAGGTTTTGGTCCTTGACTCTGCCTCCACTTTTGGCACTGGCACCAGTTCTCGCAACAGTGAAGTCATTCATGCTGGCATCTACTACCCTCCTGATTCTCTCAAGGTCACAACCCATCTCTTTACTTATTAAAGTATCATGAGTAGATTATAACTTAGTTCTTGTATTTTCAAGTTATTAATAAGCGAATCCTCCTGTCAAAAACCCTATATTTCATTCCTATGCTTTCATATTTGTTTATAATTTAGCCCTTCATTTGGCTATCCATTGCTTAGGTCCTGAGCATATACTTGGATATTAGTCAGTAATTTCCTTGAGTGAAGAAGGTTCTGATCCAAGTAGTTGCGGTTTCTTCTAGTTATATGAGAACTGCTCCATTTGTATAGCTTAAGGTCCTTTGACCTTCTGAAATTTCTGATAAACCAAAAAAAAACTACAAACAAGTTGGTAGTCATAGTTGGTCAAGGAATTAAGATGTAATTTTAAAAATTAGAGGGGATAACCTTAATTTTGTTGACAAAGTTATAATTTGCTCAAATATCATTGGTGGTTGCTGAACTGATAATTGATTTACATGTGAAGGATGCATTTTGCATGTGTCAGGATAAGAGGGAAATGAGTTTAGATTCTTTTATAGGAAAAGACCATTGCTAAGTGTATATAGTTGTTTTAATGGTTATGCAGTGTTGTGTTTGAGGGAAATCAAGATGGATTTTCTTATTTTTGGACAGGCTTTATTTTGTGTGAGGGGAAGAGAATTGCTGTACAGATATTGCTACGAACATGGGGTGCCATGTAAACAGATAGGGAAGCTAATAGTTGCAACTGGGCCATTGGAGATTTCGAAGTTAAATGAGTTAATGAATCGTGGAACTCAAAATGGGGTTGATAATTTAAAGATGTTGGAGGGTTTTGAAGCCATGAAAATGGAACCTGAATTGCAATGCAAGAAAGCATTGCTATCACCTGTTTCTGGAATTGTTGATTCTCATTCACTAATGCTATCTTTAGTGGTATGTGTCGAATCTTTCTATGTGACATTCTAAAATAGAAGCATGGTTATATCTTCTATACTTTGTGAGTCATGGTTGCTTATTGACAGGGATATCAACCCAATTTGAATCCAGGGAGAAGCTGAAAATAATGGAACAACTTTCTCTTATAACTCTACAGTCATCGGTGGCCATCTGGAAGGGAATTGCCTGCACCTCTATATTGTTGAAAGCAAAGATCTTGAGAATTGGAATGGAGACTATCCATTGCATCCAGAGCTTGTACTTGTTCCTAAGCTTGTAGTGAATTCTGCAGGATTGAGTTCCCTGGCCCTTGCAAAGAGATTTCATGGCCTAGATAATGGTATAATTCCTCCAGGGTTCTTTGCTCGTGGTTGCTACTTCACCTTATCAAGTACAAAGGTTCCTCCTTTTGAACATTTGATATATCCTATACCTGAGGATGGCGGCCTTGGGGTGCATGTTACTCTGGATTTGGATGGCCAACTCAAGTTTGGCCCGGATGTTGAATGGATTGATGGCATAGATGATGTATCAAGCTTTCTAAATAAGTAACCTTTCGTTAGTCCATTGTTCTTTCTCTACATGATTTAGAGCCTTTTTCAAAAGCTGAGCAGCCTAGTTATTAACGTCAGTAACTTAATTGCATGCTCCTGTGAAGGAGAGAATTTAAAGGAAGATTCTTCCTTTTGAATTCTTCTTCTGTAGCATTAATATGAATTATAGACAACTGTGTTTGTTAAATTCTTCTGAATGCTTCACAAATCGTCTTGTATTGATTTAATAGCCGGCATGAGGTGCGATTTTCTCTCAAACCGTAGCAGTATTGTTCCTTCATGTAACAACACAGACATACTTGAGCACATACCTATGCTACACATGTTAATTTACTTGTTTTGAGCCACAGAACTCTGTTTTATTGGTTTCCTTACATCATTCCCTTTTGTTCTCCTAGGCATTTGAGCAAGAACTTGAATTTAATTGCTTATAAGAGATGCATTTTAACTTTCAAATGAAATGTTTAAATTGGTTAACAAATAGAATGAACTTCATGCCAATGCTGCTGCGGATGGACAATAAGCATGCAGAAGCCTTTTTTTTCTTTTGAATTTAGCATCTTCTGTGTATAGAATTTAGTTATTGTATTTTTTCATTCCAGGTATGATTATTCTGTAAGTGCCAGTCGTGCAGAGAGATTCTACCCAGAGATAAGAAAGTACTATCCAAATCTAAAGGATGGATCACTGCAGCCAGGCTACTCAGGGATTCGACCGAAAATTTCTGGTCCTCGACAGTCTCCTATCGACTTTGTAATACAGGTAATTTGAGCACTCTCGTTTCTCTTGTGAATCATCACTTCCATGTCAGTGCACATTCTCATACAGCTGGCTAACATGATTTTAACTCCTAAGAAGTTGAATCCTGTTTTAGATTAGAAGACTGAAACTCAGCTTCACATGATCGCGAACATGTCTAACTGATTTGTTTGCCAAGTTCATGAGCAACATTGAATCAAGCACCATGTCATATTTTCTTTTGTTACCCCTTTATAGTTTCAGATTTCACAGGCATCTTTAACTTCTCGTTAGTGTTTGAGGGCAGAATACATGCTGGATTATGGATTATGAATTTTTCGTTTTTCAAGCAGGGAGAGGATATCCATGGGGTGCCTGGTCTTGTTAACCTCTTTGGAATTGAGTCCCCTGGCCTAACTGCAAGTATGGCTATTGCTGAGCATATAGCTTCCAGATTCTTGAAGTGACAGCATGCTTTAAGTTTGGGATTTCATTTCAAGAACATTTTCATTCTTTGCGTGAGAGGTGTGATGATTAAGGATGCAGACTTCAAGTTCAGCGATGACTGATGAACGCATTCTCCCCTTTAATATTGAGACCATACTTCAACTTACTGGCTTCTGCTAGTGTGGTGGTGTTTGATTTGCTGAGAGATTGCCATGTTTTAAACTTGGATTCCTGAAATCTGTCAGCATTATTGCTTGCTCATGCAGAATCGCATTTGTGTATCAATTTTAATATTACGAGAGAGGCATTCCCATAGTAAATTCTAGCTATACTTGGCCAGAAATCCAGTCTTCAAATAATTGCCATGACAATTACATTCACCATTCCCCTGATTGATAGTACGAGTCCTACATAGTACATACTCATCCGACACAGTTTGCTATAGGTCTTGCTAGAACTGAGTTCCAGATAGTATTGGGCATCACTTTTTCTTCTTCTTCTTTTGTGATTTCGAGTCGGGTATCGTGAGATTTCAATTTTTAGGCAATCTTCAATGTTAAATATTTTGAATACATTCCTAGAATCAAGTTTTTGTTCCAATCAAAAGAAATGATTGTTAGAACTGATTGCATGTTCCAGGTTTAGGTATTTGTACATTGTCACACGCACGTATTAAAAGTTCAAAATGCTGCCCTTAATTAAGAGCTGATTGCATGTTTTGCTTGCTTCTTATTTCGTTAAAAACTACAGGATTATGGATGTAAAGGAGTGACACAGATGACAGATTGAAAAATGATGATCAAAACTCCTAGGTGCACCGGCAGCTGAGATCAACATCCTCTTAATTGGACAGTCAGTTCTTCCAGCTGACATGGAGCTTATACTGCCACGCTTGCTTGGCAATCCAACTGAAGGAATTTCACTTCTTTCACGGCATCATTCCTGAAAATATTATTCAAATGCACGAGCTTAATAGAGGTGCATGAACAGATTGATAAAGCGGCCAACAGCTCAAGACCACACCTTTCACCACTTTCGTTCTGGACGCCACTTGAATACTGGTTTTCTAGGTGGACAATCAATCTCATCTTCACGCAGTTTGCGCTTTTGTCCCTTTTTCTGTTATTAAATGGAAGATTCATTTTCCAAAATTTCTATGAATAACCTAATATAGTAAGTAAAAGCAAGAACTGGATACCTGTAATTCCTTCTGCAGTGCCATATCCATGTATATTTTCTCCAACTGCTTTGATCGGTTCTTCCGGGCCTCAAGCTCTCTGTAGGAACAGGCCATATTTCTGCCCATGGAACAATGAAACTATTAGGTTGGGAGATGGGACAGACAAAATATAACTAGCCTATACCAGAGTAGAAAAGAACAGGCAGGCCATAAAAAAAAGTTCCATTGATTAACGATAGAATAAACATCTAAACCACAAATCCTCCTGGCGAGGTTGGTGGTAATGGATGAACTACTACACGAGCTTATGGTAAAGAACACTATTATAGGCCAAGCAGTGTCTCTAGAAATAGCACCATCTGGTATCAACTATTAGCTGGATGAATGTTTGAATTATCTTATATTTCGTAAACCTCCAAAGTCCCAGCTTCATTACAAGGAAATTTTAGCTTATGGGAGTTTCCAGCAGCAAAACATGGTTCAACAAGGAAGATTCAAGGCCTTTACGGTGGGAGTGGTCATACAGCTCAAATCCACCTCCAGGGACATCACATGATTGCACATGCCTGATCCCAATCAGAGGACTGTAGGGTTGAAGGAAAATGTAAGATGCTTGCTTGAACCAAGCAGAATTGCAGCCCAAAACAGGCAAGACCATGGACAAGGTTCTGTGCTCCAAGCACTTGGCTAACATGGAAAATTAAATTAAAAAAATCGAAAAACCATTCTGCTTGAATGCTATATTTTACAAAACCAACAAAGTTCAACTCTTGGAAGATTCCAACTAAATTAAATGACGAAGTGTACAAGTATTGCAGCAGACAGTTAGTATTGTGAATCAGTGATGAGTGTAAAGTTCTATGTAAGTGATTTCATGATCTTATCAAAAGAAGCATGGAATCCTCTTTACCTCTTAAAATGGTCAATCAAGTTCAACCATGGAAAAAGACACCCAAGATTAATTTGTCACACGAGACAAAAGTCGCCTTTTACCTTTTGATATTGTCAGGGACTTCTACATAAGTAGCTGTCATTTTATATTGTGAAGATCGTGACTTCATCTCTTTAGCCTCCTCCCTGCAAGATACACAACAAGAAGAGATGAGGATCCATATCAAATAAAGAATCAATCACCACAAAAAGAGAACACTAAATCATGAATTTAGGACGAGGGAAAAAAGACACAAGCTAATTGCAAGGCAAGCTTTCATGTTGCCCTCCAGCTCTAGCTCAATTTGTCAAGCAAAGTAATAGCTAAATTTTATCACGGTGAGAATACTATGCTCAATTTTATCACCAGGTTTCTCTAGCTTCTATGACAAATAACTTTGTGAATCACAGATAAACATTGATTTAGTGAACTACAAACAATGGGAAGTCAGTAACCAAGCCACTCGTCACTTGCTGCCTTGCAAAAAGTTACATGTGGAAATATCTTAATCCCATTTAACTTCACAACATAAAGGCCTCGTGTAATGGTCTTCATCAATTGGCACTAAACATCAGCAGCATAAACAATTTCTTAGAGAATAAGAGCCGAAAAGTTCACACCTGTCTTCAGCATAATAAATATGCTTGCTTGATGGTTGGCTATCCAGCGAATGCAACGCGGCAGTTAGCTTTTCAATTTTCTACAGCAAACAATAGCATTTAAAATGATCATTACAAGAAAGAGTAGCAAAAAACGTTAAGTAGCAAAAAAAGAAAGTAAAAATGTGCTGAATCATTCACCTTTTTCTCACTTTGTGCTTTTTGAAGGACACATCCAGTATCTTGCGTCTTCATCAACATGAGTTCTTCTTGGGAGTATTTGTTTGCTTCGGTCCTACCAGAAAATAAAAAAATATTTTTTTTGAAATTTCAAAAATAAAAATATAAAAAAATATAAACAAATAAGAATGAGAGATTATTTTACTATGGCTGATGAACTCCACCAACTGTTCTACTCTTAATCATTCCAAAGTAAAACTCATCAGGATTTCTCGATGCTGCTTTCTCTTTAAGCCTCTGTAAAGAAACATTGCCATAGCCCTTAAAGCTTCCTCTTTTTTGTGAAAAGCTTTAGCACGGTCAACATAGTCTTTATGTTTCTCAAGCAGCCCAAATTTTTTCCTCGTTTGCCTGTCATTCAGAAATAAGATCAATAAACCAGAAACACATGTCACCGCAAACCACAAGCATTGCCACAGCTGGAAAACAAAACATGATTCACGGTTGTGCTCTCTCCTTGTGAGCCCTTCTAGGAATAGCATTCTTCAAGGATGACATTTTGTTTTTGTTCTTCCTGTTTAAGGGGAAAAAATCAAAATTAAACACACTAAGGCCATTCGTAAAAAAAAACACTAGAACTAGTCTTGCAAATTCACAAACTTATTAGTGTAACAAAGCAAACTCAAAATTTATCAACAAAGCAATAAAAAATCATCAGGCACGGTGAAAACTCAACAAAATATAAATTCCCATTAAAAAAGTAAAGGGTACCTGAAACTTTCAGGGCTGAAATCTTCTTTGTCCAGAATAAACCCTGGCTAAAATCAAAACCCACTTTCCAGAAACGGTTATGGTTCAAAAATATTCGATCTTTTTTTGTTGATTTGTTAATCAAGGCAGAACCGGTAGCCACAGAGTCTGTGTAGAGAGAGAGCGGTTAGAAAGTCAAAGATGGCAAGGAGAGAGGGGTTTTGGAAAAACCTCAGCAGTCAGCTTAAGCGACAGTGAGTAGCCCATCAGGCTTTAGCGGTTGTGGGCCTGTTTCAAGGGCTTATCTACTGGTGTTTAATTTGGGCTAGGCCTGTGTATCTCTTATGATGAGCCCAATTGTCTGGTTAAACTTGACTGGGCTTTTGTAATGTCAGAAGAAATCATGCATTTTCTCCCACATGTATCCCGGCCCAGTACAATTTTTAGCTTAATAGATTTATAAAAACTGGTGTGGGGGGGGGTAGCAATAGCATTTAATGTTAAAAAATAAATGATTGAGATTATATTTTGAGGTTAATTTTAAACCTTAGGTTAGGATGAAATGTTTTTGAGTCTTGAGGTAGCATTTTATTTCTATTGGAGATAGAAAAGGTGTAAATAATAAAAATATAGGAGGTGTCTCTCTTAATTTTTATTTTTTAAAAATATAAAAATTCACATTAAAATTATTTCATAAACAAGTTTATTTTATATCCCTTTAATTTCATTAAAAAAAATATATAACACTTTTATATGTATATATATATATATATATATATACATGCTTTTATATTGAAATACTAAATAAACAAAATCTAATTTTGTTTGTATCATATCTAACATGGTAGATTTCATAGCTTAAGGTGCACTAAACATTTCATAAAATGTATATTTTATTTTTTTATTTGAAAATATATTTTTGGGTTAGTTTTCTAGTATTAAAATCAAGTTTATTAATTTAGAGTCAAATTAGTATTGTGGTAGCGGTTTTTTTTAAAGTATTTTTTACTTTGAAATGCAAACAATAATTTTTTTAAAATTTTTTATATTAACATATTAAAATAATATGAAAAGATTATAAAAATTAAAAATTTTAATATTTTTTTAAAAGTATTTTCAAATATAAAAACAAACAAGATATAAATATAATTAGCTTTATAGTTAAAGATATTCGCCTCACTTCTTGATTTTTCAGACTCAATTCTTAAGGAAAAACATGCACACAAAATCACACGAGAATAAACTTAGTATTGATTAACATGCATTCTAGTTAGAGAGTTTTCAACTTATATTCGGTGCGTTTCAAAAACTTGCTTAGTTTTTTAAAATATTAAATTGATTTTTTTAATTTTTTTTAAATAATTTTAATATGCTAATATAAAAAATATATATTTAATATATATTTTAAAAAAAAAACTAAAAAAACACGATAGTTTTTAAACCTAGCCCGATCCAAAGCTCGGGTTCCGGATTTTGACCGGGTCACCGGATCGGCCGGGTCAATCCCTATTTAAAAAAAAATTCAAAAAGGCGTCATTTTAGTAAAAAAAACAAAAGTTAACAGGTTGCAATCGAGTTTTGACCGGATTTTGTCGGGTCAATCTGCCAGGTCCATCGGGTCATGACTTTTCTTATTTTTTCTTCAACCCGGCTCGATTCCGGTCCCGGATCAATCAAGTCTCGGGTTAACTCATCGAGTTAAACCGGGTTTCAATACTATGCTATCCACGGACCCTAAATTCTCCTACCATACACACAACTCCCAAAGGTTTTTTCCCTCTCACTGTGCGGTGGACAATATCTTGTTCAATGTTCAATAATTGGTAATTAACAAATTAGCCTAAATATGAATATGATAAGCTCATAATTAATAAATTTTATAGAAAAGTTTTTTTTTTTTTTTTTTTTAACTTTTGAACCGTGACAGTGAGTGACAAAGCGCCACAAGAGCCAGTTGGCGGTTGTTGATGGGAGAAACTTTCCATCCCTGTCCGATGTTTTTTTAAAAGAATTTATTGATTGAAGACAATTTAAAATAATGTTTTTTTATATTTGATGTCGTATATTAAAATTATAAAAAATATTAATTTAATAATTATAAAAATTAAATATATATTTAAAATACATGCTTAACTGCCCAAAGGCAAGAGTCGCATAGCAACTGCACATTTCAGGGTCAATGGTGAATCTTGTCCCTCTAATTTCAATTTTATTTTATTCCAGTCTATTTACTCAAGTTTTTCAATACCATCCTTCTACTTTTGATCTTGAAAACATTTTCTGGACAAAAAAATTTGGACTCAATTTTTGAATTTTTTTACTTAAAATTAATATTTTTTAGTATTTTTGGATCGTTCTGATGTGTTAATATTAAAAATAATTTATAAAAAATAAAAAATATATTATTTTAATATATTTTTAAATAAAAAATATTTTAAAAATAATCACAACTATACACTCAGCATGCTGGAGAAGATATGGTTATTTATTTCGAAACGCTGTAAAATCTTGGTACTAAGTTGTGATGTCAGATGCCATAGAGTAGATAAAAGAGAAGGGATCGAACCAATACAAAATATAGAATAGAGGGACCAAGTGAATCATTAAACCAAGATGTAAACAGCACTACAGTTCAGTCTCTTTTACCAAGTGCTGTGACCACAGCTATGTCACTGGATTATGTTCCTGCTTGTACTTTCAAAATTTTCCCTTTTTGCGACACAAGAACCCACAAGTTCCATTTTCTCTGCTGCACTCTCCCTCCCTCCCCTGCTTTCGAGGTTTTTGAGTTCTGGGTTTTGTTTAGCTCCTGCAAATCTCGGTCCTTTTCAAATTTCAAGGTTTCTTAGCTAGATACTATCAGGTAAATAAACAAGAAAGTTGATTCCTTTCATGGGTTTGACCATGCATTTCATGTTAATTACTCTGTGTTTTTGATCTGCTTCAAGTTGTGGGTTTCATGGTCTTTCCCTTTTTCTCGCTCTTTATTTTCCTTAAAGTTTGATTCCTGACGTTGGAAACATGTGTTGTTTATTTTTGGGGTTGTTTTTGTGTAATGTGTTCTTACACAAGTTATGTTCTTGTTTTCTTTTGTTTAAGGTTTCAGTTTAACTCATGGGCTTTAACACTCACAAACAAAGCTTCTACATTTCTCTGGCTGAAAGATTCTTGTTGTGACTTGCTAGATACCAATTTTGTGCTTTTTGTAAAAAGACACTATTACCCTTCACAATACCACTTCAGCCCTCTCTAACACACACTGGATCAAGTTTCAAGTTCTTTGTTTTTCCAACTACAAACCCCATTTTTTGAATTCATGTGTTGTGTGTTAGCACATGTTCATATGAGCATTTGTGTTTTTCAAGGGTTCACTTACAAAAGTCCGAGGGCTATGAGATTGAAATGGGTTACAAAAAAGGACTGATTTCGCTTAATTTAACAGCTGCTCTCTGTTATTAATAGGTGTTTCTTCTTTAAAAGTTAGCAGATTTTTCATTTTTTCTGTTTCTTTTCTCTATTTGACACAGAGGGCTTTCCTTTGTTCACCAGCAAGTGTGATAAAGAGTTTTTTGCTGTTTTTTAAGGCTTTTTTTTTTGTATGTTTAAACAGGAAAGAACTTCTTGCTATTTGTGTTTCTGGGTTTTTTTTCTAAAAAGAAAATTGTTGCTAAAACCTGGCCTGTGTTGCAAATTTATTCCGTACAAAGTACAAATTGTTTACGATTTTGATAACATAATAGACATAAGGGGCTTCTTTCTATTGTATGTATGAAGGTGTCTTAAGTATCAAATTATTGTTATACCCTTATCTTTCTCGTGAAACTATTGAGCTTGTACTTTTTTAGTCTTTTAATCCCGCATCCTCTCTCTCTAAGTTTATCTGTTGTGTTCTTTAGATAGATTATTAGTATTATCTTAGCGCTTTTTACTGGCATAGTGTTGTCTTAGATTTTGTCTCTTGTTTGATACTTTATTCTGTATTGGATACGGTGTTTGGATTTGTGTCAAGTACTAATATACCCTTGTTTTTTCCCAAAATGACTCTCATGTCCTCCACTGTACCTGTGGGTGCCCTCCTTATTTTTCCTTTGGTAAGGTATATAGTAGAGCTGAGTAGGAACTCGACCAAGGTTACTGAGTCCTCAAAAGTCAGTAAAATGGAAATGGTTGCTAAATTGAGTTGTTCTTGTCAAGTCATTGTGAAACATTACAAGAGGACTTCTTTTTCTCTGCTTGTACTTTTCTTCAAAAAAAAGCCTTATGAAACAAAATCTCATTTTGAAAGTAATGTGCAGTGCATAGCAAGTCTGTTTAATTGTAACATCAACAATAGCTGAATGATGGCAAACTGATGCGTAAATCTTATGCCTCCAAAAACGGGAATGTGTGTGTCACAATGACTTGTTTCATGCTATCACTAATCAGATTCCAAGCCTAGAGTTAACTTAACAATTTTGGTCATTTCTCTTTTAAGGTTTAGCAATTCTGGTTATTTCTATCCAAGGGTGTTTTAGTTGTAACGTGAGTTGTAGTAGGGATTTTTCTATTTTGGATGTTGCTTTTATATAGAACTTGATTAAGTGAACACTTGTTTTGCATAATTTATATATGGATATCATGTCATATCCTAACAATGCCAATCGAGTTAAGTTGAGTTGCCTGTGAAGCAATTGTTAGGTGTCATTCAAGTTTCCTGGTGTAATGGAATGCAAATAATGTATAGAACCTACCATTAAACCTGGCCCTGTTAACATGTAAAGGCTGTTACCCCGTTATAGTTCCATAAATGAGGTCTTAGGGTGGGGAGTTTGGAGATAGTTCCACCTTGCAACGATCAGGTGTGAAGTGGCCTCTCTTAAGACTTGAATCTGCACCTTTATGGTTGCAAGTCTAAAAGGAAGAATTGCACTAGCAATGGACTAAATTTCTGGGAATCACTCCTTAAGTCTTGTTAGGAATCATCAGTGGACATGAAATTGGATTCCAATAATAGTGATGAAGCTGCTTACTTAAAAAGTGAAGTTTTTTCTACTCAGCATCATGCAATGAGCTTTAGGCATGATTCTCTTATTGAATTTGATCAGTTATTGAATGTTTTGCTGTTTATATTGCTATCCCTGAATGAACATTTTGGTTTATTTATTTCTGATCATTCAACTAATTTTTGGTTTCAGTAATGTTTTCATAGATTCATAGCTTACCTTTGTTTCAATTGATGCATTAGCATGTTTGTCTCTTTTCATTCCTCAGGCACAAAATGGAATCCACTGAAGAGCCAGAGGCCCTCCCTCCACCTCCATCTGATGCCCTCCCTCCACCTCCACCTGAGATACCACCAAATGTAGTTCCTGTTCAATTGACAACAGACTCTGTTCCGGAGGAAACAAAAAAGATATCAAAACCAAAACGTTCCCTGATTGCCAGGCGTGGATTTGGGTCTAGAGGGCAAAAAATACAACTGCTCTCAAATCATTTCAAAGTTTCCATCTCTAATACTGGTGGCCACTTTTTTCATTACTGTGTGAGTTTCCTTGTGCGTGTAATCTGTCTGCTTTGGTTCTTCTTTTCTTCCCTATAATTCTGTTCTTCATGGAATTAGGTTTCCTTGTCTTATGAGGATGGTCGCCCTATTGATGCAAAGGGCATTGGGAGAAGATTAATTGATAAAGTTCATGAGACTTATGGCTCAGACCTTGCTGGAAAGGACTTTGCATATGATGGAGAGAAGAGCTTATTTACAATTGGTGCTCTGCCTCGAAACAAAATGGAATTCACTGTTTTGCTCGATAGTTTCTCATCAAATAGGTATGTGGATGCATTTTGCCTCTTCTTTATGAACTGTAAATGACAAATGGGATTATTTTGTGTGCAGGAATTCTGGAAATGGCAGTCCTGTTGGCAATGGAAGTCCAAACGAGACTGATAAAAAGAGGATGAGGCGGGCATTCCAGTCCAAAACATTTAAAGTGGAGATGAGTTTTGCTGCCAAAATCCCTATGCAGGCTATTGCAGCTGCTCTGCGTGGTCAAGAATCAGAAAACTCACAGGAAGCCTTAAGAGTCTTAGACATCATTTTAAGACAGCATGCAGCCAAACAGTGAGTACAGATCTAGCTACCATTTCCTTTCTATCTTAGTTTACCTTGTTTTACTCATTATATGCTTAATTGCCTATCAGGGGTTGCCTTCTTGTTCGCCAGTCATTCTTTCACAATGATCCAAAGAACTATGTTGATCTGGGAGGAGGTGTCCTTGGATGCCGAGGATTTCATTCGAGCTTTAGAACCTCGCAGGGTGGATTATCCCTAAATATAGGTGAGTTTCACTTTGAGGCATATTTTTTTTCGAACTGTCTCCCATGTTACTAATATGTGTTCTTAATGGCAGATGGTTCGACCACAACGATAATACAGCCTGGGCCTCTTATTGACTTTCTCATAGCCAACCAGAATGTGTCAAACCCCTTTCAGATTGACTGGGCAAAGGTACAAATTCTGTTTCCACCAGCAAATTCACTTTACCAAGTTCATGTAGCTTCTTACTGCATGTTTTCAATGATAGGCTAAGCGAACATTGAAAAATCTGAGGATAAGGGTGTCACCTACCAATCAAGAGTACAGAATCACTGGCTTGAGTGAAAATACTTGCAAAGAGCAAATGTTAGTCGTTCTCATCTTATGTTATTTCTGCCCATTTGCTATGTTGCTGACATACAACTATGCCCATCCATTATTATTTTTTCATGTACTCATGCCTTCTTTTCCAAAATGTAGGTTCTCTCTGAAATCAAGAGCATCTGATGGAAATGATGTTGAAAGTGTTGACATTACAGTTTACCATTATTTTGTAAATCATCGCAGCATAGATTTACGCTACTCTGGAGATTTGCCTTGCATCAATGTTGGCAAGCCTAAAAGGCCCACTTACATTCCTGTCGAGGTGACTCGATCTTTTTCCTTTTTTCCATTGTCGCTGCCAGACATCTTTCTTTGTTAACCTCTGTCTGCGCTAATGTAATTTCTGAATTATATCCAGCTTTGTTCACTGCTTCCCTTGCAACGCTATATAAAGGCACTAACTGTCCTTCAGAGATCACAGTTAGTAGAAAAATCAAGACAAAAACCACAAGAAAAAATTAGGATCTTAACTGATGTAAGTCTTTGCTCATTGGTTTTCATTGAGGATGATTGTTTTTTCTTATACTGCTCCATATTTATGATAAACTGCCACTTTTTGTCAGGTTATGAAAAGCAACAACTATGCTGCAGAACCAATGTTGCGTTCTTGTGGTATCACCATCAGCAGCCAGTTTACTCAAGTTCAAGGCCGTGTCCTAACTGCTCCAAAGGTTTCTAGTCTTCTATCCATTGATATACTGTAATCTGTTACAAATTCTTTCTAGTTCTCTTGGATTTTGTCAGCACTGTCCACATTGAAGGCCCTGAATCACCAGAGTTGTTCTTTCTTTCCTTTTCTTTTGTAACAGTTAAAGGCAGGAAATGGCGAGGATGTTATTCCAAGAAATGGACGGTGGAATTTTAATCATAAGGTGATTTTTGGAATTTAGTCTACACTGCAATATACCTTTGTTTTTAGTATCAGTGGTTATAATAAAAAACCTACCTCTCGTGCAGAAATTTTTCGAACCTTCTAAAATTGAAAACTGGGCCGTGGTGAACTTTTCTGCTCGTTGTGATGTGCGTGGTCTAGTCAGAGATTTGATAAGATTTGGAGAAATGAAAGGGATTGTAGGTTTTATCAAAATTTTGTGCACTGTTTCTTGTATTGATCCTTTGAATCTAGTTCCTTGTCCTAAATATTTTCTTTTCTCTTTGGTGCAGCTCATAAGTGACCCGGTGGATGTTGTTGAAGAGAATGGTCAGTTTCGACGGGCACCGCCTCTTGTTCGAGTGGAGAAGATGTTTGAACAGATACAGAAAGCATTTCCAAATGCACCTCCTCGCTTTCTCGTGTGTCTTCTTCCTGATAGGAAGAACTCTGACATATATGGTTAGCTAATTTGTCATCATATGTGATCCCTGCTGTTGCTTTTATTATTCTTTTGATCAATAAAACTAGTTAATGTTCTGTGCAGTAATTGTTTTTCCTGATAAATTTGTTCTTTAAGGTCCTTGGAAAAGAAAGAATCTTGCAGAATATGGAATTTTCAATCAATGCCTGGCACCCACTAGAGTTAATGAGCAGTATATACTTAATGTTCTCCTGAAGATAAATGCCAAGGTGAGCTAGCATCCCGTTATGGATCATTCAAAGTATTCTTCTCTTGTTCTTTCTTACTCACAGCAAAAGCATATTTTTCTAACTTAACCAAATTTTCTCCATGTCTGGATAGCTTGGTGGTTTGAATTCTTTGTTGGCCATGGAGCAATCACGAAACATCCCATTCGTCTCGAAGGTTCCTACAATAATATTTGGAATGGATGTATCACATGGTTCGCCTGGTCAGTCTGACATGCCCTCCATTGCTGCGGTAGGATATAATTCTTACCTCATTTGTTTCTGACATGAAGGTTGACCTTTTCAAAAAATTGCCTTTTCATTACAATCTCCCCTTAAGTTTGTTCAACATCTCAAAACTATTATGTGAATTTTTTTTTTTCTAAATTCCATAGGTTGTCAGTTCTAGAAACTGGCCTCTACTTTCTCGTTATAGAGCTTCTGTGCGTAGTCAGTCACCAAAAGTTGAGATGGTAGATTCTCTTTTTACACTAACACCGGATAAGAAAGATGATTCTGGGATTGTCAGGTGAGCAGTTTATGTCCATTATCATTTAAAAAAGTTCTACTAACTACACATTTAGAGTTGTCTTTTTTCTATAGCCAAATGCCCTTTTACCTCAATAGAGATTTGAAATCCTATCAATTTCAGGGAATTGTTGTTGGACTACTATAGGAGTTCTGGCCAAACAAAACCAGCTCAGATAATCATATTCAGGTCAGTTTCCTTTCCTTTGAACTGGCTTTCGTGGTCCTTGCACTGTTGGTTATTTATCTTTCTTCTGTTACATCTACATTTTGCTATGTTTGGCATAATGGATCCTGTAAGCAAGAGGGCCTTGCTTCAATGAAATTAATGAGGGTAAAGAGATCCATTATTCGTATCGAATATGCTGAAAGTTATATCTGAAGTCTCTGTTCCATATGATAAGGCATTTGAAATGTTTTGGCATTCTTGTGAATTATCATTTTTTTCCTATTCTTCCAGCCTTGAAAGGAAGTTACTATGTCGCAATAAATTTTATGTTTTAGTTATGAACTTGTCTCTTAAACCTTTTTCCATCATTAAAAGCCCATGGTAATTTGTTTTTGTTCTTTTTTTTGTTCCAATGTTGAAAAAGGGATGGAGTTAGCGAGTCACAGTTCAATCAAGTCCTCAACATCGAGCTGGATCAAATCATTGAGGTTTCTTACTATTAAAATACTAACCAATGACAAAAGGTTAATTTTAACTAGTTTACAAATACATATTCTTGAAAATAACCTTCCTTTTTGTGTTCATCAGGCATGCAAGTTCCTTGATGAAAGCTGGTCACCCAAGTTCACTGTTATTGTTGCACAGAAAAATCATCACACTAAATTTTTCCAAGATGGATCTCCAGACAATGTTCCTCCTGGTTGTCATTCACGAACTCTAATTGAACTAGCAAGTTTGATTAATTTTTGGTGATATTTATACACCCTTTTCCCAACATGCAGGAACCGTTATTGATAATGCTGTTTGTCACCCACAAAGCTATGATTTCTACATGTGTGCACATGCAGGGATGATAGTGAGTTTTTATCATTGAACTTCCTTTATTTTCTGTAGTTAGTTGTGGATATTTGCATGCATGAACGGACAAAACATAAATGGGCAATGCTGGTTGCTCGACTGATAGGGAGAGAGAGCATTAGTTTTAGTTTAATGATCTCATTTTCTCACCATTTGATTTTTTAGGGAACAACAAGGCCAACACATTATCACGTTCTTTTAGATGAGATTGGCTTTTCAGCTGATGATCTACAGGAGTTGATTCACTCTTTGTCTTATGTGTAAGTTCATCTTGGTTTGCTTTGTTATTTAAAAAGGTATTTTGAAGTCCATTTATGGTAATCTGTTGAAAACTTTGCAGGTACCAAAGAAGCACAACAGCAATATCTGTAGGTAATGAACAAATCCCTATACTGTCATGCTTATGCATCTTTACTTTGAGATTGGGAATTGAAAACCTCCATGCTTAAAGCTAGCCATTTTTATTTATATTTGCTGCTAGTTTTTTCTATTTTGAATTTGACAAGGGAATGGTTGTCACTAGCCATTTATCATTTCATGTTCTGCACCAAACACGTTTTATCCACTCCTGTTGAGCAATTTTTATTGATATAATCCTCTTGCAGTTGCTCCTGTCCGTTATGCTCACTTGGCAGCAACTCAGATTTCACAATTCTTGAAGTGTGATGACATGTCAGAGACATCCTCGAGCCATGGAGGTCTAACTTCTGCTGGGCAAACCCCTGTGCCCGAGCTTCCTGAGCTACACCGGAATGTCTGCAGCTCTATGTTTTTCTGCTGATGTTTGTGAATTACAAGGCAAAAACTAGAGGATCTTTTGTCACGGGCTCGAGTTTTTGTATGTATATATGCATTAGGGCCAGTTATGGTGATAGGAAAACCTGATGATACTCGGCATGTAGTTCCTGAGTGTTAAAAACAACTTATTTTGGGCTAACCTTCTATGCTATCTCTATGTTTTGGTACTGTCCATCGACAATTCATCACCTATCAACCTGTTTAGTGTTTCTTTAACCAATTTCTACATGTGTGCATGCTCATGGATTTTTGGTCAAAGGGCTCGTCGCATCGGTAACAAATAGTTGAGGGGCCGTCAAAAAAATGGTTTGTGAATTCTGTTTTGTGAACACAACCGAAGTAGATAAATTTGATGGGTTAATCTTGAAATAAATTGGATTTTCTGTGCCATGCATGAGCTGCCATGTTACTAAATTCTGTGTAGGTCCCACAAGTCTTATCATAAACAAAAACACTAATTCTCTTCCTGTCTCCTCGTCTAGCGTACCTGCAATAGCTGGCTTTTTATACCTTGAAAGTTATTAGTATCTTGCTATTTTTTTCCATGCTTCGTTCGAGAGAAAAAGGAGGCAATGGGAGAGAGAATGAATCATGGTGCATGGCAGCTAGTGACCCCATATGGTGAAAGAAAATGATTTCCAACGAGTCTTTTTGATATGATTAGTTAATTTTCTTTCTCCCATTTCGTTGAGCTGTCAAGATGATTATGATAAGCAATCTACAGAGATGATTGTGATTTACTAGCAGATCTCGGCAATCTTGCTATTTTTTTAAGGAGGTTCTAGCTATATCAAGTTGGACGCGGGTCAATCTAAATGATATTTAAAAAAAAAAAAATACTGGGTTTTTTCAATGTCAGGGGGCTAGTCATTAGATTGATCCACTAGGCCATGCCGGGTTACATGAAACCTGAATTAATGAACATTTTAGCTGAATAGATGAACATACACATCTTGGATATTGTTTGATATGCCTAAAAGCAGAAACTGCACTAGTTCTAATGGTTATCAAGCATTCCTGCAGTGTCATGCAGTTTTTTTTTTAAAAGTCTATGAGGATGCGTTGCACCAGTAATGCACCATGTTTTCTAGAAATTTACTATCCCTTTCGAATGCTTAGGCAGGATCTTATCAGACACCAATTTGTGCGGCATTTTACCAAGTATGAAGCGCGAAAGCCTCACAATATTCTGGTTCCAGCATTTCTCCGAAAGAGACTACGTTCTTACAAATTTTATTGAGTGCCCGTTTGGTTTGGCTACACGATGCTTCTACGGTGCAGCAAACTCTGGTTCGCATGAAAAAACACCAATTTTGGTGTTTTTTTCATATGAAGCACAGCTTGCACTGCTTTGCCAAACAAAATCTAAATGAGGAACAAAAATAAAGTGGATATATCCAAATGCCTTGTAGAGATTGCCTTCTCGTTTGCCAATCATTTTTTCACAATGATCCAGGGAGCTTTGTTGATCTGGGAGGCGGTGTCCTTGGATGCCAAGGATTTCACTCAAGCTTTCGAGTCTCACAGTAAAATTTTATGCCCTTTTCAAACTGGCTCCCACCACCACTAGCTTTCTGATTTCTGTGTTCTTGATGGCAGATGGCTCAACTACGACAGCAATAATGCCTGGACCACCGATTGACTTTCTGCTAGCCCATCAGATCATGTCAAATTACTACCAGATCAATTGAGGAAAAGTACAAAATCTGTTCTAAAAGTAGTGTTTGCACTAGTAAACTTCGCAAAATTTAACCGGTTTGATGCGTCCACCGTTATTGAATCCCGGCGGGTCATTCTCATTCTCAGCGGGTTGAGGATGATCCTGGCTCGGGCTGAGTATAAAAAAGGTCACTCAAAGTTCACCTTCCTTGGTTTGATCAACCTGATAGGTTAATAATATAGTCAATTCGGTCAAAATATAATTAATTTTAAAAAAAATTCAAAACAACATTAATTTTATAATTTCACTAATCTACATCAATTTCAGTTAATTAATTTAATCTATAACCCGAGTTTTGGAACATGAGTTAAGCCGAATTTAATATTTTTTGCTGCATCTTTACATAGATAGGCTAAATACATTTTGAAATATTTGTTGATAATATTATTCATCAGCTATTAGATTTTGTTGAACTAAATATTTTTAATACTAAGTAGACATTTTACTTGTCATTTTATGGTATTTTGACTATAAGATAACTCAATTTCTAATTAATTATCAACCATTAGATTTTTAATGAAAGGTGGAATGTGCAATTACAAGAAATATAGAGGGTGAAAAGTGTAAGGTTTTCACAACTCAAGCTACAAAGTGTAATAACACCTAAAATAGAGGGTGGTAGAGATAATTAACTCTAAAATTTAATTTTGTATTTTATATTTTTAAATATAAATGATACACATTGTATAGTTTGGATATTTTAATTGGATTAGAAAATTTCATCTCATCCAATTATTTTAAGAAGGTTATGTTTGATCAAATTTAAAAAGTTTAGAGACCAAAAAAATATTATTTTTTTTCTTGTTTGAGCTACCTAAAAGGGGACACTGATACCTAATTGAAATCTCAGGAGGGTCATTAAAACAATTGAAATCTCAGGGAGAGAAAATGGATTCATCCCAAATTTTAAGGAGTAAATTGAAATTAACCTTTAAATTTAAACTATCATTTGCTACTTTTTTTTTTATATATACATATGTAACATAAGATAATTCTATGAATTTAGCAAAAAAAAAATTATATAAAACATAGTTTTAAAACCCGATATGAAGTCGATTAAGAATAAGGTTCTAGTCACGGGTTAGGAAGATCAATCTAGAATGATCCGATTGTTTTTTTTTTAAATCAAAATAATATCGTTTTAATAAAAAAATTTTAAAAGAATTAACGGATTGATAGATGGGTTTTAATCGGATCAGACAGATCAACTAGAATTTTTAATTAAAATAATTGAGTTTTTTTATTTTTTTTTTAACTTGAATCAATTCAAGCCCTGTATATTACGCAAATCCAAGTTTTAAAACAATGCTAGAAAGCAGGTCACGTTTCCATGATAACAACATCCGAAATTTCAAAATGTACATTTAAGACATCACGACGAAAGCCAATAAAAAAAAAAATCAGCAGTAGAAACCTGTAATGTATAATCCTCCAACCATTATAGAGATTTGAAAACCAAGGTTATCTATCAGAATGTCATCATGTCTTGCGCTTACACCAGCACAATTGTCAGCCATGAAAATAAGGTATCACAAAGGGGCTGAACTTGTTCTGCGTGGCTGAGACTTAGGTTCAGGAGGCGGCGCACATGGCAAGACCTTCTCCGCCTTCTGCAAGGAAAAATCCACTGTAAAGAAAATATTGTTGTGTAATCTGTAAGGAAATGAAATCATATACATGTTTAGCTCATAGCAGCAACGGCATAGAGGAACAGCAAGAACTTCTTCTGTGCCCCATTACCTGGTCCTGAGTCTTGTTCTATACCCAGTGAACAATGTTTCAGATAGGAAGCCAATCTCCATTGGGTTGGTTTCAGTGAGTTCAAGAGACGAGGATTAAGTGAGTTCAGAATTTTCTGCAAACGTAATGTTCCCACTTCCTTAGCCAATCGGTTGAGTGCTGGTATAGGATTTTAATCATGGTCATATGCCTTGATGTGGCCACAGGAGCCACCGGCAACACAACAGTTCATGACAGACTAAAGTTTTAGAGTTACTCTCTATGCCTACGGAAAGTCAAGTAATCTGATGCAGCATTATGGTAACAACACACCAGCTTCATCGAACTTGAGATCCATGCCAATGTAAGTGCAGTAATGTACATGAGCACACTATTGGAAATCAGAGGCAAAGGGCATAGCAGTACGTCTGATATCATAGTCTGTTAGTACTAAGAACTTTCAATGAGACAGCAGGGACTGAATGCAGGAGATTTCACAAATTCAAAAACGTGATTAGAAGTGTGATTGTGTTGGAGTTGCTCTGTGCTAAGTCATAAACCACCGGTGTACAATGTGCTAGGTTTATTATTTGTGGGACAAACACAATGTACCAGGGTGAATGCAGCCTTGCTAGAACATTCAAACTACTAAAGATGATTATAGCACTGTAAAAGTAAAACAAGTGGTTGCAGGCAAGCATGAATTTCAAAGAAGTAGCCAGTGGAAAGATAATGAAGCCCACCTCCTGTTTTCTAAGTCTTTCATTCTCCTCTTCTAGATGAGAGACCTTAATCTCCAGCTCGTGTGTATAAGCCTGATGTTCAATTTCATCAAAATATCAACACCCTTTGCACATATTTGAATGAAGTATCAAACTGTATCATGCACAGAGAAACTCCAAATGGAAAAACCAACCTGCCTCCTTGCACGTGAACGAGCTGCGGATTCCCGGTTCTTAATCATCCTCTTCTGCTTCCTTTCAACGGTCTTCTCAACCACATCTCCTGGAGCAACCCTTTTCCGCCCAGGAGTCTGCGTGTCCGACAAAGTCCCCATCAAAGAAGATGGGGATATGTTCATTTGGGAATCAGGATATGCTGCATCCACAACTGTCATCATGTTATTTTGATACACTGGTTGCTGCACTGAAGGAAGCTGGAATTGCATCCATTGATTACTTTCCTGTTGTTGTACCGGAGTCGACTCCGTAACCACCCCTGCCTTAACCAAGAAGTCCTCAAGAGTCATCTCACCGAAAGGAGCATTCCTCCCTGGATTATCATCATCTTTCTTATCCAGCTGCTGTATATCTCTCCATACCTCCTCAACAGTCTTCTTGCTCAGATCCCTTGACAATGTTAGGCTCCCTTGTCGATTCATAGGTGCAGACCAAGCACCCACATTGTCTACGCTCTTGAGAAGATCATCAAGATTCATGCTCCCCAATGGTTTCCCCAAGTTCCCCAACTGGTTCTGAACCTCATCAAGTGTCAGGCTGCACAATGAGCCTTGCCCCATCAGCGACTCTGGATTTTCTTCTTCAAATGAGCCACCTTGAGACCCCATTGGCTGTTTCCCCACTTTCACTATCAATCTAATCTAGCTACACCACTTATTATTCATTCCACTTCACGGATCAAGACCAGTTTCACGGACCAATCTCTCTCTTAATCTAATAAAAATGCAGCATGTCAATGACAGAAGCTTGATAGACAAAGAGCTAGAAACAGGATCAAAACTCAAAACCAAAACAGATGATCGAATAAAACCAATATATGATCAAATGAAATGAAACCCAGATAAATAAAGAAATCAAATTTAACACTCTAAGAGAGAACAGATACCAGAAAGAGGGCAAAAAGACTAAAAAGACATCAGCTCATGTTGCTGCATGGACCAGAAAAGAACATTCTCTAGCAAAAACAACGAGATCCCAGAAGGGAAAACAAATGTATGTGAAAGAAGTGAGCCTTGCAACAAGACTAACAACAAACCAATTTGTACGAAACTTTTGAAAGAAAGGACAGGTGATTTTATCCTAAGGACAGCAGGAGAAAATCGGAAATTCTGACAGAAGAAGCAAGAGAATCTATGAGATTTTAAGGTTTATGTACTTACAGGCATGATCTGATCTGAATCTACAGAAGTTCATTTTGTTTGGCAGTGAGTTGTTAGTGGGGCAGTGTCACTTCCTAACTGTACCCACATTCCAATTGTTGCCTTTCTCTTTTTCTTTAAAAATATTTTCTTTTCAAAATATAATATTGTGATTGATTAGTGCTTAAGTAAAAGATAAAAAATTATGATTTCGAATTCCTTGGCGTGTGATATAGTTGTAAAAATTATGATTTGGATGGTCAGAGTTAAATAAAAAATAGAAAAAAAAGAAAACTCTCCTAACTTGATTAAAAATTCTTAGTAATTTGTTGATTTGGTCCAAACCCGACTCTTAATTCATTGTTATTTTAAAAAAATTAATAGTTATTTTAGTTTTCAACTCTTAATCCAAATATTAATCTAAATAAACCCTAAACCATGTTTTACATTTATATTTTATGGTCAAGTAAACTGTAAAGATTAATTTAAACCAAAAAGGGCAAAAAAGTGCTGCGGCGGCGGCAGCACAGAAGCACTGCCAAGGTGAAATGTTCCTAGTTATAGTGAGGCATGATGTGTGTGCATACGAGGATGTGCCTACGCTTTCCGCCGAGGAAGGATGCACGTGCAAATGTTTCCTGCTTCCCACGTTTTTTTTTTTTCTCTCAATAAAGTGCAAACAATATGCTTCTTTATGGAAAATAACAAGCAAGTCCTTTTGCATTTCTTAATTTCATCCCAAACCATAAACAAAAGGTTATCAGTGATGACTCGAACCTATTCTATGTTATTCAATGTCGTCCCTCAAATTCAATTCAAGTCCCCTTAATTTTTCCAGGTAATTGCATGATTGTGTGGTCTGGTTCGGGGTTTGATTTGAAAAAAAAAAAAAGTGAATTATTGGGTTCTTGGTGATTTAATTATCTACCGCTTCCCCTGAAAATAGGGGACACTGCATCGTCAGCCCTTCACTTCATGGAGCCCTTGATTAAAAAACCTAAAATGTCATCATTTTATTTATAAAAAACAGAACAACATTGTTTCAATAAAAAAAAATAAAAAAAAAACTCTTAAAAAACACTTTAAAACAGATTAACAAGCCCTCGAAGATGGAATAATATAACCAACCCAGTTTATCAATTTAGCTGGTTCGCCTACTCTGGTAAATACCCATTTCGGCATACTGTACGAAATTACAAAGAAAAATATCAATGAAATCATACTCACAATTTATCAATAGTAATAGAAATTATTAAAATTTGGGGTTTCAACCCATTTAAAGAAGAATTTCTACATTGAATGAAAACCTTCGGGAAGCAATCCTTAGTCCACCATCCAAAGAGGCACCGATAAGCTAGCCATGGTATCTTAATCATTCAACCGTGGACGATCCAAATCATCTCCCAGCAATGCCGCCTCCTTGTTTGAAAGCCCTTGGGTGCTTCCATAGGGACTGAAATCTGCTAGACACAAATATCAACCCAATCTATCCCACACTTCGAAAGGGTAAAAAGGGACACAAGCTTCCAGAAACCTATATAGTATATACTCAAGTCATGCATACAAGTTTATCTTCAGTCTCAATTTTAAAGCAGAGCCATCCGAATATCAGGCAAAGAGTTGTGTTGAGTTTTTCAAGACAAAGCATGCAGAAATTCCATGAAAATAATGCTGAAAAGCTGGAGTGGAAAGGTAACTTAAACTTTGACAGATTTGAAAAAATTTCACATTGAGAAGCCATATCAACTGCATTCAGAATCAAAATATGAACACAACAGAGTGAAGCAACTTAAACTTTGAAACCTGTGGTAGAACATACTAGCTTTCAGCTCCCACGTGTTTTCAGTGAAAGATGTCACTTCGTTAAGTTCATAACTTTTTTTTTTCCATGTATTTATGGAAATGGCTTGTAACATAACAATAAATAGAAAGAGGGTTATTACATGTAACCCCCCAAAAATATCTTAAATAATATTAATTTACTCTTTTATGAACAAATTATAGGTCATTCTTTTGTCTTTAGCATGATGATAATGGAATGCTGAAAATGATAAGGGTAACAAAATGCAAACAAGGGTATAGTTGCCATGCATGCATTCATACACACCAGAAAATAAAAGAGAAACAAAGAAAGAACTGCAAAATCCAACTCAACAAACTTAGAGCATGTTTGGGAACACAAACCGCGTTCCTAAAAATTTTGAATCTTTTTTTTTGCTTAAAATAATTTTTTTTTATATTTTCAGATCGTTTTGGTATGCTGATGTCAAAAATGATTTTTTTTTTTTAAAAAAAAACCTCATTTTGATACATTTCTAAGCGAAAAGCACTTTAAACCGCCGCCACCACCACAATCCCAAATAGGCCCTTAACCAGAATCTAATAGGGTGAAGTTCACTACATGATTGTTAGACACGGTCTATGAAATTCTATATACTCATGTAATACAACGTGAGGATAACACTAACAAACTTAATTGGGAGAAACAAAGAATAGTATTTGAACTAATATATTATCTTCTGACTCACTTCCACATATTATTTCCTTCTATCACATGGTTATAAGGTTGAAGACTTGAATACAAAATGCTTTTGACTCCCACTTTAACTCAACCAACTTAATTAAAAACTAGCAGGGGCGGGCCACAAGACTCTAGACAAGGCCTATGCAATTCTATGGACTCATGTACTGCAATGCACAACAAATTAACAGACTTCATTTGGACAATTAAAGAATCATTACAGCTGATTTCTCACCTTTTGACTCCCTCGCAACCACCAGTTATTCTGTGGAACAGTGACCAGCAAATCCATAATGTCACGCATTCTGTGGGCCTCATATGCAGTGTTGGTGTTTCAAATACATGAAACCAGTTTAACAAAAAAACTTAAGCACTTTTCATTGAATAGTTATAGAGACAAATCTCGAGCTTCTCTCAGGTAGTTCTCTCAGGTAGCATCACCCCCAATAACAGAAGTTATACAATTGTTTTGATTTTAAAACTGGCAGGGTTTAGATTGCGCAAAGCACTACTCAAGGGGCTTCAAAAAGGTATGCTGCCTTCAAGAGTATTTGATAAAAAAAACTACCTCAAAACATATATGGTAACTTTGTCCCAAATAAACCACAACCTAAATCACCCTCATATCATAAAAGCAAAGATTTTTCCAGAGCAACCTAATACTGATGCAAGGGGAAAAAAGCACCAATTCTTGTCAAAGTTGTCAAACTTATTTTCAATACAATCGCACACTCAAATACATCTGTGGGAGTAAAACACTTCGATCAATTTTAAATTACAATACCACAGAAAAACCACAAGTTAAAACAGTTCCACACCATAAAACCACAGACTACTAAAACTGCTCAGAAAAAAGTTGTCAAACCATTTTTTGCATCACAAGACATAATTTTACCGATTCAGAGTGGTCAACTGATGTTAAAAGTTCCAAAAGCCACACACACACACACCCAGAAAGAAAATTTCCTAATATTACTTGAAGCCAGCTGGTGAGGGCTAGGAACTCTCAACCTGCACAACAGAACACTTCCAAAGAGATTATAAGCAGTCTTTGTTACATTATCATATTTGCTATGCACAATCAAATGATTTTCAAATTTGAATACAGGGTGCATCATAGGCGATTGCACCTATAGATCACAGCAAAGTTTCAGTGTTCTAAACATAACATCATTTCAACGCAAATAGATTCAGTTGATGAAACATTTGAAAGTATTCATTTTAAGAGAACAAGACTGTGTACATTAGAACACTTAAAACCAAGTAACTGAAAGTAAATAAATAGTTTTGTTCAACATCATTGACTTCAAAGAGTACACAGATACTTGAAAGTAGTCAAATTGTTCCCAAAGCTTTTAAACCAAATACTGAAACTCAAATACATATTTTAAAAAAGAAAAGGCGCAGGAAATGGAGAAAACATAAACATCATTTGACATTTTAAGATTCTGGCCTTTGCAGCAAAGAGTAACTTTTGGTCATATTTATAAAGACTTCATTTGCATAAGCTCCATAAACTTCAGAAGAATCAGCAGGCCAGTACTTAAAAGACTGATGCACCTATTTGGGATCTGCAAAATGAATGAGAAAACATAAAAACAATTTCTCAAGAAAAAGTTTCAGGCCAGAATCTTTCACAAATTGGTTAAAGCATCACGGAAATATCTATTTAAATACTGAAGCAAGTGAAGACTTAAAAGTAAATGAAGTCGGACAAAGAAAATTTCTAGTGTCCTTACCTCCGAGTGGAAAACCAAGTCTGAAAAAACCGACTACCAATAAATGTTAGCATTGAAATATAGTGCATTAAACGCTAAAAGTGTTTGAACTTTGAAGTGGTCATTAAATGCATGAAAAACTACAAAATGACTAACCACAAATGGTCATTATATGCATCCTCTATAGGTTCTAAAGTCCCAATCCATGTGTGAAATCCTGTAGCAATTCAATAAGTACGGAATAACTATTATACCTGATGGACACCTAGTGACCCATATAAGGGGTATATTGCCCATGTTGTCCTCTCCCAGAACCACCCTGTCCCATCTGCTGATTTGGATATCCACCCTGCATAGCTCCCTGATTCGCATACGCTCCTATCACTCCAGGACTTATGCTCGCCTGGTTCCCATAGGCACCCTGCATTCCATGAGCTGCACTAGGTACACCACCCTGGGTCACAGCCGCGGCAGACCCCAAAGTCCCAAGCAAATTAGTGAGCCCTCCCAATCCAGCACCCTGAGTGGCAAGCAATGCGGTCAGCGCCTGTCCAAGTGCAGGGTTCAAAGCAGGAGCAGCAGCACTCTGATTAAACCCGATCCCAGCACCAGCAGCAGCCGGGGCCATTAAATGACCACCACGACCCCCACTAGCAACATACCCACCTCCATCATTCCTCTGGTAATGCGAGCTTTGCATATTATGATGTTGATGTGGTGGTTTCTGCGATTTCGCATGTTTTGGCCCATCAACAGCTTTCTGACAATGCAAAATGTGCCCTTCAAAACTCTTATGTGGCTCTTCTAACGCTTTCTTAGCACTCTCAACTGTCTTATAAACAAACAAACAAAACCCTTTCGGTTTCCCAGTCGCTTTATCAAGCCCTAATGGTCCTTCTTCAATCTCTCCAAACTCCGAAAAGAAACTCATCAGCTTCTGAGGATCCAAATTTGCTCCCACATTACTCACATAAATCTTCCTCAGCGTATACTCCGAAACCGGCTGCTGTGTTTGCGCAGCAGCAGCGATCGGCCCAGAGGGTCCAGCACTGGACTGTGGAACCGGACCAGTAGAAGCCAATTGACAAGCTGCCATCCTATTCCCTATCTTCTTCTGCGGCTCCTTCAACGCCTTCCGCGCCCCACTCCTTTTCTTAAACAAAATAAACCCATAACCCTTCGATTTCCCCGTAACCTTATCGCACACAGCTTTACAGTCCTCAATCTCACCATAAGGCTTAAACGCATTGATCAAAGCCTCAGCATTCGTATCCCAACCAAGCCCATGAACAAAAATCTTCCGGTGCACCGGATCTTGGTCAGCTACTTGCCGGATTTTATCTGCAACATCTCGGTGACCATCCGCTGCTTCACGAAGTAAATTAATCAACTGGTCTTTTCCAAACGGTTCAAGAAGTTTCTCAATCGGCTCCTCGTCTTCGTCATCGTCGTCGTTTAGATTCTCAACAGCGGAGATCTGAGCGTTTTGATTGGTTTCTCCATCTGGATCATCTTCATTATCTTCTTCCTCCTCTTCCACTTCTTCATATTCTTCTTCTTCCTCCTCTTCTACTTCTTCTTCTTGAGGTTCTTCCTTTGGTGGTTCTTCTTGTTGCTGTTGTTTCTTCGGCGGTTCTTCTGCTGTTTCGGTGGATTTGGAGTCGAGCTTTCGTTTTCTAACCATGGATTTTGAAGAGGAATAGAGAGTATTAACGATTTGGTGGCTATGGCTAGGGTTCGCTCGCTTGCGTTGGTTGATGATGAGGTTAGGGTTTTATAAATACCAACAGAACTTCTAGATTTGTTGGAAATCTGTACCTGCCGTGCCGACCTTTTCAAGTATTTTTATGGGCTACGGCCTTGTTTATTGAGTCTCGACCTCATCAAACTATTTATTTATTTTTTCTTTTCTTTTTTTTCTTTTTTTTCGACTCAATCTAAACTACCTGGCTACCTGCCATCCAGTCCAGCAGAGTATTTAAACCCTGTTTAACAGGTGACCTGGTTCAAGATTAGGTTATGAGTTTTACTCCTATTATCAGGTTTATTTTGATTATTAGGTTTTGATGGTTATTTAGATTAATTTTAATTTTTTTATAAATTAAAATGATATTGTTTTTGTTAAAAAAATAAATAATTAACAGGTTTTTGATTTGATTAACCCGTTGATTCATTTATATTTTTAACTTTTTTTATTTTTTTAAAATTCAACCCGATTTCAGTTTCAAATCAATTAAATTTCAGGTAAAATTAGATTTTACAACAATGAATTAAAACAATATAATTTTCTTCTTTAAAAAATAGCTTTAACTTGACTTGATTTAGATGGTCAAGTGAATCGCTAAGAAAATAAATTAAATTAATTAAGTTTTAATGTGTATGTGTTAGATTCTTTGGTTTTCCGAGTCAACTTATCTGGCTGAGTTTAAACCAAATATCAAATAAAGGGACCAAACAACCATATATTGAAAGTATAAGGTGTTAAGATTTAGCAAACTATTAAAATGAACGAAATAGAAAACTTGGAGGACCAAACCGGTAACTTACTCTCTTACTTCTCCTATGTGGCACAAGCTCTTCCATGTACAGAACTAGACAGGAGAAGCCCTGGTGTTCTAGAGAGAGAGAGCAATTTTTTTTTTTAATCAAAAATCGAGAATCAAATGGAATCACCATTTAAAGCAAATATCCTGAAAGGAAAGGTAGCTTTGATAACAGGAGGTGGATCAGGAATTGGGTTTGAAATATCAACACAATTTGGTAAACATGGTGCCTCTGTTGCCATCATGGGTAGGCGCAAGCAAGTTGTTGATTCTTCTGTTGCTAATCTGCAATCACTTGGGATTTCTGTAAGATTTTTGGTTTTTCCTTCTGGGTTTTTTTTTTTTTTTTTTTTATGTTTGTTTCATTTCTCAGTAAAAGTTGCTTGTTTTCCATGACCTATGTTTCATTTGTGTTAGGACAGTGTTTAAATCATCCGATTCTATGTTTCCTTATAGAGATACAGAAAGTAGGGAGCTTTAGTTAATTTTATTGTAAAAAGTTTCTTTTCCCTGTCTTGTGTTTGATTCATGTTTTAGTTTTGTGTGAAGACAGTGTTTTCAACATCTGGGTTTGTATCATTGTCTGTTGCGTATAGTTTAGGATTGATTTATAACAGTAAACTTACTGAAAGTAGGGAGCTTTATTAGAATAATTGCAAATGTTAAACTCGTAGGGAATGACTCTGATGGAAGAAGCATTGCTGTCTGAATTTCTCCGTTTAATCATTTGATACGTGGAGGGACCATTCCTGGGTTTAATGGATCTCATGGCATAGATTTCATTGATTATTCATTCGATACTCTTCAGCGCTTTTTTATAATACATCAAACTTTCAGTGGTCTTTTATCTCAAATTTGCATTCATTTTGCTGTGATATCTGCAGGCTGCTGGATTTGAGGGGGATGTTCGCAAGCAGGAAGATGCAAAAAGAGTTCTTGAATCAGCATTTAAACATTTTGGCAAGATTGATATTCTGGTGAATGGTGCAGCTGGCAACTTTCTTGTATCTCCTGAGGATTTGTCTCCTAATGGATTTCGAACAGGTTTAAGAACTTCTTTTGCATTGTAACAACTGCTAGTCTGGAACATACCGAAGTTGAGATAGAAATTTGATAGAATTTGGACAGTCTTTTGCCATAGCTGATTTTACTTGGGAATTTGCTGGGTTAAAATCACCCTTTATGTGCGGAACTGAACCTTCGTAAAGAATTTCAGCAGTAATTAAAAGATCTTTTTTTATGTTCAAACTGGAGCATTTGGTTTCATGGCGTTCTTCTGGATGATTGGATGTGCCTTTAGTTTTCAGATAGGATTCCCAAAAAAGGATGGTGAATGTGAAAAATTAATGACAAATATAGAATTAATAAGAGATTTGTCCCAGTAGTGAGAATGAGCTAAGGTTTGCTGGTGTCTTTAAGCAAAGCTGAGATTATTGTTTGTATCTACCCTTCACAGTTTGGATATCGATCCTGTTAGCACTTTCACTGTTTATGGCATGGAAATGAACATTCCTAAAGAACTTCACTGATAATCAGAGATCTTTTCCATTTTTATTTCTTCAAATGTAATAAGGGGCCATTTGGTTAGGATGTTGGACATGCCTTTGAGTTTTAGTAAGGACTTTAAGGGATTAAGAAGGTAAAAATTAAATGATGACCATCGAAATCAATTGATCCATAACAGGTTAGTCAAAGCGTTGAGGTAAAGGTTCACTGGAGCGCTAAGCAAAAATGAGATTTTATGTATAATCTTTTATGGATTGATTATATTATCCTTTGATACTGTAACTAGCTCTGGGCCCACTTATCAGCTATAGGCTCTGTCTGGTTTTGACCAAAATCCTATTGTTCTTCTATCTCCCCCCTTGCAGTTTTGGATATTGATGCTGTGGGCACCTTCACAATGTGCCATGAAGCACTTCCTTATCTCAAGAAAGGAGGGCTTGGACAAAGCTTATCTGGAGGTGGAATAATTTTAAATATAAGTGCTACCTTACACTATACAGCAGCTTGGTATCAAATAAACGTAGCTGCAGCAAAGGTCCGCCAAATGGACTAATGGGTACTTTGTATATTTTGCATGTCAAGTTAAGCTTTCTTAAAGTTTCATTTTCCAAACAGGCAGCTGTTGACGCCATAGGTAGAAACTTGGCACTGGAGTGGGGTACTGACTATGATATTAGGGTGAATGGGATCGCTCCGGGCCCCATTAGTGGCACTCCTGGCATGAGTAAGCTTGTTCCGGAAGAGATAAATAGCAAAGCTAAAGATTTCATGCCTCTGTATAAACTAGGAGAGAAATGGGACATCGCTATGGCCGCTCTCTACCTTGCTTCTGATGCTGGTTAGTGAATCCTATTCGATTCTAAGTGTTTATTTTTGGATTTCCCACTTCTCCAATTTGTCTGTCTCCAACAGTATCTAGAAGCGAGCCTTCATGCTTGCACATCATCCAACTTGTCAGTGCACTGGAACTGTCTAATCACTTGTCACTTCTCAAACTAAAATCTATCTTCGCATCTGATATTAACAAGTTCAACGGGAACTTTGAGAACAATGGATTCCTTACATTCAGTAACTCCTATAGGCTTTGTTTTCTTAATGTATGTGAAAATTCATGGTTTCCATTAGTTTTTCTGATACAACTCAACTCAACTCAACTCAACAGAGTTTTATTGGAAGTATTTTACGGACTTGCAGTAATCGTTTCCTGTGCATGTGCAATATTTAGTTTGGCCTTTTCATTTTGTCTTCAAATTTCATGTACTTTGCCAGCATTTTTGGTTATAAAACGCACCGAATGTTAATTCTTTTGGACTTCCTTTTTTTTTGGGCACAAGAGAACAGCTAATTGGTGAGAAATGTTAACTTTCTTCTTTGGTTGAGAAACTCATCCCCTTGTTTAAATTTTAAAGGTAAATACATCAATGGAACCACTCTCATTGTTGACGGGGGACTTTGGCTGAGCCGTCCTCGCCACCTTCCAAAAGATGAAGTCAAGCAGGTTTCCCGAGCTGTCGAAAAGAAATCCCGAAATTCACCAGCTGGGGTTCCATCTAGCAAGCTCTAGGTAAGCCTAAAAATCATTTGTTTCGTGCCGGAAAACACATCAGATATTAAACTTTCTGGGTGTGACATTCTTCCCACTCAAAGCAACAATAATAACTGCAGCTCCAAACTCTCCAGTCAGTTGTATTGTAAAATAAAATCATTGGTTTGATATCAATCTGTAGGTTTCTTTTTTTTTCCTTCCCAAGGGGTAACAAGTTAATCCATTAGTATTGGGACTCAGGCATTGACATCAAGCATTATGAAATTTATTCTCTGTAATTTGGCATGCAAATGCATGTAACTGAAGTACAATTCAATGAAGTCATTAAACCCGACCGAATCCAAGGCTCGAGTTACAGGTAGGCTTGAGTTACAGGTTGGGTTGGGTGAGTTACCCTAATTAATTAATTAAAAGGAAGTTGTTTTATTTTTTTCAAGTTAAACCGACATTGTTTTGAAAATTTAAAAAATTTCAAACTGAATTTTGACTTGATTGTTAATCGAAATAATTCAAGAAAATTATTTTTATTAAAATTATTTGTTATTTTTTTTAAATAAAGTCTCATAATCTTATGTAACTTAATTAAAAGCTCAATCAGGTTAGTTTTTGGATTATTAATTTTCTAGGTCAATACGCCAAGTTCAATCGAGTTAAATATCTATAATTTAAACCTTTATTTCATGTCTATTTGGCACTGGCATTGTTGTAAATTTTATTTTTCAAAGTATTTTCTAAATTGTTTTTTTCAAAGTGTTTTTTAAATTGTTTTTTGTATAAAAAAATATTAAATTAATTGTTTTTTATAATTTTAATGTGTTTATATAAAAAATATAAAAAAATTATTTTAATATATTTTTAATTAAAAAACATTTTACTGAACACACATTTAAATAAATAAAAAACCTCCAAAATTTTGTTACGAAGACCTTTGATGGAAATAAACCTAGAAATCATATGGGTATAGAATATAGAGTCCAATGACATGAGCCCGTGAGCCCAGAAACGGTGTATATACCCAAAAACCCTGTATGACTGTATCAATATCCAGTAGCATAAGAAATTCTCATAAAATCAAGACCCAAAATAATGTCGAGCTACATGCCACCAGAAGTCATAACCGGAATTCTCTCCAAATTAGGCATCCAAACGCTCCTACGCTTGTATATTTGTGTCAAAACAATGGCGTTCTTTGATAGGCAGCAGTGCTTGCATCAAGATCCACATGAACAATTCGATCAAAACCAACACAAACAACGCCCTTTCCGTCTTCTATAAAAATGGCCGCCTTTTATCAGTTGAGTTTGACGCTCTTCGTCCTGGACACAACCCAGTCGCCTTGGGAGAAAACCCACGTATGACAATCCCAAACCAAAGTGTTCTCTTGATCGGTTCTTGTAATGGTTTATTTACTGTAGCCTATGCAAGTGGTGCCGTTTTGTATGTAATCCATGGCTAAAGGAATATAAAGAGATAACATCTTTTTTCCCATGCATTTTTAATAATCTTGGTTTGCTTGTCTCGGATAAAGATAGGGCTTTTGGAAGAGCATATGGGTTTGGTTATGATTCAATTTCTAACGACTATATCATTTCCACCAGATGCTAATGTGGAAGAATCTGAAATGATAATATATAGCGCAAAGAAATATTTGTCCTGTTTTATTAAGATGCCTTATCTTTGAGGACTGGTCATTATATGGGTGTTTATGTAAGGGGAGCATTGCATTGGATTGCTAGTAGGTTTGATGATTTTAGATGTTGTCCTACAATGATTGTTGGTTTTTGATCTTGGAGTTGATGGGTTTAGAGAGTTGCCGCAGCCGGATTCCGGGGGGGATATGTCTGGTTTGGATAAAGGTGTGTTGGGTGGTTGCTTGGGCGTTTGTGCTCATTTTGAAAATGTGGGTGTTGATGTTTGGGTTATGAAAGAATATGGGGTTGAGGAATCTTGGAATAAGGTGTTTTCGATTTCGAGTAGGGTTCTTTGTTATGATTATCTGAGACCTTTTGGTTATTCAAAGAAAGGTAAGGCTGTTTTGTTGGAATTGGATATGAAAAGGCTTGTTTGGTACGATACAGAGAAGAAAAGAGTTGTTGATTTTGTGATTGAAGGATGGAAGGAGGGGAAGTTCGAAGCAATTTTATGTTTGAATAGCCCTTTTTCGACCGAAGCTGGAACGGCCACCGAAGAAGGAAAGGAAGACAGTGAAGAAGAGGTTATATATCATTTCTTCATTTGGAAAATGTTTGCAGATGATGGGCACATACTTGTTATAATAAGCATTCAGTATCTTTTGTTTGCAATGCTTCCAAGAATAGAATTTGCTATAATTCCTTCTACAATTTATTGCAATTAGGGCAATCCAGTAGTATTCTTATGTGAGAATTTGAGATTTAACTAAATCTTAATGATAAATGAATAGCCTGTTGTGCCATAATTGCTCATTATTTTAACCTTGTTCCGGTAGTATTCTTATGTGTTCAAACTTTTTCTCGTAGAAAGTCTTGATCTTATCTCACTATTCAGGGTGACATCGTGTTCCTTGTTAGCAGAAATCTTTCTTGCTATTACAGTATTAGATTGGTTCCGTTTCACTTTGCTCTGCATCCCCTAGGGCTTCTCCTCTTGGCTTGGCTATTGGATTGCATCTGTTCTACTCATGGATTATCATTGTGTGAGCTTCGATGGGGTTAAACTTTCGCCAGCGTAAAATCCTGTTCCAACTCCAGTATCTTAACATACAATGAATCTAAAATATGTGACGAGGAGAAAACCCATTAACAAGCCCTATCTAGTAAGAACTGCTGCCATAGCATTTGATTATAAGAGCTCAGTATTCAGACATTAAGAAAAGAAAAGAAACTGAAAAACTTTTCTTTCTTACATAACCAAACCAGCAATATACTACTGTAGACATGTATTCTTGAGCCATAAGCATCTCATTCTAGATGCGCTGCCAAAGGATCCTCAGTTGCCCAAATTCGATGCATAAATGTCCTACAACTTCAACCATACCCCCTGATGAATCCAATCTTCATCACCTTCATCATCACTGCTGATCTTGCTAATGTTTGCCATCATCAGGATTTCTTGCAGCTGTCATCTAAATGGAGGCCATGAATGATTTCTCAGAGGGAATGGATGAAGGAGAGATTATTGAGATTTTAAGGGAAAGAAAAGGGTTAGACTTTGTGGGAGGGGATCTTCCAAGCATATGCTTGAAGCATTAACTTGTTGGCATATTCTTTCTTCTTTAACTTTATATATTTATATGATTAATAGAGATTAGCATGGGATGTTATTGAAGTGGGGATTCGTGTGCTTTACACTTCTGGCAGTTTTCTGTCCCATTGTGCCATCTAATTTTATATCAGACATCCTTAGACACCGACCCTTGATTATACCAAATCAGTCATCAAATCAATCAAATGGATAGGCCATCTCTTAATACTTACCATGCAATGAAAAATACACCATTTAAGCTGATTTTTTTTTATATATAAAAAAAAATCTAGCACATTTAACCCCCCCCAAAAAAAAATTAGAAACTAGCACATGTGAAAAAAGAGAAATATCATAGTGATATTTAAAAAAATACACAATAACTGAAGCATAAAAGAAAAGAAAAAAAAATGAAATTCTAGAGGCTGGCACCTTCAATGACGATACCTCAAGTGCTACAAAAACAAAATCTTGATAAGATAAATTTAGTGATAAAAAAAAAAACATTAATAATAAATTCACTCTATTGTTGTCATTTTTGAATTAAGACTTGCATGGACAATTATATTAGTTAGGATAAAAAAAATAATAAAATGATATATTAAAAACTTAATTATTTTATAAAAATTAAATCAAATCAAATCAATTAAAGTTATAATCTGTAGAACTCATTTCATTATATAATAATCGAGTGTGCCATTTTCCATCGGGCAAGTATAATTAAATCCAATTATAAGCTCTTGCTTCTTGGATCTGTGCCACTCTAGTTTCCTGGTACGGTGTTGCTTGCTGTGCTCTGATCTTGAGGCTTCAAAAATTGGTCTTTAGCACAATTCTTACTGGAGATACATGCAGCACGTCGTGACAAAAGAAGGAGATCTGGAAGGAAAATTTGGCATCAAATATGACTCGGGTATTGCCAGTAATTAGAGATGAGAATTGATTAAAGCCACAAAATGGATTAGCTTTCAATGAAGACACGAGCCAGCAGATCTGTTTGGTCTCTGAATTCTGATCCGCAGTTGTGATGAGGAAGGGGTACACGCTAGTTATTTACAGTGCAGCTATGCTTGCCCACAGTTAACTTGCTAAAGATTTTCATTCTTGAGTGCCCTCAAGATAGGATCGTTTTCATCATCCAACAAATCTTCATCATCATCAAGTTCATTCAACTCATCTAGTATTGATTGGTTAATCCTTTTGCGAGACTGTCTTCTATGCTTCTTGGGCTCCAAACGTGGCTCTGCTTGCTTGACACCCATGTCTCCAACCTTGTACCTGTGAATGGTGACACTCAGAATTCAGAAAATGAGACCAACAATATTGGCAAAAGTAGGTTGTTCTGACGGCAACCCGAGCCAGAATAATGGAAGTTAAGCCCAAAGTAACAATGATGTCAATCTAGAGAGAGCAAAGTAGAGTAGTAAATAAGGTTATCAACAACCGGTAGGCATTCATTGTAACCAAAGATTTTGCGAAATTCTTGCTCCAACATTTTGCTTCTCAATAATAAACGAATTTAAGCAAAGCGAGGAGCTTTTAAATTAGAATTTCTTACTTTTCACATATAGCAAGGTTATGCCGTTTGCAAATTAGATGAACTGTCTTAGTACATCTAATGCTAATCATAATCCAAGGAAAAATCCTTGGAGAATGAAAAGGTACAAATGAAACATGAGAAGAATACAGAAGATTTTTCTGTTACATCTTTAGAATAATAGAAATTCCTGGTCTCAGAAACTAGTTGGACAAAAACAAAATAAAGATTTGATTTTTTTCAAGCAATCTGATGGTGCGATATTATTTTTGTGAGACCTGTAGCAGATGCGGTTTCTATTATCTATCTCAGTGATTCCCATAGTCATGATTTTCTCTACAAGCATTCATGTTCAAGCAGCAAAAGATACTAAACCAGCTATTTTCCTACCCTCATATTGCTGTACATAAGTTACGATCTTGTTACTAACAACATGCACAATAGCAGATTTTTCAATGCATTTAGCAAACTAAGCATGCATTACATACAAGGTCCACTTAATCCTTAACTATTTAATTTAATATACCTTACGTCATCTTCCCTCTTGGTTCCAAATGTCCTTAACTGAAATTCTTCCCTGATTCTGATCTCATCAAGAAGCTGGAAATACAAGGGATACCTTTCCCAATCCCCTTTTACTATGCACCCAGGTTCGCCAACATGCAAGCAATCATTGAATGCACATTTAGCCTGTTCATTGTCACCAAGCATTTTCCTTATCTGCAACAAACACCATAAACAAAGAAACCAGGGGTGAACAAAGTAACAATTCAATGAACAGAACCCAAGTAAACCATCTAACATAGACAATCAAAAGGCAACAACTCAAACCTCCGGAAAATACTGGGCAAGAGATTGCTTTGTTACTTTCAACAAACTAGGTTGGCTAAACCCAGGAGTATCAGCGAGATAACCACCTCCACCAAGTGGAAGCAAAGAGACGTTACGTGTAGTGTGCTTCCCTCTACCACTTCTTGTTGAAACTTTACCGACGCGCTGATCTTCAAACCACTTGCTACCCATTATCTAGTAAAACCACACGTACAATACACAGTCATCAAACACATGAGCAATTCTCACAAAGAAGAAGAAATGATCGCTGAAAGATCAGACAAACCTACAGGGTCAAACCAATTATCTACTTCAACTTGGGAATTGGGTTTATTCCTCAAAGCATTAATCAAGCTAGATTTCCCAACTCCACTTGGACCCACAATCACTGTCGTTTGATCTCTCAAAACAGAAGCCAAACTACCAAGCCCCATTTTCGAATCAACACTACAAAAGAGAGGCTCATAACCCCAACTTCTCAATCTAGTATCCCAATCACTCAACACCTGCACAAATCCCCCAAAAAAAGAAAAGAAAATCACAAACCATTAAAGCCAACAACCTGAAATAATCACTAACAAATTCACCATATTCCAAAATAAATCACAAAATTCAAATTTCACATTTAACAAAAGCAATTAAACCAGCCAAAATACAAAAGAAACAAGAACGTGTTTAGCTGGAGGGACGGTGACGAAAACATAAAAGAGTTTCAAGGTAATTTTCCCCATCTATTCTGTATCGAGATAGTAACCAAATGCTATATAACAACACAACATCTACCACATTCCAATAAAACCAAACAAATCCAGCATCAACAAAAACCAAACCAAATCCACTCTCCACAATTCAGTCAAACACCAACTAAAGAACCATCAACAACCCAACACCAACAGCATTCCAAAACAATGAACAAACCCAAAATCATCAAATCACCCATTGCCAAACTAAATTCACATTCCACAATTCAACTAAGCCAACCACATTTCGAAAGAAAAAAACCATTGAAATGAAAAAAACAAGCACAAACACTAACAACAATTAACCTGTTGATCAACAAGTTCTGCTTTATTCAACGCGAGAGTAATCGGAATCCCAGTAGATTCCGCCTCAATCAAAAACCTAGTCAACACAAATGATTCCAACTGTGGTTGCTCAACCGAAAAAAGAACCAACAACCGATCCACATTCGCTACCGGCGGGTCTAAAATATCCGAACTCCGTTGAAAAACATTCTCAATCATTCCTCTCCTATCTACCCAATCAATTGACCCAACCACCACCTTATCACCAACCAAGACTCTCCGTTTTATCTTCTTCAACACCGCCCGAACCACGCATAGCAATTCAGTTCCAACTTTACTACTACTACTAGAATCTTCTATCTTCTCAGGTTCGGCGGTGACAATCACGCGCATGAAGTTCGCTTGGGAAGCGGCGACGGTGCCGATGGCTTGAGAATCGGAGAGGTTGGTAGGGGTATGGTCAGGGGAGAGGATCGGAGAGAGATTGGAGAAGTCTTTTTTGGAAGTTAGGTTTTTTTTGGCTTTGAGGAGGTTTTTGCTTGGTGGTTGTTTGCGGGAGACATTGGGTTGGTTTTGGTGGTGTCTGGATGCGGTGATAAGGAGAGGGTGGTGGCGGAAGAAGGTGGGAGTGCGATGGCGGAAGAGGGATAGTGAAGAAGGGATTTGCATTGGCGCAGTTAGTTACATGTGATTTTGGTGGGAAATGAATTTCGTTATGGATGTTGGGATTTTTACAGGGGAGGATTAGCAGGTGATTAATAATGATGTTCGTAAAACTCGGTCTGACCGATAGGTTGACTTAAAAAGTAATCTGAAAAGAATTTTTAATTCAGTCAGATGAAATATTAACTTAATAAAATTTTAATTGCCAATATAGCGCTATTATTTTAATAAAAATAACTGATGAAGATAAATTTTTAATTAAACCACATAAAATATTGAACAAACAAAATTTAATTGATTTAACCGATTTTTTTATTAGATTCATTTAAGAAAATTGGATTCAACATTAAAAAATAAAAAAACTTTATTGTTTTAATAAAAACAATTAACTAAATAACCTATAAATTTACATATAATATATGTTATTTTTTTATCGATCCCAGAATCGGGTCTAAATCGGATTTGACGTAGTGTCTTGATTTGTGAAGAACAGTGCAGTAGCTGACTAGCTGTTAGGGTTTTATCAGGTGGATCAAGGGATTTGTATTGTAGGACATTGATTGGCCGTCAAGGACTAAGGAGGCCAAGACACGTGGTTCCAACAACGAATAAAACAGCGTTTTTCAAAATGAATGCAATTGGGACACGTGGCTTTAAGCCACTCGGCAAATACATTTGGTTTCTGTAATTTTCTATCCCGTCCTTCTCTTTTAAGCACGCATTAACTTTGATTAATTAAAGTTGATAGAATATGGTTAAGAAATTGAAGTGGATAAAATGATTATACTTTTAATTTAAAATATTAGCTTTTTTATTTTTTTTAATATTTTAAAGATACTCTTCTTCAAATTCAAATTGAGATAGACACGAAAAAACATATTAATACTAAATTATTGGATTAACTTGTTGAATAATTTAATTAATTTCTCATCATTTTTTTGACTGGGATGACTGAATGAACCAAATTACTAAAAATTTAAATAGATTAATTGATTTTTATTATATTTTTATTATATCTGATTCAACTAAAAATCTAATTTAATTTATATTAAACTCAGATTAATTTGTTATACTAAATCAAATTTAACAATTATGGTTTCAACATCAAATATCACTAAAATAAATTCGTGTAATAAAAATTAAGGTTAAAATTCAAAAAAATCTATTCCTAGAACTTTCAAAGGCATGTTTTTGTTATTATTATTGATGTTATTATTATTATTATTATTATTATTATTATTATTATTATTATCCTCCTCCCCCCGTTCTAAAGCCTCCACCACAAGAACAATCCCGCCTAGAAAACTTGGGAAGACATTTCCACACCACAGAAACATCTCAACGAGAATGGCAACAATTCTCAAGTTTCTCCCCATCTCATCATCATTATCCATTTTACCAAGTTCCTATGTCCTTTCATCGATCCACAGCAAATCATCAATCAACTTTTCATCTTTGTCTAAGAGAGCTCATCATCCTCTAGTCTCTTCGATATTTAAACAAGACACTACTAGAAAATATTCCACCTCCTTTCGCATATCTTATAGATATTACAACGTGGAAGATGATGGTGAGGAGAATTGTAGCTTCGAAGAAGCAGCTGCCCTTTTCAACAAGAGGGAATACTACAAGTGCCATGATGTTCTTGAAGCTTTGTGGATTAAAGCAGAAGAGCCCACTAGGACTCTTTACCATGGGATTCTTCAGTGTGCTGTTGGATTCCATCACCTCTTCAACCAGGTTTGTTTGTTTCTTTATTGTTGTTTGCTTATCGATTTGTAGTGGCTTTAAATTAATGGCGTGTGTAGAATCATAAAGGAGCAATGATGGAGTTGGGAGAGGGACTGTGTAAGCTGAAAAGGATGGATTTTGAGAGTGGACCTTTTCATCAGTTTGAGCAGGAGATTTCTGCAGCCCTTGATTTTATTTACCTCACTCAGATTGAGCTAGCTGCTTGTAAGTATATATTACTTACGTGTGATGAACAGAAGATTGCTTCAGCTCACGATTCCAGCGTAATTGACAAGGTTGATTTTGTAGGTGGAGATGATCTATGTTTGGCAATGTATCAATCAGAGAGATCATACCAACTTCTTGGAGCCTATGCTGCTGGGCAACATTTGTACAGGCTGCAAAACAACCCTAATGATGGTACATACATAGTTTTCCATCCTCAGATCAGTTCTTATTCTGGTGAGCCACAAAAAGTAAAGCTTCCAACCCTTAATGCAGCAGACGATCATCTTATAGCCTACGAATTTAAGTGAGTTTATATATGTAGGCAATGATTTCTATACTTGTAAATAATATTCTATTGAATTGTGCAGGAAAATTCAAACTACAATGATTTTTAGCCATTTTATGTCAAGTCACGCTCCTCATCCACTAATATATAGATATTGCACGAATATTAATTTCTACATGTCGCCATAAAACATGCACCATATATATATATAATATGTGAGCAATAGAGGTAAAAAAATCACCCAAAATCATACAGTTTGCACCGCGTTACCAAACAAAACCTTAACTCATCAAACTTCTATCCTCTGAGACATGCTCCAGAACCTCACTTTCAGTAGATAAATATACTCATGTCTGGTTGTGAATGATTTACTTGACAGATCAGAAAGTAGTTAGTTTTGATACACAAAAGGGTCCGAGAATCCCTTTACGATTCTAGATGGAACATTGATTATTTTGAAAGGATCAATGATCAATCAAATATAGCAAACCATAGAGGTAATAAACATTTGAGGCAAGTACCTTGATGGATCATTTGTAGAGATGTGGTGTTAAAGGCATCGTAAGCGATGATCTAGAGGCAGTGGAATTAAGGAAGGGAAAGATGGCGAGCCATGTTGTATAAGAATATTTTTGCAAGTAGGGAAATGGAGACTCCATGAAATTTGAATGGAGATTTGTAGTAAAGACGGCCTTGCTGTTGCCTAGGACATAAGTGGACGTGTCTATATTTGAAAGAAAAGACAACTTAAAACTAGTTTAGAGTCGGCAGGTTAAACTATCGGACGAGGTTTAATAAGTACGATGAAATTCACGCAACTCATAATTGAATGAAAAACGGGGTGGAAGAAAGAAAATGAGTTGGAGCTCATCGAGCCAGTTCCCATCCATTTTCTGACAGCTAAAAAACGAAGGAATGAACCAGATTGGAGGAGAAATACAAGGTGGTCTTCTGCCATGGAAGTCCAAACGGTAAATAACAATCAGAACTTCTATCGCTTAGCTCACCCAACAAAATCCAAATGAAGAGTTATTATCACCGCAAGATGGCCATTTGCAGCAAGGCTTATGCCTGATCAAGTTTGATGGGAGGCTATGAATGTTGAGATGCCATGGATCCATTACAGTGCCTAAACCAATAAAAAAAAAAACTCCAATGAATAAACAATATTAGCATAGACAGAAACAATGGAAGATCCAGGAGAGGAGATGCCTCAGTCAACATGTTTCATTACTATCTAAGCTCCATTGGAGCTTTGTAGCTTGTCCTCCACTACTTGGCGCCTCCGGTAGCGAAAGTAGACGAATTGAAGCAGTATCTAGTCAAGACATTAGGGTTCGACAAAAAAATGGAAGACAACAGGGCTCATCTTATCCAGGTTGACAATCAAGTATGGAAACACATAAGCCAAGTGGAATTCACAGTCTTTCCTAAGAATTTTACTGTGAGTTAACAAGGATACACAAGTGTCAAGCAGCACACAACCTCCTGCGTCCACCAGCCATGGTAGGTTTGCTCTGATCTTTGACCATGCCAAGCTATCGACTAGTATGCTATTGAAAACGTAATAAATACCTGACCCAAAATTAGAGAATAGAAAAGCAGAGACAAGAATGAAATCAAAGATGGTGGTGGGGCGGGGGGGATTGTATGCACCTTGCTACATATGTGATATTTCCAACCAAAGCAAAGACGAACATTAATGGATTAAGCCCCTGAGTAGCATAGAAGAAATTTAGCACAACATTTTGGGTAGGAGAAACTGTTGAAGATATAGTGACTGCATAATTGTGCTGTGGAACATATATCAGCTTTTATGGAAGAACACTGAAGTTATAGGTCAATATGCTTTACCTCAACCTTGCCCCTCTTGATCTGCAAAATTGATAAACCACGAAAGTTGAATTTAGTTGTAGAAATTTAGAAGACAAGCATTGCTAGTTAAAATTAGATCTAGAGGAAGCAACAATACACCACAGACTGTGGAAATATTCCAGGAAAATAAAGAGGTGGAGGGGATGAGTATTTCTGTAATAGTTCTGCTAAATTGATGCTTTTGGTTAGTGAACGCGGGTGCAACCGCAGCCATGCCCGCGTTCCCAAACAGGCACTAAATATAACATGTTATATCTACCATCTCCTGTGCAGTCTTCTGAAATGAAGATAACCTTGTGGCATTGAATAGAAAAAAACATGCACGAATTACTGAATGCTGATAATACTGGTATATTGGGAAGATCATCTTACATTTAGGCAGATTTGAGGAAGTCGTCCACCCATGTAAATAGCTGCCATCGACCAACCAAGGAACGTTCCAATTACATTTCCATCAATATCGTTTTCATGTGACATTATGCTACTTGTCTGAAATCCGTTTTAAGAAAAACAACATAAGAAAATATCAAAAGAAATTTAAAAGGGATTTTTTAGAAAACGTTGTCTATAGTTGAGCAGCATATGAAAGCCAGTGACTAAGTCCAGGATTATGTTTTACCATCTTGCATATATACTATCCTCTATCTCATGAGTTATCCTACATTTAATTGAATCATCTCTAATGCACAAGAAGCAGAAAGCTGGATGACCAACTTAAATAATAGTAGGGAAAAAGGGGAAATTTACTTTGGAGGAATCTATAAAAGAAAGACAGGAAATCACCATTTTTTCCACAATGATCGACAATTTAATTCACTAGTGCGTTTGGTTAATTAGCATCGAAAGATAGAAATGGCGGAAACATGTTTGGTTGAAGAGACAAAGATAGAGACATGTCCCCTATTGTCTCCATCTCTTTTTTTTTCCCCCAAGATATTAACGCTACCTAGGATTTCTTGAATGAAACTAAACTTCAATTTGGGATACCTGCAAAATCTTTCTTCCTACTTGAATGAAAATTCCTTGATTTTTATTTTCAAACACCCTGTCAAGCCTGCTGTTTGCTGAATGGTGAAGATTAAGTGTTCCAAGGAATGTGACTACAGATACCTGAAATAAAAAATTGTCTGTGACTATAATAGAATGTCATATTTAGTGTAGAGTTCACAAAACATAACTGCAAAAGATTGGTATATATCCTAACCACACATAGCATGGTTTTGGTGTTCAAATTCGGTGCAGATTGTGTGGCTACATCTTCACCAAGCAATGGCTCTTCAATTGAATTCCTAATCGAAAACGATGGAGGAGTCGTTCTTTGTGCTAAAAAGGATCCTACTGTGGGAGTATGGCTGCTTGAAAGAGATCTTGCTGACCTGTAAGAAAAATGATAGAAGAAAATTACATTTGTGACATAACCATATTGTGTATGAAGTTCTATTTCAATAGCATGATCGCATACAAGAAAAAAATGCAGAGAAGTATTGTCAACTTCAAATACGGAACCAAAAAAGGCTACTGTATTTCAGATCAAAATGGGGCTACAGCATTCAGTTACAGTTTTTGCAACCATGGGTTCATGGTGGAATGTTCCACCTGGAACTCAGTATATAAATCCAAGAAAAGTCCTTGACAAGAACCGAACAAGCACCAGCATAGACTGGTACAACCACATAAAAAAAAGCTGAGGTTGTGATTCAAATCTAATGCATATCGACAAATTCAAGAAGAGAAGTTTACGCGTAGTATAGATCTCTTTCAGGGGAACTTTTTTGAGCAAGTGTTGGAAAAGGAATTGGTGAACTCAAACCATTTGTTCCTTCAGGAGCTGCAGGTTCATTTCTCTGTTTATCAGCACTGTTGACTTGTGCACCAGCATCACTATTTCCTTGTTTAACTCTTCCAGCCTCTTCAGAATGACTGGAGACAGGGCCCTGGATTACAGTGAAGAACATTAACAGCATATTACATGCGCAAATACTAATCTAGAACCTGAACAGCACATTACAAATAGAAGTGCAGAGATTTTTTAGCTACTTGAAGAAGTCAATAAACAGCATATCTGTCATCAAATCTATTGACATAAATTTCCATTTATATTTAAGAAAAACCAAATTATAGCACTTCTAATTTATGCAGACACATTGGAAAGGAAAATGTTCCCACGGGACGGTTACATTCATGTTTCAAAACATTTCTTCATGGAACCATATCCCAGAATTCATATATTATAGATTAAAATCCAGCATAAACATGAAAAAATTCAGTCTTTTGCTCAAGGCCAAGCTTTGCTTCACAATAGTTAACACAATTTTCTGCCTCCAGAATCCACCTACAGGACAGTTTGTCTCCTTCTGACTCGTTCCAAGAACTTTGATCTTTCACTCAAAAAAATACATACTTAAATGTTGAAAATTGCTGTTAAATTATAAGAAGAAAAAAGATCCTTACCTTGAGGCGTCGTCTATTGCTTTTCAGTCGATGATAGATGTGACCATAGTAAACAGTTTGTGCAGTAAGAAGTGTGCTGGTCATTGTATACAACTGAAAAACAACAAAGCATTGTAAATGAATTGTTCAATGACAAGAGACCAACTAAATTAATAGCAAGACCATATTAGAGAACTTGTAATCTTTATCAGAATTCTTACCACCGCCATGTAGTACTGTGTTGGAAGCTGCAGAATCAAGCATAAAACTACAGTTAAAACATCATTGAAATCCAAGGTGAACAGGGATGATATAACCATAGACTTGAAACACATGATCTTAGGTTGCATTTGGTTAGTATCTAAAGACAGAAGGGTAAAAAACATGTTTGGTTAGAGAGGCATGGACAAATTAAGAGTACAATTTTGAAGTGAATTTTTGTAGGAGGTCTTCCCTTTGTCTCTAATGTTTTTATTTTTTTATCTTAAACGAGAAAATGCATATGAAATCATTCGAAACATCATAATTTCATGGGATTATATAACATAATAACAAGTTTATTCAGAATTTCAACAAGTAAAGTGGATAATCAAAACAAGCAATCAGTAGAATTAGAGGTAAAAGAAAAGGAAAAAAAGACCACTTACAGTAGCTGGTTCCAACATGCAGCCAAAAACATTGAAAAGATCCCTAAAAATAAAAGCATTACAAATTAACATAACAAGCAAACATATTATCAAAAGACATAAAGCAAGAACCTAGTACTTCAACAGATATCTCACCCAATAATCCATGTCAACAAGAAAGCAAGGGAAAGTCCTTCAGTGGATTTCTCCTTATAGTTTGTAACGATTTGAGGTATCTCAGCAACACCCCAACTCAAAACACTAATCATACCTAAAGTTAATGAAACCCCATCTTTCATATTGCAAAGACAATACTCCATGTAAACTCTAGCCCATCGTGAACAATGCTGAGGGCAAATGGGTATGGTGCTTTTGAAAAAATCCATTATTTTTCACCCTTAATCTGCAATAAACCGAAGAGAAAGACGAACGGAGAGAAAGATTAGAACCCAGTGTGTATAGAGATTTGAATGATATGCTTATAGAAAGAAATCACATTAGTATCATAATCTTGTTATAATAATTTATTTGAAAAAGGGAAAAAAAACATCATTTATTAATCAAAATGTTTATTTCTGATAAAGGGCATACTCAAGTCAAAAAACACTATAATAAGAACAAGAAAGAAACAGCAGGGCAACCATTACAGACTAGTTCCAAACTTTCCAATACCAATGGCACAGCCATTAAACAAGGAAAACGGATGCATGAACAAAAAAGGAAAAGATCATATCAGGAAAATCAAGCAGAACGTCGCATGAAAAGGTAACCTAATCGTTATGTTTTTAAAAAAGAAAACGTCCAAAATAATTAATATTTTGCATTACCCAATGCTAAAACACAGAAAGCATTCAACCAATCATTGTAAATACGAAATAATTTCCATGTATAGAAAACAACATATATAACCAAGACAGAAACATAACTATGAATCCTTACTCCCGACATGGATGGACTGTTTTTTTTACATGGTAAACTTTAGAAACATCTGTAAGAACTGATCCTACAGTTACAGCTACGACTATGGCTATGGCCAAAACAGATTAAGAAAAACAATATGCACATGAGAAGATTAACGTACAGTTAAGGGTACAGCTACGGCTACAGCCAAAACAGAGAGAGGTTGGAGAAATGGAGATTTTGATGGGATTTTTTTCACTGTCGTTTGACTGATGACAGTGTAGGCTATTGATGGGGTGGATGGGAAATATTTTTTATTTTTATTTTAACAAAATCTTTGGCAGTTGATACATAAGGGTGAGAGAGAGGGAAGAGAGGAGGGAGCAGCAGCATAAGACTGTTGACGTGTGGTGTTGTGCATGGAATGCTCCTGGAGAGATCAAAAGTAAAAGGTTTTTTAGAATTCCTTTGGCTATTATTGTTTGACACGTGGTTGCTTAACATGTTACTGCTTGTATGTTCCTTTTAATTTATTATATTAAAATTAATATGGATATTAAACCCAGTTATTAATCCATCCTTTAGCATGGGTTGGGTGTAAAACTTTTAATTTAGAATTGATTTTGTTTAGGATAATTGACTTCATATATACAGTTAAAAATCAGTTGATTTTACAAAAAAAAAAAATTAAAATGATATTATTTTAATTTTTATATAAAAAAAATATTTACCCAAATTAATCAATCAATTCGTAACTTATACACCGACCTTGTTATAAGTCATATACTAATACTTAATGTAATTAATTAACCCAACATAAAAAAATAAAAGAAATAGTTTTATTAATTTTTTAATTTTTGAATATTAAAAATAAAAATTAAAAATTCTTATTGTGGAGATCTTTTCTTTTGAAAATAGCATTATTTGGTCTGTGAAAAGTCTAAATGTGAAATGCTATTAGAACAATGATGGACGTTGTCATGGTTTATTGTTATTTATTTTATTTTATTTATATTTGTAATGGTCGGTTTTTTAAAGAAAATCAATTGGTTTTGATCATAGTTATTAACGTAGATTTTTAGTTAAATCAATTAAAACATTAATTCGGTGAAACAAACGTTAATCCAGTGAAACTTTGTTGATCTAACTGGTTATCACTGAAAAAATAATTAAAACAATTGATCCGATAATCTGTAAGTTGACCACTGATCTAGTAACCTAGATTTTTTTGTTTTTTAATCTTATCCCAAATCCATCTTATAGCTATGATTTTTTAGTCAAGAGCTGGTCCTTTCTTGAATTCCCAGGTTCTTATCCCATCATTTAAACCTGGGAACTCGAAGAGAGAACCAAGATTTTAAAGGGTATTTTGTCTTCTGAAGATGATAGCCACAGCTTATCGGAAAATGCAAGTTGCTGGTGCCATCTCCAGCTTTCTCCCATGCCGGCTAAGGCATTGAGAATGCCTTTAACATGAGCGGTCCTGCATTTGGTCAATTGCGCCGAAAATAATACACCATTAACCACCCTCGGAAGCAGTTACAGACATGTATGGTGCACCCATAACAAGAAGAAACATCACAAACCAAAAACCATTAATTGATGTGAAGAAGAAAAATCATGAAATAACTGATTGGCTTGAATCCAAAACGCTTTAATGCTCATTATTTCTTGTATGATGTTGTTTTGGGAGTGGTGGCCAATGCCTCAACAGATTCTAAATCAAGTTTAGTTTTGAATATCTGTGTTGATTTGAACAAGAAATGGATAAATATTTTCAAGATTTTCAAGATCTTTTTTCTTTCCTTCTTATGTTACTTGATTTGAGGTTGCAAGAGAAAGGGTTTGAAGCACAGATGTTGGCCAGGTGGAAATGATATGGGTATGGCGACGGAGAAGGTCCTTTTCTTCTCAGTTCTCCGTATCATGTAGGAATGAGCAAAATAACCGAATTATCCAGAATATCCGTAAAAACCAACCTAAAATTAAATGAAAAAAACAAGTTCAGAAATCAAAATTTTTAACCAACAATGAGCATTGGGTGAGAGAGTGGTGGCAGAATATGATGGCGAAATGCATTAGCAGTATTTCTTTTACTTTTACCATAGTCTACTCTTGTGTGATGATAATTGGTGCGTGTTAGTAAAAAGACAAGTAGTTTACAATGATTATATAAAAGATCTCCATTAGTCTCACGGATACAAACTTAAGAAGACATGCTTTAAAAAGCAATGCATGTCGACTGCTTAATCTGGCATAGGATGGTGCGAGGTCAAGTGTGAAACAATATGTGGTGGTCTTGCCAGGAGTGTTATGGTAGAAGCATTACTCTGTATTACCTGATTCCATTGTCTGGACTGGTGGAGCTGTGACCACCGCCAGTAAGATCAGGGGAATTGGAGTCACCGGACCTTTCACGGATCTCCCTGTATTCTTGGCAATTAGCACACAGATGGCAGAAAAAGTGTGTCACTAAGTCACCACATGGCGCTTCCTGCATAAGAAATCAACAAAAATTACACAATTAGCTTCATTTAGGAACAGCCTTTTCTTTTTCTACAAGGAACTTTATGCCTAAACAAAGCAGCTCCAAATATCTCGTGTAGTCTATCATGTATGAAAGAAAACCTAAAGCAAAGCAGCTTTGAAAATTCAACGCCTTGATTTATCTCTGTGCTCTAAGCTCCCAGCAATCTTTGTTTCAACTATTTGTTAAACTCCTACTTGGAGGAAATCCATCAAACATATCCTTAATCCCATGTCTTATGCTACCAAAGGTATAAAATCTATACACCACCAAAAGAAACCTAACATCGACATCAATGTCCTACACTAACTACTCAAGCCTATAGATCAAAGGAACATTTGCAGGTGTATTTATCTAGCATCCACAAACAACCTCCACAGCATTAAGGAAAATAGATAGAAGATTTTATTGATAAAATTACAATTTTGAACTAGCAATACCTGCAAATTATACTTTTCCCTAAGCACCCTGCGGTAACCACAAGCATAGCATGCAACAAAGCATCCAGGTAACCCCAACAAGATGCCATCAGTCATACAGCAGCAGACGGTGTTGACAAGAGCCCACAAAATAAAATGGGTTGCGCACGATCCTATCAAAGTCCCAGAACCCAAAAATTCTGCATTCTTACCAAACAAATAGCAAGGACAAAAAAGACCAATACAACCTGTACACACCAAAAACAGCATTGTATTAACAATTTTCATTTTAGGCAACAATAGATTCATGTTGTTCAATAAGTTCCCAAAAAAAAGGACTTTCAATACATTCCATGCAAATCTACAGGCATGTACGTGCAAGTGTTTCATAAAGGTAGGATATTGATCACCCAAAGTCTAGATCTTATCAGTCATGCATTTTATATCCAACAAACCCACCATGAATGAAATGTCTAACACTGAATACATCCATATCATAATAACACTGCTACCCACTCCCCAGCAGTTTTCCTTAAGCTAGATTTCATGATCACAACCATGCCCTAGTACACAAAAAATGTTCTTCTTACCCAAATATGCAACATCCTAGATTCTTTGGGTGATCAATATCCTACCGCAAACAAAGAGGAATAACAAAGAAATGAATTACCACTTTTTAGATGCTGTAATTATTCAATTCATAAATCACATCAACGACCAATACCAACTACCATCCAATCCGCAGGTTTGTGACTAATAGATACATTTGTCAAACACCAGTGCAGCTTAAAAAAGATCACTAATTGAAGGCTTAATGATATGTTTAACACATTTACATATAAGAATTGTATGCGATAGTTCATTTAAGAGGCAGTCTGCCTATAAGTAATATACTAGCAATAACATAAACACTAAATGGAAAGGATCATACAGATAATTTTTTTTCCTGATATTCCTGATTCCTAATTAGGAAACCTCTACCCAAAGAACAAGGTGTTTTTCAAATAAGCTAACTCATTGGGACTCTATGATTAGTCAGAAAAAGGCATGTTAGCTACTTTAGGCCCCGTTTGGGAACGGGGGTGCAACCGCAGCTGCGGCTCGTTCCCAAACGTGGCCTTAGTCAAGTTTAAATTCCTGTTCTACACAATCCAGAAAACAAATCCCCTTCATAAAACGGCGCAATCCAAAACCTTTACTTAAAGAATCAAATCATTCCTTTCTTGGAGCCACAACAATGCCGGAAACTAAAGATAAACAATACAAAACCCAACATTTTTATTCATTCAACTCATTAGGCACCTTCAAATTAATTTTCCTTCTGATGATAAATCAAGGTCACAAAGCAGAAAAAGTAAGCGTACAGCTCTGCATATCATCGCAACAAGCACAGATCCCAGACGACCATTGCGCCGGTCCATCACTTACAACACTAGCAGCTCCAGAATGCTCTTCATTTCGTGGAACACTCTCCGTTTCCAAATCCGATTGGTCCAACGGAATATAACGCGGCGGCACATAACTGCTTTCACCCTTCATCTTTAATAGAACATAGTAATCCTCTTGTCTCCCAATCAAGTCTCTCTTCTACCTCCCAAGCCCTAGCCTTCCAGAAACACCAACAATAAGGAGATCAAATCAGATCAAAGCAAAGCAAAGCAACATGAAATTATCAAATATACAGACCTTATTGAGCTCTTGTTGCAGAGTTAAACGAGGACGTTTTTTCTATCCCTGTCTGTGTGTTTCTTCCTTGTTGAGAACGTCGAGGAGACAGAAGAAGCGTTTCATCTCTTAGATTTTTGTTGAAGAAGGGTCACGATGGGCTTGATTCTTATTGGTCCTTGGACTGATAAGCTGTAAGGCTTAGGCCCGTTATATGAGAGGGGGAGAAGTCTAGTGGATTGGGCCCCAGATGGACCTTCAAATTAATAGATTAATATCAATTCGCCCATGTTAATTTTGTCTATAAGAAAATCTTATTTTTCGATTGGGACCTTTTTTTGATATTCTTTAAAATAAATTACGTTCAGTTACTTACAAAAATAAAAATAAAAATTCTTTGAGAAAGTAAAATTTCTCTATCAAATATGAATAAAAATTCTGTTGTTTTTTATATATTTAATATAAAATTATTATATTTTATCACACAAGATAAAATAATTTATTTATATGAATATATCATAAAATATAATAAGAGAAAAAAATATATTTCAAATTATATATTTAAACTCGGCACAGCTTGTTAAGGTACTGCTATATCTCGCTATATCTCTATAAGGATAAGAATACAAGTTTGATCCCCATAAAACATATTTATTATGGGATAGTCAAAAACCCCGAATACAAGTTTGATTTCTAGAAATTATTAAACGAAGTTAGTTATGAAATGAGATTAATTATGAGAAATGGATTGTGGATATTTCAATGCCCAAATTTTAAAATAAAAATGGATTATTATTCTGATTTATACCGAATTTAGGGTATACTTGAGGCAAGAATTCTTTCTGGTGTGAAAGCTATGTAACATCAAGGCATATGCTTAGAGAGATGGGTGTAGGCGCACCATATTCCTATGAGGTAGCGAAATGCTTGCCCCAACAATTTGTATCTCCAAGATAGAGTTGCAAAATGCTTCACTTTGCTATTATTCTCTTCTTGAAATTGCACCTCTACAACTTGCCTGGTCCATCACCATAACATGTGTAAGCAGAGAAATGTCAAAATCAATCAATGCTAACTCAAGTCTTGGGTGTATTTGTTGCCTATTAAAAAAAATAGATTTTAAAAAATTATTTTTAGTTGTTGTTTTTTTAAAAAAATATATGTTTAGTTAAAACTGCTGTGAAATGAATTTTTGCATGCAAAATAGATAAAATACAAGTATTCATGAATGAAAAGTTGGATATTTTAGCTTCTATAAAAACGAGGTTTGAAACGCAATTATTTATAGGTTTGGTGCAAAAGGTAGAAGTTATTTGACTGACTAAACAATTTTTTCTTTGTGATTGGAATAAAAAAAAAAAACAAAAGCTATCATAGTATCAAACATCCTTTCCTTTTAGCTTGATAGGGATTATGGCAAAGCTTGTTTTTTAAAATATTTTTCATTTGGAAATGTATTAAAATAATATTTTTTTTTATTTTTGATAACTGCACATCAAAACGATAAAAAAATAATAAAAAATATTAATTTTGAAACTAAAAAAATCAAAAAAATTTAAAAGTGTGATCTCACTACACAAACAAACAAGCTAAAAAAAGCTAGCAAACATCTTTATTGCATTCACTAATATTGTAGTTTTTTATGGTAAATGTTATTAATAATTAAAAAAAATCTACTATTAGTTATTTATTAAGATTGAATTTGGTTAGTGTGATGTGACAGAATAAATATATACAAAAATATATTTGACGGAAGAAATATAAATGAGGATATAAAATAAATGTTTTGGAAACAATTTCATAATGAATTTTCTTGTTTTCAAAACATAATATATACGTATAAAAAAAACATTATCTAAGAATATCCGTTAACTTGAATTTTCTTAATAATTATCTCCTTTTTTTTTTAATAATACAACTTGATCGATGCATGCAGTTGGGCATATATAATTATCAATATATGCTTGCTTGTCTCCATTTGTTATTGAAACATGGAAATGATGGGTAAGTTCTCTGTGGGATAATTTAAAGAAAGTCTAGAGAATTTGCTACGATTGCATATATATTTTCCAATTCTCTGTTCTGAAGTTGTGTGTTTTGCAAGGATTTTTGCTGGAAAGAAGAATCAGGCAGAGAACATATTCTGATGGACAGCAATTTCAACACATTGGCCCATTTCAGTATTCTTCTCCTCCAAACACAAATAAATTCAGTTCAATTAGATTTCTCAATGGGATAGGAATTTCGTACTCAAAAGAGATGGAAATTGGTAGGTTGGAAATGCACCAGATCTTTGGCAAATTAGGCTGATTCTGGCTCTGCACCAGAAAAAAAAATATTATCATCAGACATCTTGTTCTTCGACTAGATGTCATTGTGAGAAGAAAGTAACGATTTGTGTCTTGAGTTAGATCCTCTTAACATTCTTGTTTGTTTTGGCATGATATCTTCTTGTCAGGTCGATTCAGAAGGTTGATATAGAAAACTTGTGATTTAAAACTTAATTTGAGTTAATTTTTAAATTAATTCGTAAAATATATTGAATCGATAAAATTTTATTAATTTAACTAGATTTTTAGTGATTTAATTGACTCAACTAATCCAAGTCGGTCAGCTTTAAAGAATTTTTAAAAAATAAAACGACTCGGCTTGATTTAATAACTAAATCATTTTTCAAGTTAATTTCCAGAATTATGATTAGAATTGCAGCCATTCTATGGTACGAAGCAATGAAATTCTCTCCACCCATACATGGTTATTAACAGCCATTGAATTTGATCTATGCCTGACACAAATCTAATGCTATCTGTAATCCCGTACGAATACATATTCTTTAAACTTTAAAGCAGTAAAAGGCTCAAAGCTTTGAGAGAAATAACTCAAATAAAAAGAAATTATCTGCCCACTTGTGATCATGACACAAGCCATCTACGGTTGAAGAATGCCATCTGCCTACACAAAACCAAGTGGCTTCCCAGAAGAAGAGAAGTGATAAATGCTAACATATGTAGAGAAGGAGAAACATTCTTAGCTTCTTCTGTAGAGCTTCAAACGCACGCCCATCATGTTTCAATGGCGATTTGGGAGGTCAAAATTATCCAACGCCTTGTCTGTAAGTGCTCTAGTCCCATCAAGATTTTCTCTGCCATTGCTCTTATGCATGGTATCCATGCTTCTACTCACTAGATGTTTTCCGTCATTTCCACTCGTTTGATAGACTGTGGAGCTCTTGGTACATATGGATTGTGAAGGATGTGAAAAGAGAATACGAAGAGCAATCTCGAAAATTGATGGCAAGTGTTTGTAGCTTTTTTCAGAATTTATCTTGTTTAGTCTTTCGCAGTTTTGCATCTTAGTTTCATTCGGTTTTTGTATTTTTTTTTTTTCTTACACAACAAAGTATAAGGAAGCATGGAGCCCAACTAAGTTTTTAACTCTCTTGGCTTGGCTTCCCAAAATGACACCAACTTAGCTTTACTATTAGTTCACTCGGTTTAATCTAGTCGATTCCCATCAGTTTCTTTTTCAAACTTAGCTCGGCTTGTGTCTTTGGATCTATCAAGTCTCGGTTTGACTTAGCAGGCCGGGTTGATTTTAACAGCAATGATCTAGCTAGTTCGATTTGGTTTTGATCAAAATCAAACTAGCTACTTAAAAGAGAGTATAAATTGCCAATGTTCTTCTTCTTCGTTTTTTTTTTTTTTTTTACTTTGCATCATGCAGGTGTTGATAGCTTGGAAATAGACATGGACAAGCAAAAGGTGACTGTAAAAGGGTATGTCGACCAGAGAAAGGTCCTGAAGGTAGTGAGAAGAACAGGAAGAAGAGCAGAGTTTTGGCCATTTCCATATGACAGTGAATATTATCCATATGCATCCCAATACTTGGATGAAACTACGTACACGACATCGTATAATTATTACAGACATGGGTTCAATGAAAGTGTTCATGGATACTTCCCAGACCAAGCTTACTGCACCGTCCCTGATGATACAGTCCATCTTTTCAGTGATGACAATGTCCATGCATATTGTAGTATTATGTAAAGTGTCTTAATCACCTTGCTCTAATTAAATCACACTTAAATGTGAAGTATTTGAGCTTTTACAAACATACTTATAAAAAAGGGATCTGGGATTGACCCGGATAAGGATCGAGAAGATCTATCCAGGTTGATTTCCTGATTTTTTTTGTTTTTGTAAATAAGATCAAAACCATATCGTTTTGATAAAAAAAAAAATCAATAAATCAAGGATTAGGTTTTAACCGGGTATTTTACTAGATTAAATTGGATCAATACCTTAATCTATTATTTTTTCATTCTAAACTAGTTGAAGCCCCGGCTACCTAGGTATTGAGTTTATAATAATATATAGAAATAGATAAAACTAATGAGAGATTTTTTAATTTATCATTTAAACTTGAATATAAAACAGCCAACTTTGTGTTTTGTTTGATGTTTTGTTATTATTTTTATTAGTAAATGCTTTTGTATATAGAGATTGATTATATCTTCTTAATTCAGTGTAGATGAAAAAATTCTTTTATGATTATAAATTGATTTTTTTTAGTTAGAATCTCTTTCTATCTTATCATATTAGTTTAATTTTATTATTTAGATGCAAGTTACTTTCTTCATTTGTTTATTTATTTTTATTTATTTATCAGATGGGATCGATCATGTTTATCATAGCATAAAGAGTTGATCTAAAAAATTTATAATTTAAAATTTAATTTAAATTAAGTTTCAATCTAAACTATAAAAATATTAAATTGACCAAACTCGGTTAGTCTAAAACTTGGAGTGTTATATACCTCTTAATTATAGTTGTTGAACTCGGCACAATTCAATGAATTAATTTAAGAAATCTCGGACTTAAATTTAATCGAGATGAAGTTTTTATTTTTTAACCAATAAGAGTATTGATTTAATAAAATCCAATTGACTTGTTCAAGTTTTTTTTTATTAGATTGATAGCCAATCATGCTCCAAATCTAATAGAATCAACATAAAAAAACATCATGGTTTAAAATAAAAATGCTTGACCTAGTTTGACTTTGTGATTCATGAATTGACTGGTAATTCAGTGATATATGTTCCTAACCATTGAACAAAATAAAAGGTTGTTAAATCAATAATCATTAAGGGATCAACTTATAATGTATAAGACTATAAGGACCAAATTACAACTACGTCAAAAACAGAAACTAACTCCCACGAGAACAGAAGATCTTGCCGAAGAAGAGGACACAAAAATGCCACGACTGTCTGCAACAATCTCTTTCTCTCCTCTTCTTTAATTCTCAAATACACCGACAACCTCAAAAAAATCCAGAAACAAATTCAAGCATGGATTACTACAAGGTCTTAGGTATAAACAGAACCGCAACAAAAGAAGAAATAAAAGAAGCATATCGAAGATTAGCGTTAGAACTACACCCAGACAAACACGCACGATCATCAAATCCTGTAAGAGAGAAAGCCACCCTCAAATTCAAACAAGTCTCTGAAGCTTACGAAATTCTTAGAAACGATAAAAAACGTGCTGATTACAACTTTCGGTCCTCTTATTCTTCTTCTAATAATCACACGGGAAGGAATTATTATAGTAATAAAAGTTATTATAATCGTGGGGGCTATGGATATTATCATAATTATGATAATAATGATTATGATTCGAGGTTTAATAGGTATAGAAATTCTGGGTGGAGCTCAAAATTGGAGAATTTTATCAAGTTCATGACCACTCGTGCGTTTCTTCTCAATGCAGCTTTTGCCTGGTATGTTTGTTTTGATGTTGTTTCTGTATTTCTGGAGTGATTTTTTTTTTTGAGTCTTTTTTCGTGGGTTTTTTTTTTAAATTTTCTGTGCTTGTTATTGTTTTTTTGGTTCAAAGTTGGGATCTTTTGATTGGCAGTGATGCTTATCGAACTGGGTTGGAAGTAAAATCTGGACTAGAAAGTTTGAGTTTAGGGCATGCTAGGGTTTTATATCTTGTACTTGGTCAATTATGATGCATTTGTACTTGTTTGATCAGTCTGTTTCTGCATTTTTATGTAGAGATTAAGTTGGTATTTTTTTTATTCTTTTTTGCAGTGCCTTACTTGGTGGGTCCGTGGTGGTGGATATGGGAAAGGAAGCACTGTGGAATATGCACAATTCAGGGGTATGCTATTGCTTCTTGTTATGGTGTTAATCATATTGGTGTGTTTTCAGTTGCTGTTATGGATTGATCATGTAGAGAATTCAAGGCTGATCCCATCGATTTCTTGTTACTTTCTCCATTGCCTTTCATATAGTAGCTTCGGTTTTACTTTATGACAAGGTATTCCATGTACTAACTGCTTTTAACAGGCTGTTGCTAGGATTTATCTAGCGGTTATGACAACGGTTTCCCATCAAAATGTGGAATTAAATGGCCTTAGTTATAAACAATCTACCTGTTGATTTGAACCAATGCTTCCAAAATAATGTAATTTGTCATGCTCCTATAGCAAATCATATGTAACTGGAGTTTGGAAGTCCTACTCAGGCAGGGGCCTAGTGCATCAAAGCTTCAAAATGCTGTTCTCAATATGCATGCCGTAAGTTAAATATATTAGTGAGATTGGCTTTGTTGTAGTATGACAGATAGACTGGAAGCATACCAATTTTCATGTTTTGTGTGAGACAGCAAAGTTTTCGATTGTAATGTATTTCTGTGGTCTGGTCTCTATTGAAACAGAGAAAAGAATCTGTTACATATATAGTTGATAAAAGAGCAAAAGAAGCCATGAGACCTTTTGTATATATCCAAAGATGTATAGCTGTTGAAATATATCAAAAACTGTTTGAATTTGCATGCAGAAATCATTTGAGGATGCCGTGGAATCTATCAAGAAAGCCAGAGCACATAGAGATGAGGATGAGGATGAGGCTTGATAGCCAAGAGGACCGACAATATTCTTTGATTTCTACTAATGAAACCAGAAACTTTTCTTGCATGGTTGGAGAACCAAGTACTAGAGCATGGGATTCGAAGACTTGTCTTCAACCGTAATATATCTCCAGACTTTAGTGAATATCACATTTTTTTCATCATTGAAAGATCCATAGATCTTCTATTGGCCCATATTCTGTACAGGAGATGCTTCAAATACATCCCAGGGGATTTTGTAAATACCCCTTTCCAGATCAGGATTTGTAAACAGAGTTGTACTTGTGTGACTGGTATCCAGCCCTCGATGTTATATATGCTTAAAATAATCCTCATTGTTTTGGTTCTTCACCACTGTATTTGACAAGGGTTGGTTCGAAACTTTGAAAGCCATAGATTTATCTATCCTTGAGTTATTTTTGCAGTCAGACAATTACAAACTACAAAAAACATCAATACATGCTGTTAGACAAACATCCACACTTTCTTATTCAACATTGCAATAGTTTGACTCAGAAATGTACATGTCCGCTGCGCACAAACCTGAGCATAAATCACAGAAATGGCTCAGAGTACTTTATTTTTCTTTCTTTAATGAAGATACAAAGTTCATTAAATCAAAGCACCTTCAACTCAGATGTCTCTAATTTATTAACGTATGGTGAAACACTCGGAGAACTCTGGGTTGTACAAATGCTTAATGGGGGGCTCTTCAGGTGATCCATTCCGATGAGCTCTGAAGCATAGAAGATGATGTCCAATCATCAACCACTAGGATAATCTTTTTATCATTTAAAGTTTTGTTTCATGAGGTCTCATGGTACATCAATTACTCAAACTGTTTACTGCTGCCAACCATATTGTTGGTTGCGGTTTCCACCCATCATGTTCGAACCACGACCAGCACCAGAACCACCATAAGGTGGACCACCTTGAGGATAATTTGGACCACCAACTCCATAGCCACTACCCCCTCCACTCCCATGTGGAGGTGCACCAGGCATACTACTTGAGCCATATGGTGGAGCTCGCCCCTGTGGAGGATATGGCCCACTACCATAACCACCGCTACCTTGACCACCACGATTAGGGTGGTTGTATCCCCCGCTTGTTCCACTTGGGGGGTATCTGCCTGGTCCGCCAGCAGGTCCTCGAGGCTTCCCATAATGGTGGCTAGGCCCGGCAGCAACCGGGGGCTGAGAACTATGCAAGGGCTGATTAGGGCCTGAACGCATTTGTGGATGTGCCTGCCCAGACTGTTGAGTGGGGGGAAGCCGACCATGCTGCTGCTGGTGCTGCAGTTTCTGACGCTTGGCATTTTCTTCATGCTGCCTTAGTTGCTGACGTTTTTTCTTAGTCTGAAACTCATGTGATGCTTCATATTTCGGCAAACTGAATCACCAAATGAAAACTTGTCAAGGATATATAAACCAAGGAATAGAGATCTCAAGGAATTACATCGAAAGGTTACAGAAGTATGAACAAACCTTTTGGGGTTGCAAGGTAATGGATCAGTCCAGAAATACTCAGCATCAAGTGCATCCTTGGCAGATATTCTCTGTCATAACAAGCATAAAAGGCAAGTATAAACAATACAGGACAGCATAGACTAAGGATCAGTTATGGATCAAGGAAAAAAAATTATATGCTGCAAATGAACAATTGATTTTAAACAATAACAGAAGATTCTAGGGGCTAGTTTGCCCAAATTATGATTAGGTTTTTTTGAGGTTCAAGGACATGGATGTTAAGAATTTCAAGTTAATAATTGTTTGCTTCTTATCGAGTCCGAGAAGGGTCCCTCCAAGTAGGATGTGTGAGCTATCAGGGTGTAGCAAATTCTTCTCCCAGTATTAGCAAGTTAATTATGGTATTCATTAAGAAACCCACCAGCAAGTTAATTAAGAACTGTGCGTCTGTGCCTGATTACTCTAGGTTGAAGGTTTCAAGTTCTAACCCCCAGGGTGTCCTAAGGAGACAGTTAATAAGTTGCAAAGCAACACTTAATAAAGACATAAAATGCAAGTGCAGCAAGTTGAATACATGGAATGCAAGTCCAAAGAAACTAAATTCACAAGCTTAACTAATTCAAAAAACTAAATTGATGTGTTCTACCAAATGTGTACCTTACTTCTGGTTTTAAGGGGTAAAACTCACGACGTCAGAGTATGACATCACAACAATCTCTTGGCAGAGATAAAAAGGTTTGGGGCCAGTTGATGATACTCAGGGAATCTCACAGTTTTTATCTGCTCAGTATTCTACATATGGTTTTCTTAGTTGGGTGAAGCTAAGATCTTAAAAAAAAATGTTTGCTTAACTTGATCCAACAGGCTATTTTGGAAAAAGGTTTAAAAAAGTAAATTATGCTTCTGCACTAACATTGGGGAATTTCAATCTATTGCACACTGCTCATGGTGTAACTTCTAAGAAGAAATACACTCCAAACTGATTTTCACATTATCAAACCAATTAATTCACTAAAAAATTGACATAATCAGACTCGAGTTATTACAAGTAAACAAAAAAGGATACCTCAGAGGGATCAAGAGTCAGCATTTTCTCCAATAACTCCAAAGCATTACGGTCAAAACTATAACAGAAAAACACAACACCAAAAAAACAGAGAAAAGGTTAGGGGACAGTAGTTATCAAAGCCCAAATTTATGTCATAATGAGAAATCATTGTAGCATCTACAAATACAAGTTTGTGCTTACTGTCTGAAAACCTCTCTTAGACGCCTCTTCATTGGCCTTGTTGGCTTGAGATTGTTGTACCAAGGAATCTTGGAAACTCCAGGCCAATTAAACTCATCAGGGGCTCCACATAGCTCAAAAATCTTATTTAGTTGTTCTGGCTGCAACAATAACAGAGAAAAACTCATGAAATTGGTTTCAAGCAAGCAAATTTTTTGATATGATGATCAACTAAATAGCAATCAGAAGCCCATTCCTTTCATTAGATTATTCATCATCTTGATGGGGTTTATCAAAGAAGTTCCAAATTAGAGAACTGCCAAAGCAAACTTAATTTCTATTCTTTTGAGGAAACCCAATAAGTAATGGAAATCCCAATAAATGATGGCAGGAAACTCTTGAATGACTTTGATCTCAAGGACAGACATGTTACGAATTCAAACCAAAGGTGGCTCCAGAAAGTTGTGAGTATGTCCATATTGCAATGGGTCAGCATATAATCATATGATTAACCTGTTAAGTCCACAGAAATTATGGCCAGTATACCCCCCTCTCCTTTTTTCCAATAGCTATTAAAAGGAAGAAGCTACATATATACAACACATGGAGGATAGGAAGTCCTTCATAAATAGAGGAACAAAACAATTAATGATGGCAAGGTTACTTACTTCATCTTTTCCAGGGAAAATTGGTTTCCCATGGAGAAGTTCAGCAAAAATACAACCAACAGACCACATATCAACAGCTGGACCATACTTTGTTGTCCCAAGCAGCAACTCTGGGGGTCTGCGCAAAATGAAAATAACTGGTTCTCATTCAAATTATCTTTTATCATTCTCCCCTTGCTAGGTGGAAAGCCACAGTTCATGGTCTTAGAGTAAAAATGAAGTATGTCTAATAAAACCAAAGCTCTCCATTTAAGGGGCTACAATTATCACCTGTACCATAAAGTAATAACGCGATTTGTAAGATTTGCATTGTGATCATTTGAGAATGACCGAGCAAGCCCAAAATCTGCCAGCTTCAAATTACCCTCATTGTCTATGAGCAGATTAGAACCTGCAGCAATGATGCAGTTCAGCTAACCAATGCTCCATGAGATGGAAAACAAGATCTGATGGTAAAATACTTTATTTCTTAATAACCTTTTATATCACGATGAAGCACTTGATTCACATGACAATAGTGAAGCCCCGTCAAAAGTTGCCTCATGTAGCACTTCAAGAAAAAGAAGTGAGAACCGTGTAGAAGAGGATAAACCAGGAGCCGTGGGAACAATGTCAAGTATCATATGCTCAGTGATTAGAAATAAAGAGATTCCTTCATTTCTACTTCTAACAATACCTTAATTTGGGGAACTGAAAACCTCATCCCAGGACGATCAGCGAGACCAGTCAAATCATGATCCATGTATTCAAAAACCATGTAGATCCCACCTTTATACTTGTTACCATCTGCAATCGCACACAACACTGTGGTCATAAATCAATTACCTCCAAATATGACAACCATTAAAAAAATCCCTATTATAACCAAATAGGCAAATACAATCAAAACACGCACGTGGCGTGCACGCGGGCATGCATGCATCAGCGTGGATATCTTAAACAGAGATCAATTCAAAATTTGAAAGGCTAAATTTACAGAAGCAAAGTAGAGAACTTGCCTGGTCTCCCCTGCTCATCCCTCTCTGGACCTGGAAAAAACAATCACAAGCTTTCAGTTATCAAACACGTAAAAATACCTATATTATTTCTATAAATACGAAAACATGGCAAGCACAATTGAATAAGAACATTTCAACTTTCAACCTGGAGAAGTCACAATCTCTTTCAAGTTAATCACATTCTCGTGATGTAATTTCTTTAAAATCTTGATCTCCCTTATTGCTGTTATAGGAAACTACACAAGAACACAACCTTTATTTTAGCAACCAAACACATTTAAAACAAAAACAAAGTAACATAAACAAGAGTGTGAAACAAAAAAAACAGAAAGTTACCCCTTCTCTCTCATTGTCCATTCTTATTTTCTTCAAAGCAACAATTTCACCTGTCTTTATTTCTCTTGCCATATACACTTGCCTACATACAATAAATAAATAAAAACCCAATTGTAAGCAAGTTTTGATCTTTCCTTGACAGAAATTAGTAAGGAAAAAAACCCATAATTAATCATAAAAAAAAGCTAAAAATCAACAGGAAAGCTTAAAAAACACAGAGACAAAGAGAAATCAGTGAAAACTGACTGACTGACCCATAAGTGCCTTCACCAATTTGTTCTAATTTTTCAAAACAATCTACACTTCTAGATCCCCATGATGGTGATTCGTTTAAATTCAGCTGCCCAGGAGCTGCTATTGCCATCCTTCTTCTTCTCTCTTGTTTTTTTTTTCTCACTTTGTATTCTCGCTTGCTGACTGCTGTCACCAATTAAGCCCACAAACAAACTCAACTCAACGAATGACAATCCGCCGTCGCCGGAGGTGGTTGCGGCGTTAGCTGTCGTGAGAGAATTGAAGATTTGTTGACGAAGAAACAGAGACTCTCCTCTTTATGGATTTTTTTTTGGCTTGTAAGAGGAAGGTAATAGTAACGATGCCTCTCAAAAAGGAAACACGGAAAAGAAATTGCTGGATTTTGCGAGGAAAAGGCGTTTGGGCCTGTTGGGGTTTTGCTAAGTGAACCAAATTGAAAATTGTGGCCCTTGTAGTGTAGCATTGAGTGCATTTTGACCCATAAAGTTTGAGAAATATTCCACTTTGGGCTTGCTGTACTATTCAGCAGGCTAACCCTAGTCGACCCTAACCTAAGTCGTGTCTTAAAAAAACTAATTTCACCAAGTTCATCGGTTAAAAATATTTGATTTTTAAATAAAAAATTAAAATAATATTATTTTAATTTTTTTAAAAAAATTAATTAACTCGAGTCGACTCAAATTAAACCTTTTAATTTATAACCTAGATTTTATACAAGATCAACCATCATATAAGTTTAATATCAATGCTTTATTCATCTTACTACTATCAACTTAGAGTTCCCAAAAGATTTCAATATGGCAATTACTTGTTTATAAATTGGTCGTGAAAATCAACATAATGGTGGTTTGTTTTCTTGTGATCGACTTTCATATTACCAAATAATTTTTATTTTGAAACTTTTTAGTGTTAATTTTATGGATTTTCACATATTTAATATAGTTTGGAGAAATTGTTCAAAGAAAAATAATATTTTTTTTACTATGATAAAAAAAAATATTCCTTAGAATAAGTGAAAAAATTTTAAAAGAGAAAATTGTTTTTGAAAATATGTATATTTTGCTACAATTCATGCAAGTTGCATCATATATCAGTTTTTATTAGAAAAAAAATACTCATAACTTATCGAGTTTTGAAAAATTATAGTTTATATTCTAAATTTATACACCTGTTAACATTTAACTTACTTACAAAAAAAAAATCAATAAAAATTATCTGATGATTTACAAATTTATCACTATTTTTTTATTTAATAGCTAAAATGCTCTTATATTGAATATTATGTTGAAAAAGTGTATTATATAGAAAGAAAGGGAAAGATTAGGATTTTACCTAAAAATACTAAATGTCATGGGTATTTTATTGTAACTCAACCCACAGAAAAATGTGTCTTGAGCTACAATAAAATTATATTCTTGCGCCCTTTGATCTTTTTGTTTTTTTTTTTTGCACAATAAAAATATTCTTTCACCTCCAAAATTAACAAAATATAGAATTCTTGACCAAATGCTTTATTGATTTTGCATACGTTTCTTAACACTAAAAATATGTATCTACCCCTAAAGTTAAAAAAATTATTGAGCTGTTGGATAATGGTGTTTTGGGATTTCAAAATTTAATGTATAGTGCAATTATATCTTTAACATTAGAAGAGACAAAATACAAGCTTAGCATTTAGGGGTATTTTTGTACTTTCATATGAGTATTTTATGTAATTATCAAGGTCATGGAGGGCAATTTTTTGATATATTTTTTTAATTTTTTAATGTTTAAAGTTGCTGGAGCATGTTTGGTACGCCCCCAACACGTGGGTGGCGTTTACGCATGTAATGCCACCCGGTGGACGCCATGCTTTAGTTTTTTTTAATATTAATTTTGTGATTATCTTCAAGTTTTTTCTCTAAGTTTATCCCGTCCTCGTTATTCAAGTCACGATTCTTGCATGTTTTTTTTTACGCGGGCGGATTTATTAAGTCAGTTTCATTTGTGTTTATCTTTTAAATCATGAGTTTTTTAGAGTGTAAATTTATATTTTATTTATTTAAATAAATAAGTTAAGCAAACATAATCGGATACAAGTTTTATTTTATAATCGGATACAAGTTTTATTTTATATTATGAAATATTTTGACAACTTACATAACTTTTTCAATTTATCTTTTAAATTTTTAAATTTTAAAAAAACACATATAAACAACTTGTATACCTAATATTTTTTTTTTAAAAAAAATTATAACACGCGGGTTTAATTATTGAGTCTATAATTATTGAGAGACTTGAGGGAGACGTGCAGCAGAGAAAAATGGGGAGGGAGACAATAACAAAAGCATTTCTTGAAAACGAAGCTTTCTCTTTCTCTTCGAGGCAGGCATCGATATCAATCCGAAACCAAACTTTATTGTCTGCCTATAAAAATTGATTAAAACCCATAAAAATTCTATTGTTTGTAAAGTAGGCCCTCTATTAGCTAGAAACTAACTATAAGCAGTCAAATTATGAAACATTTTTAAAATAATACTTTAAATTGAAAACCTAAAAATTAGAGGTTCAAGTAAAATATTTATAAGACTACAGGGGTCAACATGTACTTTACCCATAGCTGTTTATTTTCCCGTGCAGTTCGCAAGAAAACAGTTCAAAGGCAGGATGGATTCCTTGTCTTCTTCGCTTGAAGGCTGTGGCTCAACTGAAACACTGGTAAGTCTCAAATCCCAGAAAAGTTTAGCAACAAATTTGGTTGTTTGATACTGTTTTATAAGCAAAAGGGTCTTCTTTTTTTGTTATGTAGTTTCTTCCCAGTGAACATCATCATTTATTTTTTATTTTGCAGGTGGAAGACAAGGAACTCAACTTTGCTCAACTAGAGGAGATAGACATGGTATGCTTTGTTAGTTTATCATGTATCTATGTAATTTTTTTCTGGGATTTGTTTGTTTTAGACAATTGCTTAGGATTTGCTGTTCATTTGACTTGCTTTACTATGTTTTGTTATTTTAAGATTAGAGCTTTAGTTGAAATGAAAAATTTGATAAACACAGGGAAGTGTGATTTTTTGTGAAGTTTATGTTGGTTGTACTTACTAGTAGTAATAGTTTCCAAAAGTTTTGAACTTGGTTCTTCTTTGTCATATTGCTAGAGAATGAGAGATTATCGTAGAGTTTAATGTACAACATAGGAAAAGGTAATCAAGGAGTTGTTTCTACCTCAAATGATTCATTTGAGTGGTTGGACAGTATCAGATACGTTAATGTTTAGGTCATTTTTCTGATTATATGCTTTGGGATGGGGACATGAATTATTGAAAAAGAATGATAAACCAAGCTGTTTTGAAACTTTTGGCCAACTGGTTCAGGAAGTAGTAAACAATTCTTACATAAATTTGTGTGGAATTGGCTCATGCAACCGTGGAATTCTAGTGTCGGGAAGTTGGATTCTTTGATGATGGACCATGAAAAAGAAGTGGCTTCAGTCTGGCTTATATGCTAACTGATATTCTTATAAGAGCAAGATGTTGTCGTGAACCATGCGAAGAATGTATTTCATTTCTGCTGCTCGTGACAGCATTTTGTTGTTAACAGAAAACTGAAGCAGTTGCTGGAAGATCAGTTGACAATGTCCATGGGAAAACTGGTGCTGTTCAACTGGATAGAGTGGGATCAGACAAGAAGGCTTGCGGCCATGGTACTTTAACAGAAGACCAAGAATATATCAAGGAAATAAAGGAGTTGCATGCATACCTTGACATGGTAAGTTTTTGCTCTCTATAACCATATATAGCATGCACATAAATAATACCAAATGTTTTTTTTTTTAATTTTTTTTGGATCAGTCATCAGTGCTGTCATTTAGATCCAATTATCAGAATTTTTTAAATCTGAATGCGATTATTGTTCGTGATTTTGTGTCTTTCTATTGTTTGTTCAATGTTCGGTTTGGATGTGCATCTCTTCTCAGGTGAAAACAATGGTGAGACCAGGTTGCTCCCCTGAAGTGCTGAAAATTGCTTTGAATTCCATGTCAACACTTTTCAACACCCTCACCTTTGTGTCTTCCGTGACAAGACCCCATGCATCCCTTTGAACCGATTTTTAATGGTTTGGCTGCATCATACACAGAACAAAAATCTGTCAGCGTGCCTTGGAATTTGTGCCAGGAACTGAGGAAAGTTTGGATTGTGTTATACCTACCTGTTTTTTTTTATCACGGTACTCTACCCGTTATATGAAGTCAATAGAGGTATGTCTAATATTGAAGTACTTATTGTTTTCTTCCTGGTTCTGGATATGCTATAAAACAGCGACAAAGATGGCCAAGCTGCAATACCAGACTAGTTGGGGACAAGCTGGAAAATCTTGTAAATCGTGGCAGTGGAAAAGGGTGTAGGATTCAGGGATGCCTTGCTGATTGAATTTGTAGGTCATCTGTAACTAATAAAATGAACACATTGGGTTTTTATGCTCCTTTTAATGATGAATCACAAATTGTTATGTAATCAAACTTTCCTCATCCAATAAGTTGAAAATCCGTGCTGAGCATGTTACTTTAATATTGGCAATTCGGCATTGCATATTGAAAATAACCTGGACTGGAGTGCAACAGAAACATGCATTTCAGAGGCTGTTTTCGCTTTTTAAGATTGGAAAGCAAATACCATTACTTTTATTCTTAGTTTATTGCCAAGCGAAACTATAAGATACAAAAAAGATAATCTGGCCTTCCATTTTGGAGAACTAGAAGACTGCCTGCCATCCTTTATTATGGATACTATATGTCAATTGAGGGAGTTTTCAATGTCAATCACAAATCGATACTTGACATCTTTCTTGATTAGCCTCTCAAGAGCTTCATTTGCATATTGAATTGGAATTACTTCTACTTCGGGGTAGATTTTGTGGGCACCGCAAAAGTCCAGCATTTCTTGAGTTTGTTTGGTACCGCCTGTTACACTTCCGGTAAGGGTTCTCATACCTGTGACAGCCAGAGAATTCAGTAGCAACTTAATGAAATGAGTACTGATGGGATCTTGATGAAGCTTTTCTTGCCTTCCTTACTCTCATTTAAATCACATTACCTAAAATAAGGTTCAAAGGAGCGAGCTTGATTTCACTTGGAGCTCCCACCAAAACTAGGATTCCAGCTGTCTTCAAAATTGACATGTATGGGTCAAATGGATGATCCCCTGAGGCTGTATCGATGATGAAGTCCAAGGATTTGTCTAGTGCCTAAACACACCACAAAAACTAAACCTAGTCAATTTCTTGTCTTGATACTTGAATCCCCGAAAATTCATTGAGCTTCCTTACCTTCATTTGTTCATTGTCAGATGAGACCACGAAGTTGTCTGCCCCAAGCAAATTCAAGGCTTCTTCCTTTTTGCTCATGCTTGTGCTGAAAACTGTGACATTAAGCCCAAAAGCCTTTCCAAACTTCACAGCCAAGTGGCCAAGACCACCGAGTCCAATCACCCCTAGAGATTTTCCAGGTTGGTTCATCTTATGCCGAATCATAGGGGTGTAGACTGTTATCCCAGCACACAGTAAAGGTGCTGCTAAGGATAATGGGTAATCCTGAGGTATTTTGTAGCAGTATCTGTTGTTCAACAAGAAAGTTATTATATTTCTTTTTAACACCAGAAACTTGCTCAGTGGCCTTGACTCAAGTTACACATACCTTTTATGAACAACAATGAAACTGGAGTATCCTCCTTTTGTCACGGTGCCATCCACATCTAACCCGTTAAAGGTGAAAACTACTCCATTTGAACAATGAATTTCAAGCTCATCGTTGCAATACTCACAATCTCTGCACGAGTTGACATATGCTCCCACCCCAACATGGTCTCCAACTTTGAAGCTTTGAACTTCAGATCCAACTTCTTGTACAATTCCAACAATCTCATGGCTATGCAAAACACAAACATGATAACAACATTGATACAAGGTACCTATGAACAGTTTTTTTTATGACAAATGAGACAGATCTTTCCTGATGATGGCATACCCGGGCACTGCAGGATATATTGCCTTTCCAAATGTCCCGCTGGTATAAGCTACATCAGCATAACAAATCCCACAGTGCGTTATTTTCAGTGAAACATCATCTTTCCCAACAGCCCTGCAGAACTTTCCAAGAATTTATTAGTTGAATGTTTCAAAATTTAATTTGGAATATAGTAATTATCATCTTGACACAAACGGAAACGATATAAGAAGTATAGCAGGCACAAAAAGACAGAATTCTGCCGAAAAATCTCAACCACGAAAACTCTAATTCCAATTATTAAAGCTCTTCTTGTCGCTCATATAATAGGAAAAACATCGTGAACAAAGGCTGTAAAAAGAACTAAAAGATCCTAAACTGAATAAAAAAAAGAATCCTAAATTAATTAGGAAAATATGACAAATCTTAAACCGTAACTTCTAGGCCTAAAAATCAGACCCTATGGGGAATAGAGACTCTAGAATCTCCTAGCTTGATGCAATCATCGGATCGAAATTTATACCTGTTACCATTAGGCTGCAAGTTCAACTAAAATCCCTTGCATAACATTTAAATTGATAATAAGCTCTGACAAAACCATCAAAAATAATATTGAAATACACTGCATACAATCCTAGTGGTTGATTTTGACTTTGAAAATAAATTGCCTGAGCAATGCTCCTTGGCCATGCAGTTTGGTGCTTTAACTCCAATCACTCAGTTCAAGCTTAGTTGCCTAAGAAAAAACACGGGCTTTCTCTGTTGTATGCATACCTTCTGTAAAATGTATATGGGGATAGAAACCCTGATTTATCTCTAGCAGCCCATGCAAGGCAATTCCCACTGTTGTCTGAAGTCATTTCCAAGTTCTCTGCAAGCAACGCAACAGAGTTGAATTCAACCAAACCTGTAAGCAACAAGGATTTCCAATCTTCATGGATTAGGCAGAAGAATCTTAACACTTCACAGTGAAGAGAATCATTGTCAGAATTTGGAAAATCTTTTATCAGAAAAACAAAGATTAGAGAAAGAAACTAACAGGGAGTCGAAAACTGACGTGCAGAAGACTAAATATTCCAGGCAGAAGGGAGGGGCAAGCAATGGAGAGTGCCATCCATATCCCACTGTCATATAGCTGCAGCAAATTGTCAACATTTGCAAATTGTCAACATTTTTCTCAACCACCATCAACCACCCTCTCCACCATCAACCACCCTCTTCTTTTCAGCCATTATATTTATGCTTTCCTTTCTCCTGTAAACGTGTGAAAGACTGAAGACGGAAGATGGAAGAGAGACGAGAGAAGGCGTAGAGAGTGCGGTGGTGAGTGCAAGTGAATGCAACTGTGAGAGTGAGTGAAAGAGTGCAGATTTGAGAGAAACACCGAGTGTAAGAGTGAAACACTAGTTCAGTGGGATTGTACTGGGTTGAGTTGAGTGTTTGTATCATTCCTCCAATAATATACAATCTGCTGCCTCCGTGGACGTACCCGGTTTTGGGGAACCACATAAATCTGCTTGTTTGTGTTTTTATTTGTGTTTGCTTTTGGTCCAGTATGCACAACAAATTGGTATCAGAGCATTAAGGAAGCTAGAACATTGAAAAAACACGTTTTTCAGCTCTCTGTTCAAAGTTGCAGAATTTTCAAAGTTCTCAGATCTTGATTTTGACCAGCTGCGGAGATTCCTCTCGTCGATACGAGTCCGGCAATATAAAGATCATCGAAATCGGAGTTGAAACGAGCCCTGTAGAGCTCGCCAAAGTTTCGCCGGAAATCTGTCGGAAAAACCAGTCAGTTCCGGAATTCTCGCCTGAGAAGACAGCCACATCATCCGACACGTAGGCACTGAGTCATCATCCACGTCAGCAAACGAGGATCCACATCACCCTGTCATCGACACGTCATCGCCTACGTCATCTAACAAAGGACGGAATATTCTCTTTGACGAA